>RYFJ01001905.1:0-643721 GCA_003991445.1 Oryza meyeriana var. granulata
AGTTCAGCACTTCACCTCAGCTCAATGACAATGAGCGAGCTCACATACGCGCAGTAGTCGTACTCACTCACTGCCTAGCTTTGTCTCGCTCCATTGTTCACTGCTACTCGAGCACAGCAGCTGATGGTGGTCCCTGTGAAAGAAATGAGAGAATAACTTTTCCTCCCCCTCTTTTCAGAGTGGCAGCTAGCATTGATCCTTAGTTCTGAATTCTGATGGACAGTACAGGATTTTGCGATCTAGTAGCTGATTTGTTCGAATTAAACACCATGAGCACTCTGCGACCTGATCTGTGCAGCAAAATGCATGCATGTACTCTTATTTACTCTTCGCCCTGTCCTTCCTGCTCGCCTGCAGTAAGGACTAAGGGTTATTTTCTTGAAAAAAATTCTCTGCCGTTTTAATCTGAAGATGGCAATGGTACAGGTGAGGTAGTTGATTGATTTTCCGGTCCTTACAAGTACAAGCCACCAACCTTTCGCCTTGTTGCTCCCCATCTTTTTATAACTTCGTTGTACCTTTTGCATTCTGGAGTAAAGCTTTTTAGTAGTAGTATCTGTTCCTTCTACAGTTCTACTGCAAACTCCCAAAGCATCCTCAACAGTTATGGGGTGGACTTTGCATTTGCTTCCCTGGCTCTAATATTGCCCAATATATCTGCTGCATACTGAATTTGTTCCTTGCTCAACTTGACCGAGTCACCTCCACTGCCCTTTTCAACCAGGTGGCCTTCTTTGCGGCGTTCAGGAAGAATCCTCCAGCGAAAGAGTATCATGTCTTAACGTGTAGCATTTCAGTGCCTCCCACTTTAGCTGCAGCAGCTTATTGTGTAATGCTAGTCTCTCTCTGTACTGAAATAGCTAGCTATCGTTCCAAAATATCTGCACAATTAAACTTTCTCATAACTAATTGTTCGCACCAAAAACCACCGGATGTGCCAAGAAGCTTGTTGATGATCTGGTTTGATACGATTGAACATACGAAGGCCTGGGAGATCTGCTTAGCTCCAGTGCAGGTCCTAAAATCTTGAGGTTCGCAGGCGTGCCAGTCAATTTGACCCCGCAATTGACAAGGAGGATATTAGCTCAGGGATTCAATCGGCCAATAAGAATCCCGTTAGCCGATTGCCGAAGGAATGCTTGAGCATCGGCTAAAAGCCGATGATAAAACTTTGTCCGGGCCCCCAGCTGTCCGCGCCCGGGTCTCGTGCTCGTACCCGGGTCCTCGTGCCCAGGTCCTCGCTCCCGGGTCCTCGCTTGTGCTCGTGCCCGGGTCAGCAGCAATTGCACATTGGCTATCGGCCGATACGGACTGACGTATGCTCCTTGTAGCCGATGGCCGATGGCACCTGTGTATCAGCTAGGAAACCGATAATGCTATAAGCAAATAGATAAGCTCAGTATAACATGTGCATCGGCTAGAAGCCGATGATAAAATAGATAGGCAGAATAGTAAGCTAGCCGACTGCCAAGGAAACACATGTGCATCGGCTAGAAAACCGATGATAATATAGATAACTGTGACGCCTCCCCGACTAGGTGGAAGGCCACCATGTGCATACGGCACCCGATCCCAGGATCAGTAGTCGGTACGCACAACAATGATATAACTCAGAGTTACAATAAATACATAACAGAGTACATATATATATATATATATATATATATATATATATATATATATATATATATATATATATATATATATACAAGCAGATCCATCCAGGACAAACCCGGGATGGGCAAAATAATCAACAGGTAAACTATCAAAAACAGCAAAACAGGGCGGAAGCTGGACAAAAACTACACCACAGGCTCGGTTGGGAACTAGGCTCGAAATCTTCAGAAGTCTTCGTAGTCGGCCTGGTCTTGGAGGAACTCGGCAGCAGTCGGATCTTCGTCTTCTTCTCCAAAATCTATTATACATATATATGAATAAGGTGAGTACTTTCGTACTCAGCAAGCCGGGAAATGATGCCATGTCGGTCAGACAAAAAGGGCTAAGGGTTTCATTTGCGAAAAACTGCATTTATAAACTCTTTTCTTTGCAAACACTAGTGAGTTCCAAATTTTAGTTGTCGGACAGAGGCTCACGCCTCGATCCATTCCGCAAGTTGCTTTTCAACAACTCGCCACTTAATGAATCAAGCATAATCATACATATTCTTATCATCTTTTACTTCGCATTTGCTGGTCCTGTATCTCCCGAGTAGCTACAACCACTCGTTGACCCTGAGACTCGGCTACAACCAAATCTCAGCTGTGGCACTTAATGCCCGTTACGCTGGCTACAACCAGCTAGCTAGAGTGGCTTCCCTGGCTACAATCCGGGAGCACAACTTGATCAACTTGCTACCCTGGCTACAACCCGGGAGTTTGATCAATCCGTCTTCTGGCTACAACCCGAAGACATCTGTACAACTGCCGCCCTGGCTACAACCCGGGGGCTTAAGTTTGCTGCCCTGGCTACAACCCGGGAGCATGATCTTCATCCTGTTTACTTTTCATTCACTTGATTATGGTGCTTAACACTCCGGATCACACAGATCCGTTTCTGGCCACACAGGCCTTCCGTTTGCTCACTCGGCAAACTCTGGTCACGGTTCCCTTTCCATCAAACACTTTCACAAATCACTGGCAAACAAATCTACGCTATGGGAATCACCTTGCATCGCCCTTAACCGTGGGCACGGCTGTTCGAACAGTTCTGCTAAACTCTGCAGAGGGTGTGCGCTTTACCCATCCGACACGAAAATTACACCGAGTACTGGCCGGTACCCAAAAATTCGTGACAAGGCCATTTCCAAAGCCAGTCTAGAGTCATCCAATGCCAGCCGAAAGATCCACACAGGATTTAGTGGTCGGCACTGAACTTCCCTAAACCTACTATTTACTCGGCCAGGGGTATCCCATAATACCCGTCTGGTCGCACTGTAAGATGCTCGGATGGAATCCCCAAAGGAAACGGTCCTTAATGATAGTACATAGCCAAGCCACACAGGCACTGTCTCTGTATATCAAGATTTTCACAACTTTATTTGTTTCGCAAACACGCCGATACACAGAGTACCGGGTTTTTCAATCAGTTTAGTAAAACCCAATGTTTTTCCCAACGACAAACAACGTTGCAGAGCTAAGTCATTCTACTCGGCATCGTATCCTCAGATAGGATGCTAGCGTGCCATTTCTGGGGCTCTCAAGGGAGAAATATACCAACATCCTACCAAATATGTGCGGCTACTGGGTAGGTCCATCGGTTTCGCTTGTAACCGAGGCCAACAGTTTAAAAAGGTGTAAACTAAACATGCATAATATTTTCCAAACAACATAGTTTTGCATATATGGGAAACAATATGATCAAAGAGGCTTGTCTTGTTCCAAGGAGGGGTCTTCTTCGGCGAAGGCGGCTTCTGGATCGTCCACCGGTTCAGGCTCTGAACAAGCAGAAAGAAACACTGATAAGCAGGAGAAGTAAAACACCAGGAGAAAGATCGAGAAGTAGTCGGCTGCAGAAAAAAGTGGCAGTCGGCTGAACCAGGCTTGCGAACCAGGCGACAGAGCTCCAAAGCTTGAGAGGATGAGAACTTAGCAGGGCTGGAGCTGGCCGGTTTGCAAAACAAGGGAAAGAGGAGGCACGGTTGGCCATATATATAGCCGACATGCAAGGTTGAGGCACGGTGGAGCTGGGCAACGGGTGGAGCAAGGAAGTTAAGATGAACTGACAGGGATATGACAGGGAGTGACTTTGGAGTCCAACTGGTCAGAGGAGTTGGCAGGCACTGTAGCTGCGATGAGACATTAAGGTCAAGGCTAGAACAGGTTGGAGAAATCTCACTGACAGGGCTTCGGACTGACCACTGGTCCAAGCGATGCTGCAGGTTATTGTCCATCGGTCCAAGCGGTGCTGAGGGCAGGTGAAGACTGGTTCTTCTCCACTTCGGTAGTCGGCGTCCAACGGGCGGGTGCAACTCGGGGGACAAGGAAATAACAGGTCTCAACAAGGTAGTCGGCCACTTCACAGTGCTTACTCGGCAGCAAGGAGGTCCGAGTAAGACAAAGGAAAGGGCAGGATACAAGGACTGAGTAGCAATTCTACTCGGCACAGGGAGGAGGGCAGTCGGCTGGCCGGGGAGAAAAACTGGGCACAGCTGACAGGATAGGAAGGGAGCTCAGGAAAAGCGAAGACTAGCGGGAAAAGAAAAACGGGTCGTTACAATAACCAAAATAGTAAAGGTAATACAGTCGGCTTTATAGAAAGGTAACCTATCGGCTAAGCACTCCGATAGAACGTCGCATATACACCGATCGGCTCGACAAGGATAAATCTATTATTATCAATCTAGTAGTTCAGACCTAACTGATGCAGCACAGATTAATAATAATAAAGGAACCTCAACAAGCCGATAGAACTAATGCAACTATGATGTAATAAGATAACTTATCGGCTATACATTCCGATAAGACGCTTGCGCAAAAACCATCAACCTAGCAGGAACGATTTATCGCTGGCAGCTCAGTAGGTCGGACCCAACCGATGCAGCACGAACTGATGATAAATCGTCCCCAGTAAGCTGATAAGATCTACGCACGCGTGATGTGGTATACCTGATCGGCCTAAGAGGTCGGACCGAACCGATGCAGCCGTAGACAGGGCAGATACACCTGGGTAAGGGGTGACGAGTCTTACCCTCTCGCAGGAGTTCGGACCTAACCGATGCAGCCCCGCTCGAGAAGCAAGAACCCGTCGAAAGGTTGGCGATGCGCCGAAGTTTATTGATCGTTGTGATGATAATTTACAAGGTGCCCGGGCGTACGTATTTATACCCTGAGTTACATGAGTCCTTATAGGACACGGAACAGGACTTTCCTAACTAGAAAAGGAAAACTAACAGACCTGATCGGACAAGAGATCAGGTTTCCTAAAAGATAAAACTATCTAATAGATAAGATAAATAACTGCCATAACGTGGTCTTCACGATTCCTTCTCAAATCCGATTTCTTCTGGATTAATTTCCTTCGGTTGATATAGCTTCTATCTTTACCGAATCTGATATGAGCCGTGCCAAATTTTGGCGTTAACACTAATACAAAATTTCTATGTCAATGAAAACCAATGCAATACAAAATTAAATAGGTCGTCAAATTAACTGTACAACCAAGAAATATTGCGCATATCTAAAGCAATACAATCTCTGGGATGAGTTGGGCTGCTATCTTTTTTTTTTCAACCAAAGTCGAGGGCTATCATCTGTTCCCTCTCTAGTCATATTAAGTTTTGGATACTTACATGGTCTCCAAATACATCTTTGGTCACTACCTTTTATTGTAATTAGACGAATTTCCAGCACAACATAATCTTATGCGGGACTAAATTAAAATTTATTTAAAAGTCCATTTTTATTCGACATACAAATCTTGCTTCTATTTATATGAACACAATGGTTTTGTGTACATCATATTTATCAATCTGCACAGTTATAATTTGGACCCACAACATATATCTTTTTATTTTTCTCTAATTACCATGATAATTTGTATGCCTCCATCGCAAGCATAGTGGCTCCATTTAGCCTTCTCTTAATAACTTAACAGATATGTTGCCAGAACCTGATAAAGTTATGCAAATTCTGGCAACCCACTTGGTTGGATTGACAATGCCCAAAAGACACCTTCCCAAGTCTTTATGCCATCTTAGCTTGGAAGAAAACAATGATCCAAAATGTGCTAATGGGAATTGGATCCTTCACATCTGTATGACCAAGGCGGGGGCTAGTCAACACACGACACATATACTTCTAAAGCCTTAGGGAGAAAGTACAAATTGTGTAGCTCAAGGTGAGATGGTGATTACACCTACACCTCGGTACACTACTTAAAAAACAGTTTTTCCCAACACCTAGGTTTTATTTTTATGGGTGGGCTATAAAAAACCCCATTTGTAATAATGACGTGAGGTCCCGTAGATCTAAAACCGCATGTAAAGGTATGTCAAAATAGGTCTATTTTCGTAGGTGGTCCGCCTATAAAAATACTGCCTACAAAAATTCCTCCTCCTCTTTATAAGGCTATGCAGGAGGCCCTGCACGCGGCGAAGCACCAAGTCCCACTCGATCTCCCCCTTTCCTCGTGTTCTCCTTCTCCGACCGCTCCCTACCAGCCGGCCACCGCCGATAGCCACATCAGTCCAGTCGAAGCCACCGTCGACCACCCCAGCCGATGCCGCCATTGACCACAGCCCTAGTCGGTGTTGTCGTCGACCGCCAGATACACCGCCGGTGGATCCAACGTCGGCGACCTCGGGCTTAGTGGATCCAGCGTCGGCAACCTCGAGCCTGGCGAATCCATCGGTGACGACCTCAGGAGCGGCAGATCCACCGGCAATGACCTCGAGCCTAGGATCCGACATCGACGACTTCAGGACTGCCACATCAGACGGCGAGGCCTTCATCTCGGCAATGGTGTGGATGACCACTACGAAGCTCGTCTTGGCGATGGCGACGGCGACCGCAAGGCTCGTCTCGACGACAACGCAACGACGACCGCATGCAACGTGGCCTTCATCTTGGCAACAACAACGACGACCGTGGCGAGGCTGGTCTCGACGATGGCTGCTACTGCTGCCGTGCTGCTTCAACAACGACGGCAGATTGGGGTTTTTGGGGATTTGGGGAATTTGTGGTGGGCGGAATTCACACATTTGAGAATTTGAGATTCTAGATTTTCAATTTTTTTATGCCAAAAAACATCTTCACAGGCACAACCGAGTCTCTCTGTCCTACTACCTGTGAAAATAGATTTTTACAGACAAAATCAATGATTTCTACATGCCTTTGGTTGCAACCGCCTGCAGAAAGGGAATGTGTCCAGTTGTAGAAACTACTTTTGTAGTAGTGGTATATATATACAGCGCACAATTCCTTATTTCGACAACTACCAATTTAAACAAGCTAATCAAGTCCAAATGTGTCCGACCACTCGAATGCATGCAATTCTTCACCTTCAGGTCCACGATAGATTGTGAACTGTAGGCCGTCTCGATAGAGTTTAACACATTTTCCTGCTCTTTTGATTCACTCTAGGAACAATTATTTTCTTCTTCTCTACTCCAAATACTCAGAACGAGTGTGGAATGCGACTCGATCATGGCTAGGCCTCCAAGGAAATATCACGGCACACTCCCACGGAATAATGGACATCACATCACTAGCAGCTAGCAGAATACTGTGACAACCACGAGAGGCCAGCTCTCAACAAAAGGAGAACGTTCCGCAATCATCCTCGTCATGTGGGAGATTTGGAAGTAAAGAAAGTGCGAGAATCTTGAGGTCAAATACTAGACTGGCGATGCTACTCTCCCGGTATAAATTGCTATATGCATACATGGCGTTCCTCACGGAAGATGACCCTGAAATGTGGGACAGACATGTACATGCATTGGGTACACATAGCAATGCATGCGCATGGAAGTTACTTGAGGTAAACAATAATGGTAGCTAGACACAAAGTGGCCTACATGTACGTGTACGTACTGGGGTCATGCATAATGTAGGCGAATCAGAGTAGTCTACAATGTACTGTTCACGTACGCATATGTCGATGGCATGCACGCATCTCAAGGACACGAGGGGAGGGGAAGAGACAAGAAGAATTCAATCAAGTGGACACAAAGTGCATGTGCAATGACTCGCGCCGGGGACCTGAGTACTTTCCCCATTTAACTGCCTGCCCCTTCCCTGTACCACGTCATGATCATCGACCATGGCCTGCTCCTACTACTACTATACTACTACTACTGCCAGCCCCAGAGAGAGAGATTGAGAGATGAATAATAGAGAGAGAGAGAGAGAGAGATGGATGAATGCGATGCAACGCATGCAAGTGGTTGTTGCGATGTGGGGATATGGTAAATGGCTAGCAGGAAGGGAGCAGTTGGCTGTAGGGGAGCACCGCTAGCTTGTGCTAGCTAGCTCCCCCTCCCACGCTACGCACATGCGCCGCGCGCCCCACGCCCCACGCTGCAGCAGCGCAGCGCCCCCGCGGCGGCGGCGGCTAATTACACAGCACGCGCGATCGATCGATGCCCCGCTACCGCCCACACACACACGGGTGCAGCACAGCCGCCGTTGTCGCGAGCCGATCCGTTGGAAGGGAGAATGGCTATGCGCGGCGCTCGATCGCCGTGGACAAGCCGTACGTGGCGTACTTCCCTTTGCCGGCCGGTATCGCGCGTGCGTACAGTGCGTGCAGCGGCGGAGCACCACCTGAGCTTGGGGCAGCCTCGCGCCCGGGCGCTCTCGCTCTCGCTATGGTACACTGCTAAGGATTCGTCACGAAAATACTAGCTGGCAACCACTAGATGCTACCGTGCTGTCCAGGCTTCTCTGCGCCTGGCTCAGCCACTGTGTGCATGTGCATGCGTACGCCCCATGTGAGTGACATGATCTACGGATATGTATGCAGTATGCACCATACGCCACGCCCACCATGTTGATTGACTGTTGATCGAGTCGGAGTCAAGTATGGTGGACGCGACGGAGCCGGTGCAGCTTGGACGTACACGATGTAGTAGCATTATGTGCGAATTTATACACACGTACGCGTGCACACGAGGTAGCCAGCTAGCTGCCGCTGCCGGGTGGGCCCGGGGTGCACGGGATGCATGCATGGAATGGAACCCCATGGGCCAGCGGTGGCCAGTACGTACACTAGCATGGAGGCAGACGCATGCGTACGTGCGTGTAGCTGGCTGGCGAGCGATCCAGAGGTATACCGATCGATCATTTGCTACGTGTGGTGGCTGGTAGCACCAATTATAGTCAAGCAGTCATCCGAGGATCATCGCTTGTTACCCCCACAAACACAACATCACCGCTGTGTCTCTCTCGCGGCAGGCACCACGGCTCCGCCATGCCATGACCCGTGCCGCGCCACCGTGTGTCACCACCCATCGCCTGGTGATCACCAACCATGGGCGAGCAAACAACCAAGTCGCGTTGAGACGATTGGTCCATCAGTTTGCAGTTGAGCCAGCAGTGCCTGTTTTAAAGGGTGTTTTAAGGGTGTGTTTGGTTTTGAGGGCAAGGGCAAGGTTGATCGGACGGAGCAATCTATGGTTTTGTGCGTGGGAGCGACCCATCTCGAGGAAACGGCCACCCCATTCACCTTTTCCCATAAACCAAACATTAAATGGGATAGACATCTCCCCTCCATTTTCATCCCTCCAACCAAACAACCGTAAGCTTACAGTGTCAGCTTGAGATTAAGATTTTGGGTGAGTGTGACAGCACCTGACAGAGGGTGGCAGGTTGGGTGTGGCACATCACATGCCTGTTGCCGTCCACCAGCTAGGAGATGTGACGGAGAGAGACGAAGCAGGGGCAGCATGCTTGTTGCTCACCAAATTAGCCGCCTAGCTACTGCTATTGCTACTACTACCATCTCCTGCTTTGCTTCCGGCACGGTGTGTGAAGGGAGAGATGTGATTGGGGCAGCTTGTTGGTTCGATGCCGACACGAGGGCATTCCTCCTTATCGTCGTTCAATAGGCGACACGCTGACTGGCTAGCTAGATTAGCAACTGGGACGCGAGACAGGACGCAGCACGATGATCTGATGGGAAAATGCCTCGCGCGCATGTACTTCACCAATAAGAAGCAAGTGATGTGGGTGTGCAGTATTTGTGGTAATTTGTAAAGCAGAAAGGGAATTGGACATAGAGCGTACTCTGGTGACGGGCCTGACGGCCATAGCTTTGCACATCCTGCAGAACTGCAGAACTACTAGCAATGTCAGACTATAAGATTAACAAGAGAAAAAAAAAACAAACGAATGGAGAAATGCCATAGCATCTTGTTTGTCTCCTAGCGAACCAAGCAGAGAAAGAAACCGCGCACATAATATCAGAGGAGGTAAAGAGACGTACTGCTGCTCCAGTGGGCACCCTGATTATCCTCCTGGCCGGCTTTTACTGTTGACGCCCTGCGCAACTGCTACAAAAAAGAAGCACATTTCAGTCACTTCCTGTGCACAATTCTACATCTTTGTTAGGTTGCAATTGATATCTGGTGAGCAACTGGGCCATCACAATTACGCAGCCTAAAACCAGAACCAAATCTGAGGACCATTTCCGCAGACCAGACCACCATGGTCCACCCTCAAAGCCTACATTGGTCCATTTCTGCAGACGAAAACATGGTTTTTCATTCTAATGTCCAGTTAATCTAGGTCCAGCATCAGCTGTTCAATCATTTTTTTTCTTTTTCACAAGTAACGACAAGGAATTTTTACCAATGTGTAAAGTCAGGTAAAGGTGGAAAAGAGCTGCTTTGGAGGGGCCACAAACTGAACTTGGGACCTGATTCAGATCAAACAGCTGCAGTCTTCATGTGACATATCGATTATGACATGGGCACGTCTAGCCTCAAACAGACCAACAGCAACTTACCACGCCCCACAGGAGGCCCTCCGGATTGGAAATGTCTTTTGCGGAGTTTGGTTCTTGAGCATATAGAGAGCATTGCTTTTCCATGGATAATTGGGAACATTATGGACGGAGCATAATCCTTTAAATCTCGTCACTGCAGTCTCAGAGGATCAGATGCACGTTATGACAAACAAACTTTAACCCTACCTCCAGAGAAGATTTCTCTTCCGTAGACCTCCAAGCGACAGCCTTATCAATTTTTGCATCTGTGTTCATGATACAATAGTGCCCAATCAGATCACATGTAATCACCAACAGTTCAATACATGAACAAATACTACTTCATGACTTGAAAAATGCAGTGAGAATACTTCTACAAGATCCTGACATCAGAAACAGGTTATAGTGGGTACACCAGAATCAGTTCAATTTGCAAATATCTTGCAGAATCAATAACTCTTTAAAAAAAGGACAAGGCATGAACAGAATATGTTCCAATGGTGAATGTATCTGCTGGGACTTATATGGCAATTCTGCCTGGTGAGGGCATATATGTGTAATGCTCCTCTCACCATTGCCCCCACTACCAGCTGGGCTTGGTGCTCCTAAAATCTGGCTATGTGTGACCACCGTTGCCCCTATTATTTGATCATATAGCTGGCATTTTGTGCCAATGGGCACAAGGGGGCTCACATCCTATCCCTTCTATCAGTCAAGGCTACATAATTTTGAACAATGATATGTGAAGAAATGACACAGTGACTGTTACCATCAATCTAAGTTACAGTACCACTCTTCCATTTCTCTGGAATTTCTCAGAATCTTAGTAGTAACATCTATCAACAGTTAAAAAAGGTCTGCAAAAACTACAATTTTCTTTAGAAATAGTGTGTTGTGAAAATTATTTTGATTTTCTTTGTACCATGGCAGAAGTTATTGCATATCCAACGTGACACATGCTCAAGATGACAATAGTAAATACCACTGCCGTACAGATCTTGGCTTTCGAACATTTTCAGAACATTTAAGCCACTGTGGCATTGCATTGAAAGCAATCAGGTGTCTTCAGAACCTTATGCTGGCGCCTAATGCAGGAATTTATTCTGGATAATGATGGACGGGCATTTAAAAGGAAAATGCCAAAATTTAAAGTCCACAGAAACAGAAACACCACCTGTCTCTATCGGTGATGACAATCAGCATATCACCATATCCTCATCTTGGATGTCAGCAACTTGGGTAGGAAATCCAGACACCACCTCTAGGAACAATCGTTAAGAATTAGCACATCACACCAAACCGCATCCTGGAAACACGTTTGAAATGTGGTTTCATTATGCTATAGCTCAATTTTGCCGCATATATAAAAAATAACTTAGCATTAACAAGCCCTGGTGTACACGAGTTTGGGTTGGAGCGTAAGTAAAGCAAGATCTTATGTGAAAGGTACCTTCTAGAAACATCTCCTCATACTCCATGCCATATTTTCTTCAGATACCATCCATTGCACCTTGGAGACATCAATGATGGACTGAAGCACACATGCATCCAAAGATTGAACCATAAGAAGTTGGAAAGAAAGGATCCATTACAAGGTTTCAGTAAACATTCACATAGAAGACCCCACAAACACCTCAGCAAAACTGTATGTCCAAAATTAGTTTCCAATTTGATGGCAAGCCTAAAAGGCAACAGCAGGGAACTCTTTTGTGATGTGCTACAAGGACTCGGCAGATAACTGTAGCTACCTAGGCAAACAGGCAAACAGCTAAGGGCATATAGAAGACATGGACCAGGACCACAGAGAACAACAGTTTTACACTAATTGGTTAGGCATTTAAAAATTTAACTGAATATCAGCTTTCAACAGCCGTCGGCACTCGGCAGCATGCAAATGGCAAGCACTAGCAGCGATATTAATACAATCTTTCAGTACTTTTGACCCCCTACTAGCACCATAGGAGTTAGTGACTCTGATAATTGCCACCAGGCACACTGAAAAAGCTGCACATCTGCTACTGCAGAAAAGGCTGGCAGAATTGCCACATTCATATATAATTGATCACAGTAAATCTCCCAGAGAGATAGAACACCTGGTCTAGTACGGCTTTATACATTGGTCACAGTAAAAACGGGACAATCACTTAATTGATCATAATGTGTGGATATATTCTAAGATTTACATATGGTAAATGAAAAAACTGCACTGATGGCACACATCAATCACAGTATAGGCAAATTATTCTACAACCAAGTTGTACAGGTTTACTACTGTGCAAGTATATTATGTTAAAATATCGTATCCACCTTGACAACGAATAGGTAGATTCCTGTAAATATCGTATCTACCTTTTTCAAGATAACCCTTTCTAAGTCTCAATGTCATCGTAATAGCTTACGAAAAAAAAAAATTTCTACCTTTGTATATTTCAGTTAGTTGAAACCATCTATTTTGGTGTCATTATTGAAAATTTTACTAGCATTAGCAAGGATGATTCCTGTAAATAACTAGATTTCCACAATGAAGAACAACGCAGCACAACAATTGCAAACTCTCCCAGTTAGATAAGAATGCAGTACGATGGCCCAGCCAATAACAAGATAGCCACAGTAGATTTGGTGCCACACTGTTTCCCTAGAGGAGGACAAGGCATGTTAATGATCATTACCATCAGTTTGCAAAATGATTGATTCTACTGCAAGCTAGAAAGCTGCAAAAAAAAGTACACATCATTGGTGCACTGGAAAACAGGGTGATAAAATTTGGAACAACTCACAGCATTCTGCTGGGGCAATACAAAGCAAAAGATCAAAATTTTTGCTGTCAAAATGGATAGGTAACAGGCGAACACAAAGAACAAATAAAAAACTCCTAGCATTTAAATCAGCTCTGCGGTATTTTCAACAGGCAGAAACTGGTACAGCTCAAGTTCCATATAAATTTATCAAGTCTGATGTGGTGATGCCCACTGGATCATTTACAGCCTAGCCCAGCTAAAAATTCCAGCAATAATCGTGGTGGTTGGCTCGGCCATAACCACACAGCCCATTAGATACTGGAGTTCAGTAGCTCGAAGTAAGAACATTATGTCAACTAGATTAAAGGCGTGTTTGGAACTTTTGCCAAGCTTAGGATTCTTTTGTTATCTACTCCGTATAGCTTCTGGCCTAAATGACCAATAGGTAATAAACAGACTTTGAAAATTAAGGCAGAAATTATGTTGTATGAATACAAATTTGTAAGATAAAAGAACTCTACAGCATTATTGAAATACTCCCGATAGCCCTAGCTTATCTATATAAGCTGGTAAACCCCTGGTAGCTAACAGATATTACATTTCACCTTAGCTTAAGCTTACTGAGGGAAAAGCTCAAACTTAAGCCCTAGCATATTCCAAAAAATTATTGTGCAAAAACAGCGAATTGCAACGTATTAAATTAGTATTTTCATGAAAAAATGAATCTAATGATGTATGTTGGTTTTCTAATGCATGTACTGATGTGCTGTGTCGCATAATAGCCTAAAAGGCCTATATATGCAAACACCCTCACCCTCTTGCCTTGGAATTGAAATGTGGTAAAAAAAAAGCCTAATAGGCTTATATGCAACAGACTCTTGTCTTGAAATGCTTCAAGGTAAGACATTACCAGTATACCACTAAAACAGGGAAAATATATCCTTCACGGCATGTAAAATTCATGCACATTTAACAGAATTTCATTTTCTTTCTATAGCCTTCTACCTCAAGAGAATTCAGCTGGTAGACATGGCTGTATGGTATCAGATTCATAGACCTCAACTAATCATCCCTTGACCATTCGAATTTCAAACACATACAGACATACTTCTAGTCTTCTAGGCATGTATGAGGCATCAGTGCAAGGAGAGTGAATAAAATAATAGCACTATACATCCATATGCATTTCAATGTTTAGATATAGCAACAGTACCCATGGAATCAAATGAGGTATTGTAGCATGGCTATAACTCATATGCCACTTCCTTTTCATCTTGCCAAGGATGTCAGTGCCCTTACACCAATGTTAGACAATGGGCATCTGGAAGAAACAGGTGTCATAGATAAATTAACAAGTATGACTGGGAAGCCATTCAGTATGATCTGAGATGGGGCAAATAAAATCAGCAACAGTTTGATACAAACTTACAGACAAGAAAGTATTGCAACTGGTTGGCGAATTTAGCCTGAACAAAAAGGAAAACATAACCACCCAAAGTTCACTACCTTGTCATGTCTGGGCTGTGCAGATTGCTCACCAGAAGGATTGCATAAAGTAAAATCCCTGTTATATAAATCCCGAAATCATAGAAAGGCACGTTATCAAGAAAAGATTTCACGGGTAAAAAGGATATTTTTAGTAATGCAAACTTGGTCTTAATGAAAACTCTGACCTAAGGAATATTAATTACAGAATTTTGTTCACAGATAACTCTAAGCATAGTAATACAGAAAGAACCAAGCAACCAGTTAATATACAAAGTTGAGTGAGATTGAGAGGAACCAATTGGAATTTTAATGTGAGTTTCAACAGTCGTATGTAACCTTAGCTCAATGTTGAAATGTACAGAGTGAAGAAACAAAGCTGGCGCTACAGAAAATTGGTCCACACCAACAGCCTACATGAAGCACATTTGTCAAAGATAACTTATACAAATTTATATGGTCCCAACTCTCAAGTGCCTCAATTAATTTTACCTGTGTCTTGCGTACTCATCATCATACATCCATGAGCTCATGACATATACCAACAAAAAAGATAAAAACGATTCAAGCTTTTAACTGCCAACTATGTAGGCAAAGGACAAACATAAATGACCTCTTTCCTTTGAAATTTCGATGACGGCTGTTTCTTTGGGAAATTTTGGGATTTAGTTAAGATTTAAACTATTTACTAAGGATGTGGATCAAATCCACCACGGGGCGGTCCAAAAAGGGCCATAGCAGGACTAAGAAAAAGTTTTGGCAATAAGAAAACCTACTTCACAAGTAATTAGAAGCCAGCATGCAGCAGCTAGTTTATTAGAGCAATTCAAGGATGTTGTGTGTGAAACTAAAAGGATGTGTTACTTCTTACTTGGTACAAATCCAAAAGGCGAGCGTCCCCCATCCCACCCACACGAAACCTAAGACAAAATATTGATGCAATCACAAACAGTAGTTCAACGGTGCAGTAAATTCATCTGCAACAGATGACTAATAGTTATAGAAGGTGCAACTGCAGTCGAAAGATCAAGCGTGTCTGATAGCAAACATTATACAGTTACACTAAGAGTATGTTTGGTTAGGTTTTAAAACTCCTAAAAAGAAATTTTGTGACTCAAATCCATCCAAGATTCCAAATTAATCAACTAAACACCGTAGAAAATCTACTAATACAAATGATACAAAGTGTAAGTGCTGAAAGCCTGAAATATATCATCAAACTGTAAGTAAAATCATTTCACTTTTTTTCCCAATGACAGGCCATGTGAGGAATGATAGACAGGCTGAAGTGAAGAGCCGAAGACCAAAGGTATCAAGAATGGAACTATCGATGATCATTTCATTTCTTTCATGGGCATAGTAAGGAAAAAAGATTCATTTTCCCATGCCTAGTTTTGAAGAATACCAGTTTCATACATACAGGTTGAGTTTATAAACAGCAGGTCTTATTTTTGTGGTTTGCAGAAATGCTATGCTCCCGTGTTCTATGTCAGCACAGGGAGGATCTCAAAAATATGTGACTGGTTGGATTGTCGAAACTTTACGTTGGTGTATGCTCCAAATCTCAAAGGATTCACACTGAAATGTTTTGCAGTCGGACATGCAAATCAGTTGGTGATCTTTGTCTAGGAGCTGTTCTCCAGGCTTTGTAGCCTGTTCAAAATAAGATGGCAGTTGAAGATAGATTGGTTCTGTAAATTTGAGTTAAATGCAGCAAAAGAAAATTCTGTTGAGAAAGAAGGAAAACACCCCAGTGATGGTTGTCTGAAGTACCGTAGACCAGACTCTTGTGTCAAAGTGGCGTGGAATAATTGTGAATTGAAAAATTCAAGCTGGGGTTGTTGTTGCTGAGGGCAATGTCTTTTCATGTAACCATTACGCTTGGTGCTTATATGGTTGCAAATTATTTTCTGGGTTGTGTTCTGTCTGTTGATTGCATGTTCTTGGCTTGCTGGTTTGCAAGCAGCTATTGCCCTTACTGTATAAACTCTGTTACATGTTTTCACTATAAACAAGAATTGACTCCCTTTCTCTAAAAATATAACTGCAAATATGGGCATATCAAGATCATTGAGTTATTCCTAGAAATACAATAGCAGTAGTAAAACAATAGGTTACAGAAGATACTATATGGGTCCAGAATACAAACTGCAATTATAGACCTTACAAGCATGGTATATTACCATGTATTAACTACCGAAGCATTCGGTGCCATCAAGTCAAAGGCCAATACACAAGTAACCCCACCTGCCAGTCATTGATCACATACACAAACATGCAGACACACACATGCGTGCCTACTAAAAAAATTCACTAACGTGAACAGATAGTAGCGAAAGGAGAATAGTTAGTACAGTGAAGAAAGCTATAATTTTATGCATTAAAGATGTCTAGAATTTTCGTGCTGGTTACAAATATCCAACAATAAACTAGTGCACACACAGCTACACTGTTACTATCCATTATCAGAAGTACTATATCCCACCCACAAATATATCTCTAATGCCCAATTGTCGCTGGTGTACTAACCTGCTGAGCAGAGAAATTTAGCTACAGGTGATTAAATTCAAAACTAAATAATTCAATCTGAAACATCACATAAATATGCTACTAGAATGAATTCACTCAAAAGCATATTCTCGAAAGTTCAAAGGAAATCACTAACTATCCTCTGCGCCTCACCCAGTCGAAGAATATGGATCTAAACAGTAAAAACACCAGTCAACATAAATAAGATGCTCATAATAGTGGCAGCTCCAGGAATTTTTCGTTGGATGGTCCTACTTCACGCTCCAAAATTCCATAACACCTCGAATTCAATATACATACACAAAATTTTCTCAAAATATGACAATATAGCAATAATATCTCACAACATCACAAATTCACTAAAGTCAACACTTAAGTCCAAAAGTTACAAAATTATAATATGAATAGTTCAAACATGAAAGATCATACATAAATAGAGGATTACAATACTACTCCGTACTGATGTACTCTACGAGTTCTCGTACCCATGAAAGTCTTAATTATATCATCTTTGCTAACTTTGGAGAAGCTATCTCGCTCAATAAAAGTGACTAAATAATCATTCAATAATCTGTCACACATACTATTTCTCAGATTGTTCTTCGCTAGACACAACGCCGATTAACTGATTGAGCCATATCCAAAGCTTAAAGCTAAATCCCTAAATCCATACCTCTGCGGCTCTGCCTCTGTCGTGTATCACTTGGCTGTGGGGCTGGGCGGCAGGGGGGGGCAGCCGTGCAGGGGCAGGGCCACCAGTGACCAGCGACCGGCGAAGGCACCGCGCAGGGGGCGTGGGGGGCGGGCGGCACGACAGCCACCACCACCACGCCTCCCTGCCTCAGCGAATGGCGCAGGGGGAGAAGGAGAACAGGAGCCTGGAGGATGGGAGGAGGCCGAACACGGGCGCACGGCGACGGCGGCGCAGGCAGCCAGGCATGGCACCGGCGTGCGGTGCGGGCACGGGGCGGCACGGCGTGGCTCGAGCGGTTGGCGGCTGCGAGAGACAGCGAGAGGACGACGCGAGGAGGACCAGTGCAGCGACGGCGTTCTGTGCGCCTGATAGCATCTGGACAGACATGTTCAAATGGCCGTGCCCCGTCGGGTCGGTCCGGGCACGATGTTACAGTACCATGTCCAGGCGGATCCGGCACGGTTGGCCGTGGACCGTGCCGACACGTTCCGAGTAGCCGTGTGTGTCTGGGCCGGCAGTGTGACATGGCGGGCCAGCGTGGCACGGTCCGTCGGCTATAGCGGGCCGGCACGGTACGGCACGGGGAGGCCGAGGCAGGCGTCGGTGGCCCGGAGGCTGCGGACGCAGGAGGCGGCCGAGACTAGGGAGGCGGCGGCGGAGGGCGGCGCAGCGGAGATCGAGGCAGCCGTCGGCGGCCGGGAGGAGGCGCCTAGGCGGGGAGGCGGCGGCGGAGGCCGAGGCAGCCGCCGGGAGGAGTCGGGCGTCGACGGCCGCCGGCCGAGAGGAGGCGGGCGGGCGTGGGCTGCCGCCGGCCGGAGGAGGGCGATGTCAGTTTAGTTGCCGCTACAGTGTATATTACAGTGTCGAACAGTGTTTCCTCTGTGCAGTATAGTGTCGGAGGAAGCAACCGTTGCACACCTGCCCGTTGCTACAATGCACATGGAGATGACCGTTTGCTGCGGCGTTTGGCCACGTTGGCCCAGTACCAAAGTGACACGTGTCCCAATGGTCTGAAATAACGGCTAGATTTTGAATCTAGCTGTTAGAGGACAGAAAAAATCCGAAAAAATATCAAAAAATCCGAAAAATTGTGAAATTTTTTCCTATAAATAGAGGAATCCCCAGCCATATTTTGCTCACCCAAACCTCCCAATCTCTCCTCTTGTGCTCTATTCTCCTCTCTTTTGCTTTATTGTGCTCTAAATTTTTGATTTAGATAAAATTTTGTCTAAAATTCAAAAATTTTGTCTAAAATTCAAAAATTTTCCACATTCTCATAGCTAATAGCTGTAGCTTCCAGTGCTCCTGCAAGGTAAAAAAAATCCTAAATTTTCTTCTTTGTTCGTACTATTTTTTTAACACTAATTTTCTCTATTTATATTGCAGGATGGATCCGAACTACCCGACGTTCTAACTGAGCGACTTCGACCCGAGCTATGTGCCGATGTCACAAGGAGACAACTCCGGGTCGGCTCCTATACCGCAAGAACATCCGGAGGAAGTACATGCGGCTTCGGAAGGATCCGGAACTGCGAGCGGGAGCCTATCAACGGCAACCGGCTTGAAGAGATCAAGAACTTCCTTTGCCTGGCAACATTTTGATGAAATCAAGGAAGCCGATGCGAATGGAAGGGAGGTAACGTACGCGAAATGTAAAATTTGTAAGACTAAACTCTCTGGAAAATCTTCTGGTGGAACAGGGCATTTAAGGCGGCATGCTGAGGCGTGTTCGAAGAAGCAAGGTTACTATCTATGACAGCAGCAACTGGTACTGAATCCTGACGGTACGGTACGTTCATGGGAGTATAACCCTCAGGTAGCACGAGAATCCCTTACCCATTTAATTGCTAGACAGGATCTACTCCTAAACTTTGGTGAGTCTCCTGCATTTGAGACTTACATTAAAACTGCTCATAATCCTAGGTTTCAAGCTGTTAGTAGGCAAACTACAACTCGGGACTTGGTGAATGTTTACAACCAAGGTCGGGATAGTATTAAACAATTATTTGCTACATGCACATTTTCTATTAGTATCACATCTGATATTTGGAGTGGTAGGGCTAAGGAAGACTATATTAGTGTAGTTGCTCATTATGTTGATGATGACTGGGAACTACAAAAAAGAGTAATAGCTTTAAAATTAATTGATGTTTCACATACTGCAGAAAATATTGCTGAACGAATTTCTAGAGTTTGTGAGGATTTTGGCATCATAAATAAAATATTTACAGTAACTCTAGATAATGCAACTACAAATTCTAGAGCAATGGAAATTTTGCAGCCTTTATGCAATGTTTATGCTGAATCATTTCTTTTAATCAACGTTGTGCTTGCCATGTTATTAATCTTATAAGTTAAATCCGGTTTTAAAAGAGTAACTGTATATCTCGATTATATCCATGAAGCCATAACATGGCTGAATGGTTCTAATCCTCGACTTGTGACCTTCAAGCGATTCTGCATCGCTTCGGATAAGCGTCCACGCAAGTTCCAAACGGATGCGGACCATCGATGGAACTTGACTTATTTGATGTTGAGACATGTCTTGTCTTATAAAGATATACTAACTGTTTTCTTGCAGTCCAAAAATATTGTTACTAGTGACGGGCAACCGCTACTGACAGAACAGTCTTGGCATGTTGTAGAAATGCTTTATTACTTTCTTGAAACATTTTATAATGCAACTGTTACTTTGTCTGGTGTTTACTATCCAACTGCTAATTTAATTTTGCATAAAATTTTTGAGATTGCCACTTTATTAAAAGAATATGAAGATGACCAACTACTAGGACTTGCAGTATTTCACATGAAACAAAAATATCTTAAATACTGGAGGGACATTCCATACTTGTATGCTTTTGCATTTATTCTTGATCATAAGGGTAAAATACAGGGGTTTCTAAATATTTTGAATCTTATTGGGGATGCAATGAATATTGATTACACTAACTACTATTCTGATTCTAAAACAAAATTGTATGAAGTATTTCGAAAGTATGAAACTAAGTTTCAGGGAGTTCGCGTGCAAAGAGCCCCACCCGTCCCTGTCCCTGGTAAGAAGAAATTGCAGTGGGCTGAATTTGGGGTGGTTCCTCTTCTTCTTCGAGCACCGGTGGTGGAAGTTCGGCCGCCGCAAGTCCTGCACACGCTTCGCTTGAAGCCCTTGAGCTGTCCACCTACTTGGACAGCGACTCCATCAACCAAGAAGATCTCAACGTTCTTCAATGGTGAAACGATCAGAAGACCCAATATCCTGTGCTCTCAAAGCTAGCACGGGATGTGTTCACGGTGCCTATGTCTACGGTATCATCCGAATCGGCCTTCAGTCTTTGCGGAAGAATTATTGAGGAGAGAAGAAGAAATCTCCGCGGTGAGGTGGTAGAAATGCTACTTGCGGTTAAAGACTGGGAGTTAGCCAAGAAACGTGCCCAACACACCACGGAGAACCAAGATTTGGCTGAGCAGTTTGAAAATCTTTACCTCCAAAATGAGGAACTAGCGTAATGTTTTTTATTTTTGAGTGTTGACCTTTAGCTGTACTCTTTTTTCTTTGTCATGGTTTTCTCAACATTGAGTTTTTACATGACAGAGTTTTTAATGAGGCAGCTGTATAATATCAAAATCAATAAAGGTTATTACGCAATGTTCCCCTATATTTATATAGAAATTAAATTACATAACTATATATGTGCTTATATTTTGCTTGTTTTAAAAAATAAAAATTTTCCTCCTCTAATATCATAAAAAAATACCCTCATATTTTTTACTCATCTCAAATAATTTTTTTATATTTTTCCTTTTTATTACAACTCCTCCCTTATTTTTTACCCTCATATTTTTTTATAGCGTCAGCTGCACGCAGCCACAGGCCAGTGGCCGGGACGAGGCGGGGGCGGGCGCAGGAGGCGCGCAGGAGGGGAGGCGGCAGCAGAGGGCGGCGGCCAGCCGGGAGGAGGCTGGCGCAGGAGGCGGCGGAGGCCGGGGAGGCGCACAGGTGGGGAGGCGATAGCGGAGGGCCGCAGCGGAGGCCGCTGCAAGCGGCGGCCGGCCGGGAGGAGGCGGGCGCGGGAGGCGGTGGAGGGCAGCGGCTGGCCGGGAGGAGGCGGGTGCGGGAGGCGGCGGAGGCTGGGGAGGCGCGCAAGCAAGGAGGCAGCTACAGAGGGGGGCGGCGGGCGCCGCTGCAGGCATCGGCGGCCGCGGGAGGACCGCTGGCGTCTCGGGTAAGTCCTCGCTACAGTGGACCGGGCCGGCCCGGGCACAGTGGGCCGCCGACGGGCCGTGCCGGCACGGCACGGCCCACGACCTCGACGTGCCGTGCCTGGGCCGGGGGGAGGCACGCGGGCTGGCACGGCACGGCCCGCTACAGCAACCGTGCCTAAACGGGCCGTGCCGGACCGTGCCTCAGGCCGTGCAGGCCCGGTCCGCCCGTTTGGCCACCTATACATCTGGAGTCTGACCTGGGGCTAATGGGCCGTGCCTGTGGAATGGGGTGGGCCCGTATTTTGTTAGTTCTTCTGGGCCGAAATCGAGTGCTAAATTGTGGAACACCTAACATTATTAGGGTCTGTTTGGTAGGAATTCTTAAAAATTTTTTATTTTTATATTTTTTAATAAAATATTTATAAAAGTATATTTTGGTTTCAAAAATTTACAAAAATATACTCCCAATGCCCTCCCAGAGGGCGACTTGATGACGTGGTAGACGGCCGTAGGCCGAGCAGCCGACGGCCGTCTGCCCTTTTGCAGGCGGCCCCCTGGCCAGAAATAAACCATCCTCTAGAAGAGCGGCAAGGGGGCCGCCTACAAAATCCCAACCCCCGGGCCGCCTCTTTTGCGGGCGGCCCCCTTGCCGCCCTCTGGAAGGGCGATTTATTGCTAGGCCAGTATAAAACTCTCTCCCAGCCTCCAAAAATATCATAAAATTCACAAAAAATCACAGAAAAAAAGAAGAGAGAGTTGAGAGCGAGACTAAACGAAAGCAGCGAAGCTCTGCTGGTTTGCTGATTCGTCTACAGATAAAATCCATTGTCCATTTGGAATTTCTATTTGTAGACAAGAATTGATGTAATATTGTACTAGTTACGTGTACAGTACTATATGAAAATAACTTGTTACTCCTAGATCTATAGGTTTTTAGTCAATCTGTTAGCCGACGTAATTTGTGTAGAGATGGTAGTTATAAAATCTCGATTACATGGTATTAGATGTGAGGAGAATATTGGTACCTAGTTTATCTGTATTTTTTCATCAATAGAGATGTCAAATAAGGTGATATTTCAGTTATTTCACGGACAATGGATTGTTAGATATGGTCCACAAGGTGTAGATTTGTCGGAGTTTAGTTCAACGGCTAAGGGCATTGATAGGCCAGCTAAGAGAAGTTTCGGGTCAGTGTACAACTGGCTGATGCGAGGCTTTCAACTCAACCCCCAGATCAACGCAATAACCTTGTGTGTTGTAGTCAGTCGTCCAGTTGAAGGTTATTTTTGGGAATTGATGTCGGTGGATTGCACTGCCACTTGGAGATGGTACGTGGAGAATGCATTCCAACGTGGTTGGCCACTGGATATACTTATGTCGGTGTATGAGAAGGATAATACCGCTGCTGCAATGCCCGTGCAAGATGATGAGGGTCCAAGCACGACGGGAGGTAATGCCGAAACAATGGAAGAAAATGAAGGAGGGAATGAAGAAAATAGGCAGCAAATAGGTACGGCAGATGAGGGAGAACTAATCAACACCATTGTTGAAGAAATGGATTGAGAAGATGTTGAAAACGAGCATGCAGAGGATGATTCGTCTGATGAGGACAGCGTGATGCCTGTAAAATGGAGCAATGAGGACTTCTTCGGCCTTGCTATCTCCGAGCAGCACCATGTGCCATGAGAGTACAAGGAGAACGGGGTCATCCATGGGGCCAAGTATGCATACATAGATGATTTGAAGGAGGCAGTGAAACAATGGGCAGTGTCACTTCAGATAGAGTTCTCGATCGTGAAGTCAAGCAAGTCGGTGTATGAAGTGAAGTACGTGAAGGATGGGTGTCCAGGACGAGTGCACGCATTCAAGGGTAAATGGAAGGATTATTGGCAAGTTTTAATCATGACCGAGCATTCATGTTACTTACAAGGTATCGAGAAATATCATAAAAACATGACATCTGCATTTATTGCAACAGAGATGTACTTCCACATTGTGAACAACCTAGGATACAAACCAAGGTCAATCGTTAGACATATTGAAGAGGAATTCAAGTACATAATTAGTTATGTTAAGGTATGGAAAGGGAAACAGAAGGTTGTAGAGATGAGGTTTGGCACATTTGAAGCATCTTATGATAATTTGTCTCGTCTGTTAGCCTGTATTCTTTAGAGAAATCCGGAGACCTGTTACGATCTGAAAGCTTTTCCATCAATTGACCATGGTAATCAAAGTGTGCTGCAACGGGTATTCTTTGCATTAGGTGCTTGCATTCAGGCCTTTGTGCATTGTCGTCCCATCCTTTGCATCGATAGGACATTCCTGACCGGAAAGTACAGAGGGCAGATATTGACAGCAATTAGAGTTGACGGGAATAACCAAGTTCTACCGGTGGTTTTTGCTTTTGTTGAGAGCGAGAACACTGATAGCTGATATTGGTTCCTAGAAAGGGTTAAGTCTGCAGTTGTATGGATGAGGCCAGACATATGCCATATACATGACCGTCACATCGGCTTGCTGTGGGCAATTGAGAAATTAAGGGATGGATGTACTAAGAAGGGATATCCTTCAAGGTGGTCCGATGTTTAAAGTAGATGGTGCATGCGTCATATGGGTGCTAATTTCTACAGACAGTTTAAGAACAAACACCTTATGGATCTTTTCAAAAGGCTGTGCACTCAGAATCAAGAAAAGAAATTCAATGAGCTTTGGAGGAGGTTGGATAAGCTGACCTCTAAACAAACAGATGAGTAGTCCAGGAGGGCTACCCTTGTAGGGGACGAGGCTCCACAAACTATTGGACTTCTATCAAGGGACGGACCTCGTATGAGAAGAAGGTCGGCATCCTCGGTTAGAAAATTTTCGAAGTGAATTGAGAATAAGCCAAAGGAGAAATGGGCATTGTTATATGACAAAGATGGTTCTCGATTTGGAATAATGACCATAAATTTAGCAGAGGTTTACAACTGGGTGATGCGTGGTGTTCGAGGGCTTCTACTTGTTGGCATTGTTGAATTTATCTTGCATGGCACATGCAAGTACTTTAGAGATCGGTTTAGAGCAGCTGGCCCCTCAATGGGAGACAATAATCTTTTCTTTGGCACACTACTGACTAAGTACCTGCAAGATAAAAGTAATAAGTTCCGAAGACATCGAGCTATACCTTAAGATACACAAGAGCATAGATTTGAAAAATTGTGTGTCGACAAGGACATGCGTGGAATCTACCGTAAAAGAGTTGTGCATGAGTACTGCTGAAGGAAGACGGGACCTGCAAGTGCTCTTGCCGAAAGCCTACTCTGCTCCACAAGCCATATTCTCATGTTATTGCTGTGAGCGGTGAGTGTGGGATAGAAGCACGCCATTTTGTCTCATCTTATTTCAGAAAGGAAGCAATCTACAGTACATGAAGTGGAGAGATATACGGCTTTGGTATTGCGGGGACATTTACTACCGAGCATCCTCAAGTTATCTACATTTCTGATCCAACAAAATTAAGAGACAAAGCAGGTCACCGTAAGACAAGCCGCATCCGTAATAACATGGATGAGTCAGAAGCCGGTGGAAGGCATAAACGGTGTTCAAAGTGCGACCAGACATGGCATACCTATAAGAAATGTCCAAAGGATGCAACCGGTCCAAGTGCGACGGAAGCTGGACCGTCGGGTTCAGGCGCTGATGGCAATTGTCCTACGGGTGAAGGCACAACTTCAAGAGGACCCCGTCCTAGACGTTCTCGAGCATTTGGTGGTGCTGCGGTATAGTGTAAGTCCATGCTTGATCTTTGTTATAGAACGATATGTACCGTACTGTTGTTTTTTATTGTCATGTAATAATGCTATAAACCTTAACAATAATTTGTAATGTGGTTGTTCAATTAACTTTACGAACTTACTCTTACTTGTTGCTTTGACAATAAAATTTAGGCTAACTCTCTATTTGCATGCAGGTATGGCGTACCATACACCGGAGCTGCTCGACCGGGGCCTCGACCAGTCCCACTAGTCTTATTTGTCTGCCGTCGAGGGTGCCCAGCTAGCCACCTTTCGTCCACGGCCTTCACATCACCTCCTGCGGATAGACCCTCGGTTCCATGAGAGGTAAGAGCTGTACCAATATTCATTCACATCATTTGTACATATCTATGTTCCCTAATATTGACTACAGTGCTATATTCTGCAGGTTACGTGAGGCTAGACTTCTTACGCTGTGCAGGCTAGTTGAGCCCACACCGGACGAGAGGGACCTGCTGGGGATCTGCTATGCTAGCGGCGACGTACCGTGCTCTTTGTGACGCGTGCAAAAAGACCGATCCAGGTGCGATTCTCGCCGGTTGCCCTCTCCTTCTGCAGCTATGGGCAGCCGAGCGGTTCGCGATAGGATGTCCTCTGATTTAGCACTCTCCCTACAAGGGCGGCCTTGGAGGCTTGTACAGGCAGTCGCTCGAGGACCGTCCGCTTATGGGGACGGTATGGTGTCGCTGTGAGGTACGTACGTACCACTTATGCGCAAACACTAACGTGTTCTCCTATCCTATTTTGCAGCGTCGTTACGCCCACATGCAGGTTAGGAGGGCCTACTCCGACTTCGTTATGGAGTTCGACCGCCTGCTGTCCAGCGACGTCGTCTGGGAGCCGTATAGTCCGCAGGCCATCGCGGCCTGTGCACCGCTCGGACTCTTGGCTCTTTGCACGCGCGACCAGGCATATTGGATGACGACAGTGCCATTGGTGTTCGACATCTTCGTCGAGCCACACTGTCCGCAGCGCGTGATATGACAGTTCGGCCTACGTCAGCACTTCCCTGTACCCGTGGAGATGGTTGTGCTGCGCAACGTGCACTGATTAGTACAACTGTGATCTTTGTTGAGTATTTTAACTCTTTAATGAAGTCTAATGCACTTTCTGCAAATAGGTATTATCATAGGGGACAGGCAGGCGGTACTCAGTGGTATCCCCGACTGCAGAGGTGCGTGGATGACTGGTTGTTAGCGACGGAGGAGGTCATTGACGAGGTACGTCCACACACTGAGGACACCTACCTAGCATACCTCAGGTGATACCAGCCCCGCACCCGCACACGTGTGACGTTCACCCCAGGTGATCCACAGCCACATGTCGCCGCTGCGACTGACACGTATCTGTTAACGCCAAAATTTGGCACGATTCGCGTCGGACTTGGTTAAGGAAAGAAGTGATATCAGCCGTTGGGAGCTAATCCAGAAGAAGCCGGATTCGGGAAGGAATCGTGAAGACCACGCTATGGCAGTTAATTATCTTATCTATTAGATAGTTTTATCTTTTAGGAAACCTGATCTCTTGTCCGATCAGGTCTGTTAGTTTTCCTTTTCTAGTTAGGAAAGTCTTGTTACGTGTCCTATAAGGACTCTTGTAACTCGGGGTATATATACGTATGCCCGGGGACCTTGTAAACTATCAATCGATCAATTAAACTTCGGCGCATCGCCAACCTTTCGACGGGTTCTTGCTTCTCGAGCGGGGCTGCATCGGTTAGGTCCGAACTCCTGCGAGAGGGTAAGACTCGTCACCCCTTACCCAGGTGTATCTGCCCTGTCTACGGCTGCATCGGTTCGGTCCGACCTCTTAGGCCGATCAGGTATACCACATCACGCGTGCGTAGATCTTATCAGTTTACTGGGGGCGATTTATCATCAGTTCGTGCTGCATCGGTTGGGTCCGACCTACTGAACTGCCAGCGATAAATCGTTCCTGCTAGGCTGATGGTTTTTGCGCAAGCGTCTTATCGGAATGTATAGCCGGTAAGTTATTTTCATCACAGTTGCATTAGGTCTATCGGCTCGTTGAGGTTCCTTTACTATTATCGATCTGTGCTGCATCAGTTAGGTTTGAACTACTAGATCGATAATAATAGATTTATCCTTGTCGGGCTGATCGGTGTATATGCGACGTTCTATCGGAGTGCTTAGCCGATAGGTTATCTTTTTATAAAGCCGACTGTATTATCCATACTGTTTTGGTCATCTATATTATCATCGGTTTTCTAGCCGATGCATATGTGTTTCCTCGGCAGTCGGCTGGCTTACTATTTTGCTTATCTATTTTATCATCGGCTCCTAGCCGATGCACATGTTATACTGACATCTTGTCTATTTGCTCATAGCACTATCGGTTTCCTAGCCGATACACAGGTGCCATCGGCTATCGGCTACGAGGAGTCTATATCAGCCCGTATCGGCCGATAGCCGATTGCGCAATTGCTGCCGATCCGGGCACGAGGACCAACAAGGACCCGGACGCGAGCACGAGACCCGGGCGCGAGTACAGGCAGAGGCCCGGGCACGAGCATAGCGGCATCGGCTGGAAGGAATCCGTATCGGCTTGCTGGCCGATTGGATCAGTGATCTAATTTCTTCATCTCCTTGTCAATTGCTGGGTCAAATTGACTGGCACGCCCGCGAACCTCAAATATTTTAGGACCTGCACTGGAGCTAAGCAGATCTCCCAGGCCTTCGCGTGTCTCTAGGCGCCGAACCAGATCGTCAGCAAGCTTTTTGGCACACCCGGCGGTTTTCGGCGTCAACAGTATCCTAGACACCGTGACCAGAACTACTTCCGCGCGGTAAGTCACATTCTCTTTGCACTTTGTTATTCCCTTTGTAGGTGCCCACGGTTCTAACATATATTCACGTCACATTTGAAATAGACCAACGCAGCGTGACAGGTTCAGGCTGATGTGGACGCAACGTTCCGATGGTTGGACATTGGGATCGTGCTGATTGCGGAGGAGCAGAGGACGACTTTCGGGAGGATCCGTCAGTTGATGCACACATTGATTCGTGCGCTCACTTGTCGTACGGCCAACATGGTACCTCCCGTAGCTGTACCTCCCATAGCAGTACCTCCCGCTGTACGTCAGCACCAAGCACGGCCCGCAGGAGCAAGAGTACACCAGCACGGTTCCAATCAGCCAGCTGGCCCCTCCAGAGGTAAATTCCGCTAATCATCGGTTCATAACATGTTTCTTTCTACGACATGCACTATTTTACATTAATATGCTTCCGTGCAGCTTTCGCTGCACCGTACCTACATCCCTCCGGAGCTGGCACGTCCACGTAGGGAGCGTACCACACACGACGGGGATGTTTGCTGGCGCTGGGTCCTCCGCGCAGGGCGCACACAGCAGCGGTTGGGCACCGGATCCTTTCGAGGGCGATGACTTGGAGGACTTGGAGGATGAGGAGATCCAGGAGGTACTAGCTTCCTCGCAGCTCGAAGGAGCTCCGCCACCGCAGACATAGGACCCACCAGCTGCCACACCCGTATAGGCAGGCCGCGCTGGCCGTGCCATACCAGCAGACCGCCTGACGTACTCACAAGGCTAGGTGCGAGCGCAGGGTAGGAAGATGAAGAGGTCTAGCGGTTACGGACAGGGGCCATAGTATGTTGTACCAGTAGTAGTTAGCCTGTTGTACGTCATGTTTTATTAATCCTACGTTTACTCGAGAAACCTCGTTGCTTCGTTTATGCTCGTCGATCAAACGATGTACTCCTCACGGTCTACGTTTGCGACGAAACAGATCAAAAACCATGAATTTTCGAGTTTTAACTTCACAATGAAATTAAATTCCGAGCGATGACAACCAAACACATGTTAATTGCTTACGAACCTAATGAAATTATCCATCCAACGAGTACAAACGGCACATGAAACGTTTCTAGTTATCATTATTACATGTCTTAGGGTATTTCAAATGGATATCCGACTAGATATGCAACTACTGTGTGCAGTGTGGGTACTTCCCCTTCCTCGTTGCCTTCTGCCCAGCTTCCTTTGCACGTAGTGCCCTCTCCCGCTTCCTCTCCCTGTCTGCCTCACAGGCTTCCTTCTTCTCCTTCCTCTTCTGCTAAGCCTCCCACTCTTCTTTCGCCGCCCAAAGACGTTCAAGGCGCTCCCTATACCATTCCTGTGACCTACGAAGAAACTCTGCGTCCTGTGGACGGATCTCCGTATCTATCCACTGCACAAAGTTGCACAGAGGCGGAGGAGGCTTTGGTGCCTTGGCATATGCAAATTTATTAGTTTAAAGGTTCAAATATTTCGTACTACAAGATAATTCATATTACCTCCACTGGCTTCTTCGACTTCCCTTTCTTCCCTTGTGGCTTTGGCTTCTTCGGGGAGTAGGCGTAATTAGCACACATCCAATACTTTTGCCGGCATGTGTGATCCTGCTGACTTATTGCAACTTTGCAATCATCTCCGCACCAACACATCGACGGAGGCACGCCAATCGGAGGTCGTTGACGACTGGACATACCGAATGCATCCATAGCAACCTACATTATAACCAAATAAACGCAAGTTATAATTCGCTAGGCCAAAAATACCTTATACAACTACATACCTAGGGTATACTACGCATGAATACAAAAAAAGAAATGTCGTCGTCCTCATTTCCATCTCCCTAGCGTTTCTTGAACTAGGGCTACTCATCTGGTAAAAAAACTTAACTTCTCTCATCCGCCCTATCAATGCCCTTAGCCGTGGAATAACTACAATATATCTACACCCTGTGGACCATACCTAACATTCCCTTACCCGTGAAATAACTAGTCCAATACTACACATACTACATCACTTGATGAATAGAAATGAAAATTGGAAAGAGGCATAAAATATTACCTGCAAACGAATCCGCAAACCGGTAGGGCTTCACCGCTTTCGTTCGCCTTTGCTCTCAGCTCTCTCTTCTTTTTTCTGTTATTTTTTTGAATTTTATGAACTTTTTGGAAGCTGGAAGGGGGTTTTTATACTGAGCTAGCAAAAAATCGCCCTCCCAAAGGGCGATTTTTTACTCGGAAAGAATTTTTTTAAAGTAAAAGGACCAATTTGCAGGCGGCCCCCGGCTGGCAAAAACCGCTCTCTAGAAGGGCGGCAAGGGGGCCGCCCGCAAAATGGCCCAGGGCCGGCCATTTTGCCACCGGCCCCCTAGCTGGCAAAAACCGCCCTCTAGGAGGGCGGCAAGGGGGCCGCCTGTAAAAGAGGCGGCCCGGGGGTTGGGCATTTTGCAGGCGGCTCCCTTGCCGCCCTCCTAACGGGCAACTAGGGAGCCGCTTGCAAAATTGCTGACGGCCGTCGGTCGTCTGCCACGTCACCAAAAAAGCCCTCTCGGAGGGCATTGGGAGTATATTTTTGTAAATTTTTGAAACAAAAATATACTTTTGTAAATATTTTATTAAAAAAATAAAAAAATAAAAAAATTCGGGATTCTCAGGCCCGATTCTCATGAAAATCAGTTGGAGCTAAGCCAAATAGGTAATTTTTTCCTCCGCTTCTCATCCAAATCAACGAGGATCAATTTCTTTTTTTACATACGAAGTGAGAATCGGCGAAAAGGCAGCTTCTCGTGGGAATCAGACGAATCAAATATGAAAGCCCCACAACTTTTCCAAAAAATTACCCACTTGTCACTAGGGTATACCTAGGGCTGAAAACGGTCGGAAACGATCGGTAGGAGATCAAATCATTTTCAGTTTCATATTATTTTCTCGAAAACGAAATCGATACGATATTGTCGGAAGCGAGAATGGCATCGATATTCCGGTAAATTCGGAAACGAATCTATTCGATCGAAAGTGCATCGATAACGATCGAAAATCATGAAAGCGATATATAAAATACAATAAACACACCAATTTGCACAGCGTGACAATAGTTGTATGGATTAACCCAGCTCACATGAAAAATAATACTGTAGTAATGATCCATGGCACAAGAGACAAGCCACATATATTATAAAGCAATAAAATGACATGGCACAAAGCCACATGCCCACAACCACCAGGGACATCACGGACTTAATACAATAATACTTAGATCTCACAAGCACACAAATAACATAAGCGTAGTCACAAACTCACAAACTCAAAAGTACCAGTATACTAGTGACTGAAATACTAAACCAAGGTCTTAGTTCGACACTTCGATAGTTGAACTTAACAAAGGATAGGACGTAGAATGGATGCTAGAAATATGATTTATGATAGATTGGTAATAGTTCTTCACAGCAGGCTTCCTATAGCTGAACCTCCGGCATGTCATCATCATCTCCAAGCACATAATCACCACCCATTTCTAAAAATTCATCCTACAAATTATAATGGAAATAACATGTCAGTACTTCAAATGAATTATATGCTACTGCAATACATATCAATATAATTGTACCTCGATAAGCAGACTGTTCTTAATGGCTTCAAGAACCTCAAGATCACTAGGCAAAGAAGAAATATTCTTAGAACCTGAAAATTAGAAGGCAGCTACATGAGTAAAAACTAAAAAGAACATCAACACATTGTTAATAGAAAGCAACAGATCAGTTTACACTTTTACCTCTTTTAGCTGCAGTTATCCAATCCTTAGTGCAAACAAGTGCTTGTACCATGTCTGGTTCAAGGCTGCTTCGATATGGGTCGACGACACGTCCACCAGCACTAAATGCAGATTCAGAAGCTACAGTTGACACTTGCATTGCCAACACATCACTAGCATCAGGGAGAGGACAGGATATTCGTCCTTCTGATTTTTCCACCATGCTAAAATATCAAACGTATTATGGTTGGCTTTAGAAACCTTCAATTGTGGTTCTGCTAAGTACCTCTCCAATTCACTTATTCCTTCATCATTACCACACGCATCACTTTCATAAAGGAATGAATCAAGCTCATCATCCGCACTATCCATAAACTGATCTATAGCTGAAGTTGATGAAACAAGTGTTGTACTCTTGGAAGAAGGTGCGGAAGAAACATAGCAATAAAACATGTTCCTTAGAACACCATTGAATTTATCAAGTTCAGCTTGGTACGAATTTCTATATAACTTTCTCAAGTAAAATTCTACAATTCTTCTCTTGAACCTAGGATCAAGCACATTTGCAACAGCAAGAGCAACATTTGACTTCTTCCAATACTTGTCAAACTTGGCACTCATAGCATTTGCCATTTGGCAAAGAGTGGCATCATTACTATTGCACCAATCAGATAGATATAACTTAATCTCACAAAAACCTCTGAAAAACATGTTTGCTGTTGGATATAGAGTACCAGAAAATATCTCGGTGAGGTCAAAGAATTTTTTCAAGAAAGGAATCAGAATCTGTGCCTTCTCCCATTCTTGACTTGAAGGAGCAATACACTCATACCTGTGGCGGTCGATGAAAGTGAGCCTCTCAAATGCAAGCTTATAATAAAGAGCATCCCTCAGCATGAGATATGTAGAATTCCATCTCGTAGAAACATCAAGTGAGAGAGAAGTCTTTGTATCTAGCCCACATTCAGTAGCACATTTCAGGAACTCCTCCCACTGAACCGTAGATCCCTTAACAACAACTACAAACGATCTAATTTTTTCAGTTGTAGAGCCAATCACACGCATACCATCTTTAACAACCAAATTAAGGATGTGATTGGCACATCTCACATGAAAAAACAGCCCATCACATACTAAAGGACTATGCCTCTTCAGTTCTACAATGATATCCTTAACTGCTACTTCATTTGCCGCTGCATTATCCAAACTTAGAGAGAACATCTTTTTCTCCACATACCACTTCAAAAGAGAAGAAGAAAGTGTATATGACAACCTCTCACCAGTATGTCGCCCTTCAACATGGAAGAAATTAACAATCCTCTTCTGAATTTTCCAAGCATCATCAACCCAATGAAGAGTAACACACATATAACCCTTGTTCTGGTTGGATGTCCACATATCCATAGTTGCACTAAAGCGACTTTGAACAGTTTTGAAGTATGCATACAACTTATCCTTTTCAGCCAAATAATATTCCATTATTTCCTTTCTAACTGTGACACGAGACTTTAGAGGATAATGTGGACGCAATGATTTGACCCACTCTTGGAAATATTCATGCTCAACCATATTAAAAGGGTACTCATGAACTATCATAGCCTCATAGAACTTTCTCAAGCTAGCTTCTTGATCATACTTGTAAGGTTGGACAACTGCGATGCCAGTATCTTTATCAGTTTTTGTTGTAAGCTGTTGCTGTCCTTTCTTGATGCTGTGATAATTAGCGAGATGGGTCCAAAAACCAGTTGTTCCAAATCTACTCTCAGCTCTGTGTTTGCTGGTCTTGTTTACACAACCTTTGACATTGCACTTAGCCCAAAGCTGATTTTCCTCCTTGCCATTCACCTTCACTGTTATTGTGTACTTGGTGAAGTATTGCCACACTTCAGATGTGCTTTTCTTGGCCCTCTTGCTGGCAGGTTCATTTTCATCCTCGCCATCGCTGCCTGCATCCACATCGATTGGATCAACACCATCTGTTTCAGTGCCACCAGTACCAGTACCACCACTTGGCACTAAAATTCTCTCAGATGAAGGTGCTGATGCAGGTGCTGCAGAAGAAGCAGACATGCCAAGATTCTGGCTTGCATTTTCACTTGCAGCTGGCCTTGCACGTTTATGGGATCCTATCACAAATGAAGTGCAAACGTTCTCATATATAGTCATATTAATATAAGATATAAATCTACACAGTAAAATAGTGCATCGGGAATATATACAAATAAATTTATATTAAAGCCTACGGTCCTACACTTACACAGCTATTGCTATAAAGTTTACAGAAAAATGAATCAGTGAATAAGTGATATGGCATAAGAAGATGAGATGAGCTTACCAGACGAAGCTGTGGCCGTTGCCGAGGTTTGAGAGGCGGCGAGGTCGATAGGGAGTGGTGACTCCATCACTCGCGCTCGAGGGCATCGGGGTGTTGCATCAGCATCTCCAGCCGGTGCCATCTTCATCTTAGATGTCACCGCCGACCGCCTGAATCACCGCCGTGCGCCTACTCCTCCGCGGCCGCGCCGTGCGCCTGTGCCGCTGCCGCTGCCGCCGCCGCTGTGCGCCTGCGCCTCCGCGGCCGCCGCCGTGCGCCTGCGCCTCCGCGGCCGCCGCCGTGCGCCTGTGCCGCTGCCGCTGCCACTGCCGCCGCCGTGCGCCTGCGCCTCCGCGGCCGCCGCCGTGCGCCTGTGCCCGCCGTGCGCCTGCGCCTGCGCTGCCCTGCGCTTGCGCCTCCGCGGCCACCGCCGTGCGCCTGCGCTGCCCTGCGCTTGCGCCTCCGCGGCCGCCGCCGTGCGCCTGCGCCGCTGCCGCTGCCGCCGCCGCCGTGCGCCTGCACCTCCGCCGCTGGCCGTGCGCCTTGCCACCGCCGGTGGGGATCGATTGGATTTAGGCCAGGCGCAATAGCAGCACAGGTAACCCTAAAAAAATAAATATTTATGATTTTGCCGGTAGATTATCAGTTAAATACGGTATTTTTCGAAAACGATCGGAACAGAGATAAATCGTTTTCGTTTTCATTATCGGATGTTTCTACCGTTATCGTTTCCATTTTATCGGTTACCGTCGCCGTTTCCATTTAGGGGGGAAAAACCGAAATTTCTCGAAAACGATTTCCGGTAACCGAGAATTACCGTTTTCATTTTCAGCCCTAGGTATACCCCTCTTTCCAGCCTCCGCAGCCACTGTGGCCACCTGAGCGGCCTCGCGCTAGGGCTCGGGAAGGAACAGAGAGTGCGCCGCCGAGGTCTCCAGCGCCGTCGCCGCCGAATCTCTCGTCACCGCCTGGTCTCCTCCTCCTCAACTGCCGTCGAGTGGTCTCCTGCATCCGCGCCGCCAGGTCTCAAGCTTTTGGTTTGCTCTTCACTGAGTTTTATTTAGAGTAGCACTATATCTGATTGATTTTTGTAGCTTCTGGCTTTTTGTTATGTCAGTATCAAGATGGCATTTGGCATTACTAGCTTCACTTCCACAAATTATCGAGTATAAAGTATATACAATTTACCTTCAAATGCTTTTCAATTAAATCAATCATCATAACTTTGTTATGCTCCACTAATTGTATCAACTAAGGCTATTCCTAGTGGGGAGTTTCATTTCCCAGTTTCCAAGAGTGCCACGTCATCAATACAGGTCTGAGTTGATAAATGAAACAAGTCTCCCAATGCATAGTTTCATTTCACGGTTTCATATGTTAGCCATAGTATTTAATTGTAATATATGGGATTGGACGAAGTCGGATGAAATGAAACTCTCTAGCCCCCAATGCTAGTTTCAACATGTTTTATAGTCTTGGAAACAGTGTAAACCCAGTTTTATCCAGATGAAACTCCTTCCCTCTCTCTCTTCATAAATATCTTGCCATGTCATCAAAAATGCTGATGTGTCACATCATTTAATGAGAATAAAACTCTTATGAAACTTCCACTGGGAATAGTCTAAAGCTGTTATCTGGATTAAAATAGCTAGCTTTTTTTGAGAGCATATGTTTGTCCTTGCAGGATCCTACTTTGGAAGGAAGAAATAGACGGTGATCTATGCGGTAATAAACAAAACAATAGTTGTTATGACATGATAACATATTGTTGCAACATTTACTTACCATAGCTGTGGTGTAGTGCGAGGACAAAGGGCACCATGGTCGATATTCTTCTGCACCATATGTTGAGCAATGAACTTGATGGATCTCAAAACTGTGACCAAAGCTTATCTTCATGGTACTACCCTGCTTTTCACTCCAATGGCAACTTCTGCATTATAATTAAATGAATGAATACATGTTATGGAAATGCCATGAACCCTTTCTAATATTTCTGGTGCCTAATTGCCTATACCGTGTCACCTTATACTGATATCCTTTTACTCAATATTTCACGGGATAGGTAATTAGTATTACTTTATTAGATCAGTCACATCATTTGCATACTTCCGTTCTATGCCTCTTCAAATCAATGCTGCTTTTACATTATTAATTTGTATAATTTGGTCTTATTTTTTTGTTTTGGCCCTGCAAGGAAGAAAGCAAGAAAAGAGGAAATGATGAGAGCCAGTTCCGAGCATGGAGTGATGTTTGTTACTTAAAAGTGCAAGGACTTTTGGAGAGCAGTGCTAGAAATGGTCTCTGTTTGTGTCATATTATTTTCATTGTCAAGGAGAGCATCAGATGTGTTTTCTCTTTCTGCCCCAAAAGATTTTTTTTTTGTATAGGATAAAAAAGGTGCTAATGGTTATGATAATTGTACCTGTTGTTTCAGTCGTAATATTCCACATTTGCCTATCGTTGTATATCTATCGAATTTTAGTTTCCTCATGTTTGCCCGTGTTGAACAGGCAGTAAGAGAAGAGTTCAAACCCTTAATTGAGATGCATGGAATGTCGAACAACTTGTTTGTGAGCCAAAAGTAAGAACAGTACAATATAAACCAAACGGGCTCCATGGCCAAAATGACCGAGTCATCCAGTGGGTGATTAGACCCAATACGCGGAGCAGTTCCTTCAGTCTGTTACAGGCTGACAGCATCTTCCTCACTTAGGATCCATTAGGAAGTCCCTCCATTAGAATCGAGATTTAATGTTTTTAGCTAAATACCTAATCGTACTGATTTTGATTTTTTTCAGTATCTAATTCAGGAAGAATCAGAATCACAGAATCAGAAGCTGTACCAAACAGGCTAATCTCCACAACCCTCTCCTTCCATTGTGGCATACAGAGAACGGAAACCACACGAAGAAAATATTGGCACACCTGTCTGGTCAGCCGCCTCGTCGACGACCGAGGCGCGCCGCGCTGCGATGGTTTCCGGTGTCAGTGATAGGGGCAGAGAACAGGAGAAGATTCGAGTGTTTCGCCCGCTCCATCACTAGGGATTGTCCAGCGCAGAGGAGGCGGCTAGTAAGGTCGGAAGCATACCACTCTCTGCCTGCTGGGGCCCACGTGGATCGCACCTGTCATCGTCCATCAAACCGAAACAAAGACACCACCGCCCACTCTAGAACTTTCCAATGCACATTGAAGGTTTACCGTAGAGTTTTGAATGGTGCTCGTATCCATGATGAATTGATCGAGGAAAAGAGAAAAATTGATCGAAATAGAGTAAGAGCATCTTTAAGAGAGGCTCAAAGAGGTCCTCAAAAGTTAAATTTTGGGATTTAAGTTAAAAACAGGCCTCCAACAGATACCCAAATCTATCCACAAAAATTCCCCATGTCCAATCATAGCCCAAAAGTGAGCCAAATTTACGGAATTTATTGGCGCCCCCAATCACGGCTCCCGCGGGAAAATTTCACCTCTCACGCGCCAGGAATTCTTCGTCCGTTTCTTTTCTTCCTCCCGACGCCTTCCGCCCGCGCCGATTTTTTTACGCCGCTTGTCGCAGTCGCTTGATCCGCACACCGCTGCAAGCCGTCATCGATCTGCCTCCCCACCGACCACGATTGATGACACGTTTAGCTAGGGAATCAATAAGGCTTTTCGTTTCTCCACAGACTGACGGCAAAGTCTTTCGCCGAGTACACTATGGTCGGTGACGTGTTCTTTGGCACCAAGGAGCAGCGGCATCAATGAGGATCCTCTTGATCGGTGTTTACACAGGGGCACGGTATCATAAAAAAACGATTGCAAGCAAACGTTGGGTTCATCTATCCTACATGGCCAACAAACTAATTTTTGGGATCCAATTTTTAGGCTTCTCTTGGAGATGGTAAAGCTTTTTGAACTCAAAATTTTTTAGGATGGTCCCAATCTAAGGTTTTTTAGGAACTAATTTTTAGACATCTCTTGGAGGTACCCTAAGGACTCCTTTGGAATAATTCCTATGGGAAGAATTCATATATTATCTTTTGGAACAAAGGAATGGTCCTCCTAAATTCCTTAGGATTGTCTCAAATCATAGAGATTTTGGAGGATTTCTATCATGATATTCAACCTCTTCTGTCTATCTATCTCTTCGCATTCTTGTGTTTTTCTTGCGTTCCATCCAAACGGTTATTTCTATATTTTTTTTTGTTTTACCATCCATAGAATTTGTTGTGCTAAGACACTTCAATCCTACTTTTTTCTATTTCTATGTTTTGAAAATCTTGGGTTCCAATGAAATCATAAACCAGCTCTAGTAAGTCTCAGGTTCTACTACAATAATGCAGATCACGGTAGGTAGCTTAGCATGGTGAAGCATACAACATTGATCAGATTCATCTCTATCCTCTAGTAGAATGGATGGTCGAGTTACGCAGGGAAAGAAGGGGAAAAGAGTAGCACATTCTGCATGGTTTCTTTACTACTTAAAAAGACCGTAGTGGTGATGGTGGTTTCTACAACTGCTACTTTTGACCGTTTGATCGCGCTAGATCCAATGGGCGATATTCATCCCAGGATCCTCCCACGTGTGAAAAACCATAGCCTCTGTACTTCCAACATCGCCCGACGCGCATCGATCTCCCCCATTACCCCCACGCTCCCCTACCTCCCCCACGCACAAAACCCTAATCACCACAGTGCCACCGCCGCCATCGCTCCCCCTGCAGATCCCCCTCACGCGCCTTCCTCCCTTCGTCAAGGGTGCCTGTCTCGCCGTCCCGCCCGTCTCTTGCATTCCCCCGCAAAAAACCCACCACTGCTTCACCGTTGTTGTTGTCGCCGTTAGCCTCCTCGTCGACCAACGGATGGGGGAGTAGGTGGAGAGAGGGCTCCGAGAGAGGCCCACATGACATGTTGCCTCCCCGGCATGGCGCAGCGCAATTTAGCAAGGTAATCGCCCCCCTACTCCTTCCGGGTTCAGTCGATGTCTCCACCCGCCTGTCCACGCACTCTTGTGGTCTTGCTTGGTGTGATGACGTGGTACTTTGATTAGGTTGGTTGGGGAGCTGCACGTCTGTGGATGTGTTTGTGTGTCTGATGAAGCTGTGGGTGGAATTGGTTTACTAGGGGGGAGGGATTCGTCGAATTATCACTAGATTGTTCTCCTTTGGTTCGTGTTGTGATTTTTTTTGGGTGCTTTGTGGTAGCGTTGGGTTTCTCAATTTGGCGCCACCGGCTTGTTCCTAGTTTGGAGTGACTGCAATGCTAACTCTGTTTGGGAGAATTACAGGAAGATTTTGTTTGCCAAAGTTTTAAATAGATGCTTTTTTAAGAAAAGAGATTAAGCAAGTGACAATGGTGAGCTTTTCTAAAGGATGACTGCAGTGAGTTGAATTAATTATCAAATTATGCCAAGTAATTGATTATCAAGTATACCAGCAAAAGGTTGACAATGTGCATGGTACAGAGTTAACACCAACTTTCTATTGCTTGGTAGTTAATTTTTTATTGTATTTGCAAGGAATTCAAGCGAATGATTCATTAAGTCTTTCTAGTAGAACAATAGAGTACTTCTGGGTATAATAGGGGAACAACTTTCATGTAAGAAAGCTTCAAGGCTTAGGCATTAGCTACAAAGCACATTAGATTATACTAATTAGTGAAAGGATTTGGGGGCTGGTGCCCACTCTCTAGTTTGGCCCCAATGGTGCTCCACCAGTGCATAGTAGCGTGCTTAGATGTTTAGTTTGAGTGCTGAGACATGTGGTGGTAACCCATATAGGGAAATTTACTTAAACTTTTCTCCAAATACCATAGGACCGCTTATGGATATGGTCATTTGTTATTCTTCTATAAGAAAAATAATGCTTTGGTAGTTATTCTCTTTACTTATAGTTTAACTTCTAGCTGGTGATCAATTAGAGTTAGATCATAATTGCTTGCTTATAGAAAGTAGTGACATCACGGTGTATAAATAGTTCTTAGCATGGTCTATGAAACTTTGTTTTTACCTAAGAATTCATATAGATGCACTATAGAAATAGGTCAAATTAAATGTTCTACTTTTGTAGCAGGGTTTCTTATCAAATGGTTTCAACGGCTTACGCACTAGCAGAATTATCTTTGCTGATCTTGCCGGTCCTGATAATGATGAACTTACTCGTGGGTTGGGACTTGGGAGTTGGCGGTCGAGGCACATGCGGGGCTTTGCGGACTACAGGTTGCGGCAATACTGCAGTGGTCAGTGCTTTGGTGGGAAGATGCTAGTAGCAGTGATTTGCATCAGGGGTGGTTCGGAGTTAGTGGTTGATGTGGGTGGAGGCCGTAGAGCCTGCGCCAGGTGACTTGGTTGCTAACCTGTTTTCATTGTTGATTTGTAGTTTCACGAGACTTTTATGCGCATCTATGCAACAGGGTTGTTTTGTAGCATGGGTCTTACAGATTGTTGTGAAATCGAGTAGGTCTATGGTTGTCCATTTCATGTTTATCCAATTTCTACTCAAAAATATTTATTTGATGCCTATTATCATACTACATTTGTTCCTCTTTTTATTTTTTTACTTTAGTAATCATCTTAGCTGTTCGCTTGATATGGGAAAAAGTGGACCTATGTAATATAGGAAACGAGCAAGGAGACCAGTGTTGGAGTTCGTGGGCTTGATACAAAATTAATTGGGTTGCAGTTGGTTGCATGCTTGGTTCGATAAGTACATATGCATCTATATTATGTTTCTTATGCAGAATTATTAATCTTTTGATTTTATATCTGGCTCTGTTTTAGATACCGCTTTGTTTACTGTTGTTGCTGATATTAGTAACTATATATATTATCCAGAACCAAATGTGCCTTCTTTTGCTTGATGATAATGTTAAAAATATGTGTACTATTTTTATGTCCTTTATTTTTTTATGTTTTTTCCTTTTTAAGATTCTCATTTTTTATTATTATAAATTGTATATGATCGCTTCTTTCAGTGCCTATCTGTTGAAAGATGTCGCGACCTTCTGGATGGCATGCATTGTTTATTTATAATCAATAGCTGGGTGCCTATGCTGCCATTCTTCATATTTTGTCGAGGCAACTATGTCTCGAGCTTTTTGCGATCTAAGGCATGAAGACCAAGGTGGTTATGTGGGTGAAGGTGCCTAGCATAAGCTTGAGCTTCAGGTCTGCCAAGATTTACTTCATAGCCGGCAGTTAGATGTGGTGTGTGATTCAGGAGACCATATTGGTAACTTCTATGCTTATGACGCCCCAGGGAAGCCATCTCAGTTGGCGAGTTCTGAACTTGAATTCATCAATCTTAGTTTTTTGAGTCCATGTGGTGTGTGATTCTAGAGACCATATTGGTGATTTCTATGCTGTGATTTAGCAAATTTGTATATTAAAAACATGGAGAATTTGTTCCTACTGACAAAAGACACTCGTGCATGTTCTCTGATCAGTCCTTTATGTCCGATGTTTTAGTAATGTGAATATTTTAGTGTGTTTTGGTTTTGAAATGCCTATTTATAGAGAACATGTTATCCTGTGATGTATGGTCTTGCATGTGTGGTTGGGTGGTACTTGTTTGTCTAAGTTGCACGCTCTTTTGCCAAACCCTGATGGCTGTTGTTGCAGTGATGTGCTAGGGAGAAAATAAATTGAGGCAGTTATGTTTGAGATAAGCTAATTAGCAAATGTGATTAGCACCCTTAACTAATTATTTTTATTCTTGCATGTATGTGTGTCTCGATGTATGCTACGAGTTAATTTTTTAACTAAGTATTGGTATTAACATTAGAGCGTAATTATTGTGTCGATTATTTGACATCATTTTACCTGTGTGATTTAAAATTGATGCATATTTTTTCTTCCGTTGCAACGTACAGGCACCCAATTAGTAAAAAGTGAATTATTTTGAAGTGTGTTTCCTGCAGTATCATTGCTTAGTTTTATTTGCTGGTTTTGCCGTTGATTAGAAAAGGAGGCCCGATAACCGTTATTGGGCCGGGCTAGCTGGATCCGTATTCTCTGTCTTTGGCAGATAAACGGCAAACCTTGCCGTCCCCCACATCCACCGTCCGGTGTGAATCGAGTGGTCAGGCTTTTGACCCCACAAAATCATTAATGGATCCTCGCTTTTTTAGGTGAGCTGCTTGTTCATTCGATCATTTTCATGGCCGACCAGAGACGCTTGGTGTGGACGATGCTTGTGAAGCCTCCCAGTACTCTTTTCAGATTTGAGTCTACTTCATCACCGGTGTGTTAGCTCGTGGTCACAGCATAAAGACCTCAACGTTTCTGCTTTGCCCAATTTGACATCGATCGGCTGTGTCAAGATTCACACTCAAATTTAAGCGTTCTTCCGATGTTCGTCTTCTTGGCCGACCACCTCGCTCCTGCATCTGTATGTAGCTGCTTGCCAAGTCGCCATTGCTCGCGCAGGCAAGTGCTCGACATCTCACTAGTATAGATGGCCTGAAACCACTAAGCCTGCCTTCTCTACTCCCTTAGTTTCCGTTAGCACGTTTTTTAAACTGCTAAACGGTATGTTTCGTGTAAAAACTTTCTATATAAAAGTTATTTTAAAAAATCAAATAAATTTATTTTTTAAGTTTATAATAATTAAAATATAATTAATCATATGGTAATAACTCGTCTCGTTTTACGTGTTGAAATAAGCTAAGCCGCTTCAGCCCTCCCAAAGGAAGCCTAGTTTTTCTTATATTGATGGAGATTGGCTGATTAGTTATGATTAAAAACTAAAAACCAATTTTAGTAGGAGCATCTAATTTATGTTAGACTCTATGGCTAAGTAAAAATAATATAGTTTTTTTATAAAACTCTATCTAAATTTTATATGCAGGTATTTTTCATATCAACATATTGGCTCTGGTTTAGAACCAGTTACAAAAGTGTGACGAGGACAAGAAGCTTATATATCTTGCATGTTGTAATATAGAGACAACGGTTATATAAATTTTTGTCAACTTTGAATAGACATTTACCAATAGGATTGAGTTTTGAATAAGTTGTGTCTTTTCCTTTTAGTTTGGTGTGTTTAGTATTTGTCTTTTCGTTATCTTTTGTATTATTTGTATTTGGTTATGATATAGCTAAAAACCTTGTAATAATTGGTTGTAGCTTTGTTAAAGTGAAGATCGGATTATCCATTATAAAAAAACTAATATAGTGATGTTCATGGGTGATCTCACGGGCGCTGTGTGAAACCGCAGGTGTTACGGTGGCGGTTCGCCGGCGTCAATAGTCCATCGCCTGGCTGCTGCATCTGTTAGAGTTTAGACAAGAAAAACGATGTTTCTATGGGACCATTAACTATTGGCCTTTGGATGTGAATGGACGGTAGATGTGGGGAACGGTAATGTTTGCCGTTTATGTGCCAAAGGCAGATAACACGGATCCGGGCTTAGGTGTGTTCTCACAACAATTGTGCCTGGCTTATCGTTAACCTTATTAGACGAATGATATCGTGTTGTTGCATATACGGAGGAGTACATGTTAAGGTGGCGTTCGGTTCCGTTTGTGTGGGTGCGACTTATAGGTCGCATATAAAATAAAAAACGTTAGTAGCATATGATTAATTAAGTATTAACTACTAAAAATTTAAAAAATAGATTTATTTGATTTTTAAGATATTTTTATATAGAAAGTGTTTTTTAAAAACATACCGTTTTGTATTTTGAAAAACGTGCTAACGAAAATAAGACAATAAGTAGAAACTATAAGCACATACAAACAAAGCCTAAAAGGACGTTCGATTTAGCTGTTAGTTTATAGCTTATATCTCGCTTTTCGTTAACACGTTTTTTAAAATGTAAAATAATATGTTTTTTTAAAAAAAGTTTTCATATGAAAGTACCTTAAAAATCATATCATTTTGTGTTTCAAAAAGCATGCTAACAAAAATCAAGTAAATTGGCACAAGCTAGAAGCTAAAAATAACACCGCCCTCGAACGCCCCTAAGCCCACATAACCAACTACAGTAGAAATCCACGTTACAGTACCGATATATACCTGGGGATCGGATCCTTGCGTAGGCGCGTGCTCTGATGACGTAAGTGTTACTATACGTGCAGGTACAAACGAGCCTGGCACGTTTCCAGCATCCAATGATCCCGCCAGGAGCCAAGCCATAGGTGGCGCCTGGCGCGGCGAGCAAAGCACGAGTTAATTTGCGAGGTCCAGCCGTCCAGGCTGCGGCTCTGGCGCTGACAAGACCAGTAGTGCGCGCGGCACATTGCCACACGAACACAAGCGACAAGCAAGGGGGCTCAGCGTCGTCTCCTCCTGACCTCCTCCATAGTCCACGGCCGTTCGCCGATCGAGACACAATTCCAGGCATTACATGCTCTACTACAGTGTACAGGGCTACAGTCACTGCGCCGTCGTGCCATGGGCGCCGTGGATTCGTTCCTTTCTCCGAAGCGGGCCACGCGTGTCCGTCTCGTGGAGCAACCTCTGCGCGATCAGCTGGGCCTCGCGCGCGAGCGCTCTGCCCGAGGCCGCGGACCCGGGCGGCTTGCGGTTTTGCGTGAGGCGCGGAGATTGGGCTGGACCGCTATCTGGACTGGAGGAATTCTTCAGGTGAATTGAAGCGATAAATTTAGCGCGCCGCGGTTGGGACCAGAGGAGCGCCTGCCGGCGTTGCGTGAGTGCGGTCTCAATATAATTTCTAAAGTATTTAATATGTTATCATGTATAATTGTTTGTTGATTTAATAATAGTATTAAAAATGAGAGAGAGGGAAAATAAAGAAAACTAGGCTTATGCAAGAAACAATTTTTTGCAAAAAAACAAAGTTCAAAAAAACTATATGAAATCTATTAGGATGGATATCACAAATATCAAGACAAGATAAGGGATTGAGGAGATAGAGAATTATTGAAGAGAGAAGAAAGATTATTGGATAGTTATTTTATAGCCACAATTAAACATTATATATTAAAAGCTATAGTTTTTTTTAATAATATTTATATTATATGACATGTCGTAAACACTACTATATGGACTGCCCTGACTGCGTCACACTGCGCCTTTCACGTTTCACCTGCCGGCTGCCGTGGTGCGCATCAAGCTATATATAGCGTCGAGTAACCAGTACTGCGAGGATGGTGGGTGGAATCGTGAAGGAGAGCGGGGCTTCGTGAATCTTCTTGGAGCTATCAATTCCAAAAAAAAACGCAAAAGTTAGAGAGCTGATAGGACATTGGGCGTCTGATCGCTGCCCAAAAGTCAGGTTTCACTTGACAGTAAGTGAAACAAGTTATACACCGTGAAATAAAAATTTAGTTATAAAAGAAAATCTAAAACACAGTAAAATGCTAGTCAAAATATTTTTTTCTCTTGCACATGAAACATCAAACATGGTTAAAACATATATATATATATATATATATATATATATATATATATATATATATATATATATATATATATATTTCTTTCATTAAAATATAATACAAGATCTTATTATAAAGATTAAATTATAATAAATATAATGGTGTAACCGAATCGATGATTAGATAGATAACCTGAGAAAAAAATTATTTCAAGATTGCTAATGGAGCTTTATCATTTTACATGTATACATGTACCATGCAGCCCTCTGATAACTATTTGCATGCACAAACAGAATAACTACTTGCATCAACAGAGAAACAGAGACATGTTGGGATAAAAATGGGCGATAATAATAATATTTTTTTGGAACGATTCTTGATGGGTCAGGAATTTCTATATTTATCAGATTAACTATTTAATGTCAACTACAATACAACGTTAAAAAAAATTAGAAAAATCAAATTTTATATAGGCTACAATTCAAAATGAGTTGAAAAGGTAACACTTATGAAAACCGTACTTGGTCGGTCAAGAATTTCTATCACCATTTTTTTCCATAGAGATAAGTGTGTAGCATGTATGTAGCAGGGCCTTAGATTTTTCTTCTCATGTTGGGCAACGTTATCAAATAGATAACTATCTTCTATTGTTTCAACTAAAATTAGTAGGCAATGGGGACACACCACCGGTATGATGATACAGTCATGAGAACATGCCTCCACCCATCACGGTTTGAATTCCGGTGTGTCAGCGTCACGGGTAAGAGGGTGGCTCATTACCCTAAACTTTCTGTCCGGCAGGCAGGGCGGTGTCCTACTGTCCTAGTTCCCCTGTCCCCTAAGACGCACGAAGCATCGAGTACAGAACAAAGCCCTTCACCAAAAGGGTGCACGGCGCCCTCCGCATGGCAGCATGCGGTATCAAGGCCTAGGTAGAGTCATCCGCGCAGCGGATGAGTGGGCCCATAGATATGGTGATACGTACGAGTGAGGTGTGCGTCTGCATGCCCCGTCATTCCACACTTGCTCCCTCCATTCCAGAATTTTAGGTTCTTTAGCAAACATTAAGGTAAGGAGGAAATAACATGAATGCCCATGCTTGGATTTCCTTAGAGCATTCCTAACCCCTGGTTTCTATGGGCAGGTTTCAAGTGTGAGAGAGAGCAATAAATAATCACTAGAAACTAACCTTCTCAACTCATGGTTTCTATGGACAGTTTCTATGTAGTGTAGAATTTAATGATCTCATACATACACCATAAAAGGAGGTTGATCATCTATGCCAAGTAAAATAGTAGCCAATGTGCATGCATCTGCTGCTATACTATACACGTGATGCACATATATTGATGGCAAACTTTATATTAACCATAGCAGTCCATAAAGATAATAGGTAGCATAGTTAATAACAAAATAACTCAAGTTCATAAGCATTACAATAAAAATATAAAATAAGGTAACAATGGCACGAGAATGCAAATTAAAATAGTAAGGTCATCATTAGTCGATCATCTTGTGGGCATTAACTCTAGGTCTTCAGGATCTCCGTAGGTGCCATTTCAAAAGCTTGTCCACATGAACTCCAAAAGCCACCATCTACAAGAAAAAAAATATAAGTAATGAATTTCAGAAATAATAATGCAGCATTTCCATATGACAATAATAATGTAGTAGTATATGTCACAGTGAAAACATTCATATTAGTTTATGCCAAATTAATATGTTTACCTGATTAATTTGAATTCCCAAATGTATGCCAAATATTTTCAATCAAATCTAATTGGAGTTGCTTATGAGTAGCACGATCACGAATAATGATATTTCTTTGTATTACTTCTTCCATCTCTGGGTTATATTCATAAGAGATTGTAGCTGCTTGTACCGTCGATGTGCTTGCTTCCTCATTCAAATCAAGAGAAATCTCTTCCATATTCTTCTCATCCTTGATTATCATGTTGTAAAGGATTATACAAGCTAGCATGATATTCTCAAGATCACCTTGCTCATATAGACGTGCTGGTCGACGCAAAATGCAAAATCAAGATTGCAAAATCCCGAATGCACATTCAACATCCTTTCTCGCCCCTTCTTGATGTTGTGCAAATAATTTATACTTATTCGACTGTGGTTTGCGAATTGACTTAACAAAAACAGCCTACTCTGGGTATATGCCGTCGGCTAGGTAATAACCAGTGGTATATTGGCATGTACACATTTGCATGTAAAAAAATAAACAGTGTAGCAAGAGAAAAAATGAACAGATGCAGCAAGAGTACATACCTCAATCCTCTTTAGCAAACAAACTCAATCTCATACTCTCCAATACTTTATCTCTCTTAGCCAAAGCTTGTTCGCTAAGATTGCTTGTAGGAGCAAACATTAAGTCTTTGTAAATCTCTAGCATTTTACACTTTGTTTTCTCACATGCTGCTTTATGTGCTAGCTTCGCTGCTTCTGCATTCTTATTTGCCACACTTTGTTGCACTTCAGGCATTTTCTCACGGTCTTGCCTAGCCAATGTGCTTATTTTAATAAATTTGTCTAATTTCTCATTGATCCTAGATATAGCATCCGATGCCTTCCGTTTCCCATTCCGTTCTTTTTTGGCCCTCTTATGACCTATAGGCCTTTGTTTTGGTATCTCTTCCACATTCACACCATGAACTGGGTTTATAGTTGCACTCTTCTCCTTCACTATGATCAGTTTTTTCACATATGCAGACCACTTCCTGTGATGTCATACTACCTTCCATACATGCTGCAATATGAAAGGCTTATTACCATGTTCAAAGGCATAGAGCTCCAGTGCTTGATCCATCATTTGCTCATCATTCATCCCACTTTAGTAAACTTTAGTGGTTCTTATCCAACAGCCATTGAATTCAGCAACTGGTTTCTTAACCCTTTCCCAACGGATCTTCAATTGGTTACGGTTCCTTTTGCGATTAGGTTATGTGGTACTGTTGTAAGTATCCGTTACATCTGTCCAATATTGCCCTCCTTTCTTTTCATTTCCTTCAATTGGGTCAGTTGAATTCAGTAACCAAGCACTTGTCTACCAATAGGAAAAGAACACACATTATAGAAAAGTAATATTTTTTTTGCGGAATCAAGGATGCCATGCATATGGAATTAATGTATAAAAAAAGGAATGCTATCTTACCAATCTCTCGTCTTCTTTATGTGCCCAATTCAACCGCACTTCTGACCTAGCGGCCTGGAGGTTCTCATCGCCATCAAGTTTAACTGGCTCCTTTTTTTGTGAACCCATTTGTGTATCTCCAAATGGGGACTGGGTAGTAGTTGGCGACATTGTAGACTGTCTCATTTGGGCACCAACAAAATGGAAATTCTCAGAAATTTGGCTTCCATTCGAATAGTTGACAAATGATCCTGGTGGCCGAAATGGACTATGTAGGAAATTAATGAATCCACCAGGTGGGTATATCCTAAAAAAGGGGTTAAGTTAGTACAACTTGATCTCTACTGAAATTTATAAAATTTCCATTCATGCAAGCATAGAGAATAGTTTTTGAAAGTACAGGATTAGGCACCATGTTAAACTGAAAAGAGCATCAGTTTGGCACTGCACACAACGAAGAATTGTATGCAATGTGAGCTCTACATGCATATGTCAATGTGCTCGATCCTTTGGCTTATTACAGTTCTAACAGTAAGCAAGCATCCTATGTGCAGATCATAAATATTTCATCTAGCAACGAACCCAGATCATTTAACATATATTATGTGTACCCACATGTACTACAAATCTGAAAGATCATTTAAGCAACAAAGTATAGCACCATGCACAAAGAGAATATTTTTGTGAATATGGTAACCATACCATTCAAAGCTGCTGGCTACAGGAGCAGGAGAGCCATCTGTACTATTAGGAGCAGGCCACCTTGCGCTAGCCATCGGACCACCAGGTGGAGCACTTGTTGTAGCAGCAAGAGAACCAGGGGTTGGAACAGAATCAACAGGGGCCCCGGCACCTTGAGCATCTGCGGCAAGAAGACGCCTACTGCTCTGGTTTCTTGCTCCTTTTTCTTGCTCGACGCCCCTCTTTCTCAATCGATTCATCCTAGTACAAGCACTGGGGGAGAAATTATTGAAAAAGAAGACACTGGAGATGGACTTAGGGACAGCTACGCCATGGAGACGCACCTGGCTCGCAGGAGGATTAGATCCAGTGCCTAGGAAGCTAGATCAGCAATGGAGGATTTGATGAGTTTGCCTTGACTTGCGGCGGCACTACGCCTTGATATCTTCCTTGGCGACGCCGCGTGGCAAAGTTCGCGCGTGATTCTTTGGCACAGAAAGTCCTGGTGCACGGAAGAAGATTTGGCGCCACCGGCCATCGATGCGAAGCGAGGGGAGCAGAAGATCCAGGAGGGAGAAGGAATAACGCCTTGGAAACGACGAAAAAGGTCCCAACGCTGAACCCACTCAGGTCTTCGGTGCTCGGACATCGCGCCGACTCGATTTCTCATCTGAGAACCGATTTCCCTCTCTCACCTCGATAACTTACTTGACACCTCAGCATTTGGCTTAGCTGGCATCATTAATTCTATGAAAACGGTTTCTTTCTTTAAGGGTGGGAGTGCTCTTAGTCTTACAGAGCAATGATTGGTCACCAATTAAAATATGCCCACAAACCTCCTCTGCATCACTCACGAGGGGGCACTAGTATAGGGGTGAAAATAGGCCGGGTATTTCCCGCCCGCCCGCCCATATTTAAACGGGACAAATTCGGATCATATATTCGGGTATCCGGGTGATTATTCGGATATCGGATCCGAAAATGGGTATTTTTATACGATATGGGTTCGGGTTTGGGAAGACGGTATTCGACGGATACGGATTATCCAGATATAAAAACGGATATCACCCAGTAAAAAATTCGGATATCACCCGATAAGAAAACCTAATCCAACCAATCAGATCGGGGACGCCTACCTGAAGCCGTACGTCACCGCCGTGCCAGAGGTGACGGTGACCGACAGGTCGGACGGCGACGAGTGCCTCATCCTCGCCAGCGACGGGCTGTGGGATGTGGTCGACAACGAGGCAGCTTGCGAGGTGGCGCAGGCCTGCCTCCGCCATGGCAGGCAGCGGTGGTGCGCCGAGGCGGCAGCGTTGCTGACCAAGCTGGCCCTCGCGCGCCGCAGTTCCGACAACATCTCCGTCGTCATCGTCGACCTCCGGCGAAGGAACGTATTGTAAAGCATCACCAGCTGATGTGACCATCACTTGTCACAGTTGTAGGATTAGTACAGATATTAGCTAGCTAATGGTTCTACTAATCTTTTTTCCTTGTTAAAAAAATCATTTTTTCACTTAATTTTCTCCCTGAATTAATCAAGTTCAGTGGAGCACATAGGTCAGATGATGGGGGTTGTAACTACTAGGTTGGTGTAACCAGAATTTCATGTGGATACCAACTGAAATGAAATGAAATGAAAATTAAGCAAGATTATTTGAGAAGGAAGGCGAGAACTGTAATTAAGCAAGATTATTTGAAAAGTCCAGGTGAGGGCGAGTCCAGGTGAGGATATGAGATATTTGTAATGGCCAAGTTATTAAATTAGTGTTTCTGCTATGGTCCAGATTGTACCACTTGAATTTCAGGTTTATATTTGTGTATCTAAAAGTCTCATAAACTCTAAATCATAACTAACTCTTCCTGCATCGGCAATCATGCAATCTGGATGATATGCACGATATTTCTCTCTGCCGGCCCCGATTCAAATTCATCAGGCATCTATGAATTGTTTGCGGATACAAAGTGTCTGTAAACAAATGAAATTTCAGGGTTCATCAGAGAAGCGACAGGGGAATTAAGTGGACATACTCCTAAATTTTTAATTACCAGAGCAATCTCTCATGTCTATTATGTCAATGATAAGATTCAGAAGCCAGAACCTTCCAAACGAAATTAAGCATAAGATATTTTCTGTGTGCAATTCGTCTGGAAGGACGATATCTCCCATCAGGTTGAACTCTAAATCACACACAATTAGTCCATGCTCTGTGTATCTTCTCAATTGCTGTGTGTTTCCAAAAGAATTAGTTAGTTGGGGTTTATTTCAGTGGTCAAAATTATCTAGCACAGTACAGTGCAATGTAGCTAGTGAATGTTGGTTGTTTTTCTCTTATTCTCATAATTTGTTTAGAGCAATTCTCTTTTTAAATGGTCTGATGCTAGTGCTATAAGCATAAATTGTAGATGGTTTCGATTTTCAGCTTAAAAAAAAAACAAGATAGCTATCTCTATCCATCTATGATAAATATATCTTTTATAAATATATCTTTTATTCTTTTGTCTTGACTGTGTGTTTATATCTCTAATTTAAATATGATTATATGATTTTACAAGTACTATACTGCCCTAAGTCTCTAATATACTTGCATTATAGATGTATAGAATGGTTACATTGCTATTATCTACGTGGTATTAAATGATTGTTGCATTGACCTGATATCCAAATAAATATTTATATCCGATATTGTTCGTATCCGTTTCAGTACATATTTGTTCCATATTTATATCTGACATTATCCGTTTTTTATCTGTATTCGACAATATCCGTATCCGACACGGTTTCGAATAGAAAATATGGGTTAAGATATAAAAAGGATAAGATCTACCCGTATTCAACCCGTTTTCACCCCTACACTAGTAGGAGTACTAGTGATACGGTGTGTACACACCAATAAAATAATCCAGCAGCAGCCACACAGTGGCAACCACAAATAAAATACTCTTACAGGCATGCAGACAGGATTGGCGCCAGGAGTCGAACGGGCCAAAAATTGAACGTGGCGCCAAAATTGCAACTCCGTTGTCTATATAACCAAGAGCATGACACATAGGCAAACCCTTTTGAGGGCAGCATACAATCCATACTTCAACACATAGCTCCGCCATGCATATCGATCTAAACCAAGACCCTCATAAGGATGGAGATGATAATGCTGCCTTGCAAGAAGATGAAGACCATGTTGTTCTCGATAGAGAAGATGGTGCTGCTGGCCATGTTGAACAAGGTCATCTCGCCTTGGAAGAAGCCTCTTTTGATCTAAACCTGGAGCCAGGTAACAAATATGAAAGAGATGGAGACCCTCACCAGGAAGATGGAGATGATGCTGCCTTCCAAGAAGATGAAGACTATACTATCCGTGATGGAGAAGGTTGTGCTGCCGGCCGTGTTGAACAAAGTCATCTCGTCCTAGAAGAAGCCTCATTTGATCTAAACCTAGAACCAGGTAAGAAATCTGAAAGGGGTTAGTACTAGATGGAATAATCACTACATAGATGTTCTATTGTTATGAGGATTGGAACAATTTGTTTGTATGCTATTCAGCTAAAGCCCCTCGCATATGGTTGCTACTCTATTCTATATAAACCATTGACTTGGTACAAAAGAACCAACATGGAAGTTAAGATTTTAAAGCATGCACAGAGAAGATTTCTGCCATTTTTGTCAAGTATGGTGTTCCATGTAATCTCTGAATACGTTTAGTTACATTATACCCTCCTGTGTTTTGAATTTGAATGCTTTACTGGTAAGCTGGGAGTACCAATAATTTTTTAATCATCAAATGACATGAAAAAATGGATTGATTTTCAGAGCTAAAAGATTCACAACACAATCATGGAACTGGAAGTTATATCACTGGTCCCAATAGCTAAGGTTCAAACTATAACAATGCACAGAACTCCTATTCACTAGTTAAATGCAACACCTAAGACTTGTTCGCATAGTAAAAAATTATTTCAACAAAAATATATTTTTTAACTACAATATATAAGAGACTATATGCAAATATGAAAATATCAATTATTGAACACCCGCAGTAGGATCTCATGTAACACTTGATTTCTAGGTTAATTGTAAGATCAACACCATTTCAACTATGATTATAGATTGTGCCACATGTATGAACTTTATCCCTCCATGTAGATGAAGAAGATAATGCTGCCAATCAGGATGGACAAGGCCATGTTGTGCAGATAGAAGGCCCCTTTGATGTAAACATGGAGCTAGGTATGAAATATTAATTTTAGGCATACATAGAACTATATATTGCTGTCATTGATTAGAGTTATTACCTGATATATAAATTGTATCCCTCCATGTAGATGAACAAGATGATGCTACCAGCCAGGATAAACAAGATCATGTGGTCCAGGTAGAAGCCAACTATGATCTAAACATGCAGGCAGGTATGACATTTTCATTGTAGGCATACACAAAACTATATTTTGCTGGCAGTGGTTAGAGATTGTACCTCATTTGTATAGTTTTATTCTATCCCTCAATGCAGATGATGATCTTGATGTATATGCTAACCATCTGGACATTGTCTTTGATGAAGAGGAGCTCTCCACGTCAAGTGATGAGTCAGGTATAGTCCTATAAAATAAAATAAGTATTAGTGTACTGCATTAGCTAACGTAAAGAGTTGATGGATCATATATCAATATTGCAAGTGATGAACAAGAGGACATTGCACAAAACCAGCAGTACAATCATAACATTAGACAAAATATAGCAAATAAACAGCAGGAAGCTATCTATAGAACTTTACTTCAGAAAAGTACCAATTGGAGACTTCCAAAGAACACCACCTTGATTGTTGCTGATATGTTTAATGTTAGAAGACGATGTGTCCAAGCTATTTGGAGAGCAAAGGAATGCCGTGCAGCAGGCATAGAAGTTGATGTTAGTTCAAAACGAAGTAAGAACAGTGGGCGCAAAAGGATTGAGATCAATTTGGATGAAGTACCAACAATTCCTTTGGAAAGAAGGACTAATCTTAGAGCTTTAGCGTCAGCTTTGAATGTAAATACGACAACACTGCACAGGGCATTCAAAGAAGGCAAGCTTCGCTGCCACTCAAACGCACTAAAGCCTTATTTGAGGGATGAAAATAAAAGGCAGCATCTACGATTTTGTGTCTATGCTAGATCCACAATCTATAAACACTGAACCTACTTTCATTGACATGAGCAACATTGTGCATTTAGATGAGAAGTGGTTTAACTCTACCCAAAAGAATCAGACTTTCTACTTGGGCCTTAAACAATCAATTGATAAAGTAATGTTCTTAGCAGCAGTTGCAAGGCCTAGATATGATGAGCACGGAAATTGTTACTTTGATGGCAAGATAGGCATATGGCCTTTTGTTTCAAAGGTAAATTTCTAATATCTTTGATATGATTTTTTTTGTTCCAATTCAATGTTAAACTAACTGGTGCATTTTTGTTTCATGTCATAGGTACCAGCACAGAGGAATAGTAATAATCGACCTAGGGGTACTTTGATAACAAAAAGTATCACTGTTAAGAGGGAAACAATTAGATCATTCTTGATTTCAAAGGTTATCCCAGCCATTGTTGCATCTTGGCCTGCAGAAGATGCTGGAAAGACCATATAGATTCAACAGGACAATGCAAGAACACATATTCCAATAGATGATGAAGCCTTTTGTCTTGCCGTTGCCCAAACAGGTCTAGATATACGCTTAAGGAACCAGCCCCCTAATTCACCTGACATGAATGTGCTTGATTTAGGGTTTTTTGCTTCTCTTCAATCAATAACATACCAAAAGAGTCCAAAAAACATGGATGAGCTAATACAAAATGTAGAGGAGTACAATGGGTATGATGAATCTAAGACGTAAGGTTTTCCTTACTCTACAAGGTTGCATGATAGAAGTGATGAAAGTTGGTGGAGGAAATGGTTACAAGATACCACATATGTACAAAGGTGGCTTAGAGAGGGGTGGTATGCTTCCTACTAACCTCACTTGTGATCTTCATGTTTATCAAATGGTCACGCAGTCCCTAGATTAATTAGAGGGGTTGTTTTGGTTCCTATTGGCCTCAATTAGCTTAATTGAGGTTGTTTTGGTCCCTATCGACCTTAATTAGCTTATGTACATGTTCAATATGAATGATTGTCTATGTGGCTACCTGCATGTATATGTTTATATACGCTATGGAGGATGATCATGTGGCTACTTTTGTGTATATTTTGATGTCTCATATAAAGGACGACCTACTATGTGGGTACTTGTATGTATATTTAGATGTCTCATGTGAAGGACGACCTACTATGTGGTTACTTCTATGTATACCATCATGTTTGATATGGCTGGCGCTATATGTGAACCACATGATAGATTTCTCAGCAAAAAAGACATGAAAAACACAAGCATACAAACTTCCAGCATGCAATTCCATTAACATTCAGCACAAAAGTACTACAAGGACTAATTCCATAACATAATTCCATTCATATTAAGCACAGAAGTACTACCACTAATCCTGGCATACAACTCCATTAATATTAGCACAAGTGTACTACAAGGACTAATTCCATCATGCAATTCCATTCATATTAACAGCAGAAATACCACAATCACTAGTTTCTTTTATGCTTCCAACTAGGGTTATATTCAGGGAGTAAGATTGCAAGCATGTCTATTACCGCTTCATTCAGGTTGTCATCTTCCTCTTGTGAATATCCACGAATGTCCACGCCGACATATTGATCGTTGCCCATGTCCTCCACAAAATGAGAGGTGGTGTCCGCGTCTCCCTTGTCATCGCCGACACTCTCCTCCACTGGAACCCATTTCTTTAATATTTTGAAGTAATATTGTTAGTTGAAGATAAATAAAAAAAAGAATAATTGCATAGGCATAGTAAGCTACCAGCTTAGCAGTCTCCACATGTGGGTCAGCCCATTGCTTTGCCTGTTCTGATTTTTCTGCTGTCTGATCCAGGTTAACACGTAGATGAATGTTAATAATGGATATATTTAAGGTCTGCATTTTGAAATAGAAATAAAAACAGTGTAATGAAGATTCACCTTCTGTAGAGAAGTGTTGATTGCAGGCTTTACATATCCATTCAAGTGACCAGAGATCACCTACACAACACGAAGATGACATTGATGAGGAACTATGAAAATAGAAGAAGAAATTAACACAGGTGCATTGTTTTCTATTTTTGTTTTACCATGTAATCAGCCTCAGCAACTTTCAGAGCATGTTCTGTGTTTTGAAGCTTGCGCATTAGCTCATTATTTTCCTTTTGGAGCTAGGTAGGAACAAAACCAAGCATGAGTTCTGAATCCAAGAATTTATCACGTGTGACATCAACAAATAGTGGATCTTGTGCACACATTGAGAGCTGTAACTTAATAACAAACAAACGCATACAACCTACTTCTACTGCCTACCATATACTATTACTTCCTTTTCTGATTTCTTCCTTTTCATCGTACTATTACCACTGCCTACCATATACTCCAAGAAACAACCCAAACAAAAATAACCAATACAAACCTGAAATGAAAGAATCTACTAATACAAAAGGCCACTCACTGCGTCAATCTTTGCAGTCAGGTCTTGTACTTTCTTCTCTGCATCATTAGCCCTGTTCTCCCAAGTTCTTTTCTTGACAGTCTGTGCTTCCATATCCTTCTTGACCTTGTCAATTTATACTAGCGAAGATTAGAAAGCAGAACCTCATAATTGGCAAATTTATTTTACTTGCTCATTAAGATTCATGTTTCGCACCTGCTTTACAAGCTCAGCAGCCCAGGCATTGGCCTTGCCAACATGCTCCTTAGCAGCCACAGACCCCTTTGCCTGTAAATGGATTTTATATTTTTTTAGACCATAAAGTAATGTTTTACAGTGAATTCACTTCGGCATATAGTATTACATACCTACACAGAAGCGGTCTTCTGTGATTTCTCCTCAATGAGCTTCTCCCCAATCTGCTGCTCCTCCGACTCGGGCACGTACTCAGAGTCAGAGAAGAAGGCAACATCATCAGCGTCTTCATCAGAGTCAGGGATGAAAACCAGCTCATCGCCATACGGATCTTCCGTATCCAAAACGATATCCACGCCTTCTTGAAGTGGGTGGTCGCAGCCAGGCTTCCACCACACACCGCGATGCTTGCTGGTGCCAGGCCGCATCCCTAGGGCGAACCGCCGCACCTCACCTTTCCTGCCGCGCAACCTACCGCCGGGCCGCTTCCGCGCTCCGAGCCCAAGCTTCCTGGCCTCTCCGCGCATCCCTCCGTCGGGCTCCATCTCGCCACAGCCGCGCAAGTCGTCACCGTGCAACCTGGTGCCCGGCCGCATCCACGCACCGAGCCCCCGAATCTCGGCGTCTCCACGCAAGTCACAGCCGGCCTCCATCTCACAGCCGCTGCGCAACCCGGTGCCAGGTCGCCTCCCCACGCCCAGCCCCTGCATCTCGCCCTCTTCGCCCAATGCTTCGCCAAGCTCCATCTCGCCGCGGCCGCGCAAGCCTCCATCGGGCCACATCTGCCGCCGAGCCGCTGGAGGTAGGACGGGATCTGGAGGGTTCGTGCATGTTGAGTGTTGTGTGTGGTGTGTGAGGTGGGTGGGGTGGATAAGCCTACGAGCGGTAAGGCTGGGAGCCTGGGACCAATTATGTTTTTTTATTACACATTCTCCAACATGAGTAAATAAAGATAGTACTAATCATTTGAATAGTAAGAATCAGCGTAGAAATTTTATATTATAATATAAAATTTAAATCCTTTTTATATTTTAAAATAGAGGAGCAATAAGCAAAGCTCATCATCATACCTCTCTCCCCTCGCGTGCTTCGTTCTGACCGATGGAGGCCGTCAGGATCGCACCAGGACCGAGAGCGTGCAACACTGACAGGCAAGAGAAAGAGAGAGAATGTTAGCCACCGAAAAAAAAGCAGATCAGATAAAGCAGAAAATGCAATAATGTTGCACAGTTGTATAGTCAGTACCTACCCCATCTCTAGGGCCCGTTGGGCTTGGGGAGTATATAAGCCATTCTTGGCCTCGTATAGAGGCAGGCTGAAGGTGTAGACGAACATATGACCTAGCCTTTCTTTTTTTTCAGCTTTGGGGTCCCGCACACTGTCCGAGCACTCTGAGTAGTGTAACTCGTCTCCATTTCCAGTGATTTAGCAAGACTATGGTTGTTATTCTTTGAGAGGCCGAATCTGGATATTTGCTCTGTATTTTTCTGTATCTTCAGGGTTGTAGTGTTAAACCCTATCAATGAACACCAGGTTATCTAGGTTTTGATCCGTCGACTATAACATATCGACACGGTTTCTATAACACATATATATGAGTGTGCTTTTAATATAATTTAAAACAACTAAATATTAGTCGCTAGTCTCTGTCTCTAAACGTGCATTAGGAGGCCAACTCGTAGATGTGTGGGCGTATCTTCCGTATAATGAAAAAATATGGTAGAAAATTTTTTTTCTATAGGTTTGTCAGACTTCACTACGATAAGAAAAGGACCTAATATATGGAGATTCGTGATGAAATAGAGACGATAATAATCGCAAGCTTGCCGACATCTGCATCTTGTGATACAATAACTCAACAAGGTATCCATTTACTTGCAAAAAAATAGTCAGAAAAATATTCTGATAAAAGCAGTATAGCACTCAAATTGCTTTTCTTAATTCTTACAACACTGCGTTTCCTCTTTGATGCCACATTATACTGTTGAGGGGAAGGGACAGTAGGAGGTGAGGCGCGTTGCGGGTTGTACATTTGGGCGGTTTGGGGTTAAAGCGATGAAAACGAAGACATAGAGGGGAGGAATGTCCTGTTCCACCAACAGAAAACTGAAAGAGGCTTCCATGGGTCCATAGCCCATCCCCCCATTCAACTTACCAGGACCCACACGCTCTATCTCCTTGTGGGCCCATTACTGCCAGAACCATGCCCACTAGGCCCATCATCTCTAGACCTGATCCATGGATTTGTCTGCATCATCAGCTACTCCTACAGAAACAGGTCATGTGGGTCTATAGACCAAGTCCACAGATAATGTACTCATGTACACTAATCAGCATGTAGACGCTCAGAAAGGTCTCTTCCACTAATCGTCTCCCTCGCCGCTGCTTCCATTGCCTCCGGCCTCCAATGGCGAACCCGGCGGCCTCGCCCCCGAATGACTAGCCTGTCACTGCCCTGTCTCGGCCAATGCAGGCGTAAGAGGGTGCGGCCGCCGTCGCCGCTGCCGCCGCCGCCACCAAAGGCAGACAGGATGGAGCCAGGCATTACTTGTACCACCAACGATGAGAGGAGGCGAAGGAAGAGAAGGCTATAGGGCCTCTGGGAGCAGACAAGTGTACGTGCGTTCTTGAATACGTATATACAAGACGTACACGTAAGGTCGGAGGCGGCGGAATATTGTACGGATCTAAGTTCTCGTCGCCGCTCTCCGTGTCGTTGGTGATGTTTTCAGTTTTCTTCTTCCTCAGTAGTTTTATATTGATGAATGGAGGATATCGTCTTTGAGCAAAGTTCTCTGAATTTCGAACCATTTTGATGTTGGTCTTGTACCTTCTTCGAGTTTTGGTTTACAGAGATATTTTTATGCTACTCTGACCCTCCTGTAAGTTTTGAAGCAGTGCTTGACTGCTGTTGTGTCTTGAGTAAAAATTAAGTCTCTATTGGGTTCTTGTCCATGCCAAACTTGGATTACATACAAGGGTTATGCTAAACTTCTAGCATACGCTAATTCTTTGAAGTGCCTGTGACAGTATGGATGGAATAAGTTAATGTGTGGTTCTGTTCTTGCGTTGCTCCTTGTATATCCCTCCTAAACTTCAGCTTGTGATGCATGGGAGTTCCTTTGCCCATTTCCCTAATCATTTGGTCATCGCTTTCTCTCCTATCTAATAAAATTGACCGGCGGCTCTCCGCTGTTCTGGTGAAAAAAAATTTCTCATCGCTCAATGGTTGTGTGGTAAAAACATTGCCCATTGGTGCATTGTGGACTTGTGGTTGGTATTACTATCTGAAGTTATGTCTAGACTGGTTTATGCCATCCATCCCTTTCTTGATCGTTCTGGGAGATGCTAGTAGTATATTGTTATGCTAAATGCTATTTTTCGTTTTCTCACAATAGTTTCAGGCTTCAGGGCTGAACATGGATCACCGATGTTGCTTTGTTTAAATTCTTAGGTGGTAAGTAGTCGGTTTATGTTTGAATGGCTGTCAGTTCAGCACAGTTGGCAGGCTAACTGGGTTTATTAATGACATATTTTTGAGAGTCCCAGATTTTCTACACTAATTCATTTTTATTTAGAGTACTACATTCACCAAGCTTAGCTTGATTGGACTCATTGCATATTCATATCAGTGCTTGCTCAAATTGGCTTGGTAGCTCCAGAGCTCTTGCAGAGGTGTATTGTTCTGTTTTCCTAAGTGTGATGACTGGCACGGTTGGAATATTTAGGTGCATGAATATATGCTTGTGCAGACATAACTGTAATGCTTCTAGAATGTTGCAAACACACCATATTCCATAAATTTTTATGCTATATAAATGATTGGTTAAAAGTGCACATGACGTTGCTGTGGTTCTTTGAATCTTCAAGCTTATCCTTCTCAGTTTTTGTCTGAACTAGTAGTATGTTTTTCACTTGGAGATTAGCAGTTCATTTCTGACTACTGAGTGGTAGATGACTCGTATCATGTTGTATTGTACTCGTTTTGAAGTTCAAATTTGTAGGTTTTTCATGAGACCGCGTTGAGAATCTCTGGTGTGCCTATTTGGCTTCTTGAGCTGGTAGTCCCTAGTGTTTGTCCACGCATCCTGCACCTGAGAACAGGATCGCCTGTTCCCACCGGTAAACTTCTGGGGCAAGAAATATGCAAAGGAGATTAGCTGCTGGCATCCATTACACAAGGCAATATTGTAGTAGGTAGATTCTTCAGAATGCCTCTAGAGTAGTTTCTTCAGAGGTAAGGTGATGCTGATAGCTTGCAAGCTGCGAACTTGTTTGGTTGCAACGATTGGTTCCAGACTTCCAATATCTGAGATTCATTAACCATAGGCTAGGATTGGACATTGAACACTGCATGATCTATTCTTTTTTGGGACTGTCATCAAAATGGTGCCAACGAATATTGACACAGGTAATCAAGAAATGTGCTTGGAAATGGTAATCTGCTCGATTCTACAGTTCATGTTAATATAGGCTGTCATCAATTTTCAGTGATTGTGGATGCACATACTTGTGTCGCGCTCGCAATCATCATTGTGCCGAGGCAAGTCACACATTTTCAGCATTTCAGGTCCTTTCGTTTGCCCAGTGCAGGATCCAATATCTCCTGCAAATTGTGCTGAGAAATCGAGATCGGATCATTGTTACATGAGCTTAGTGACGCCCCTTAGTGCGTCTGAATGAATGATGATGGTATTGCGCGCATTGGTGCCTGCAGATCTGGCTCCGATGAACTTCCGGGCAGTCCCGACTTTCCGGCATTCCATCATTGCGGCATCTCCTTGCGGTTTTGCTGGTGTGTATGTTACTATCAATCACCTGGACGGCTGGACCCTGTTTTTGTCGTTCTAGTACTGTTGCTTTTAACTTCTTGTTGTTGTTGCCGTTCCCTCTTTGGTTGCAAGACATTTATCGGAAGCGATTAAGAGTTATCTTACTTGGATAGTTGGATAAGACGGTGAAGTATTTTCATTCATGCTTTTCGGCAAACATTTGTTTGCTTCCTAGAAAGAAGATTCATCTTCAGAAAAGAAATAAAAATTATGAATGATTTCTGAAATAAAAATTATAAATGAGATTCATCTTCAGAAAAGAAATAAAACTTATGAATGAGATTCATCTTCAGAAAATAAATAAAAATTATGAATGAGATTCATCTTCAGAAAAGAAATAAAAATTATGGATGACATCTGGAAAGATTTAGCAAAAATAAAAATATTGACTAAATTGCTTTCATTGAGAGTCGAACTCAAGACCTCCCGCTTACTAAACGGGTGCTCTAACCAACTGAGCTACGAAAGCTTTTGTAGTTAATTTTCCTGTATCTTGTATTAGTCAATATACCTCTGTTTACCACAGCCTAAACAATGTCTCCAAAACCAAGGTCTCTATAGGTGTAACTCCATTTTCACAATTTGAAATTATATATGCTTCTTCGTTAAGTATGTCCTTTTTCCTCAATGATTTTGCATCATGACCTGAAGCAAAGAAAAGGATATACTAAAGAATTAACATATACATGAGTTCGGTTTCACTTAATCATCTGGTATAGCTTTGTTGCTCAAATTGTGCATATTCCTTTGAACAAGGAAAATGACATCTTTAGGTGGAGTCTTCATCAAAATGGTCAATTTTATGTCCGTTCTATGTATTTAGTATTAATTAACAATGGACATATACAAACAAATAAGATTTTGTGGAAACTGGAAGTGCCTCTTAAAATAAAGATTTTTATGTAGTACTTGTTCAAGGGAGTAATCTTAACCAAAAATAATTTAACAAGAAGGAATTCAAACAGTAGCAAAAGATATTGATTTTGTATGCATAATGAGACTATCCAACATCTATTATTTGATTGTTATTTTTCTAATTTTTTTTGGAGAGTTATATATGTCTCTTTTGGCCTCAAACCTCTAAACAATATTTCTCATTTATCAAGGAATTGGCTACTGAACATTGACACAAAAATCAAAACTTATTCTAGTAGGAGTATGTGCTTTATGTTAGGCTCTATGGCTTAGTAGCAATGATATGGTTTTTGACAAATCCCCAACTAAATCTTATATACATGTACTTTTTAGGGCAACGGGATGGCTCAGGTTCTCAGCTTAACTACAAAAGTGTGACGAGGATAAAAAATTAATATATACTGCACGTTGGAATTTAGAGTCAACGATTATGCAGACACTTGCCAACTTTGGATGGAGATTTACAAATAGAATTGAATAAGATGTATTTCTCCTTTTGTGTTGAAATGTTTAAATTTATTGTCTTGCCATCTTTGGTCATTATGGTGATTCTATATTGAGCCAAAAATTTTGTAATAAGTGGCTGCAATTTTAGTTGAAGTAAATACCAGATTATTTATTATTAAAAAAACCATGTACTTTAGAAGTTGCCCAAGTATTTGGGTTATACTTAGAATTCGTAATTTTTATTCTTCTCTTTATACTCCGTGGGCCCATCAGAAATGGTTCCATGATTCCTTTCTTTGGGGCTAATGCTCCGTGAAGATAAAGATTCCGTTTCTTTTTTTTTTCTCTGGCATTTTAGAACCTAAAAAATGCAAAAGACAGGGAAAAAACAAGGCAAAGAGGAACTGATGCACTAGCCAAGTGTCAAATTTTTCTTTAAAGAAAATTCATGTCTACTACCAAATCATGCATGCTGGTCGAAGAATTACAGGCCCCAAGTGGAAAGTTAGGGAATTGGATCCTTTTGCTATTTAGGCAGAAAAGGCTACAAAGAGAAAAAAAATGTTACAAACACTACGATTGAATCTTAATTTTCTATGTCTTCTAACTAATCAAATCAAATTGTTGAGAATTTTGTTAATAATAAATTTTTTAGTACGTTCATAGCATTGCTTTTATTTAGGCCCATGGTTTTAAGGAACTTTCGCAGTTAAATCAACAAACCAAATAAATTCATTGATAAACTTATACTCTAATCTAAGTACCATAATTTCATCAAGTGATTGATATTTTCTTACCTATATCAACAATTATTCAACCATTAGATCAACATTTGCTGTAACTTCGAAAAAACATTTTTTTTTGCTGAATCACTGCAAAATATGAAAAGAATACAGAGTAGAGAAGTTTAAAAACACACTATAGGTAAACCAAGGGAGACATTAGAGTATTAGACAAAGTAAGCAACTATATCTCATAGTTTCACATATTTACTTATCATGCAAATTTAGAATATCCACTAAACACGTTTAGATGAGTATCTCTCCCTCTCCCTCTCAGCGAGTGATCCGTGAGTGAGTGCAATTAGTTAAACTGTGCTTTTGCGTCCATGCAAGTGCATGCATGCCGTTTCGTCAAGTGTGTGCTTTGCTTAGTGCAGAAATATAATAGATAATCAGGAGAAAGACATGTATGAGTAATAGTAAAGAACCGAAAAGGGAATACGTCAAAAGGGTCAACTAGGTGGGATTCTGACCTTGCGAACGGCCCTTCCATCGCAGAAAACCAAAAGAAGAAAGAGGCAATTTTCTCCCGTCTTTAATCCCTTTGAATCTGCCTTTTCTATGCACTTTAGAGGAAAAACCCCTGGTGCTTCACAATATTATGGACAACACCCCGCCACTTGTCAAACGAAGTAGAAAAAACCTCACATCATAAGTGGAAAATCCAACGGGGCATATTTTGAAAGGTTCTTCAAGTTTTGGGATATATAGATTAGGATCACATGCAATTGCATAGGGAATTCATATTTGTAGTTGCAAAAATAGAAATACCAATTTGCATGAGACATCTTTTCATGAAGCTTAACGAATTAGTTGGAGTTTTTTCATCGCTTAAATAACAAAACAAGGGCGCCAGAAACAAGTACTCCTTCCGTTTTAAAATATAAGCATTTATGGGTTATTTAGCAGAGATTAGAATTAAGGAGAAAAGACTTTGGTGTCTTTTAATAAATGTAAAATGAATGGACGTGGGAGGATAGATGTAGGGAGGATAGAAAAAGATTTGAATAGAAAGTGATTGATAGAACAAGTAGTAGTGCTAGAAATCCTTATATTAGAGATAAAATTTGAATCCTAAAAATACTTATATTTTAAAATAGAGGGAGTAGTATTTTCAAGAGTGACTCTGTGACTTAAATATACCCACTTTAATAATGACATGCCATACTATGAAGGTTCCCTAAAGTGAATATGATGACAACACACGCCATATCAAGGCTGACATGGCAACCAGATCTTAAAAAACAAAATAAGAAATTCAGTTTGATAAGAAATGAAAACGGGTCCTAGTAGGATTTCCCAGAAGGTAAGGGTCCTCAACGCAAAGTGGCCGCACGGCTCGTCTCTTTCCCCTCTCAGGCGTCGCATCTGTTCGTTCCTTTGGCCCAAAGCAAAGTGAAGCTAAGCAAGAGATCACGAACCCCCAAAAAGCCAAAACCGAACCAACCAGTGCATGCATATGCTCCCCCTTGCCGCACGTACTCACTTAAGCGCCATTAATTAAACGAAACTAATCTAAAGCACAGCCGCCTTTCCGAGATCGAAGCTCGCATATTCTGACGAGAAAAAAAGGGCAGCGCTTCACAATGAATCGTAAAGCCCCACCGTGCCCCGGAGCTAGCTCGATCGATGGTCGCTAAGCCCGCTCGCAACGTCGCCATCGAAAAGTAGATTGCGTTATTTTTCTACTTTTTCGTATGATCCGACGCGATATATCGACCAGCGCGCGGCCGGCTGCTGAACTGCGGGTTGGCTTGCTAGCTTAGGCGCTAAGTATCTGCAGCCTACTTGGCAGCATCGAGGCCACGGAAGCAGAAGACCCGAGCTCAAGATTAGTTTAGTTAATGTGTGAATAGATTAGGTGATGGTCGGTTGCTAGCAGTTTTTTACACAAACGAATCTAACAGGTATTTATGGAGACCATAATTTAAAATATATTCCCTCTGTTTTTAATTTTTTTAATAGATGATGCTATTGATGTTTGAAAATAAGTTTGATTATTCGTCTTATTAAAAATATGTAATTATTATTTATTTTACTGTGACATGTTTTATCTTTAGAGGTATTTTAAACATGACTTATATTTTATATATTTTATAAAATTTTTAAATAAGATAAATGGTCAAACTTATGTCCAAAAGTCAACCAGCGTCATTTATTAAAAAATATAGTAGTAGTTAATATGGCCATATGTCCAAAAACTTTATACCTACTCCCTCCGTCATTAAATAAGTTAATTTCCAAAGTTCAAACTTTGTTCTAAAATAAATTGAGTTCTATCCTCCTACCTACAATTGGCTTGTAAATCGAGAAGTTTTTTTTATCTCTTCAGTACCCCTTGCATACCCATCCACTAATATTATTTTTCAATTAATGAGGGTACACATGCCTATTACTAGGTATAGGGTTACATGGGTTGCGTTGGGCCCTTAGACGGGCCATTCCATTGATGGGCCTTCTATCCTCTTGAGTTGAGATAGCATTGGCAGGTCGTTCGACATCCTATTGAGTTTTGCCTGTTCATTAAGCCCTTCGCCTGGTGCTCTTAGGGCTTCGCCTAGTCCACCAGGCTCTTCGTCTATTCACCGGTCTCTTTGCCCGGTGCTTAAGGGCTTCGCTTGGTGCGTCAGGCTATTCGCCTATTCGCCGGTCTCCTCGCCTTGTGCTTCGATCTTCGGTCAGCCGAAGGGGTTACGGCCTGCCTCAAACAAGCCCCTTATGTGCAAGGGTGAGCTGAGACTCAGCCGAGCTTGTGGATAAAAGACCTGACGAGAGGCAGGCCGCTCGCCGTCCCCTCTTCGGTCGAGACCAGCTCAAGATCTCTAGGTGGAGAGAATGGCCTTTCGACTAGGTCCGTCTCTTCGTTTGGGGTGGTGAGGCGGAGAGATAGGGTTTGCCCCCATTGCTCTGTTGTATGCCATGCGTTGCCACTTGGAGGCTCTTGCTCCTGTGTGCGCGCATGACAACCTGCACCTTGCTTTCGCTCTTCCTCATGCAATCGTTCGCCTTTGCTCCCCTTCGATCTTTCCCGCTTCGGCCGTTCGTCGTTTGTCATTGCATTGCTTATCCTGGCTCCAATGGCGCCCCGCAAATGTGACCCCGCAAAGGCGACTTGGGTTGATCCGGGTTCAGTCGACGATGACCACTCTGCCTTCCTAGGGCGTTGTTGGTTCGCCAGCATGAGATTGATAAGCTATGCGCTTGCGGCATTCTCATGGAGGGACAGGCGCGACCCCTGGGTGAAGACGACGTGCCCACGCCTCACGACCTCCTTTGACGCAGGGCTCCGTTTTCGCTGTTGCGACTTCCTGCCGGGGGTGCTTACGCGGTTCAAAATGGAGTTGCTAGAGCTGAGCCCCAGTGCCTCGTCCGTGTTGCCGTCTTCGAGTGGATGGCGTAGACACGAGAGTTGTCGCCTACCACCGACCACTTTGCCGTCGTCCACAGCGCCGCACTATATAGCAAGACAGTGACAATGCCGGTAGGGATGAACAAAAGTGTCTTCGGTAGCGTTAATTTTATCACTCGGTTTGACAAGATCGACTTATGGCCGGTTCCCGCTTCCATGCCGAAGTGGGAAAAACTCTGCATGAGGTGGTAGTTCCACCACAAGATCCCGTACGCCGCCGAGTCCATCGGATTTTGGGCGCTTCGGCCCAAGATGAGGGTGCCCGCCTTCGACGCGTGTCCGAAGGTCGTCCCCACCGGCACCCTGGAAGCCCGACGTTTGTCGCTTCAGAAGATGGCGAGCCGGTTCAGCGTCTATGATTTACTCGAAGAATTCATTATGATGGGTGTGAACTATAGATGGCCAGATGGGCCGGGCCCAATGGGCGGCATGGGGCACGGCCCATTAAAGCACGGCCAGGCCCGACACGGCCCGATGACAATAGTGCTCGGGCCGGCACGGCCCGATGGGGAGGGCCGTGCTTGGGCCGCTACCCCGGCACATAGTGCCTGCACGGCCCGGCCCGACTAAGGGGGCGGCACGACCATGGGCCGACCCATGGGGATGACCGTTGGCCAGCCCCCAGCCCATTGGCTAGCTTGGCCTATTGGTGCCGGCATATAAAAGCCGGCACAGCCCCCACCTATTCCCCAATCCCGAACCCTAGCGACTGCCGCCTTTCAGTCTCTCCGGCTCTTCGGCTCCGCTCCTCTCTGTCTCTCTCATTCTCGTCTTCTCCTCCCTCTCCGCTGCCGCTGGCCGGTAGGCCTGGCAGTCCGGCACCGTGGCATGGCATGTCCCTTTGCCCTTTGGCCATCTATACGACTATACCCTTCTTCTCTTTGTTTTTCTACTCGTCCTCTCCGGTGACCGGATTTGCGAATCCATCGCCAAACCCAGTCTCCCTCTCATCATCTCTTGGATCCGTAGTTGTTCGTCGACCTCTGTCTCTCTCTGGTGCTCCGGATTCGCATAGCACAGGTAAGCATCCTAGATCCCTAACCCTAACCCTAGATCTAGGATTTGTCAGTCGAGTTCTTGTGTTCTTGACGTGTTCTTCTCTCTTGTTCTTCTTCGTTGCGCAGGTCTATGGCCGACACGAAGCCGTTGAGGAACCAGAGGGCTCTGCTGCCCTGGTGCTCCGGTTTTGCTCGACTGGTGGCTCTGGTGCTCCGAATCCGTTGAGGAACCGGAGGGCTGGCGATGGCCATCGGCGACGGACACACCATCAACGATGACCTTCGGATGATGGGGCAGACCGGAGATGATGAAGATGACCTGGGCGCAAACGAGCTGCTCGACCGCAGCGCCGCCGACCCTATCGAGCTCCCTGGCGATGACGGTGTTCCTATAGACTCCCAGACCGCAAGCACCGCTGCCGACGGCAACAAGAGGTCTCGTTCATCCACCTCTGCAGTTTGGGATGATTTCGAGCAGATCTTCAAGGTAATGAATGGCCGGCAGGTCAGGTATGAAGCAAAGTGCATCCATTGCGGTCATGTTTACTCTGCTCGTTCCACTGGTGGCACTGGCCATCTCTTAAGGCATAGGGAGAAATGCAAAGTGAATAGGTCAGGCTTGTCTCAGTCCTTGCTTCGGTTTAATCCTGATGGAAGTGTCCGTTAGTGGACTATAGCCCCGAGGTTGCTCGTACTCAACTTTGTCGTTTAATTGCTAGACTTGATCTGCCTCTTTGTTTTGGTGCTTCTGATGCATTTGAAGAGTACATTAAGGTTACTCATAACCCTAGATTTGCCTCTGTCTCTAGGCAAACTACCACTAGAGATTTAGTCAAGTACTTTACTGATTGCCGTGGTAAGCTTATTGATTCTTTCAATAATGGTGTTTCTCTATTGCTCTTACATCTGATATCTGGTCTGGTAATGCTAAGGAAAACTATCTTAGTGTGGTTGCTCATTTTGTTAGTCCTGAGTGGCAACTAGAGAAGAGGATCATAGGCCTCAGGCTTATTGATGTCTCCCACTCTAGTGAGAACATTGCTGAACATGTGCTTTCTGTGCTAGAGGAGTATGGTTTAACTGATAAGGTGTTCCCTGTCACTTTAGACAATGCATCTTCCAATACTTCTGCTATGAAAAAGCTCACACCTAAATTATCTTCCTATGTTGTTGATTTGTTCTTGCATCAACGTTGTGCTTATCATATCATTAATCTTATTGTTAAGTCTGGCTTGAAAAGGCCTTACCTTGAAGCTTTTAGAACTGTAATTTCTTTTTAAAACTTTTCTAACCAACGCATTGCTGCATATAAAAATTATTGCATTGCTGTGGGTGAATGTCCAAAAAAGTTTGGTTTGGACATGGATGTGAGGTGGAACTCTACATACCTAATGCTTAAGCATCTTGTCCCTTATAGGAGCACTTTTAGTGTGTTTATCCAGACTCACTACCCCAGGGCTGAAAGTAATCCTATGCTTTTGATTGATTCTCATTGGTATGTTGCTGAAAAGATTTTAACATTTCTTAAACTATTTTATGATTCAACTGTGGCACTATCTGGTATCTATTATCCTACTTCTCCACTAATAATGCATCATATTATTGATATAACCGGATACCTGAACACTTATGAGAATGATCATATGCTTAGAAATGTTGTTGTCCCAATGAAAGATAAATATCTCAAGTATTGGAGGGACATACCTTTCCTTTATTCCATTGCTTTCATCTTGGATCCTAGAGCTAAGTTGAAAGGTTTCAACAATGTGCTTAAGCTGTTATCTCAACTCACTAGTACTGATTACTCTGCTTACTTAATTGAGGTAAGGGCTGAACTTGCTACCATATTTGCCAAGTATGATAGCAAGTTTGGTGCAGTTAGATTGCAGAGACCTTCTCAGCCAACTACTTTTGGTAAGAAAAAAACTAATTGGGGTAAGATCTTTGGTGATGATCCTGTTTCTGGTCTAGCTGATTTTGCATTTGGTACTGGTTCCTCTTCCTCCATCCCCTCCCCCTCCCCTCTATTTAGAAGAACATTCGCAAGTGCCTTGCTGCAAGCAGCAAGCACTAGTGTTGGTCTTGGTCTGGGTTCTGAACTGTCTTCCTACTTGGACAGTAACCCTATTACCCAGTATGATGATGACTTTAACATCTTGAACTGGTGGCTTGAGCACAAATTATCCTATCCAGTTCTTTATATTTTAGCTAAAGATGTTTTGACTGTACCTGTTTCTACCATATCTTCAGAATTTGCATTTAGTCTTACTAGCAGGATCATCGAGGAGCGATGGCATCAACTGAGCCCTGAAATGGTGGAGATGCTCTCATGCATCAAGGACTGGGAGGCTGGTGAAGCAAGAGCACAACATCTGGTGGAGGACAAGGAACTTGAAGCTTCTTTTGAAAATTTGTTTCTTGTGAATCTGGAATGTAATATGAATATGTGGTTGAACCCTTAAGACTATTGAGCTAGGCTGTACTCTTTTTTCCTATCTAGGGTTTTCTCATGAGGTGTGAGTTTTTACCTAGATAGGTTTTTAATGAGGCAACCATTGCACTAACAGCTCAAACATAAATTTTATCTATTCTCAGTCTGTGTGTGTGCTCTGTCTTGTGATTGTGTATTGTGACCTATATTGTGAATTGTGATGTGTACTCTGTCCTGTGATTGTGTATTGTGACCTAGATTGTGAATTGTGATGTGTACTCTATCAGTATGATTTGGATTTGATGAAATTTATGATGATAAACATGTAAATTTGTATGTTTGGAAGATTGAAATGGATGTATTTCTTATTATGGAGATGATTGAGTCGTTGATGTCAACTCGGGCTAGGGCCGGCACGGGAACGACGTGCTGACAACGCCATCGTGCTGGCACGGCACGGCTAAGAAGGCCTAGTGCCGTGCCGTGGGCCGAGGTGCCGGCACGGTGTGCTGGCATGGCACTGCACGGCTAGGCATTCGTGCCACATACTGCCGTGCCTATCCGTGCCGTGCCATGTCGTGCTAGTGCCGGGCCGCCCATCTGGCCATCTAGAGTGTGAAATCCCTGGCACAGTCATGGAATATCACCCTCGACTGTGCTAGTACGATCTACGATCTGCCAGCTATCGTCATCCCCGTCGACCTCACTGGTAGGCCCTTTGTCCTTTCTTTGATCATTTTTGCCCGTTTATCAGCCTGGCTTAATTTGTTCTAATCTAGATGATTTTCGTCGATTTGTAGTGGTTTCCCTTCGTGACGCCAAGAGGCTTGTAAAGAGGCTCAGCGGGGATCTCACTCTGAAGGAGTATGGGGGAGATTATGAAATTCTAGAAGGGAGAGAAGGCGAACCGCGTGTGCATGTGGCTTCACGCGGCGATCCCCCCTTATGAGAACCAGGCACAAGACTAGGGCCGACGACGGTGACGGGGACACCTCCGCGAAGAAGAGGAAGAGGGCGCCCAGCGACGCGGCTGGCTCGAGTCGGGCCCATGCGAAGCTGGTGCAACTCCTTTGGGCGGTCTTCCCCTCCGGTCACTATAACACCCCTCTTCCGTTAACCCAGATAGGCCAACAGAAGAGGAACGCCTTTACTTGCAACAACTGTACCAGTCCCAGGAGATCGGCTGGTAGATGCAGGACATCGGTGGATCTTTGCCAAACCTGCTTTATTTATTTTACATAATCCTTACATAAGTTGTAGCCTCGGACAGAACCCGAGGCGTACAACGACACATTACAAAAGTAGGCAACGGAAAACATGGATAGACCTAATACCCACAAGCAAAAGCTTGGGACCTAGACCGAAACTCACACTCGTCGTACTCAGTTTGTTCCTGATAAAACTCGCTGAGGGTAGGGTCTTCATCTTCATAGACTTCTGAGGGAAAAGTAGGCAAGGGTGAGTACACAAGGTACTCAGCAAGTCACGGAAAATATGTGGCATTCAAGGGGTTAGCAAAGAAGGCTGAGGTTATTTTGTAAACGTGATTTTCAAAGATTTTGTGTTTTTGGAAAATATCTAAGTGTGCTCTTTAAGTTGTTGGAAAGAAGCTCACGCTTCAATTCATTCCGTGAGTTGCTTTGTAACAACTCACCAAAATTAAGTTAGTCAGGGAGAGACTCCGGTCTCAACCCATTCCACAAGTCTGAGACTTGTCACATATTCCGATTCGGAGTGTACTCTCTACTAGTACCTCCATTTAACTGGGTTCTCATTTTTAAAACTGTCACTTAATTCAAACCACTCAACAACGGTGTTACTCAACACCCCGGGTCACATAGGCCCGTTTCAGGCCATCCAGGCCATCCATCAATTACACAGACCGATTCTAGTAATGAATTCTAACACGCAAAATAATTGCACAGATATTGGTAAAATAAAATCTACGTTAGAGGAATCACTTCACATTCGCCCGTAACTGTGGGCATGCCTGTCCGAACAATTTATAAACCTTTACAAAGAGTGCACGCTTTACCCACACGACACGAGCTTACTCACACACTGGCCAAGCGGGGAGGTTTGTGACAAGGCCTTTCCAAAGCCTTTCTAGGATAGCACGTTGCCCTATAAATTGGTTCACTCAACCAAGTACCCGGAACTCATTTCCGGTACTCAGGGACAAGGGTACATCGCCCTCATGGCACCCAGCCGCTCCCACATTTATTAGCAACCGAACGATCCTGAGAACACTAATTACTCGGCCAGGGGCGTCCCATTCCACCCGTGTGGTCACACTGTAATATGCTCAGTGCAATTCTCCAAGAAAACGGTCCTTATAAGCCACGTGAAGTCGGAGCCACACAGGCACCGATGACCCATGACCAAGCTTTATAAAACTATTTTATTTCGCAAACGCTCGACCAAGAGTGCCGAGGTTTAAAATCAGTTTAAATAAACCCTAGTTTTCCCATCGTCATATTTTTAGTTTAAATAAAATGGAATCATCGATACTCGTACTCAAGTACGAATATCAGGACGACAGGGGTTGCAAAGGACAGCGTAACAATTCATTCAAGGAGGGTACATGCAGCAATTAGGTTGGGCCTAACGGATTCGATTACGAATCGCGGCCGATAATAATCGTGTTCCTAAATATGCACATTTCATAAATCAAAACAAATTTTTAAATCATGGGTTCAATATGGTCAAGGGTGACTTGCCTTGCTCCTGGTCCTGTAGGTCCTCAACGAAATCCTCGATCTGCGGCTCCTCGGTACCAGTTTCTATGCGTCGCAAAAAGAAAACAAGCAAAAACACCAATAATCAAGACCTATCATGTACAACTAATAGTGCTAGTGTGTAGATCTCATTTTTAGAAAAATTTTGGGAGTTGAATGGGCTCAAACAGAGTTATGGTTGAAGAGTTATGATTTTTCAAAGTTTAAATCAATTTCTTGTGAATAAAAGAATTAAAGTTATTTAGGAAAGAAAAGGAATAAAAGAAGAAAAAATAAAAGAAAAGGATTTAGAGGGTGACTTGTGGGGCCCTGGTGTCAGAGGGGAGAGACAGGGCTGAGGCTCAGGCTGACAAGTGGGGTCGGCTGGTTAGTGGGAGGAAGAGGAGATAGAGGTGACAGGTGGGGTCAGGCTGCCAGTGAGATGGGAGAGAGAGTAGAGGCTGACAGGCGAGATCGAGGTGACAGCGGGAGGAGAGAGGATGGGCGCTAACGTGTGGGGTTGGAATGTCAGTGACTAGGAGGGAGGAGATTGAGGGGGCCCGGGGTGGCCCGCGTTGGCTGACGTAGCGCCCACGTGGCATGCCATGTTGGCGTAGACTGACGGGCCGACCTTGGCGGGAATCGACGGCCGACGGCGGCCGGAGCTGATTTCGCCGGCGACGGCGGATCTCGACGAGCGGCCGACGATGGCGGAATACGGAGGAGATGGGGAATCACGTGAATGGTTTAGATGGAAGGCTAGGCGACGGAGGAGGGCTGGTAGGGGCGGTTAGTAGCGGCGGCGGCAGCGGAGGACGAATGGTCGCCGCCGGTGACCATTTGAGCAGCAAAGAGGCTCGAGATTTGATCTTTCGAGTGCAGTATTGCGTAAGGAAATGAACAGAGGGGTCAATTTGGGCTTACCTGTGGCTATGGTGGCGGATTGGATCAAAGGCAATGGCGGACAGTGGCGGTGAGAAAAAGGCTGCGGCCGAAGCTAGCTTTTGACCAACGGGCGCGAGGCAAGGGGCGGAGAGGGATTTTCGCCGGGCGACGAGACGGCGGGGTTGACGACAGAGAGCTCTGCTCTTAAATGGTGACGAGACAAGGAGGGATGGGTGAGCTCTGCTCGGCCGAGGAGAGAGCTCGGGAGAGTTTGGGAGAGAAGAGAGAGAGAGAGAGCAAGAGGAGAAAGACAACTGCGTTGTTGGGGTTGACAGGTGGGCCCGTGCGACAGTGCGTATTGCGGCCGTCCGAGTGTTGCATCGGGCGGCCGAGAGGGAGAGCAAGGGGTGATGCTACTGACATGCGGGGCCCGTGTGGATTTTAATCCCACGTGCGGGCGATTAGGCTAACTGGGCCGGTGGGGAGAGGAGAGAGAGAGTAGGCTGAAAGAGAAAGAGGATGGCCCAACTGTACAGTGTCATTTAATATTTTCTCAGAGGGTTGTTTTAAATTTTTTTGAGAACTTTGAATTTGGATGGGATTTTTGGAATCAGGGAAAAACAGGGAAATTTAGGAAGGTTATTGGGACTGATTTTTTTGAGGGAAATTTGAGATCTCACATGGCACAATAAATCCAAATCCAATTAAGAGCCAAAATGTTGCAATTAGATTTTTATTTTAAATAGTTTTTTAAACAAAGGAAAATATGGGCATTACAAAACCTACCCCCCTAAAGAGAATCTCGACCCGAGATTCTGAATCTAAGCGAATAACTCAGGGTATTCTATACGATGGTGGTCTTCTCGCTCCCAGATGGCTTCATCTTCCGAGTGATTACTCCATTGTACTTTGTAAAATTTGGTCGAGGTTCTTCGCGTCCGTCTCTCGACTTCATCTAGGATGTGGATTGGTCGTTCTTCATAAGTTAGGTTCTATGGCACAACTAAAGGATGGCATGGTGGCTAAGGGGTAGCGCTCTCAAATTGTTGGCCAGGGATCGAATCCCCATTGCCGCACCCTTTTTTTAAAAAAATAGGGATTGCTGGCCTTAAGGTATGAGTTGAGCCTAGGTTTGGACCATTTAAGTCCTCAATCTGGTCCAACCGGGACGGTTTTATGGCCAGTTCGTCGGGTCTAAAACAGCTCAAATGAATGTTTGGTCTTTGCAACCAACCGGACCGTGACAACCTCCGGATCTGGTTTTTTCTGGTTCAATCGCCGGTTCGGTTCGGTTTTTTCTACTATGGTTTTGACAGAAATGGGCGCCGCCAAGATGGCGTCGAGGGGTGTGTGGGGGGGGGGGGGGACTCCGGCTATACGCCTAGCTCGAAGCCCACCCGGACCTTGGAGCGTCGTGCTTGTACTAGGCCTTCGCTCCCGCGGGAAGCTGAGGTGGCCGCCGTAGAGGTGCTCGCGGCTATTGACGATCATGCCAGTGGTGGAGCTCGACCTGGCGCCTACACCTTCGCCCCTGTCCTAGTGGGGACGACGTACAACAATTTGGAATTGTCTTCACCCAAGCATCGCCCCTGCAGTTTGCCCGCTGCTCCAAGTGCGAGAGGCCTATCGCTGAAAGCAGACTTGCTGGCCGAGGACCTCGGGCTTGCTGGCGGGGGGAAGAGGACAGTGTGGCGCAGGCGGAGCAGGTGCTAGCAGGCGGGGTGCCGTTGTTACTAGGGCCAAGGGCCACTAGTGGGCATCCCCTAGCGGAGTCCGGCAAGCAGCCCGCTGCAGAGGTCTCTGCCGTCGACACTATCCTTCCCTCGGCGAGCTTCATTGCCGAGGACTTCGGTTGTCGTGACGAGCTTCACTCGTTTGTTGGTGGGGTCACATCACTTGTGTCCCTGCCTTCGGCTCAACCGGTCGTCGAGAACAATTTTAACCTCGACGAGTCTAGCACGTCACTCCGCTGTCTTTTGACTAAGGTAAGCTTTCATCATGCCGTGGGGAAGTGGCTGCACAATAACCTCGGTCGCGACGCGTTCGACTTCAACAGGGACTACCAACTTCACCTTGGCGAGATGGTGGAGTTCTAGCAGAATTTTCAAATGTCATCACGTCAAAGAAAGATCCGAGATCGGCGCTATGCTTTCGTCTTTGTTGACCCGACGCCTGTCCCCAGCGATGCGTTCTTCGACCTTGACGGCGAAGAACAGGCTTCGAGTGAGGCACCGTTTTCATGCAGTATGTTCTTCGACCCTAACGGCGAGGAGGCGGCCTCAGATGGCCGTAGCCCAGGCTTAGTTTCTGTACTCCCAGTCCAATTGGGAGTTATATTAGTCATTCGGACTATAGCTCTTCTGACATCGAAGAGACTATCTCTTCGGTGTTTGAGTTGTAAGACACCATTTGTACTCTAATATTAATAAGGAGTAAAGTGTTATACGCCCCTCTTTTTTTCTGATGCACTTCTTCATCGGTGCATGTTAGTGAACGCCTATTAGCATTGGCATATGGCTTTTTTCTCTTTTTTCGTACGGGATCGCTTTCGCTTAGGTTCGCATGTATATCGTAGCTTGGACAATATTGTCCTTCGGGCGCTTGCCATCCCCCTGCCTTTGATGGATAGCGCCAAGTTAGCGCTTGGCATTCATCCGGCGTGGTTGTTGCGCGTTATTATTTTTATTTGCAGTGGCTAAACGGTGCCTCGGCCGCTCACCGTCCCCCTGCCTTCGACAGATAGCACCAAGTTAACTCTTGGCGCTTGTCTGGGGGGCTGTCGTGTGTTTTTTTATACTGTTGGTGGCCGAACGGTGCTTCAGGCGCTCGCCGTCCTTTTGCCTTCGACAGATAACGCCAAGTTAGCACTTGGCGCTTGTCCGGCGGGGTTGTTTTTATGCATTGTGCATTATTATTTTTATTTGTGGCGGCAGTACGGTGCTTTGGCCGCACACCGTCCCTCTATCTTCGACATATATGTCTTCGACAGATAGCGCCAAGTTAACACTTGATGCTTATCTAATGGGTTGTCTGTTTTTTTTATACTGTTGGTGGCCGAACGGTGCTTTAGGCGCGCGTCGTCCCCCTGCCTTCGATAGATAGCACCAAGTTAGCACTTGCCACTTGTCCGGCGGGGCAGTTTTTATGCGTTGTGTGTTTCAACGGCTCACAATTTCAGCGTTTGATCGAGCCATGCTTCGATCTTTTTGTGTCCCTCGTTCAACAAAGCGTTGATCAGGCGTTGTCTTTTTGGGTCACTTGCGACTAATTCACACATGGACACAAGGTTTTTATACTGGTTTGGGCCTTCATTATGGATAATAACCCTACTCTAGTTTTTTTACAAGTGTTGAAGACTTACATTTATATGAGTACAACCTTACTCTAAACATAAGAACGCTTCAGGAAGGCCGTGTTCCATGTGTGGTCGAGCTCTTCACCTTCCATGGTTGCCTGCTTATAAGCCTCTTCGTGCAATCTGCGAGTCACGAGGTATGGCCCTTCCCATTTTGACTCAGGCTTGCCCACTGCCATGGGGTTGGCATTCCTTTTCAGCACCATATTTCCTGTCAAGATCTCTTTCCACAACACTTTTTTGTTATATAGTGTGGTGGTGAAATTGGTGTATTTCGCCATGGTTTGTAGCACTTCAACTCTTATCCCCTCTAGCAATCCAGCGCAATTTTGCGGCCATTTTCTTCTTCGCGTGAGACAATACTCTGAGTGAGTTTACCCCTAGTTCACTTGGGGCCATTCCCTCTTCGCTGTGCACTAGTATGAATGGGCTAAACTTGGTCGGCCTTGTGGTGGTCGTGCGCAGTGCCCATAGCACTGACATCAGCTCCTTCGCCCACTTTTCCTTTGACGCTTCATCCAACCTCTTTTTTAGAGCTTCGAGTATCTTGCCATTCACCCTCTCAACTGCTCCGTTTGACTAGGAGTGTGCTATGGAGGCGAAATTACTTTGCATGTTCATCCCTTCGCACATCCTCCTGAACTTGGCTGAGTCAAATTGCTTTCCATTGTCCGTGATAAACTCCTTTGGTATTCTAAAGCGGCATATGATGTTTTTCCAAATGAAGGACTGGATAGCTACCAAAGTTATACTGGCCAATGGTTCTGCTTCGACCCATCACGAGAAGTATTCGATTGCGACAATGGTGAGCCTGTAATTGTTTCTGGCCATGGGGAATGGGCCTATGATGTCCAACACCCAACGCGTGAAGGGCCACACCGAGAGAAGCAGTTGCACATTGTACTATGGAGTGCTTTGGGACTTCCCATGCTTCTGACATCCCGAGCATTTCTTGATGTGTTCTACACAGTGACTCAAGATTGCCGGGCAGTAAAGCCCCTGGCGATATATCTTCACTGCCACCGTTCGTGCTGCTTGGTGGGCTCCACACTGCCCTTCATGCACCTCTTTTATTATCTCTTTCCCTTCGGCCTTGGAGACGCATCAAAGCAGTGGTTCTAGGATGCCACTTTTGTATAACTGTCCACTGACGAGTTTGTGCCTGCGTGCCCTCACATGCAACCTCTTTGCTTCGGCTCCATTGGCCAGTAAAGTTCCTTCGGAAAGGAATTGGACGAAGACGTTCTCCTGTCTTGGCTACCTTGGTCGATATCCATAATTTCATTTAGGTCTTCTGTGTGCTTTGTGCTTGGTGTGTATATCACTTCGAAGAAATCCCCTGGCTAGAACAGTCCTCCGGCGGCTGCTGCCTTCGCTAGGGTATCGGCCTCTTCATTTTCTCCCCTTGGGAGGTGCTGGACTATGATACCGGCGAAACCTTTCTCCATAACCCATATGGCCTCCAGGTACTTGGCATGTCCTTCATCCTTTGCTTCAAAGCTTTTCTTGACGTGGCCGGCTATCAATTTTGAGTCCGTTTTCACCACCAGCCTCTTGGCCCCCAGTGCTCTAGCCTTTTGCAGACCAAGGAGTACGGTATCGTACTCTGTTGTGCTGTTGGTGGGAAATGTAGCCTTGCGGTGTAGCGAACGATCATTCCTGTCGGTAAGCTGAGAATCACGGCCGTAGCTGCACCAGTGTGCGACCATGATCCATCTGATAACATGGTCCATCACTCTTCGCCAACTGGCTGCTCTACAGGCTCCTTGGGCGAAGTCCATTCGGCCACGTAATCCACCAGGACCTATGACTTGATCACTTCTCAAGCCACGAAGTGTAGGTCAAAAAGGGCTAGCTCCACCATCCACTTGCCCAGTCGAGATGTCACCTCTTTGTTCTAAAGCACTTCCCCAATAGGATACTGCGAAGGTACTATGATCTTGTAGGCCTAGAAGGCCTAAGCATCTACAAAGACATTACCAAGGCATAGGCCAGCTTTTCGATCTCCGAGTATCTTGTTTTCGCCCTACTAGAGTGCTTCGGAGACAAAGTGTACTGGTTTTTGTCTGCCATCGCCATCTTGCACGAGCGCTGCGCTTATTACCACCGGCAAAGCTGCCACATACAGAAGCAGCTCTGCCCCGGCCTTTGGGCCTGTGAGCTTTGGTACATCTTGGAGGTATTTCTTGAGGCCTTCGAATGCTTTTTGGCATTCTGCCGTCCATTCAAACTTGCCCACAACCCATAAGGTCTTGAAGAAAGATAGCCCCTTCTCTGCTAACTTCGCCATGAAGCGGCTGAGAGCCGCAATTCGCCCCGTTAGCCTCTGCACTTCGCGAGTGCTTTTCTCTGGATTCACCTCGATGCCCCTTTTCAAAACCAAGAACCCGAGCAACTTGCCCGTGCGCATGCCAAGCACGTACTTCTCCAGATTAAGCTTGACCTTCACCTTTTGCAAGTTGTCGATGGTTTCTTGCAGATCTTCAACATGCTCGCTCGCCTACCTGCTTTTTACCACAATGTCATCCACATAAGCTTCGACATTTCTTCCGATTTGGCTTTCCAGCACCTTGTAGACCAGATGGGCGAAGGTCATGCCCACATTTTTTTAATCCGAAAGGCATATGGATGTAACAAAATTTTCTTTCATACGGATGTAGCAGAAGGTTCCGAAGGGGGTGATGAACGGGGTCTTCTCTTGGTCTTCTTGAGCCATGAACACCTGGTGGTATTTGGATTAGGCATCGAGGAAGCTCATAAGCTCTTAGCCAACAATTGAGTAGACCAACTGGTCAATTCTTGGGAGTGGAAAATTGTCTTTCGGACATGCCTTGTTGAGATCTGTGAAATCTACACACATCCTCTGACTTCTTAACCAGGAAGGAGTTCGCTAGCCACTTTGAGTGTTCGACCTCGTGGATGACTTGAGCGTTGATCAACTTGTTCACCTCGGCCTTCGCTGCTTCTTGGCTGTCAGTTGACATCTTGTGAAGTTTTTGCTTCCGCGGCTTGACACTCAGCTTCACCATGAGTTGGTGCTCGATGAGGCTATGACTCACCCCGGGGAGCTCACCAGGACCCAGGTGAACATGTCTAGGTTTTTCTTGATGACTTGCAACAACTTGTCTCCTACCTCTCCGTTGACATTGCTTCCGATAGAAACAATCTTCGATGGATCAATGGGGTTGACTACGACTTTCTTGGCTTTGCCCTGAGGCGAAGGCTTGGCTTGGCCATAGCCCCTCAGCATCTCTTGTCGGCCCTCTTGGACATTGTGGATCTCACGGACGCTTTTCGGCACTTGTTTGCCTAGCCTGGCCAAAGGCTGGTGGCCCCGCATCGTTTATGCCCTCCTTGGCCTCTTCCGTATCTGCGGGCCTATTGTGTTTTTGAAGTTTTGCTAAAGAGCGTTAACCTCTTCGACCGTCATCACCTGCTTTCCCTTGTCATCCCTGAACTTCCTCCAGGCCGATTACGGCTGCTGCTGTGCGGTCGACGGTCTCGCTTGGGCGGTTGTGGCCACACCCCGAGTGTTTCTCTGGTTGAGCTCAGCCTGGACCTCATTTTTCGCTTGGTGTCTTCTTCGCCCCTAGCATAGCCGTCTATTATCTAGAACAGCTCATCAGCAGTCTTCCGTCGTTTTCTTGTTATCTTTTCGGTCAATGGGCCTGTGAGGAGGCCGACCGAAGCAGCATTGACGACCGATGTTTCGGTGATGTCTTACACCTGACCTGACAGCGTGCTTGGTAAAACCTTCGGATGTACTCACGAATGGATTCGCCAGGCTTTTGCCATATGCCAAAGAGCTCCTACTGTGCCTTTGGTTCTTGATATGTTCCTCGAAAGTTGGTGACGAAGACGTCACGCAGCTGCTCCTATGAGAATATGTTGCTAGGCAGTAGGTTGAAGCAGGGGCGAAGCCAGGAAATATTGTTGCCAGTGTCAGTACTAACTCATACTTGTGATATTACAATTCTATGGATAATACAACAAAAAATAAACGACAATATATTGCCAAATTATAAGGTTTTACAATAGTGATTACCCTTTACAATTTCAATTTCTCTCTGCGATTACGGTCATCCATCTTGTGAAAGAGAACAATAACATCATCATTCGGAATTGTCGCCAGAAATCCTTGTTCCACAAAGCATATGATACAATCATTCATAAATTCATCTCCAATTTGATTGTGTAGTATTGTCTTCACAATTTTCATTGCCGAAAAGCACCTCTCCACTGATGTTGTAGCGATAGGAAGAACTAGTACTAGTTTCAGTAGCTGATAGACCAAAGGAAAAGAAAGATGTTTTTTGTATCCACCATCATCTTACCAAGCTCAGAAATACTATTCAACTTGGCAAATCTTTCATCGGCTGTCATATTATCAATGTAAATATGAAGCTCACGACCAAGATTGGATAATTGCCAATGGGCTGGGACGCTGGGTGGTGGGTGCTTGCCTGCTGTTGGGCTGCCGATGTCAGGATGTTTTTTTACCGGTGTCAAAACAGATCATAAACATATGGGTATAAGAGTTTATGGTCAAGTCGTCGTTATCGGCTAACAACGATGGTTGGCATTAGCTCTGCCCCTGGGTTGAAGTACCGCGAGCGAGTGAAGCCATCCAGGCGAGGTGTATGACTTTCGCTTTGGTGTTCTCGTCGCCATGCGCGGCTTCGATTGCCAACTCATAGATGAACAGGAATTCACTCAAGTTTGAATCACCCGCGTACTTGGCAATCGAGGGATTCTTGAACTAGGGGGGAACCGGGTGGTTCTACAACCTCCAACTTAGCGGTGATTTCTTGTCATTCACCAGCATAGTCTGCATCCCTTGTCCCGACAAAGGCGCTATGCAGGGGAATGGGACACCGAAGCCAGGCGATGCTTGCACCGGCTCAAAAGGCGGGGCTTGAAAAGGCGAAGCCGGGAACGGAGACATGGTTGCGATGGTAGGGCTGCCCACCCCTCTGGGGCGGTTTGGCCACCGGCCATAGCTGGTGCAACCGGAAGCTACAGGAAGGGGACGAATGCGGGAGCGACGTTCGTTGGCTGCTGGTTGATGTGCGTGCATTGCTCTAGGCACTGAGCTGCTGAAGGAAAGCTTGGAGTTGCGCTTGAGGGATGCTGTTAGGCTAGGCATCATAGGCGATTGTGCCGAGGGCCCTGCTTGCTGGGGCACGGATGCCGAAGCTTAGGCCTGGACCACTGGCGTTGGCGTCGTGGGGTGCAGCTTCAATGCTGAGTGTGTCGAAGCCTAGGGTTGCATGGCGACCACGGTCGAAACCTGCTGCCCAAACAGCGAAATCTGGGGTAGGGCCGCTGTGCGTGACTGCAACACGGACTGTAGTTGTTCTTGAGGGAGACCGAAAACCTGAGCGGCCGAAGCCTGCGGCAGTGAAGCCTAAACTTGAGGGAGTCTTGAGGCTTGTCCCGCCGAAGCCGGGGCGAGCGAAGCTTTAGCTTGAGGATGTCCTGAGGCTTGTCCTGCCGAAGCTGGCGGTAGCATGGTACAAAGGGGTACGAGCGAAGGAGTGTGCTAGAGCGGAGCAGTTGTTGTAGGGTGCGCTTGCAGCTACTATTGCTGGTGTTCTTGCATTTGGCGTAGCATTTCTTGGAGCCACTGTATGTCTTGTTTCATGGCTTCGTACTCTGCCCTTGGTATGGCGACTGTCTCTTTGCCTACCCCCGATGATGTTGTTTCAAACATCGCTCCTAGTCCGCCCGGTGGATGAGCTGAAGGGGGACCTCCTCGGCCCAACGACCAAGGTCTTCGGGCTTGACTTCCTCTTCAGACTGCCCCATTGGCTCCTGACTAGCTTGGCCATCCACGTACTATCGCGGAGTCACCTTCCTCCTCACCGACCTTCGTTTTGGCTGCATTGTTCTCTTTAGCTTCTCTCCACCTGGGGTAGGCTCACCACGTACGGCACTAACTGTTGTCGAAGAAAACAAAAGTAGTCTCTGAGTATAGACAAAGAAAGTAAATCTCTATATTGAATCTTAAAATGTCTACCATTACAATGTCTTCAGGGCCTATTTATAGGCCTAGGATTTCACTTACCGGTCTTAGGGTTTATTTACAAGTAGTATTATATTCTGGCCCTTAGATAGGGACAGCTATGGGAGTACACATGTCCTTTCCTAGGTATACAGCCACATGGTCCATGCTGGGCCCTTAGACGGGCCATTCCATTGATGTGCCTTCCATCCTCTTGGGTTGAGATGGTGCTGGCCAGCCGTTCAGCATCCTACTGAGTTTCGTTTGTTTAGCAGGCCCTTCACCCGGTGCACCAAGCTCTTCGCCTATTCGCTAGGCTCTTCGCCCGATGCTTTAGGGCTTTGCCTAGTCTACCGGGCTCTTTGCCCAGTGCTTAAGGGCTTTGCCTAGTTTGTCTGGCTCTTCGCTTATTCAACGGGCTCTTCGCCCAGTGCTTAAAGGTTTCGCCTGGTGCGCCAGGCTCTTCGCTTGTTCGCCAGACTGCTCGCCCGTTGCTTCGATCATGGGCCGACCAAAGAGGTTGCGGCCTACTCTAACATATATAATATTTAATTAATTATACGCTAATCATGAGCTTGTCATGTCAGCTATGCCGAGTGAACCCTATGTGCTTCTATGATTTTGGTTCGAGTGTTTTGGACTTCAAGATAAGCTTAGCATTAGCTAGGTAGTGTTTGGATGGGCTGGTAGCTTGTGCCTTAACGGCGGCACGCAAAATAAAGTAGATCATTAGCATGTGATTAATTAAGTATTAATTATTACAAACTTAAAAGTGAATCTATTTGATTTTTTAGAGATATTTTCATATAGAATTTTTTTAAAATAACGTACCGTTTAGCAGTTAAAAAACGTGGTCACGAAAAACGAGGGAATAAGCCACCCCCCATAAGCCCATCCGAACACTAACTTAGTTGCGCCGACCAAACATTTTAGCTTATCTATCGGATTATTGCCATAGATTATTTGTGTCATGCTTTTAAAAACAAAATTTCTCTAAATATATTTTACATCGGCATTGTCTAACATCACTTATTTTAAACTATCTGTTAGGTTTGTAGCATATAATATTCAATTCTTTCTTATAAATAAATTTAGCACCATCAGCTTTCATGCGCACATTTCATTTGGTATATACGGCTATGCCACGCAAAATTCCACTGCTTGAAATTTTAGTCTCATGTGTTCTCTCGGTTCGGTCGTTCGGACCATCTGTACCTTGTGCCAGACTAGGGGCTTCCTTGGAATCGGCTAAAAGAGCAGAGCTTATTTTGGCACGTAAAATAAAATAAATTTATTAACTATTATAAACTTAAAAAATAAATTTATTTATTTATTAAAAGCAACTTTTATATAAAAAATTTTCGTACAAAACGTACTATAAAAAACATGCTAATAAAAATCAAAAAATAGTCCAGCTGTTAAGTCCTTTATAACGCACCCTAGGTGTACGTAGAGATCATTTGGCTAGCAGCAGCTGGGCAACGCACCTCGTAAATTAGCTAGTCGCAAAAAATTGTCATGCGTTGCGTCATGGGGACTCAAACTCTTAACGGCCACAGTTGCAGGTCAAGACAAAATATCTGTCAAGAAGATCTCTTGCTCGATCGTATTATTGGGTTCGGTGCATTTCTGGCAAGTCAGGTGCTTCCCGCATGCGTGGTTGGCGTGCATATCTCCCTACGCAGGAATATCGTATCACTACATGTGCGTGTCACACGGCAAAGCCAGGAGCCACGGCTTGTCAAGGAATGGGTCGTGGCACTGATAATCTGATCATCAGTGAAAAGTTTTGATCGAACACTCTCTCACATGTCGGCCGACTGATTTTTGTAGGCATTTCGAGAGTCGGTTCAAGTCCAGCTTAGCTTTTCCTGGACTCTTTGCGGTTAGTATTAGGCGGTGTTTAGAGGAGGTTCTCCGGATGTTTACTTTTTTCTTTTTGGTAAGCACTTTTTTTAAATTGATAAACGATTTATTTTTTAAAATATTTTTTATATAGAAATTTCTTAAGAAAATTAAACTGATCTTTTTTAAAATTTATAATAGTTAACAAGCTGAAGCAAACACTGTCACTTCTTTATAAATCTGACGTCCCCACATGTTTGGATTGAGCCACCATTTTCTATCTGGTTATGACTAATTCATATATTGGCGCTGTTCGTTTCGACTTCTTTAGTTAGCTTTTTTTTCTTATTTCTCGTGAGTATGCTTCTCGAACTGCTAAACGGTATGTTTTTTTAAAAAAATTTCTATATAAAAGTATTTCTAAAAATCAAATAGATCTATTTTTCAAGTTTTTAATAGTTAATACTTAATTAATCACACGCTAATAACGTTCTTCGTTTTGCGTGCGGCTTATAAGCCAGAAAAATAAGACATCTCAAATACCACCTTAATTCTCAAGTTTCCATGTCTCTTCTTGGTACAGATCACATGGCGGATGATGCTATGCTCAAACGGTTCCTCCAAATTGTACAGGTCCAAAATTAAATTTTAAAAATTAAATTTTGGCAATGGTTTTATAAGCTGATGATCAAACGATGGGGCTGTCAATTCTTTTATGCTTTCACCGGATTATTGCCATAAATCATTTTTTCCAAGCTTTTAAAAATATAATTTCTCAAAAACCTTTTTTCTCTGTGGCATTTGCTTACACAGCTTGCTCTAAGCTATTTGTTAAGGTTGTTTTTAAAATAATTTATTTATATAATTATTGTGTATATAATCTGTAGCTATAATTCAATGAGTAATATGTTTTAAATGCTTCTTTTTAAGTAGGAGTATTATGCAACGTGTGTTTTCACTAGCAAGCGATCTATTACCAGATTTTTTTTTTCAAAATATGTTTTTTCTTACAATTTTTCAGAAATGTACCTTTATAAAAAAATCAAAAATATATCTATGTTGCCATGTGTTGAGGCGACACCCCCTTTCACCACAGACAGTGGCGACACCACCTCATATCACGCAACACCCTCCCGGTCCCGTAGATCTCTAACCGATTTGTCGCCACCGTCTGTGGCGACACCCATGTGTCGTCGTAGCTAGTGACGACGTCCTACACGGGTATATTTTTAATTCTCCAAAACCGGTCACGAGCTGCGAGGTGAGGAACAGAGCAGATAAAGGAGAAAGCGAACAGCTACGCCCGCAAGCCGATCACGTGACGTGACAAGTGGACGGTCGCCCATATGTTTTCCGGAAATGACTTGACCGGCACGGAGTAGTAATATCAATCTGCGCGGAGTACAAACAAAAGTTGCCGATGCCAAGTCGAACCCATGTCAAGCACGCCACACGCGCGCGACCAGTATAGAGAACTCCCCATACATATCGCCATCTGGTCAGCGGAGCGGGGCAAGGTCAGCGTTTGGTTTACCACGCCTCAGCTCGGCTGGCGGGTGGGGCCCATCGGGAAGCCTGATTAGACCGAAATAAACAACTTGCTTCACAAGAACATCGTGAGTGGGAGGGGAGGCAAAGCAACCTTAGGCGCCAAGAAAAAAAAACGGGCAGGGGAAGTACCGGTGCTACGGCGCTGTTTTGTGGCCGGAGTGAAAGCAACGCGCCGTTTCGCGCTATCGACCTCCTTTTTTTTTTTTCTTCTTTTTCCATTAACGGACGTTTCGTACTAGAAGTACTAACCTGGTACACAAGGAGGCCTGTCCAGGTGAAGTAAAGGGCAAAGTCGGTACTAGTAGTACAGATCAAAAACTGATGGAAAGTCAGCGTGCTTCACATGCCAAAACTGCGATCCAAGGTGAAGTAAATGGCCAATCTTTTACGTATTATCTCTATCTCAAAAAACTTCATTTTTGTTTCATCTCACCTATATCAATATAAAACTAAAAGACTATAATACTCTTCACTTTAATAAATTTTAATATATTTATTTTTTACTTTAACAAACTCCAATATATATGCCCTGTACCCAAAAGTGCTACGCTGAACTTTTAAGTAGCATATGAATAATCATCTTGCTATGTTGTGATGTTGCCATTCAAATTTGTAAATTTCGTATGGTTCTAGCTACTCTAGTTTTTCTCCATGATCAAACAAATTCTTGGAGTATATATAATTAACCAGAACTCGTACCGATATAATCCAATGTGTGTGCTGGAAATTGAGCCAATGTGTACATTTTCATTTTTGATAATCGGTTGAATGAATTATTGGACACACTTCTCGAACTTCTAAATAGTGTGATTTAAAAACTTTTATATATTTTTTAATTTATTTTTTAAACTTTATAGTAGTTAATTCACTCATTTGTGCTCTCGAATAATTATTATAAATTATTCAACAATCAGTCATTCGGCACAAAGAACACACCCTACAGTGTATTTTTTTTCTACCGCTAATATTTTTACAACATCCTGGTTTTTGAAACCAGCACTATTCTTTATTTTAATTTTTTTAGAGGACCACTATTCTTTCTGTTCAAGTAAGTGTACGCCAAAAGAAGAAAAAAAAAAAGGCAACTGGCTTAACTAAAACTGTTTCGGGGGCAAACTAGACATTTCTAGACTTCTCTACCAAGGCATCTCCTCCTCATGGGCAAAACCGCCATTACCAAGCAACGAAAATAAAACTCGCGCGGGCGGCGGCCAAACCAGAAGTTAAAAAACAAGCACCACGCGCTCATCCGCCGTCCTCCACTCCTCCCCCATCACACCGACGTCCTCGCCGACGTGCCCCTCAAGAGACCGACCCCCCAGCACCGCCCCTCTCCTCTCCCGGCCTCAACCTATATATTCATCCCCGCCTCCTCCACCGCCCCCACTTGGTCCCGATCGCCAGTTCGCAACACCTACACATCTGCGCGGTGCAGAGGCGTGAGAGATCCGGGGGAGGGAGGGAGGGAGCCAGGGAGGGGTGATGGACTTCTCCGGCGACGTAAAGCCGGTGATCCTGCGTCCCTCTGTTGCGGTACACGGGGGAGGAAACGGTGGCCCGTCCCCTCTCCTGCGTGGGTGGCAGGAGTTCCGGCGGAGCGGCGCGCCGTCGAGGTTCCTCTGCTTCGAGGGCGGCGCGTGGGCGGACGTCGCGGGCGAGGCGTTTGCTCAGCTGCGGCGGGCGTTCCTGGAGGGGAGGGCGGTGGTCGAGGCCGCCTGCGGGGGAAGGGTCTTCCTGTTCGACTTCCTGCGGATGGTGCGGATCGACGCGGTCACCGCCGAGGAGGCCGCGCTGGGGTGGATCGACGAGCGCGGCGCGTGCTTCTTCCCGGCTCCGGAGGGCGGGAGGAAGAGGAAGAGGGACGAGGCTGGGTCGGAGGTGAAGGGGGAGCAGCGAAGGGCGGAGGACGGGGACGAGGCGTCGTCCGGCGTGGAGGAGCGGTCCGGCGAGAGCCCCGAGGCAGCTGAGCCCGACAGGAAAAAGGTGCGCGGGATGTGGGGGAAGGCGGTGAGACTGGAAGAGACGGACAAGTTCTACAAGGTGGTGGAGAAGCTCTTCCTCAGCCGGATGGCTCCCGTGGCGGCGGCCAGCGGCGTGGCGATCACGGCGGTGCACAAGGTCGCGCAGGGGCCCCGTGCAAGAGATTTCCATCTGCAGGGTCAGCTCCTTGCCGCTGCTCGCGGTGCCGGTGGCAGCAATGCGAAGTTCGCGTGGTACGGCGCGCCGCCGGCCGATGTGGCCTCGGCGGTGGAGCACGGTTTCGGCAGGACGAACGGGTGGTTGCTCGGCGGGCGCGCACACGGCGACGGCATCCACCTTTCGCCGCCGCAGCACCCTTACGCAAGGTGAGTTCCGAGATGCTTTGAACTATTGGAGGAAAATTTTCAGTAATTGAGCAAACTTATTTTTCTGTCTTCCATTTTGGTAATAAATCATGGAACAATTGATAGTTGTTTTCGCATCTAAGGTGATGATTTTATTGCATTTAGGAGCATATGTAGCAGCCAAAACATAAGGGAAACATGCACAATTTTATAAATGCAGTAATTTGTTTGGCAGTGATTTCTGAATGTGTAAAAATGAGTTAAACAAAAATATTAAACAATAGCTAACTTGTGATGAAACTTGCATGTCAATATTCAATTAAGCTAAACATTAAAACTTGTGATGAAACTTGCAAGTCCATGTTCAATTAAGCTAACAAGTTCATAAACCTTGTCTTCGATCAGTGCCATGCTGACCAAGCCAGACGAGAATGGCGAGGCACATATCGTGCTGTGCCGTGTCCTGATGGGCCGTCCAGAGGCCGTTCCTGCCGGTTCTGCCCAATTCCACCCCAGCAGCGATGACTATGACAGTGCCGTCGACAACATGGAGAACCCACGGTGGTATGTTGTATGGAGCACAGACATGAACACTAGGATCCTCCCAGAGTACGTGGTCAGCTTCAAGTGCCCCAATCTGCAGCAGATGGAAGGTTGGTCTCTTCTCTGAATTGCTGGATGGAGCTGTTTCCATTTGGCACGCCGTAACAGTGAACTTATGGTTTTCAGGATCATTGGGGTCGGCATCAAAGGTGAAGAGGCCTTCACCAGCAGCTTCTCGCGACATGTTCCCTATGCTTCTCACGGAGATCCAGCGGTTCGTTCCATCCCCAAAGTTGCAGACTTTGCAGAGGACTTACAACTGCTTCAAGGTAAATTGGTACTTACTGAGCATTTCATTTCTAGATAGACGGACTGATTGGAATCTTGCGCTAGCTTTAAACTTCTGATGATCTGATCAGTGAATTTAGTCTTACATTTAGTTGACCAATTTTGTGCTGATTGGTTTGTGATGTATTCAGTCTATCCAATAGTTAGTAAAATTGTTGATTTGTACCGCACTGCTTTGATTTTAATATGGCCATGCCCACTTTATTCTGTAGTAGTATAATGATTAAGAACAGAATCATCTCCCTGTCAATATTTTGTGCATCCACTGACTAAGTCCTGAACGTCCAATGACATAGATTTTCACTTCGTGTTTCAGAGAGGACAGATGAAGAAGGACCAGTTCATCCGGTTCTTGCGCTCCTTCATCGGCGACAAGGTGTTGACCACCGTGGCCAAGAAACTCCGAGGATACTAGTGCAAGGTGCAAAGTTGGCTCCCACAGTCCCACTATGGCTGATTCGACTAACTCCGTAGAATCGAACTGTGTGTGTCGTGTACCATTCCTGAGAGACTGCTTTAGTTTTGCCGGTACTCAAATGTTTATGTCATGAACATAGAGGGGGTTTGTGTGATCTTCCATTAACCAGCACAAAGGGTAGAGCAATTCTTGAGTTCGGTCATACTTTTACTTATTCAGCAACTTGTAATTTGTACAGACTCGACTCTGTTGAGTTTTTATTCAGGAAAACAATCGATTCAGTTTCGGGAGCTACGGAGCTCGATCTAAATTGTTGTGTTTTTTCTTTCTTTTTTTTTTTCGACTTGGGAATCGGGATCGTACTGTGTTTAGCGCACGATATGCGTGCTCTACTCGTAGATCGCGGTCATGTGTGCAACACATCCACGATCCGCGCACAGATGGCCAGGTGGAGGTGGCATACTGCAGAACGAGCGTACACTGTTTTCTCACACGTGTCCTGCCACGCGACGCAGGACGTGCACCACGCAGACGAGACCTTGTTGCTTCATCACTCATTGCGGATCGGATCGTGTTTGGTCGGTAGCATCCTGAGATGCACTTCCGCATGCAGTGGCTAGAGCGTGTATGGTTTTAACTCAAAATTTTCGTCTTCTTAATTATTGACATCAAGTTTCTTTTTGTTGTCCAACAATTTTTTGTCGGTAGCATCCTCGCGGCCCATGTCACTGCACGTGAATCTGCACCTGAATCCATATGGCACAGCGAACTCTTCCGGCAGCAAACAAAGGTGGTTTCAACGGCGAGGACATCGCGTGGTGTGCAGCATGCGTTTCGTCCGCGTCTACGTTAAGGCATGATTGTCTACTACAGACTTTCAGAGTTTATCTATCTGTCGTCCATGGCAGCAATCAGGCGGCGGCGGCAAATTCATAATGCGTTCTTTGTAGAGCGTCGTTTTGGAGAATCGCTCCGTTCGGGATTGAATGTTTGGAAAAGTTTTAGTGTACCTAAAACGAGATAAGTTGTTAGCGTATAATTAATTTTTAATTATTATAAACTGGAAAAGTGGATTTATTTGATTTTTTAAAGAAACTTTTACATAGAAATTTTTAAAAAAATACACTATTTAACAGTTTATGAAATATGCTCATGAGAAAAGGGTTTTTTTACCTCCAATATGTCCTCCCAAATACTCCCTTGTTCATGCAGCGAAGGCCATTCTGCCTTGGCTTGGGCCTCTGCTCTAATATCCACATTGAGGTTCTTTTTATTGTTGTGCTGTCCTTGCTTACTTCTTCTATCTCAAAATAAAAAAGATAGTACTATATGTGACATATCCAGAGTGTGCCAAACCGCCGATAATCGCGCGGTTAATATGGTTACCGTCCAAACTGTCGGGGTACGGTATCGGTTACTAGCGGTTAGCGGTTTGGTTTGAATAAATTTCATCCGAATTCAATTTTTTTAAAAAAATAAAAAATCCAAAAAAATTCTAGCATGTAGTATTTGAATTATGAATCACTATAGTGAAAGAAAGTTTGTGAAAACTTTATATTTTGGATCTCTATCGAAAATTAAAAAAATAAAAGATGGGATATAATTTCTACTTTATTTAAGTGTAAAAAGATAGCAAGGGTTATGCAAAAAAAAATATGCAATATTACATTATTTTTCTAGAGATATCCATATTTTTACTACGTTTTATAATTTTTTTCGCAATTTTTTCTTTTTAGTTTCAACATACCGCGGTTACCGCAGCTTATCGCGTGGTAACCGCGACCTTACCGTAAGATTTAAAATTTTTAAATTCAAATTTTTGGAGATAAATTTCGTGCAGTTACCATAGGGGGCGGTATCCCATCCCCCCTAAACAGTATGGTAAACATTAGACACATTCTAGTACTACGAATCTGGACACTCTATGTCCAGATTCGTAGTAATAGGAAATGTACAGATTCGTAGTACTAGGATGTATCACATTTGGTACTAGATTTTATTATTTTGAGACAGAGGAAGTAGGTAGTTTTTCAGCCGTGTTGTTTTGACGAGGCTTTTGTTTGTATTTTACACCTCACCTTACAAATTACCACCATATCCTAAGGTGAAGTTGGAACCGTTGTTTTGTGGATGTGTGATGTGGCTTGGCAACGATGACATATAGCAGGCGTTGGTGATATTGGTCATTTGCGGGGACGTGATGCTACGAGGCTGAGGTTCATCGCTGTGAAGTTAGAGTTGCTGTGTTGCAATTGCGGCAAGTTTGGCAATGATGACATTCGTGGTGGAGTTGGAGCTACTGCGCCGCTATTGCGTGAAGCTCCGTAGCAATGACATATGCTCGTTGAGAAGTTAAAGCTACCGTGTCACTATTGTGGCAAGTCCAACAATGATGGCATGCGTTTGGGCTACGTCGAAGGTTGGATGTTAGTAGGCTAGTATTGGGTTATTGTTACACTTGTTGTGGTTTGTGCTAGCTGGCCACAATGGATTTTGTTGGTAGTGTTTGTTGTTTTTTTAGTGCTCGACAATTAAGGTGTTGTTTTTCTCTTTTTTAACAGATGACCCCAACTCCTATTTATTAAATATAATTGATGGCTCTCCTACTAGCTTAGCTTTAAAATGAGATGTGTCATGTAACACGGATAAAAAGACTAGGCTTTACATGAACCACAATACACTAATCCATATTTCCTCTGATCAGCCACTAAGGCTTGTTTAAAACTGAGGTTGGGTGAGCTTATAAGCCGCACGTTAAATGAGAAAAGTTATTAGCACATAATTAATTAAGTATTAGCTATATTATAAACTTGAATAACAAATTTACTTGATATTTTAAAGAAATTACTATATAAAAAACTTTTATAAAAAATACACCGTTTAACAGTTCGAAAATTATGCTTACGATGACAATTTAAACCATCTTTAGATTTGAACGGTGCCTAAGGAAAGCCGGCGGAATCGTGTGCAAACAACTGCCGCGCGCGCGGCGCCGTGCCGCCAGAAGGAAGAAGATTAGACACCAGTGCAGCGCTCTGCACCCGCACGGGCGCCGCCGTCTGTGCTCGTCTTGTGCGTCCACTGCCCGCCGGCATCGCTACTCTGCTTGAAATGCAAGCGAAACCAAACCTCTGCTGGTCTACTAACCACCCAAAACCGATCGACACGAAAGAAACCCATGACGCTACGTGGCCACGATCCCGGGAAAAACGATCTAAATTGTTGCCGTCTCACCAGAATCAGCACAACAATTAGTACTACCTTAACCAACAGGGTCATTCCGCCATTGTCGCGTTTGTTCGATAGCATCCTCGCCGCCCCACCACTCACATAGTCACCTGAATATATGGTCACATGCCATCGTGAACCCTGCTACTGACAACGACGGCTTCAACGGCGACATACTAATTGAGACGACAATGCGTGCACAATTTTGTAGAACACGTTTCCCAAATCTTGTACACGCACGAACAATCGAATACATCGCCATTTGCCGATGCCAAAAATTTCTACGAAGAGAGGAACACGGCTGTGGACAGCTGCGGATGTGCGGCAGGTAGGCACGGAGGAAATGGTTCGCTTACCTTTGCTCCTCCTCACTCCCATCGGCTACAAATACCCGCTCGCTCTCTTCCTCCTCCCCCTTCCACTCGTCTCGCTATTAACAAAGAGCTCCGGGTGATTTTCCCCCCAAATCCCCCCGAGCGATTCACCCCACCTCAGCTCCGACCCAAGCTAGCTCGCACACCGGCTACCTCTGCTCGATCCCGCCTTGCCTGCAGATTTCCAGCCTAATTTGTGTCGTTTGTTTCTTTAGTTTCTTGGCCAAATTCGAGGGGAGAGACGAGAGGCGAGAGTTTGGGGAGTTCTTGCTGGTATGCGGCTGCACGGGGAGGTTTCCTTTGATGAGGACGAGGAGGAAGTGGTGATGGTTCCGGCGGCGCTGTCGTCGCCGCTCAACGGCGGGGCCGTTGCGGTGACGAGGCTTGTGGTGGGGTACGCCCTCACCAAGAAGAAGGTGAAGAGCTTCCTACAGCCCAAGCTGCTCTTGTTGGCGAGGTAAAAACCTGGATCAACGCTCAAAGAGATGGAATCTGTTGATGCGTGGGGATGCATGTGGTTAAGGATTTTAGGAAAAAGGAGAGATTTTTGTTGGTGGAGTACTCGTGTGGCAAGGAATTTTTTCATGAAAACTTGAAATTTTTCTGGTCCAGGGAGATTGAACGTTTTGCTGTTGGAGGGAAAAATGGTAAATGATTTGAGGGGAATGTATGGTTTATCAGATCCAATTTTGCATTTCAGTCTCGATTAAATGCTGCCCTTGAAACTATTTCTGAAGCCCGGAAGAATTTTGCAAGAACAGGTAAAAAGCTTATAGCTCCATAACAACATGGGGTGGAATGGAATGCTATTCTATTCCTTGTAGCACTAATCAAGTAGTGATCGAATCGGACCTCTACTGGAGTATAAAGTTAGCGGGAGCGGCTAGCGATAGTGGCTTCTGGCCGAAGCCTGCTGCGTTTATGATTTTGTAAACTGAAGAAGATAGCTAGTGCTTATTAGGAATTCCAGTAGCATCTGTAGATGCCCGGTATGTGCATCTCATGTTGACAGTTCCACTGCATGATGGGGTCTCTATAGTCTATAATTGTATATTTATCCTGCCAACTTGGCAAAATGAGTCTTAGCATGCAAATCTTGTTATTTGGTATCTGGGATTCTAGGTTGGAATATTCCTATGGATAGGCACATCACATGGATTACGACAGCTTATTGATGGCAATATCTTTTCTGGGGTCATTTGCAATTCAGTGACTGACTCGCTAGATTTGATGGCAACATGGACCACCGACAAACGATCTTTGTGATTGTCTTGTTAACTCTTGATTCAAGCTGAGGCAATCATTTGCTAGCTGCTCTGTAGGCTACGGACATAAGCAAAACGAGGCTGAAATATAAAGGGAAATGAAATTAACAAATAAAATACTTTTGGAAAATCAAAATGTTTGTGCCACTATTTGTGTATGCAAGTCTGGTTTGTGTTTTTGTATCGATAGATTTATTGTCTAGTTCTTCTAAGAAAATAAAGGAAAGGTAATTTAAGAAGTAATATATATTTATGCAAAATCAAACTATATTCATTCGACCAGCCTGCATATTCTATAATTTTTTTTACCCCTGTAGGCTGTAGTGTTATTTTCGAAGTATAATAGATAAATACTCTGTTACAAGGCAGTTTACCTTTTTTAATCATTCTTATTTATACTATTGATTAGGTATAAGTGTAGCCCAAACAACATGTTATATAAGGAGAGATGATGATGTAGTAAAAAAAATCTTAATTTTGTCAAGGGCTTGAATTTGACCCAGATGGCTCTATGTATTTTCATATTGTATGGATGTTAGGATCACATTCTGTTTCTTGCCATTCTTCTTGTATAACACTACTTGTTGAATTTTTATTATGTACTGTGTCAGGAAGAAGGGAATTAGTCTCGTAGCAATTGATGACACCCGTCCGCTCGCAGAACAAGGCCCATTTGATATTATCTTGCACAAGGTTAGTCATGACCAATTTTTAAGCTGGATTAAAATAATGCTGCCACAGCAGTCCCAATATGACCATATATAAAGAATAATACCACCTATTTATGAACTTTAGTTACAATTAATGCTCTGAAAATTATGTCCTTGCAGTTTTGTCAAGTATATGCATATTTTATTGAAAGATTTCTCTCTGTAGATTACTAGCAAGGAATGGCAACAGGTTCTGGAGGTAAGATCTGAGCACATATGCAGAAATCTGATGATGCACAATAAATGACCATACCATCGACAGTATGCACAGTTGTCTTTTTCTACTTGTTCGCTACCTCATCGTGGGGAAGTATGTTATCAACTGAGGAAATAAGCTGTAGATTTTGTCACTGTTTGTAATGATTATATATCCAATTTATTTTATTGCAGTACCCTATGGTAAGCTTAACATAAATTCATAATTGTTAGAATTTGCTTTTGGCTTCTAAATCCAGGTTGCCTTTATTGAAAACTTTCTGTTGACTAACACCTTTCACTTTCTTTTTCTGTTGTCTTAACACCTTTCACTTTCTTGAAGGACTATCATGACGAGCATCCAGAAGTTACTGTTCTTGACCCACCAAATGCCATCAATCATCTGAATAATCGGCAATCTATGCTTGCGGAAGTATCTGATTTGAACCTATCCAGTTTCTATGGTAATCATGAAACGTAATGTGTATATTTACATATCATATTCCTACCTAATAATGCAACTTCAGTCCTAGAATGGAAAAGACTTTTGCTCTCGAAAGTTGTGTGCAGAAATTTTTTTTCTTCTAAGACGCACAATATATATGTTATATTCCTTGCAAACCTCAAGAATCTCCAATTGATGTTGCTACACAATTCTTTCTTCAAACAAAAGAAAATTGTGTTAACTCTCAGAAACACTGAAATTCTTAGTAGAACTCCTAGAATTTTTTGCTTTGCAGAGATTTCAAGGACAACTATTGCTATTGCTTGATTGGGAACATTATTTTTGTGGCTGGTCGTGAATACAGTGTACCGAGATAGTAAAAGGCGGAATTTCAAAAGTGTATTGTCAGCTAAATCTATTGAGGGCATATGTATTTATACTGATATATGATTGTTTATGCATTGAACATTGAACAATCGCAGGAGAAGTTTGCACTCCACGCCAACTGGTCATTATGAAAGATCCATCCTCTATACCAACCGCAGTTGCCATGGCTGGACTAACCTTGCCCTTGGGTAATTTGTCCTAATCTTAAAACTATCCATTTCCTTTGGATAAGAAAACATTGGTAAATGCTGTGAATGATTTGATTAAATATAGAGAAAAAATGTTCCAAATTTTTTATTCCGGTAATATCTTTTCACCTGGCCATACTCAGTTCATTTTTGAACATGCGGTCCATTTTCATCTACTATTTCATCATATGTGGTTTCTGGAGCTTCTACTTATTTTGGTTCATTGATAATTAACCATAGGAGATGTTCTCTTCTTAATTCATAGAACTATTGAGCTTAAAAATTGTTTGTTGGGAAATGCTTCTGTTTTTACAGTTGCGAAGCCATTGGTTGTTGATGGAACGTCTAAATCCCACGAACTATCTCTTGCATATGACGAGGCGTCCTTGTCAATGCTTGATCCTCCTCTGGTCCTCCAGGAATTTGTGAACCATGGTAAGTGTTGTTTCTTTTTTTTTGTCCATTCCTGTAGTATGTTTTGCATACCTGACACTTTTCCCTCCAAGGTAGAAGTTCGGACCTAAATTTTTGCCTCCACAGGTGGGATCCTCTTTAAGGTGTACATCATTGGTGAAACTATACAGGTTGTACGGAGGTTTTCCCTTCCTGATGTTAACACTTATGACTTACTAAACAATGTTGGCGTCTATCGATTTCCAAGAGTTTCATGTGCTGCAGCTAGTGCAGACCATGCAGACCTTGATCCTCATATCGCAGGTGAGACTTCTGCAGTATTGCAGTCAATCTTAATTTTGGTTAAAATTACTGATCCATGCTTCATTAATGTAAGCGGGCCATTAATTCAAATGTAATCTGTCTTTAGAATCCTCTACGCAGTGTACATGGTAAAGAGTTCATGTTTCCTTATCATATATCAAGTTGAGGCCAGTGTTTGTTAATGGCAATCGATACTTCATGATGTATTTTGTTTTTGATGAGTTGTCTATGGCACCAGATAACCTTTTGCTATATATATTGTTCGAAACTTTCTGTTACATGGTAGAACTTCCTCCAAGACCACTCCTAGAGAAACTGGGAAAGGAGCTTCGTGGACGACTGGTATGGCTATGTAATTTTTATTAACAATGTTCTGTTTCATATGCTTGTGTCATCTGACATGCTTAAAAATTTCAGGGCTTAAGATTGTTCAACGTAGATATGATCAGAGAACTTGGAACCAAAGATCGGTACTATATAATTGACATCAACTACTTTCCAGGTGTGCAGTTATTTTCTCATTGCCTTTCATATTGCATACTATCCTTTGCATTTCTTTTCTTCTCTTCATATGTTCATGCAGAATTTGTTAGGCCTGATTTTATCCCAGCCTGAGGGAAAAGGCACATATCTGGACTTCTAGGCCAAATTAAAACTGTTCCAGTTATCCAGTAGTACTTTATTGTCTCGATTTTCCGTGTTCTTGTTATTTAACAACACAACGTGATCATTGTTCGGTAGCATTTCTTGAGTGTATGCTTACCTCTCTTTTAATTGTGCAGGGTTTGGGAAAATGCCAGGTTATGAGCACATATTCACTGATTTCTTGCTAAATATTGCACAAAGCAAGTATAAGAAGTGCTTAACCGGCGGCTGAAGTGCAAAGAATGCGAATCCTGTTCAACATTAACAAAATGGCATGTAACAGTCCAGCAGTGTACATATGTCGGAGAAATAAGTTTAATCCCAAGGCTTTGAGGAAGTGAGTTTTAGGTGTTCTCCCAAAAGTGGCAGCACTTACTGGATTAGAAAAAAAGAGGGAAAAATGGAGAGATTTTCTAATGCCCGAGGGCTTGTATAAATCACTGACACTGAACGTTGTTCACAGCGAGCCTTTGTGAAGGCTTCTGTCTCCATAATTCAGTATCTTTATAGAAACTGCAACGCAGTGCTGATTCGCTGCTGAATGCTGAGTTGCTGACTGATGATCGAACAGTTTGTACGATCTATGGAGGATTTCTCATCCTCAGGCTCAAACTATGCTTTAAAGTTATCGAGGTAATGGAACGAATTAGCAGCTAACATTGATGCTCTTGTTTATCTGTTGTTTATAGCCCCTTTTTACTTTTTACTCTGGTGAGTACTTGTTTTTCTTAACTCTGTCTGTAGCAAAAGTTAACATTGTCTACGCAGGCAAGTGACAGCACTTGCTCCTGTGGTTCGTGCAACCCTGTTTCCGGAGCCCATCGGGAATTTTCTTGTATCTAATGTAAGCCCAGTAAACTGAAAGGCCGACATAATTTTCTCTGGCATATCACACCAAAGTCAAGCCTTGAGGCCTACTTTCTCCATTTCAAAATAATTTTATTTTTATCCATCTTATATATTCCATAAAACTTTAATTTTTATATTAGAGTTTATAAAAGTAGAGAACAAATATATTAGATTTTTCTAAAATAAAAAATAAATATATTAGTATTTATTAAAGTAGAGAATAAATACATTAAAATTTGAACCTATCCGTGCGGCACGGTGTCCCAGTCATCGCACGCGGGCACCAGGGTTTTTCGCCATCGGCTGCTGGACCAGGCTAAGTTGTCTCTACCATTTCCTAACAATTTAGCATAGTCTCAAAGGTAATCGGTATCTTTTTTTTTTATAATAGGATTGGGATATTATCAAATTTTAAAAAGTATATATTTTTGTATACAATTTGTAATATGTTGTATAAATTGAAGCCTATAATATTAATTTTGATAAATTTAATTGATATTTTTTAAATCTAAGTTAACTTATTTATATTATTTTCAATCCATCTTATTTTAAATAATATTTTCGTATAATTGGGATAATACGTTTTATTTTAGGATCATATAAAAATAAATAGTGGGATCGAAATATTATGAAAATTAAAATACTAACTGAAATAAGTATTGTTTCAGCTTAATGGTCCCATATCAGAATTCTGACAACTACTCTTTAGCCGGTCTAATCTTCATCAGTGACAAAATCACGACTCCCCGTCTCCACCGCACATCAAGGCTGCTGCCTGCTGCTGCTTATGCATCCAACCACGCGCGATTTGACTCCTCAACCGAGCAGCGAAAAACAACCGGGACATGCTCCGTCGTCGTCACAGCCATTAGTGACAGTGTTTAGGTAGGCATAGGCCAGTAGACATGCATGCATGCAGCACAAGCCTCCCCTTCCTTCTCTCGCTGTTACTCTCTCTCCGTTTGTTCTGAAATATAGTTTTTTCTAGATGATTTTAGAAAGATTAAAAAATAAAGATAAAAAATTATATTACACTTTATTAATATAAAGAAGTCTTAAAAAAGTAAATGTCGGTGGATATGTAATAGTTAGTAGAGATATAATAGACATAATAATAAAAAAGATTAAAAAAAACTATATTTTAAAAAAACCTAATCACAAAAATAGGTACATCTTAAAATAGAAGTACGTATCATCAGTTGGTGCCTGCTTACGCACCTCACATCCATCGATTGTTTTTGCCCCATGTCCCTGTCTCCAAATCCTGTTCACCTAGCTCGACCGACACGGCTTAAACAAAAACGCATGACCTACCCTGACCTGACATGCCAACATTATCCAGGAAACCCCAAGCCGGTCACTAGCTAGCTAAGCGAAAAGCACCCTGCCGTGCGTGCGTCACCCGGCACGACAAGATTAATATAACCCCAAGTGAGCAGAGAGCTCTGCCTGCCGCTATAAGCTTGCACCATTAACTGCACCCTTATCGCCGTCCCTCCAAAAGGCCGGAATTTTCAATCGCGCGCCGCTCAAACCGCCGGCCGGCGACGCGTGGATCCTCCGCTGGCATATATTCGACCGGGCGATCTCTTTTCGATTATTATCGTTTAGCGCACAGTTAGTGTCATATCTATCCTTCAGGGGGTAAAAAGAGAATAATTACAGTTCCTAAAGTTTCACATCGAGGTCAATTTAGTCACTGGTATTTTCTTTGGTCCGGATGAGTCCTTAAAATTTGTTATGTGATCTAATACAGATACGTCGAAATCGTCACATGGACATGCCTACCAACCTTCCATGAAAAATTTATAGTGAAATTTCCAATTTACCTTCATACACTATATATAGGAAAAAAGAGAAAATAAAAAAAATAGAAATAAAGAAAATAGCACGTATGTTCGCTCGTTTTATTTTATTTCTATTTTTTATTTTTCGATTACATTTTTCCTTCTTTCTTGGTATATGGAAGGGTATACTGACTATTTCATTATTTATTTTACATGCAAGGATGATATAGCATGCCTATATGGCGATTTCAGTAGGTCTAAGATAGTGTTCACATGTGTTTATGTAAAGCCACACGTAAAACGAAAAATATAATTAGTGCATAATTAATTAAGTATAATTATTAAAAACTTAAAAAATAAATCTATTTAATTTTTTAAGAGATACTTCTATATATAAAGTTTTTTTAAAAATACACCGTTTCATATTTCGGAAAGTGTGCTAATAAAAATCGAGGCATAAACCACAAGCCACAGGCTAAAAAAACACTATCTAAGAACTATATTACTCTACATGACAAATTTTAAGGGTTTGTTTCGACCACACGAAACGTTAGGGACTAAATGACCCTAAAGCAAAATTTTAGGGACCGTAATGGCTAATTTTCAGAATGGTAACCTTTACCTACGCCTTCCTGTGCATCATCATAGCACCGGAGTCTTTCCGCTATCACCATGGATTATGGATAGGCGGCGATTCATCCTCTAACCTTCTCTTCTTTTTCGCCTTTCCTTTTGTCTGCTAGATCATGGCGCTGCTCGGCGATGGCGTTTATGCGTGACGCACACGCGCACGCGCTTAATTTTGCCGGTGTGCCGTTCTCGACTTGTGCTTGAAGATTAAGTAAGATGTACTGTGTTGGTCTATGGGACTAATCTGCAGGACCAAACTGTATGAGATAATTTAAGTTAATTATTATTCAGGAATCAGGACATTCATCAGAGCTGGTTTATTTTTCAATCGGGAATCGGTTGCGGATTAAATTACAGGCAAATGATTAATGCCTATGATTGGTGGTTTTTGATTAGTCTTGCCGACTAATCATTATCGTCCCAGGATATTTTGATCTGTCCTTGTAAGTACACGATTTTCAGGCTGACAGGAGCACTGGGAAATTCTGTAGCTTGGTTGGGTTGACACGTACAAAAGCAATATCCCAACTTGCAATTTCAATAGGCAGATATTGTTCGGTGGACTTCGATTTTTCAAAGAGGTTAAACATTGAGAACTCCCAGTTGTACCTTGGCTGTATGTGGAAGCAGGTAAAATCATGATCTGATCACAAGTTCTTTTGCCGCCATGTCTTTATTGTTCTCCAATCAGTTTGTTCTTGCATAAGCACATATGTCAATTCGATGTAGTTAGTGACTTATTACCTAGTCCATTCTGTTCTTATGATCACATACTGTGGTCGAACACTTGTTTTCAGGAAACACAAAAAAGATATGCTTTGACAAAATTATCTCTGGTCTTGATCACTTATTCTATCTTACAGCCCTTTTTTTCTTGTTCACACATTACGCAATCAACCGGGTTCATGCTAATCACTGAACAAGAACCTTGCCACTTCACCTAATGATGTCCACCTCATTATAACTAGTCAAACGAATAGCCTTTTTAAAGAGGCACTGGAGGCTTGCTAATGGCGATATGCACATCACATTTGACTTGTAGATACATGGCTCCATACCTAAAATATATCATGAGATCTTGTGCTTGGATTATGCTTTGTTGCTTTGCGTCTATTGTTTATTGGCCATCGCTTCTGACCTAACTATTAAGTCCAAACAAACAGAAGAGCGTTATCCGTAGCTCCTTTCTGAAGGCCATATGGCGGATTTATATATTATCAGCACTTTGCATGACCAAATGATTAGCTTATTCTTTTGTTAATGCTCTAATGGGAGAGTGGTTTGTCTTAGCCTCACAAACAGGCCAATTCAACCAGACAGAAAGCAAACAAAAAGATATGGACGTGATCTCAGGTTGCTATTATCAATCATTTGCCTGTTTACTTCCTGCAAGACACCAAGAATCTCTGAAGAAGAAAAATAACGTGCAGGTTAATCATATTTAGGACCTGTTCTACTGAAAAATCAGAAACGAAGTCTGAACTGCTGCAAGATGAACTGAATATATTGCTTTCTGCAGAGTCCACAAACGTATTTTCAGGATTTTTCTCAGAGGATATTTCATAGGCCAAAGATATACTAAATTGAGTACCTTTCTTCTGATACGTCAGAAATCAGAATTTCTTTCTGCTCATCATGCTATCTGAAGTTATTCATCAGCATAGGATTCCGCAGGGCCCTTGGCTGCATTTTCGGCAGCATTGCAAGTAATCTAAGTCACTTTTGGCACATGGAAAATCTATCCTCTTGCCTTATCACATAGAATCCCTCTTGAGCTGGGAAGAATTTGCGAATTAGTTCCCACACAAGGGTACGCAGATTTCCAAAGTGCTCGAGATGGATGGATGATTCATCTTTGTGTCAACATGTACATTTCTCTGCTTGCTGGAAATTATCATAGGCCAGACTTCTATTTGCTTGAGAAATCGAATAGTCGGCAAGCAAACTTGCAAGTTGCAACTAGTATAGAGCTAGATAAGAACCGCACTCAGAAACTTGGTTAGATGATCGAAACTTTGTAGAAAAATACGAATGAAGACAGAGTGATCTATATGTTTGATGGTAAGAACAAAAGGATTGGCTAAACAAATGATGATAAAGGATGATAGATCAGCCTGCTATATCATGAAAAAGGACAAGCTGAGCAACATAACCAAGCGTAGAGATATATAATGAACTTGGTTAACAAAGGCAGATTAGTTGAGCAGCTCGATCAGCTGACCCAATCATGAGAACAGACAACGGAAACGCAACAATATGTGGAAGTGTTAGAATATAATTGTCATGGGTCGATCCACGTGTAATGTCTGCTGCAAATGCCTAACACAGTCGCCGGTTTATCAATTATCTTAAAAAAAAGAGAGGTTTTATAGCCCATAAGAGGTACCAATAGGTATAAAAAATTAATGAAAAATATATCAGGGGTACCAAATTTTATAATAAAAAAGTAAATTTCAAAAAACCACATGTTTTATGCTGAGAGTTGCATAAAACCCCATGTATTATGACTGATAGCATATAACCCACTAGGTATTATGGTTCTGAGGTTTCACAAAATCCCATTCTATACATATAGAGCATGTATCTACTTAAATTTTAAAAATACAAAGTGTCTACGAAAATTTTAACTATTCATTTCATGATTAAGGTGATTTGTTTAACTCTTCACACCTTTTAATAATATTGTTTCTGATATACTGTTAGAACATGTGTCAAATATACTAGTACTATTATGTTACATTTAGACTTGAAGTTATATTAAGTGGTAGGGGTGGAGTTAGAGTCAGACTATTTAACCCGGCAACTCTTTAAATAGAGAGGAGACGTCACAATGTAACTATGGTGACGGTAATATAGCGTAGACGCGCAGGAAGAAGATGGCGGTGAGGTCATAGACTCGTAGCAGATATGTGTGCTATGTTAATTGGGGATGAGCATCCATAATCAAAGTCTCAGAGATTAGGCTTAGCCTGAACCTGTTAACAAATATCGTGTGTTCCTATATCGTCATCTAGCTTGTCTGAGTTGATATATGGCTGAAGGCATCAGAGAGGTTAGTCGTCGTTCTGTTTTATGACTAACTTTTGTAACATATACTAAAATTTAATTGAGATTTGAATAGAGGTGGGGTCTTATGAAACCTTTAGTCCGTGAAACCTGTGGTTATGTGCCACAAGTTATAATACATATGGTTTTCTATAACTTTGACAATAAAACGTGAGTTTGTATAAAATTTGGTGCCTACCGGTATCTCCGTAAAGATAGTAAAATTATTCCTTAAAGAAGGTTATAATTGCGATCTCAGATTTAGGATAATAAAGAAGAATATACTGAGCTAAAAATTACTCGAACCTAGTTATGCCGTAGGTTGTACGCCCATACATCCAACAAGTTGGCAACTATTATTACACTTGGATCTTGTGCATTGCAAATAAATCTCGCTTGACAAAGAAAGAACTATGTACAGCATGACTTAGCTTGTATGTAATTGCTGGAAGAATTCTGGTTAACACACACATAAAGTATTCCTTTTCTACTTGATCTAGAAGAGAATATATTGGTGAGGTCATGGTTCATGCCGGCACAGGCAATAATTTGAGTTACTAGTCCAAGATCCCCACAAGATAGCCCTAGCAGTTGAACAGGCTCGAGCACATTTATACATTGTCATTCCAAAGGGCTCGAATCTCGTTTGTTATGTAAACCATAATGTCTGCCTTGTAGTTTACAGGGTTTTTATAAAAGTTGTGTCTGTAAGAAAATATTAGGAAAAAAATCAGAAAAAGATTTCAAAAAAACTTTAATTGTCTTTTTTTACCTTTTCTAAGGCTTCTTTAAAATGCAGGAATTAATTCTACAGAATTTTCGCATGATTTAGCCTAATTCGTAGAAAAATTTCTTAAAACTCCTCCATTCTTAAGGAGGCCTTAGTGCTTCTATCGGTGTGACTAGGAGAGAATCAAAATTTTCTTGTTAGAGTTGTGTTGATAGAGCTTGCGGCACCCTGTGCTGCATTTGTATCCCTATTTTCTTTCCTTCTCAAATAAAATTGACCTGTGGCCTTACGCTGGTCCAGCGAAAAAAAAGAAGAATCGAAATCTTGTTCCAAAATTTTAAACCTTCGTGGTTTATGTTTGCTCCATCCACACATGTGGTTGCATGGATTTGGATCACATGATATCATGAGCATGCATGCTAAGACTGCAACACGATCAGAGAGACAGTGGAGGGGAAAAATGTGATACTAGAGTTTTGGTTCGCAGTCTTGCAGAGTACAAGGTGGACAAAGCATGGTCATGAAAGATTATTCGTGCACGGTGAATTGATGTTGGTGATTGGGTTGTGATTCAAAGGACACGTGAAGATTGGAACCCCTGTCCCCTATAGCTTCCCTAGTTGTAGCAGGCACAGAGAGAGGATGGTGAGACTGGGGTCTGCCACTTCTAGGAAAAAGCAATTTGGCCCAAACAAAACTTGTACCCAGCATTTGTAAACATGATGATAATGATTACAAGGTGGCGATGATTGGATGTTGACCCAAAAGGAATCGTACAAACATGAAGATGTGTCCATGACGCAAACTCCATGTTTTCCCCCTCCCTAATAACATTACGAACTGGCGCCTAAACTGCAGTGACGGCTCTAGGAATTTTTTATTGGGTGGTCTTTCTTGACGTACCAAACTTTCATAACATAAAAAACTTAATATGCATATGTAAAATTAAGTCAAAATAAAATACAAATATAGCGATAGTATCTCATAGCATCGCAAATTGCTTAAAATCAGTATTTAGGTTCGAATTTGCAAAAGTTACAACATAGATAAGTTAAATATTGTCACTGCAATTTGAGGCAAAGACATGAAGTTATATTTGTGAGGCTTTGAGGAATTGAGAGCTTGGGAAAGCCATAGGCCATCGAGGCTGGCATCGTGCCGCCGAGGGGACGACGGGTCGACGATGCGTGATGCGGGAGTCGGGACGGCGACGCGCTGCCGGCCTGCGCCCGTGCGCCAATGCACCCTACCCAGCTAGGCGCCTAGGCAGGCACTGGAACGGGGAGCCCCGGACGCTAGCGCCGATGCTCCCTTCCTCCTTGGCGGTGGCATGGCGCGCGACTGGCGGGCGCAGCTGCGGGAGTCGGGAGGCGGCGGCGCACGGGCGACGCGTGACCAGCAGGCACGGGCTAGGTGGTGCACGACCGGCGAGCACGGGCGACGCGGCGCACGACCACTGCGGGAGTCGGGAGGCAGCGGCGCCGTTCTGGTTTCTGCTTCTCTGCTGCTTCCCTTCCTTCCAAGACCTAATGTGCTCAATATTAGGCTGTTCAGTTAGTTGGGCTGGTTTTTTGGATGGGGTACTTTTGAGACCAAATTCTAGGGTGGTCCAGGCCCACCCGGACCTACCCTCTAGAACCACCCCTGCTAAACTGTTCCTTGTAGTCCTTTATCTAGGGGCCATTCAAATCAATAAGTTGGGAAGTGAAAATTCTCTTATTTTTTATAAGCATGTTTTTCGAACTGCTAAACAGTGTATTTTTTAAAAAGTTTTTTATAGAAGTTGTTTTAAAAAATCATATTAATCCTTTTTTAAGTTTACAACAGCTAATACTCAATTAATCAAGCGGTAATGACCTACTTTATTTTGCGTTATTTTCTTCTTCTTTCTCTTCTTTTACCTTTAAACTATCCTTTAGTCATGCTGTAGCTCGGATGTCTGGTTGGATTATGAGGTTTCTCATTAATTTTCTCTTCCTCATAAGATTATCAATATAATCCATCAGAAAGAAAAGGCGGATTATTTTTTCCTTGTTATCGTCTTTGCATCTTGAGCTTGTACAGCTGGTTATTAGTAGTTGGATTGGCATGCTCTAGCAAAGGTTTTTAAAAAATAATGATCACTATCATGGGTCACCTAATGATATTGCAACGATGAAACTCACCAAAGTAATTGTGTGTATCTTTATTGCTTCCTTTTTCATGAGTGAAGGGAAAAGGAGAGCAAAAGTAGAACTTTTTTCATAAATCAAGTGGAAAAATTCATGAAGTGAGTCAGAAGCAATTACATGTTCTCCCCCGCGCCAACGAATGTCAACTATTGTGAGGTAAGTGATGAGGATGAGCACAAAAGCAAATTCTACAAGACCTCTTCCACTTATAACAGGTCTGACTTACTCTGTTGATATCATTTTTTCATATCGATCATCTTTTTATATATATTATTAAGATTTCAGGTTTAACTGCACACATGCTAAAATGATACTAGTAGTACGCATTTGATGATGGAGGGAGTAAAAAAAAGATAATGGCATCGTATTACCCCGACAAATGACAAACCACAACTATACGCCAGCAATTCCCCGGCCTGGTGGCAAACTGAAATTGCAATGATTCGTTTTGTGAAAATGTACGATCATTCATTTTATAGCTGAAAGGTGAGATTCATAGATGACGTTTCTTTAGTGTCACAGAACAAAATCTCTAGTATTGAAACTTAGCCTGGTCCTTTTTAGCTTATTTATCAGATTATTGCTTAAAAAAGTTTTCTCTAAATTTTTTTCTACCATATTACTTAGACCATTTGTTTCAAGTGATCTATAATGTTTATTTCTTAAAATATTTAATTTATGCAAACAATCAGATCGATACGGCAATAATTCGTTCACGAATCTAAATCAAATGTAGTGTTAACTATGCACCTTGCACTAAATTAAACCTCCCTACATCGTTAGGTCTCATGACTGAGTCATCTCACGGCAATTGTCTAAAAAAAGGAGCACCAATCCATTCGGACCCTATAAGCCATGCACAGACAATCCGATGTGCGCAATCCATCGCACGGTGATTATCATCGTCATCATCGCTTGCCAAAGGGATCAAATGCGCCCCCACATCCAGGATTGCAAATCATTTGTGGGCGCCACCCTATCTGGTCTCCATCCAACGTGTCACCACACTGTTAACCCGACAAGTCAGCGGTCGCCGGTCGGCACCATCTCTTGCTCCATCCGGCAGTTTCTGTTATCTTCTTTTCCTCTTGTACCCTTTCTTCTTTTTTTTCTCGTCTTCCATACTTGAATGAATAGATGGATCTGGTGTCACTGTTTGCTGATAGCAACCACTAACCATGATGAACTCGAAGGGAAATGTACTCTCTTCGCATGTAGTTCTTGTCACTGCTGACCGAAACTGTTTTAACTTTGTTTTAACTTTGATCATTATTAATTTTTAAATAGTTAGACTATGGTGAGCCAAAGATTAATATTTATATTTTGGATGCAATGCACTTTATGAATACGATATTTTCCTCAGCACTTATAAAATTTTGTAAAAAAGATGTGGTTAAAGTTTAAATATGAATAATATCCGGTGAATTATTTACACAGAACTGAGTTCGCCATTGATGGACTTTTGGATAGTTGCTACAGGTACTTGGTGTATGTATTTTTAATTTTCTGCAATTACCCTATCGGTTAGAATGTGATGTACTATTTGGCAAGCTGTGCCAATCATTAGCAGGTTGACTGTTGTATATTTAATTGATGCGTGAGATCTAATGATTATTGAGAGTTCAATGCAACATAAGATTAATAACACATTAATTTTACATGATTTAAGGACTGTTTAAGTGCCAACCACAACTTGACACGGTTTACCACGTCTAAGATTGGACAAGTTTGACCAACTCAGACATCCGTTTAGTTGTAGCCATAGTTATGACAACATTTCCATCCAACAAAATAGATCTCACGCATTAATGACCTAAAAAAATATGGTAAGATTTTCTTACATTTGCTAAGGTGTGGCAATATTTTAAGAACCTAATCTTAGCAAGTTGGCAACTTTTGTTGGTAAATGGTGATAACATGTGGTCGACAATCAAACAAACACTAAGTAGTCTCACTTCTAATTTAGATTATTGGGTTTTCCATGATACTCCTTTCCTTCTAAAATATAAATATAAATATTTCTAGTTATTTAGCAGAGATTAAGGTTAAACAAACTTAGCTCCCTTTTATTAAATTAGGGATGTCTTAGGATCGGATGGAAGAGTGGTTAGAGTAAAAGATAAAAAAATTTAAATAGAAGATAATTGATTGATCATGTACTATTTATCCCATCGATCAATCATGTCATTAAAAAATAGAATAAATGCTTATGTTTTGGTGTAAATTTTAAAAATTAGAAATATTTATATTTTTTAACGGAGGGAGTAAATTATATTGGAGTCGGTAGTACAGGATCAGCTGCTGTTCGCACTTCGCAGTGTGGTGCTCCCTACTCACTTCGCAGTGTAGCACAGAATCAGGGTCTGTGCTTAAGACCACGGGCCACGCTGAGGGCACTCTCAATGCAAGAAACTATTAGCAGTTTCTATAGCATAGGACATTGTACCAAGAAACTATTCTTCCCAATGTAAGATTTTCTATTGCATGGGACTTTAGTAGTGATAGAAACCATATTTGCTCTCCCAACGCGGTTATAGTAGTTTCTTGTCCATCGATAACCGTGAAGACCCAGTTTTTTAGTTGGACTTGGTTTCTTGGATTTTGCCTCTCTCTCCTCATTAAATCACTTGCCACATCAGCAAATTGCCAACGTGGCAGTGCAATTAATATATATAGAAACTACCATAATTTCTGCATTGGGAGTGCCCTGATGCTACTTTAGAAACCACTACGGCTGGATGCGATGCTGACGTAGAACCAAACAGACGCTGCCACGTGGGTGTGAAACGTTAGGCGCGCGCTTTTTAACCGCTTTCGTTGCAGTAGGGTGGTTTGTTATTCGCTAATCATGTCATTAGATTATGTTGCTTTTGTCCGCGTGATGGCTTCCAAGTCAATACATATCTCTACGGGTTGGACTGGGCTAGATCCCCATGATAACCAGTGAGAGCCCCGCCTGTTGTAGTGAAACTTCTCTATAATAAAATAAAAAATATTAGATCTAAAATATATTTAATTGGTTATATATATATATATATATATATATATATATATATATATATATATATATATATATATATATGGATGGTTCTATACTTCTTGGGACTATGTACTCCTATTTCTATCCACCGTTCATTCCTCCCACCTTAGGTGCGATATATATGCACTATTTTAAATTTGTACATTAGTTCAATCTTAGGTGTGATTGACACTTGCGATAATTTAGATACATCTTGCAACTCTTTTTAAAAACATAAAAAATTTAATAATTAATGGACATATGGAGTAACACATTCTTAGATGCTTGCTTTGATTGAGTCAGGTTAGAAAGAAAGAAAGATGGTTGATATTTATTACTCCCATGCTAATAAACTCAGTTCTGTTATAAAAAATATATAACCTAAATCATAATTAGCACTTGAGAATTAACCAAATATATAATATCTGTATGAAGAATTGTTATGCTGAAAAAAGTAATGCTCATTTAAGCACATGAGTATACGCTATGTTTCTAAGTTGGAAGGTGAAAAGATGACTAATTAATAATTAAATTAGATGGGTAATAAGTAACTTCTTAAAACAAGGGCTGATATCTTTGTACTAATATGATCTAATAACAAAAGATTACTCCTGACATGACTTTATGTATATCTTACTTTATAAGAGTTAATGTCTTTCAGTAGGTATCGCCTATATGAAAAGAATAGATGATTAAAAAAAAGCAAGTGATCAGAGCTGATAATTAATTAAGGATAATCACGAGCGAAACCACCCGTTTATAATCTTAATTAATTCTGCATATTGCCATGGCCTCCGTGTACGGGTTCTTGTTTGTTAGTTTTTTTAATAGTGAACTGAAACTAGTCACCACATATTTGATCACTTTTAATTGTTAATAATTACTAGCTATGTTTTTTTTTTCTCGAGGGCACAAAATTGCTAGCTAATCGGAAGTTCGGAACAACTTAACACCAGGAGATGAGGCATGCACCGGTGACGATGATGTCCAGCAGAGAACTATACAATTCGACGACCAATAATTCATCTATGTACGTGTCTTGGTAGGGACAATGCTATGGAGTTTCTAGTAATTATGCATGACCCTTCAAACTTAAAATATATTTCTGTGTCTTCCTCTTCCATTGAAATTAGGCTGCAGCTGGTATGTGTCTAGCTCACTTGTAAATTGAGAAATTCAATGGTGTGCTCCTTAATGAGCTGCAAGACGAATGGACATTTGTCTAGAGCAATCATCGTCGGCTGTAATTGTCGTTGTTGCACGCCTACTTCAATAACGACAGTGACGAATCTCCAAAAGATTTGATAAGATTTTCTTTACTTGTGGGAAGAATATGAAAGGTAAAAAGTACGAAAATTTTACCAAATGGAATGGTAACTAATTCTTAAAATTACAGAGACATGTGGCACGTCCTTGACGAATGGTTGCTAATTAATGCCCATATGTACTTGTCAGGCCAAACCTAACTTGGTTAACTTTTTAAGCGGAATGTTTATTTGTGGTAACTATTAATATTTTACTACTGCATGATTATTGAATAATGTAATCTGTTTCATCCCGCTAATATGCTCGACACTTTCGGTTAGAGTACCTCAAAATCTTTGGGTAAGAAAAGATTTATTGATTTTATACAGTTATATCATCATGATGATATAAGTATTTTAAGATCATTTTTGGTCTCTACGTTAATAAGATGTACGCAACCTATAATTATTAAAAAACAAAATGACAACAAATATTATTTCACAACATCAAAAAACCATTAGTGAGATCTTCATCTTCGTACTCAGAATTTGACTTAGCAAAAACTTCAACTAAGCAAGGGTACTAATTAAATTGCACTTACACCAGGTAAATGTTAAATAATCTAAAAAGGTGATAATTAAAAGGAAAACAGTACTCTTATCCAAAGCAAGAAGTTAAGAATGATTAAGATATATAGTACTAACATGCGAGTTAATATGTACTATTTCTCCCAACTAAATTGCCGTACAGCCACGACAACGTTTTATATATGCATGGTATAATCATGTATAATTAGCTGTGTCAACTGATCTGCGGAAAAGCTCAGTATATATACATGTTTTTAGTGTGCGAACGTACGACTTCCTTGCGGAGAAGGTACAAGAGAAGTTACACATACCTTTTTCAAGTCTTAATGCCTGTACATCTTTGTATCGTCGATTTTTTTTATTTTCAAACACTACCATATTGTCCACGCGTTGCAATGGGATTTTAATTAAAAAGATATAATTAATCCATTATTACCATTAATTTGTGCATATATTATCTCCTAATTTTTTATATCTCTCTTATTAATATGTAGACCCTCTAGCTCTAGGTTGGTCTTTTTCCTTCACACAAATATAGAAAACTGGTGATGGAGTGGTCAACGTGTGGGCTCTTTGACTCCACTATTATTATTTTCTTTCTATAAAAAGTAGGGAGTTGATGATACTAACCTCTTTTAAAGTAGTATAGATAATTAAGTCATGTTGTTGCTCATAGTTTTTTCTCGCGTACAGTTTAGGATCTGACAAGTAACCATAAATAGTTTTAAACTTAAAAGACGCTCATGCACGTACACACTAATACACATGTGAATTAAAACACATCCACTAGTGCGCTTGCTTAAATTAAGTAACAAAGAACAACGGTAATTAAATTCTTGTAGTAAGATCTTGTTAAAAGTATTCTTATCTACAATTATGTGCACAAGGATTTAAACATAGTGATACGATAAAGTCATATATCCATAACTCTACCGTCACGTCTCTAATGCTTTCGCATATATGTAGAGTACAGCTTGTTTAGACGGGGTTGGTTGGTAGCTGGCCATGAGGCAGTTGATGGTGATCGTATCATTGCGCCCATTCTAGCCATTGAAAGAGGCACATTTCATGATAGAAAGTACTGTGACAATACATATCTAATCATGCACCATCTCCATGGCTTACTAGCTCTCTCAAGATAGATTGGCCACATCAACATACTATTGTGAAAAGTTAGGGGAGCAAGGTCAAAATGGATAGTTAGTTGCCAAAGCAACCTCCACAAATCCCCACTGGCTGCAATGTCTATGTGCAATGTGTTATATAGTCCCCCCATCATTTTGTTTCCCCTCGTGAGCGAGACACCGGGGGCCATGGTGCATTTAGCCACACCCCCCTTTGCCACCATTAGTTGGAGCGTCCTTCTCTCTTGCCAATGCCATTATCCGTCTCTTGGTGTCCAGGCGAATCAATGGCTCAACGCTAGGGGCAATGGGAGATATTCCTATGCATTTATGCATGCCAACGACGACGGCAGCTCGCACCAGCTGCCTCTCATGCAGGCAACGGGGGAGGCCCAACATCTCATGTGTGACCATGAAGGACGCTGACCCCCACGCCCTACATGTCTAAATCTTTAGTCATCAGGTTGCAATCATGCACAGAGAATCTGGTTGATCGATACGGTGTACGTTGCGAGATCATCTGACCATTCATGGTGCAATTATACACGCTAGTGATATAGACCTGCTCCTTACGTACGTATCTTGCTTAATTACTTGTACTTTCGCTCTAAATCCTAATGAAATTTGGTTGGCCTCTTCCTTTGGTCAACTCGGCTAATTTATTTCTTTAAAAATAAAAAATAAATTGCATTTGTTCAGAAATAATGGTCACTCCTAACTTAATTTGACTAATCAATCAAGTTTAATTTTGACCAACAATAGTAACCTCTGAATTATCTAGTTATGTAGCATAAAAGTATTATAGTTAGATTTGTACTCTCTATCCCAAAATATAATAACTTCTAGAGTTTAAATTTTGTCCTCAATATAGCAATCTAGTACTTATAAAAGTTGATTTTTACCGCTAAACTACCCATACTATTTCTTATCATCATTATCACCATAACTAGTTCGGGTTCACACCTTACCCACCCCAAGTAGAAAAAAAATCTTTTTACCCCTCTCCTTAATAGCCGTGCCAAAGGCTAAAATTTGATATATTTTGGGATAAACCAACTCTTGAGACCTGCACCCCGTCTATACTATTCTTAATTTGCATCACCACACCATCTATTAATGAGAGTATTTTAGATATTTTACTCTAATCCTTAATTCCCGAAAATACTCCTAGTGTGGGGACCGTTCGGAGGAGGGTCCAAACGTCCCACGACATATGTAACCGCCTAGAAAATTTAGTTACACATAGAATGATACAGAAACAATACTTTGATTAATTATACGAACCGACAAGGTTCTATTACAACTCCAAACTCAACACACGCACGCAACGGGCCTACGGCCATACACTTTACAACCAAAAGACGCAACTCTGCACCACAGGAACGGCCTGAGCGTAGAGTCGACCTAGAAGTCAAAGCCTTCGTCTTCGTCCCAATCCTGCAGATCGACGGCTTCCTTGACTTCACCTGTAGCTTCTTCCTGACTGTTTGTAGCCTAAAAATATGCAAGACTAAGTACATAAGTACTCCGCAAGCCATGCAGGAAAACTTATGCTATGCAAGGTATAACAAGGTAGGAAACTGGTTTAACTCTAAATCTTATTAGTAGTTCACAAATATCTCATTTCATAAACAAGTTTAACTTTCAAGAGTTGATCGTTTTATGCCATCATTTCTCAACTTTAAATCATTCTTCCAAGCCTACTTATGTCATTACTCTGGATTCACCCATAGACATATCTCCATTAACCGGGAGCACGACGTATTTGAATACCAAATGACTATGCAACGTCTACCTAGCTTTACCTGCACGATATCCATAGTTTGCAAGGCTGAGGATAACAAAACGTAATACTGCTCCAAGCTCATCTCTTTTCTGCATAGTAGGTTAAAGGACAAGTTGGCTGTTGGCCTCAACTTAGCCTTCACGAGGGTGTGCACCAACCCGTCACCCCGTCCACCCACCATTATACGGCCGAGAGGAACTCGTGGTCCTATAAGCCCACAAAGGGTCCCGCAGTACCCTCACTCATATAATCAAACCATCTGGCATCACTCAGTGACCATTACACACATTAAGGCCTAAAATGCCAATACACCAAAAAGCTGCAGAAGTTCAATTCATTGGAGTAGCATTCGCTAGGTCCAAATACCTCGATCGTGTAGATAGGCACTAACTATGTCACTTATATTGGCACAAGGGGTTATGTCCTTAGAAACATTAAATAAATCATTTCCTTTCCAAATCTTCACATGATATGACATAATTCACATGATAATTGTGATATTCATAACCATCAAGATTAAACTAGGGTTATCAATGGTATAGCAGGCTCAACTCAAGGCATGACAATATATATATAACAGCATAGGATAAATAGTCATCACTACTCGTACTTCTAGTAAAAGACACATGCATACTATATAGTACTTGCGTGGTAAGTACAATCTACCCAAAATAAGATCTAGCTCTAGATTAGGTTCAATTGATGTTCAAAGGGTGCATGACTTGTCTTCGGGATCGACGTAGTCATACCACTTGTCTCCTCATACGGCTGCGATGGCATACGCGTCACCAGTGAACTCTAATTCCTTGGATGGACTACTGCGACGTAATCTATCGATACACAAATAAAAATAAATAAGCGAATAACTCTAGATAAATACCAAAAGCTCAAAAAGTGCATGAGATATTAAAAAGAAGAATTGTGGAAGAAATTGGGAATTTTTAAAGTTGCGGCGAGCGGCAAACTTTAGGGCTAAAATTAGGGTTGCATTAACGGATGCTCGGATTGCTATGAAACTGGCATGGATGGATTTGAAATAATAACAGGAGTCTAGGGTAGGTCTCGGATTTTGATTCTGAGGTCAAAAGGACAGTGAACCAATTGAACCAGGAAAAAAGTATTTATTGGATTTATTTTTCTAAAGGAAAAGCTGGGTTGGTAGGTTTTCTTTGGTTTACTGGAGTCTGGCGGCGGTTCAGGGGCACTAACGACAGAGAAGGCCTGTTTTGAGCCCTGGGAGTGAGGCGAACCCATCCCCATGGGTCCTTGATGATAGATCAGTGTCGGCGAGGCCGGCAGCGATGCGCAGTGGCTGGCAATGGTGCTCCGATGATGTCTGGTGAAGGCATAGTGGCTTGGGAGCACAAGTGGAAGGTGGCGGAGCTAGAGGTGACCTTGGTTTGGGCAGAGATGGCCAGTAGTGGCAGCGCACCATGTGCCCGATGGCAGTGGCCAGAGCAAAGCAGACGCAGGGGCAGCGAGGAGGTGGCACCATCGAGCACCGACGGCGATTCCGCCGGGCAAGGAGAGGAGAAAGAGAACTTATGGGAGAGGGAATCCATTCCTACCTTTAATTTTGGACAAGGGTTGATGAAGGCGGTGAATTTTGGGATTGGATCGTGGGCGGCCAGGCTAGGTGTCATGCCCTAGAACACCCTAAGTTTAAAAATCACCTTTTAATGCATTTCTAGAAATATTAAAAGTCAAAAAGTACCTCTAACAACTAACAATCACCAAGATTGAGCTCAATTTGGCTTGTGGGTATTTTTGATAAATTCCCCATGCCTCAAAATGCTTAAACAATTTTTACTGGAATTTTTAGACCATCCTAAATAATTTTAAGTCCATAAAAACCTTAATCAGTTTTTTATAAATCAAGAAACTAAAAATAAAATACATTTTCCCTCGTGCCAATTCCAGCCCATTTCTCCTTTTCTTTCCACACCCCCCGGGCCGGTCCACGTTCCCCTCTCTCCTTCCCGCTCGGGCCAATTGAGGCCGGCCCAACCACACCCGCTCGCCTCCTCTTCCTCCCACGCGGCCCAGCTAGCCTAGCCGGGCGCGTGCTCGTGCCTGCTCGCTGATAGGCAGGACCCGCCTGTCATCACCTACCTCTGGACGTTGCCCCACTGGAAAACCCTCCTGCCACTGCGCTAAATTCTTCCGCTCCGCTCACCCGTTACCCAAATTAATTGGGGGATTTTACTCCCAAATTCCTCCTCTTTGTTTCCCCCATCAAGGCGCTCTCAATCGTGGCCTTAAATGCCAGGAATGGCGGTTGTTGCCTCCTCGCCTTCAATGGCCGCACCGCCGACGCCACTGATGCCTTTTCCTCCCGCCCATTGCCGGTTTTGCTCCTCTTCGGCCTATAAGAGGATGCCTCAGACCTCCTCTCTCCTTTTCACTCGCTGCTAGAACTCCTTGACATTTCCATCGCCATCACACAGCTTCCTCCTCGCTCAGCTGCCACTGCACTGCTCCTACCGCCCCTCGCAGGTGACCGGGACCTCGTCAAGCCTCGACGAAGTTGCCTTGGCTTTGCCACCACCTCCTACACTTCAGCATCTACTCCCTCCTCGCTGTCAACCACTGGAGCCTATCCCGCGCCGGCAACCCAAGCCCCTCTGCCGCTTCCTCCTCGCCGCTGACCGTCGCTGCCGTCCTCCTGTCATCGCGATCGCCCAGTGAGGATCGCCGCTCCTCTCTCTCCCTCTCAGCACCACCCGCACCACCCACCGCTGCGCTAATGGTCACCAGTGACAACGCCGACGTGGCCGCTGTGTGGCAGCCATGTCCACGTGCTCACCCGCGTGGCTGCCCGCGTGCGCGGCCAGTGCGACAGCCACATGGGGCCCGCGTGTCGGCTACCCATGTGGTTGATGCATGGGGCCCACTCGTCGGCACAACCCCCGTGCTGACGCAATAAACATATTTTTCTTTAGAAAAATAATTCAATAAATTGGAAATCTCCATTTAAATATCATCTAAACTTCAAATGGCCTTGTCTTGACTGTTTGAACTCCAAATCGACCCATTCAAGTCTCTAAATTTTCCTTAAATCGTCAAGAACACATCTATGTAATCAGGGCGAGGTGGAGTCTCAACTGATCAGAGTGAAAATGTATCAATTTTTATTTTCTCCGGTTTTCACAATCTCATGAATTCTCATCAAGCTAGCTCTCCGAGCCAAAATAGTTTCTCCGGACTTCCCGAGTCCTGCTGTCCTCGACAGCCAAGCCGACATCATCGGACAACTCACGTCCTCGACGGCACATCCTTCTCACCGTTCCCAAAACCACACACATTTGCAAATAGGCTAAAATAAAACTACGCTAAGGAATCACCTCACATCCGCCTATGACTGTGGGCACGGCTATTCAAACAGTTTTGACCTCTGCAGAGGGGTACACTTTATCTACACGATGCGACTTATTCCAGCCACCAGCTCACATTGATCAAGCACGATCAATGGCCTAGAGGTTTTCGCGACAAGGCATTTCCCAAGCCCTTCTAGGTTACCCCATGTCAACTGGAAGGGTCCGCGACCAACAACAGGGTAAGTCCCAGACCCTACTGTGCCAGGAACCCAGTAGGCCTTCACTGACGCCCTCATAGTGATCCACAGTCGAATGACACGCAAGACGTCCCTGGGTGACTAGTTACTCAGCCAGGGGCTTACCATTCCACCCATGTGGTTATACTGGTCATATACTCGGATGAAATTTTGAAGGAATCGGTCCTTAAAGCGACCACACAGGCATCACACACACCGGACTGGCCTTGTGTTGTGAATCTTCATTTTGAAACTCATTTTTCTTTCACAAGGCACCGACCCAGGTGGGTTTTCCAAATGTTTCGTAAAACCAAGTTTTACCCAAGAAGTTTCTCAATTTTAAGTTTAAAGGGCGACTGTCGGCACATGCGCAAGAGTGCACATATACCGAGGCACGATAGTGGTGGTTACAAGGGAACAAATATTGCAATCATCAAGGAAGTATTTCAATGTAGCAAGGTTGGGTTGGTCCACTGGTCTGACTCACAGACGGAACCGCACAGATCAGTGCACGCCTATCGATGCAGATTTCACAATCAAAATAATTTAATATTCAATTATAGGCTTGATTGATCAAAGGTGACTTGCCTTGCTCTAAGTCTTCACGAGTCTTCGAGAAATCTCAGCGAAATCCGTCCCGAAACGATATTCCGACGACCGATTACTATGCGCAAACGATTAAATTCTACACAAAGTCCAAGAAAAAGATCCTATTTAGTACTACTAGTAGTGCCATTAGATAGATCTTATTTGGAAAATTACCGGAGTTGGAACAGAGTCAATCGGAGTCACGGATTAAAAGATATGAATTTTTGAAGTTTATTTGAATTTTAGGATCACTGGAAATGATTGTTTGGATATTCTAGTAGGGAATATTCCCTGGAATATCTCGGGCAGTCACTAACAAGGTGGGGCCACTGGCATCTACGGCCCACAAGTCAGTAGGAAGAGTGAGTGGGCTGGGCTGGAGTGTATGGTCACTGACAGTGGGGACCTACGACAGACCTGGCCCATAGGTCGGTGGGAAGAGGAGGACAAACTGGTAGGTAGGGTCCTGATGGCAGAGGAACCGAGGGGGTTCACTAGGGCTGGGGCCCAGCTGGCGGTGGAACAGAGAGAAGGCGCGCGGTGGTGATCAGGTGGACAGAGGCGTGGTGGCCCACACGTCGGTGAGAGGTGGTCCACGGGAGACTGCGTGCACGCGCTCAGGAAACGCCGGTCATCACTGCCCGAGTGGGGCCACATGGCAAGGGGGCGAGGAGGAGAGGAGCATGGCCAGCCGAGATCGACGGCGCATGGCGACAGAGAGTGATTTTGGCTAGTGACGTCGATCGACGGCAAGCGGCGGTGCCAGCGGAAGGAGGGGAGCACAGTGATGCGGTTGGTCGGTTCGGATTAAGGTGAGGACGGGCGACGGCGCCTGGTGACAAGGGCCCAAAGACGAGCAGAGAGAGGAACACGAGGGAAAAAGGGCATCCATGGCGGCTCTGAAGGGAAGAACGGGGAAGTGGTGTACTTCGGTTAGCGCACGATGATTACGCCTGGGCGTTGTTCGAGAGCATCACAAGGGAACACGTTCGTCACCGTAGAGATAAGGGGAGCTCACCACAGAGAGCGGCTTGGTGGCGGCTGTCTTGTGGCGAGGAGGGGATGGAAATGGGAACAAGTGGGATCCGACGTCCTCGGTGCACAGGAACCGGGCGAGGAAGAGCGAACAGAGCCGGGGAGGAGCGGTCCGTGGCGCACGGCTTCGATGAGAGATACCCCGAGGCAGCCAAACAGCGACAGCGGCGGTTGGCTTCGGAAGGCGATGCAAGACCGGCGGCACTCAAGGAAGCAGAAGCTAGAGGAAAAACAAGGGGCTTTCGATGGGTATTTATAGGCAAGGAGAAGCTCGGAAGGGGGGGGGGGGAACTAGGTAGGTTCGGGAAAGTCTCCAATAATGGAGCCCAATCATGGAGGTGTGAGAGATTTGCACCACAGCATGGGATTTCTCCTCGGGATGAAATTGGTTCGATGGTGCGGATGTGATGGGGGTGATGGTCGGTGTATCTGGTGGTAGAACTTGAAATCTGCGCACGGGAGAACGGGCGCTCAAGAGGACGACGATGACGGGGGCCGGGCGGTGTCTTTTTGACCACCCGGCCGTGGCGAGTGAGTAAGGCGAGAGGAGAGGGAAGAGGCGGGAAAAGGGGTGGCGTGGGTGGCTGTCCACGACTTGGCGGCTTGCGGGCATTCGTGTGGCGCAGCCGTCCTCTCAGGACATTGGCCAAACAAGTGGTGAGCGAAAGAGAGCGAAGGAGGACGGAACGGAGAAGGATGACGACACTGTGCAGGGAGGAAAATCGACGGCAGCACGGGCGGGGAGACACATGTCGCAATCCAGACGGCTGATGGTGTCTCATGGGCACACGCCTGGGAGGCACGAGGCCAAAGGAGACCGATGGGTGGGTCCGGGAGATGGGACGACATTTGTGGGAGTGGGAAGCCACGTGGAAGCAATCCGAACGGCGGTGAAAGTGAGCGTCCGCTAAGTGGGATCGGGTGGCTGGACGGAGCCCGAGGGTGTATGTGGCGGCCATTCGACGGCACTCAGCGAGGGCGCACAATGAGCGGTGAGATGCTGGGCCGAAAGAGGGGGTTGCGGCCCAGGGGAGCAGTACTCCTTGCTATTTTTCCAGGGGGTTTTATTGGAAGGGTATTTGGAGATTAGATTCAAGATTTGAGTCCAAGTTTTGATATTTTAACTCAAGGGAATATCAAGGGAACTCAGGAGGATTAGGGATTCAAAGGAGTGCGCCCAAGTGGTAAACTTAGGTATTTTGGAGCAAAATTTGCGTGGGCTTCATAGGTGATTTGGAGGAGATTTTTGAGGACTTTCAAAGGGGATTTGAATTTAATTTGCACTTTTTGGGCTAGGAGAAATTTAAGGAATCAAGGGAGGGAGAAGTCAAGGGATAACCCAATCAGTTTTGGAATGGGTTTTGTATCTTGGGTTCTCAAGGAGTGTTTGAGGGGAAACCGGATGGGTGGATTCAGAGGCGAATTAATTTCCCGAAAGGTTTAATTTAGCTCAAGGGAGGAGTCCAGGGTTTCAGAAGGACAAGGATGGAGAGTTGATACACATATATAGATGGATGGATATGGGCATGTATTTAGGAATATGTGCATGTATACACACACACACACACACACACACATATACATATGCACATTGGTGGAACGATGATTGAACAGGGATTTGATCCCTAGATCAAACTCGGTGTTATTTCAGAGATCAAGGGAGAAGATAACCGAGAGATTTAAGGAGGGGATCAAAGGGGATATTTTTAGGGTTTCGATTCAAACAGCGGAACAGATATCGAGGCGGAGATTTTTAAGAAAAGATTCAAAGGGGGTTTTCACCGTCAGGGTTTTAGGAGTGAAGTTTGAATACGACGATTCGAGCTCGGAGATTATTTTGGAACGAAGGTCTTTGAGAGGATGGATTTCAAGATCAAGGATAAGGAAGATAAATTGAGATTCATGGCACAACTTACAACATAGCACACAAAGAAGCAAAATTTTCATGGGTAGATTTTAGCAAAATATCTTTTAACTTCTCGCTAAAAGCGGGGCGTTACAGTTAACCTTAGGTAATAAAAACTATCTAGTGAGAACTCTATATGTGGTGCTTACTAGAAACTTTAGGTTTATGCTTAGCCATGATAATTAGAAACAACTTAGCGGTTTTTCTAATATTAGACTTTGGGAATAACTCTGTAATCATGCTTAATGATGGAATGGTGGTGGATTAGCTAGGACATGTTGGACTTCCATTGAAAATTCCCAAACCTTGTTTTTGGCTAGGCTCGAGGTACTTGGTTTTACTAGTCGTACCTCGGTGTCATAAGGACCGGTCTTCAGGCCTCTGTTGCAAAGCATCAATCATACAACCACATGTCTAATGGGTAAGGCATAACCCATAGCTTAGTCCAGTCTTAAACAATAAGACACGGTGGGGAAAATGAAGCCCAGTACGGGTCCGACATCTCTGCAAATGAAGGCCGCCATGATAAAGATTCATAGGAGCTTAGACCACATCTTCCCATTCCAGAGCACCATTGCAGGGGACAAGAGTCTAGGTTGGTCTATTGTTTAGGATTGGAAAACGTGAAGGGTTATGTCACAATCTTGTCCGAGGCACCGCGGCGGTGCATAGCACGTGGTAACACGTGTGAGACGTGTCTTGTGGGCAAAGTGTATACTTCTGGACAGAGTAAAATTATTTAAATAGCCGCGCCCTCGGTTATAGGCAAGCCTAACAATGTACCCAAGTTAGAGTTTTTATCTATTAAAATAAATTGATGGTATAACTAGTTTAACACTTGGTGTAGCCTAGGTCAAGACAGATTTGCAGCTCCGCGACCTTGATAATCTTGCTATAAAGTTAGGAGCGTAAATCTCTAAAATTCCTTAAAACTATAAAATGTTTCTACATGCTCTTTACTCACAAAATAACCCTATAAAAGTGCTCCTTGGACTCCTTGGAGACGAAGGCTTTGAAGTCTAGCTCATTCCTGCGTCAAGCTCCTGTGGTTACTTGTGCTAGTTGCCGCCTTTACCGTTTCTCTTTGCAGTACTGGGCCTTTGGTCACCCATATAATAAAGTACTTATTTACGTTCCTGCTTATGTACTCGATTATTTACCAACTCTGTATCGTGTACCTCACCTCTTGGGACGAGGACTAATGTACTTACGAATGGAAAATATTTGTGTTTTTTCCGCATGTGACACTAGGGTCCCGCCCAATTCGAATCCGGCAACAATGACTGCGGCAGCGGGAGGTAGTGTGGTTTCTGGCAGTAGTTAGAGGAGGTGACGGCAGTCTCTTTTGATATAGGCGGCGACCGATGAACGACGACGAAGAGGGAGATAGAGGTGGAGCAGTGATGGCGTTGGCGGTGTTATGCTGAGCTCGGGCTCAAGCAGAGAAGCTCGAAGTGGGTTAGCTTGAGCTTGGGGAGGCTGGGCAGCCTCTTTTGGATGAGCTCGAGCATGGCTTGGCTGTGCTATGGGGTGGCGATGTGTGGACAGGGAGAAGCAGATGCGTGGCGGCTTGCGCTGGCGACGTCTAGCAGCGTGGGCAACGCTCTTCCTCTCCAAGCAGAGGCGGTGGGAGGATGGGCCGGGCTGCCTAGGCTGGCTTAGGCCAGTCTGGGCCAGAAGAAGAAGAAAAAGGAGAAAAAGGAGAAAGGGAAAGAGAAAAGACGGGTCGGGCCAAGGGGGGAATAGGTTGGCGATGGGAAGAGGGATGTGTCGGTGGCCCAAGGATGTCACAGACTCATCCATGAGAATTTGAGATGGAGGATTGAACTTTTGGAGGGCAAAAACAAAAGAAAGAACAGTGGAACGAAGAATGACTTTTAAAATGGAACAATACGATAAACTCGACGCGATTTTTCAGAAACTCACAAAAGAAAACGGTTTTAAAACTAAGTGAATTTTACGGCTGTTGCACCTAGGTAGCTATATTTTGGGACGGAGAGAGTAGTATTTTACTGACATCCTATTTTTGAATGAGATCAATTACTTTGTAAGATGCACAACTTGTAATTTATGCCCCCCACCCCACTCCTCCCCTATGCCTTAACACATGCTAAAGATACATGGATAAAATTCCTATCAAAATCATATATACATGTATGTAATTGTGGGCATCAGGACTTAAATCCGGATGAATAAAGATGCTCCCACACTTCACTATCACACAAAATATGATTTCCCATGGATCTAGAATTCTAGATTAATGTTGCCTTTGTGTGAGAGATCAAACTAGTCAATGTGTACATATAAAGTGATTTTTACAGTTCATGAATAATTATCTGCATGACACAGCAAATCTTTCACATATACAATATATGTTAGAGTTTGTGTCGAATATGTGTACATAGTCGGTTAGAGTTTAGGACTTGGAGTTGTAGTACGCGTTAGGGTAGAGTTAGAGTCAAATTATATCCTAGGCTCTCTCTTAAATAGAGAGGCGGACTAACCGCATAGCGACTTAGCAGAAGGCAACGAGAGGGAGCGGTTGGCCGGCGGCGTACTGGTTATCAATGGTTTATCGGTGCCGGTTTTCTACAAGTGGTATCAGAGCCTGGAGGGAGATTCAAGGATATATGTGCGATGGATGAGCCCCACACTGTGCCACTCGCAGTTGATGTCCAAGGAGGGACATGTGCGCAAGGTGTAGCACAGCGGCGATCAACGAATTGATCGGTGGATTCGGACACTTTGGGCAGGCGGCCAAAACCATTCGATGAGCTACTTTGAACGGGGAGATGGTAAGACGTGACGCTTAGGGTTGATTGAAGCTGGAGGCGATTAGTGTTCTCGATCGCTAGAGTTGAACACTCCAGGCAGGGTGGCCCGGGCCTTTCAGTGAGCTGTGCATTCGATAGGGAGATGGCTAGATGTGCGCTCGGGTCATTTGGCGGCTGGGAGGATGGCATGGCGATTTGTCAGCTTCAGCTTAGCTAGATTGACGGGTGATCAATTAGAGGTCGGAGTGGGTGGATCCTGGGGTTGTTTTGGAAGGTGTTGGCAAGATGGTACGCGATGGATTGCTACAAAGGCAACGTACGCATGGCAAGCAGTGGAACCAAGCTGTGGGCAGTCAGATTATAGATCAGACCAGCAACATGCTAGTTCAACCGGGTTAGCACAGCAATAGGCGCTAGCAGTAGCAAACCTGCGGCATTTGTCATTGGCGTGATTGGCCGAAGGTGCCAGGTGGTTGAGCAGGAGGCCATAGAAGTATGTGGAGGCTCAGGAGGTCATAGGGAGCGGCGGTACGCAAAACTACGTGTCGAAGCCAAAGACCACAGAGATGACCGGATTCCAAAGGTAGCAGGATGGCTAGGTTTTGAGCGGGATCACACAGGAGAACGACTTGGCTTGCGTGGGTACATTGATGGACAGTGACTCAGATCCTTGAGTCCTACTAGGCTACGCACGGAGGAAGCAAAGTCAGAGGCCAAGTTCAACATGAAAGATGTGGAAAGAGATTCAATTTGGACTCAAATCGGAATGAAAATCCCCAAATAAATATAGAAAGGATTCCATGCGATTGCAATCACAACAATCATAGAAAATCACAAGTGCAAGGACAATATCTGACCTTGATTTCGTGGGCGGAGAGTTCATGGGTCGGTGCTGCACTGTTTCAGCGAGCGGCGATGCGGGCGGCGGGGCTGCTTGGCGTGGGACAGCTCCTTGTAGAGGAGGCGGCAGTGGCTTCCCACAACCGACGGGCGGCGACATCTCCGGTGGCAGCGTGGAACCCGTCGGAGGGAGGCAGAGCCTACAGATGGCATCAGCTCTTGAGAGGGTGGCAGCGTCGAGGATTCTAGGAGGCGGGCGGCCTCGAGGAGTCCGGCGCGGCAGCGGTAGCGCCCCTAAACTGACGGGAGGGCCAGCGGCGGGCGGTAGGTATGAGTAGAGAAGGAGAGAGGAGGAGGGGATCGATCTAGCCCACTCCTGTTGACTGGTTTTTTTACCATAACGGAAAACTAGTTGGTTTTTTGGAGAAGGAAAAAGCCAGTTGATCCGGCTTGGTTTTAGTCGGTGGGTCAGAACCAGGGCAGATCTGATTTAATCAAGGCGACAGTCAGTTTATTTGATTATCGTCGATGGTGTCAGCGATGGCTTTTAAATTTGATGTGGTTAAATTCGATGGTACCGAAAATTTCGTTCTCTGATAGACGAGGGTGAAGGATCTGTTGGTGCAACAAAAGATATCCAGGGCTCTCACTGAGATGAAACTGATAAAGATGGATGATGACAAGTGGGAGAAAATCAAGACGTAGGCAGCTGCGACGATACAATTGTCTCTTGGATTCGGTCATGTACCTTATTATGGAGGAAGATTCACCAAAGAAAATTTGAGACAAATTGACAACCCAGTATATGTCCATGTCTGGCGAGTAAGTTGTATCTCAAACAACAGTTGTATAGTTTGCAGATGCAAGAGGAGTCAGATCTTGGGGGCACGTTGATGCCTTCAATCAGATGATCACGAATCTAAGCAAGTTATATGTGAAACTAGAGGATGAAGACAAAGCTATAATTCTTCCGAGCTCACTTCCACCACCTTCTGAGGATGTGGTGACTACTCTAACGTACAGCAAGGATACTATCAAGACTAAGGAGATAATTTCAGCGTTGCTTGGGCATGATTTGAGAAGATCAAAATCAAATGCAACAGAAGCTTCTCAGGGTGAAGGTTTGCTGGTTAGGGCAAAGCATGACAACGAGATGGGAACATCGAAGGGCAAAGAGAAGAAGGTGGTCCATTGCTATAAGTATCATGATATTGGGTATATAAGGAGGAATTGTCTGTTACTGAAGAAGAGGAGAGATGTAAGTACAAGTTTAGCATCAGATGGTGATGACTTAGATAGCAGCAGTCATGAGTTACTAACGGTGTCTAACAAGAAGTCTGGTGAAGCGTGGATATTGGACCCGACTAGTTCCTATCATGTGACATCGAAGCGGGAGTGGTTCTCTTCATACAAATCTAGTGAGTTCGGCGTTGTTCACTTGGGCAATGACACGAGTTAGTGTGTTGTTGGAGTGGGTGATCTCAAGTTCAAGATGTATGTTGGCAATGAAATGCTACTTCAAGATGTGAAAATATGCCAGGACTAAGTAGGAGTTTAATTTCGCTTTGGAGTATACATGAGGAAGGATAGTTGTATCAGGGTGATCCTGATGGGAAGACTATTATGGCTGGTGAGAGGACGGATTCATGTTTGTACAAGCTACAAGAGGGTGTTGTTGTAGGTGGAGTCATGGAAAACAGGTATGCTAGTGTTGTAGTGTATGTTCCTGATGGCGGTGAGCCAGGCATAGGCTTGTCGGACGGCTCAGTGTGAGCGGCAAAGAAGGAAACAGCTCAAGTCCAGGTACACGGAGGTTCGCACATAGAGCAAATTCAAGTTGGCGTGGCATATTCGTCAAGGTGAAGTTTGTTAGAGTTTATGTCGAATATGTATATATAGTCGGTTACAGTTTAGAACTTGAAGTTGTAGTAGGTATTAGGGTAGAGTTCGAGACGAACTCTGTCCTAGGCTCTCTCTTAAATAGAGAGGTGAACCTGTTGTAACCATATGGGAACTTAGCAGAAGACGGCGAGAGGGAGCTACTAGCCTGTGACATACCGATCAAGAGTCGTTGTAAGTCTGATACGCTGTAATTATGCTTGATTAGGGAGGATCACCTATAATCATTGCCCGGAGATGTAGGTTTGGCTGAACCTCGTTAACAAATATCGTGCCTCGGTGTTGTCATTAGTTTTGGATCTTCTATGGCATTCCTTCTGCGTTCGGTGTTCGATTGTTTATTGGTGCCGGTTTTCTAATAATCTGTACAACTCTACCTTAATATCTTCTTCAATTCCCATTAACAATATGCAAGGAGGATTAATTTTAAACCGGAGAAGCGACATTGGTATAGTAGTGTAGTCGTGAGTGCTTTTTACAGTATTTTAGTATGCGGTCCTTAAACTTGTCTTATGGTGTTATCTAGGTCTCTAAACTTATTAAATGTACCATTTAATGTCCAAATCTCCGTAAATAGGATGTTATGTGGCACACCAGGACGAAGCTCGATATCTAAAATCCAGCTAACGATAGCACCATGATGCACCCTTTAACCTAGCTTTTATCATCGGAGAGATTCGTAGGCTTCACACCTACATGTCAAAAATAGGTAGAAACATATTGATTATGGATATTTGGACCTGGAGTGGCATAATTAACATGTTTAGGATTCAGATCTGTAGTTCAATAAATTAGGGGCCTAGATGACATCATAAAATAAATTTAAGCCTCGTTGGTCTACTTTACACTTTTAGCAATATCAATAAGTCTTGATCTCTTTAAGCGGTGTTAAGGAGATACACTCGTGATATATGTATGATATTCGTGTATAGTGGTGTGTATATATATACGTCTTTCACGTAATCGAATTTTTGTTTGACCAAAACGAAGTCGGAAAATTGTAAACCAACAACCGTAAAGAGTACTCTCCAGCATAATTGGACCAGAAGTCTCGCCATAATTAATTCTGCTATCAAAGCTAGCTAAGCGCCCTGATTAGCAAGGACGATCGAGGCGACCGGGAATAGGATGGAGAGAGACATGGATGTGAACTCCAAGCCCTCCATTAAAAGAAGTTGTCACTGGGCTAGCTAACAACCCCTGCCCCACACCGCGAAAACCTTTCCAAGGGCGTGTTCATGTCCCATATGGAAAAGCCACGAAGTGTTGTGGAAAGAGGGCAACAAGAGGCCAAATACCTACTGCCTACTGCTTAGAACTTGGGAGAAGGAGAGGAGGCGATGGGCGGCAATGGCAAAGCTTGGAGAAAAAGAGAGCTATCCAGCTACTAGTGCTGGCTACCGGTTGCACTACCGGATGATGAGAGGAAGGAAAGTTAATTTGAGATCCATCGATTGGGGAAGAAGCCACCATGCAATACGCCAACCACACACCTATAGTAAATGATCGGTGAGTGCACACACACACGCACAGGTGGTTGGGTGGGTGATGAGTAATGTTTCTTCTGCTGCCGGACCGCCATCTCCATGTCCCCAATAGGATAGTGTGTGCATAGAGCTAGCCACAGATTTTTTTTTTCCCCCAAAAGAAAGAAAAGAACAAGCCAGTACAAATTATCACAATCATTTGTGCAGATAACTAATAAATTACCAAACCAGAATTAATCATATAAATTAATATACCTGAACCAACACGCGCTCAGACAAAGACAGGTTGTACGACAGACCTAACTGCTCTAGAACGCAGGTACGTGCCCGCCGTTACTGTCATACGAGCAGTATAAGCAACGTAGCCATCCAAATATCTCCATATATAGATTGCTCTTTTCTTTCGGAAGATTAATTTTGCTTCTGCATGCGTCGCTTTTTTTAAATATACTTTTTTACATGGTCTTTACCGTAAGACTTTGAATAGTAATTTATTTCATATACCTTCAATAACTATAAAACTATTATCATATATAAGTTATTTCAAATACGAGTCGAATAATATAACAAGCGTTATATTAAATTTATGTATTGTTTAATTATTACTACGTCTGTCCCTAAAAGAATGACGGAGTTACTAGTTGAAGTCATCAATGTTGATTTTTCTTAAACAAAGACGTCTTATATTTTAGAACAAAGATGTTTTATATTTTAGAACGGAAAGAGTACTATGCAAATTATGCATGCATGTATACATATGGGCCGGCACGAATTAAGAAAAAACTAGATGATTCTCCGTGCATTGCTCGTGAGATATATAATTTAATATTGGTGAAATATAAATGGTTTGTTTGTGCATAAAAGCTAGTAATTTTTTTTAAAGAAACATGTTGGATTATCCTCTTGTACATGTACAATGCGTTTATACATAAGAATTTCAAACAAACAACAAAACCGTTCTTTTCTGATATCACATATTGTGATTACTGATCATTCTGAATTTAAGCATTTACTTATTACCACTTGCGCATATGTTTAAGTATGAACCAAATTATATGAAAAACGGAGATTGAACTTTTGCAAAAGTATCGGAATTATCGCACGTGTTGTCTAATATATATATAGGACGATCAAAGCTGATAGGGAAAATATGATGAATGCCTCCAGTCACTCATTATATGGCGGGTCGTAAGCAGTCAATTAAACCATAGCCCTGTTGTGTGCTTGTGGAGGCATGGCATTGATACCTTACATTTTCACCAATAGCAAAAGAGCAGCAGAAAAATAACTTCATGCTTGGCGGTGTATAGATTTAACCTTATAGTTATAGGTAGATGTCTAGACGCCATATATGCGAGAGATTAGTGATGCCAGCCACCACCACCGGTGTTGCAGAATCCATCCAACTCCACATTGGTTTTGCTGATTGCTAGCCATCCATAGCTACCATGGCCGATTTAAACTATAGTTAGGGAAGTGTGATTTAAAAAAAGGCCACCTATTAATTAACCATCTCCTGGTTATCCCATCATTAAGACAATAGCTGAAAGTGAATCGAGATACCACCCATTAATTAATCATCTTCTGGTCATTCCTTCATCAAGTCAATTGCAGGAGGTGAATATGACTGTTGCAGATGGAGTGCTAGGCCACCCGCGGGAGCAAATCGATAAGGGAGGACGAAAGGTTGTAGCGACATTTGTTTATTCACATAAGAGATTCAACGGTTGAAATATGTTGATGATGTGGCTTAATGTGGATATTGTTTTATAGTATTTATTATTTATAGTGAGTATCAATTTTATAGAAAGAAAGGATAAACAAAATGGTAGTACATGCACAGTGGGTTTGAGAATGACATGGACGCTTCTAATATTGCCCGGCCCTTTTACACATGCTCGTCCACGTGGCCAATCCAAACGCGCTCAATCCAATCATCCCGTCGAGAAAAAACCCAACTTTTTTAAGCAGCTGAGACGGGTAATTTTCAGAAGAAAGAAAAAAAACTAAAGGAAAGCAAAATTGCCTGGCTCGTCAAACCTTTGGAGTGCGTCCATGTGTGCGCCCGTGTGATGTGGCCGGTGGGTGTTCATGTCTCCGCTTGTCTCCCCGCCCACCTCAAATATTCTCAACCCCCCAACCAATTCATTCCCCCACCTCATTCCTTCCTTCCTTCCGCCGCCCTCTCGTCCCCTCTACCCGGCCAGCCGGTCTCCCCTACTACCGATACGCGCGCGCACGCTAACTGCTTGCACCTCGAGAGAGAGAAAGAGAGAGAGAGAGAGACGGCGAGCTAGCCCTGGCACGCAGGAGAAGCGAATTGAAGTGGCGGCGACAAGAGCAGCTGCTGCTAGACTACTCGTCATGGCTCAGGAGGACGGCGGCGGCCACCTGAGCGACGCCGGCCTGGAGCTGGGCCTGTCCCTCGGCGGCGGCGGCGGAGGAACTCCCAACGCGCCAGCCCACCGTGGCAGCTCCCGGCGGCTGTCACCGTCGCAGTGCCCGCTGGAGCCGTCGCTGACCCTGAGCATGCCCGACGACGCGGCGACCGCGGCCGCGTCTGGCGGGGGCGGCGCCGCCCACAGCGTGTCGTCGCTGTCCGTCGGGGCGGTGAAGAGGGAGCGCGCGGAGGAGGCCGATGGCGAGAGGGTGTCGTCGACGGCGGCGGGGCGGGACGACGACGACGACGGGAGCACTCGCAAGAAGCTCCGGCTGACCAAGGAGCAGTCTGCGCTCCTCGAGGACCGCTTCCGGGAGCACAGCACGCTCAACCCGGTACGTCACGTACGTGCGCGCGTACTTCTTACGTTCTATTGACTTGCCGCTGCTAGTCCAGCCTAGCTGCAGAAATTAAGCTGCACTTACCTACAAAAATCAGATACAGTATGTAAAACACAAGGAGCAAAGATAAACATAGCGTATATTAATTTGTAATTTGTTCATCTTTGTGTGGATCAAAATTAAATATGAGTTACTGATAATGAACGACCGCTTTGTTTCTTCGAGCAGAAGCAGAAAGTCGCTTTAGCGAAGCAACTGAACCTCAGGCCAAGGCAGGTGGAGGTCTGGTTTCAAAACAGAAGAGCAAGGTTAGTGTTTTTATTTTTTGCAACTTCTTTTTTCCTTTTTGAGACCAATATTTGCAACATGTACACGCCCAGCGTACATGTATTCTACTAGTACCTTTTATCTCAGAAAGAACCTTCAGCGGAGGGACCTCGCCTTCGCTTTTTCTTTACGTAATTCAATCAGGCATGCATGACAAGGATTATATCTATGTGTAGAAATATTTGGGTGTTGCCCTGGTGCAGTTTGTGGCTGTGGTTGATAACCAGCGATTTCGGTTACACGCGTGTACCCATGCAGGACAAAGCTGAAGCAGACGGAGGTGGACTGCGAGTTCCTCAAGCGCTGCTGCGAGACGCTCACCGAGGAGAACCGTCGGCTGCAGCGCGAGCTGCAGGAGCTCCGCGCGCTCAAGTTCGCCCCACCGCCGCCGTCGCCGTCCTCGGCGGCACACCAGCCGTCGGCGGCGCCGCCGCCGTTCTACATGCAGCTCCCGGCCGCCACGCTCACCATCTGCCCGTCCTGCGAGCGCGTCGGCGGCCCCGCGTCCGCCGCCAAGGTCGCCGCCGACGGGACCAAAGCAGGGCCCGGCCGGACCAGCACCCACCACTTCTTCAACCCCTTCACCCACTCCGCCGCCTGCTGATCCATCCGCACGCGCGCGTGCATGAATATATCTGCAGTTCTGCACCGAACAGACATGGCACTGCTCCTGACTGCTAGCTAAAGCTAATACTACCTCACGTCACAGGTAACATATACACGTGACCCAGGACAACGTACATGGCGACATGATGATCATCCTCCTTGAGCTACAGTTTCTTGGCCTGGGGGGATTCCAGCTTCCATTAGCTAGTCAGTCCATCAATCATTCAATCATAGGCTTAATGATAGGATTAGTCAAATTAATAGCCGGCCGCAGATAGCTATAGCTACCCTAGAACTACCTGATCAATGTATATTTTTGTGCATGCATGTAAGTATGTAACTGTGTGCCCCCCTCTCAACTAGTTAGCTTTTCTTTTTGTTTCACCAGCTAGTTAATTTTCAGAGGGGATCATCATGGGCAGTGCAGTGGTACGTGGTACCGTTAGCTAGAAGATTAAGCTTGTACTATACTATTACTAGCACTACTGATGGATTAATTCTTACTACACACAGTGTTGGATCGGATGACCACATGAGCTGCTTCATATGTTTTAAAATATAGCTATTTCTATATTGTTTTAAAGAGATTAAAAAATAAAGATGAAAAATCTATATTGTTCTTCATTAATACAAGAAAAACTTAAAGTTAGTAGGAGACTAGAAGATATGAAATGATTGGTAGAGATATAATAGTCACAATAGCATAAAAAATCAAAAATAGCTATATTTTAAAATAAAAAGTATTTTTAAAAATAACTATATTATGAAACAGGAGAGTAGCTAGCTAACTAGCATGCCTACCTCCCCTGTTCGCTTGGCCCTGTCGGGTGCGTGTACATGTGTTTACTTTTGTATGGATGTACGTCTCAATGATTGTGTGTGTCGGGGCTCCAAACTTCAAAAATTTATTGAGTTGCCATCGCTTTCGATTCTGCTGATTATTGATTAATCAGAAGGAGTGCGCGACTCGCCTCTCATCTTTTCGTTTGCTTAATTAGGACTTGATTGAGAGCGGTAGCCATCTGGATTTCTGCTCTGCTGCACGCCATATTAATCAACCCAAGGCAATTTTCACACGGCCACTCGCGATCGGTTCTAGCTGCTGGTGCGTAGCCCATATATACATGATCGGTTGTACGTACTGTTGGACACTGACAGTTTCCGGCCGATCATATACTACTCATCAGCTGTCGTTAATGTTAGTTCGTTGAGTAATTACTGCACTTACGTATAGTTAGAGTCACTACTACGAAAAAGTATATCTGTAATAAACAAAACATATTTTTTTAACGGTCCCATCAATCATCGTAGGTCAGAGAAAATAGAACCTTTCGCAGGTGGTCGTCTTTTTGGCTCGTCCGTGGAAAATCAGTTTTGTAGCTCTTTTGACTCGTCTGTGAAAAATCAGTTTTGTAGTAGTGAGTCGAAGTTACCCTCTTGTTTTGTTCTGGCTCTAGCTAACTAGCTATTTCATCCGTCTAAAAATATAAGATGTATTTATTTTTCATAAAATTAATATTTAAAAATTTTAACTAATAATTAAACTAAAAATATATGTGTTTAAAGTCATGTATATAGTATCACTAGATTTATATTTAATAATATTTTTATATGATGTTAATTTTGTAGTTATTGATGATATATTATAAAAGAAATTAATAGTCAAATTATAATGTTAAAGATTATGTAGAAATTTAATGTGTCTTATATTTTTATGCTGAAGTAGTAATTTACACAGGACGACAAACCATGCGTGCGGATCGTGTGATGAGTGATGGCACGAGCAAATCATGACACGTATAAACGGAGCTTCGCGGCGTGGTAGTTACTATGGGAAGCATCAGGCATGCTTGCCAAGTATGAGCCGGCCGGGCTTGGCTGGCATGGCCGGCCGCGGAGCACGCATGCGCCTGGAGATGGCCAGCGACCTGTCCTGGAAACCTGGCGGTTGAATTCCTTTTCTGACGGCTAGTTTAGTTTGCGCTGTGCGCGGCTGCAGCTGTCACGTACTCTGGCCGTTGTGTTGGCCCCGGTCGGCTGTCTGGTATACGCCGGGCTGCATCAACCTCCCGTCGTCACGCGTTACGTGTCGGGACCGGCCGTTACCTGATGGGGATAACTGCTTGCCCGGTGGAGGCTACGAATAGTCGGGAGTAGAAACGGAAGATAGTCGATGTAATACGGTGCGTATGAATTAAACTAGGTTGAGGAGAAAGTCAATAATTTTAAATTAAAAACGGAGTCAGACGAGTTTGCATGAAACTAGCTGAATTTTCCTAATTGTATCTGATATACAGCTGTTCTATAAATCTGTTTGTGTGTATTGTAGACAACAAGTCAACAACTATATTGATGATGATAACCAATAATAGTATATCCGGATGCAATTATGTGCCTTGTGTTGGTGCCACAAACAAACGAGACTTCATTGTCGTATACGTATATGATTGAGCTTAGCTATAGGCTGATCTGGATGTTTTGATGTCGCTTGACATCTCTAGTCTAGATCGAACTCTAGATAGTTCCCTGATCTCATACAATTTTCTACACTCCGTACAATAGTATCATATACACGCAGCACAACACCGGACTTCCACCGAGCTTCTCTGACGGAGGCCGGTTCCCCGTGAAGGCGACGAAACGGAGAGCGCGAGACCAACACCAGACGAGTTTACAGTTACACCGGTCACACCGCGCGCATGCATGCACGCCGCCCGCCCGCGCGCGTGGGCTGCAACCGCTGCACGCCTCCCGTCCCCGAGAGTTAAATGTCGCGCGCGCATCTTCCGTACGCGCTCGGAGACCGTGGACACGTCGCCTGCTCCCCTCGCGGCGCGCACGGCCGGCGACCTGCTGCGAATTCTGGACACCGGCGTACGTACGCGCATCGGCGCGTTCCCCCGGCACGCACACGCACGCACGCCGCAGCGTCGGCAAACGGGCGGGCACCCCGAACCCGGCCGGCACGTTCGCCGAACCTGTCCCGAGATCTGAGGCAACGATCTGACGAGGTCTGTACTAACGCGCGCGGCCAGAGAGGTCGAGAGGGACCATCTCCTGTGTCGATCGCTACTGTCCTAGGCCGTGTCAGCCTCTCATCATTCGCGTGGATTTACCTGCGGATACGCTTGCCCACATGACGTGCATCGCGCAATCATTGGCCCCCCACCAGAAAGATACTCCTACATCTCGATTGGGCTCAGGGCCTCAGGCTTTGGGATAGAGATCTGTATTCTGGGGGCTACGTGCTCTCTGCTGTACTGGTACTACGTACTTTCCGTACCCATCTTTGTCGCGTCGTTCGTGACAATTTATTCGGGCGTACAATCATATGATCCTATTCTACGTACCGAGTTGGATATGAACGGGATGAGATCGAATATGATATTTAGCGTACCAACCGCCCACCCGGCCGGCGATAGAAAGATTGTTTCTGGATTAAAACTGACCCCTGTACTGTCATCTCAGGGTTGATTTGAAGGCGCGAACGGGTGGTTTGCAGGAGAGGAATACAATGCAGGAGATCTACTCGTAGATTTCCGTCTCGCTTCTACAACATTATCCGGAGGCTACTTTTGATGATTATTGTTATATCGTCACTATTTTTTTGTGATGAGGACTGGATTTTTACAATTTGGTTTTTTTAAAAAACTTATTTTACAAATAGACCTAAATAAAAGTTATTATAAAAATAAACACATGATACGGGTTAAATCTCTCGACGACAAAGTCTTTGGTGCTTAAACTCGAACGTTGGCGCCAGTTTATTTGGCGCAGACCCTCTGCCACCTATGAAAAACTTTCGTCCATCCTCCTCTTTGAATTCTATTGATTGGGCGTTAAATTTTGTGAGAAAATTGATAAATCAACGTATGATGATTTATTTCTCCTAATTCGTTATTAGTATGAGTGATACTTAATCTGAGATGAGGGTGTGGATCCATCCCTCCCCTAACACTCTCCAAACCCTATTGATGTGGTGTCATGGGAAAATTGATAAATCAATGCATCCTAGTTTTTATATTCCATAGTTAATTTTTAGCACTAGGACTTGAATTTAGGGATAAGGGTGTGGGAGGTCGATGCCATGGAGATTGGTATAAACCCTCGGCATTGATGGAATTGGCATTGAGACGTTTAACCTCGACACTAAGAACTTTGATGTCGAGTTTTGGTCCATTTTCATAGTAAGTCTTTTTTTTTAAGGAGGGTAAGGTGTTTATATGTGAAATAAGTTTCCAAAAGTGTTAGAATGTAAAAAATCCAGGCGATGAGGAGAGGTTACTTTCTGCCCGCAGATCAAATCAATCAGAAGAGATATGGAATATATCCGCAGGGAATTGGAACCTGGCTGACGACAATGTTCTCTCGTTGCCGACGTCCTGCTTCCCCGCAAACACCAAGGTTCAGGAAACACAAGGAATTTGCGTGCTTTTTTGAGTGTTGTTCTAATGAACCAAAGGAATTTGTTTAAAATATATTTTCCAGTACCTGTCTACGCATAATGTGACAGCAGGACATCATGACAGCACGCGGAAACTTACGTTATGGTAATTTCTCGGTAGCATTAGCGTGGGTGTAGACACATGTCGTGCACCTGTCACGACCCAACGACAAGTGCGAGACCACCTAATTAGATAAAGTAAGTTTTTGAGATGAAAGCAAGTTTTTTTTAACTCAACCAAAGAGTAAGTTATAGTTACACATCACACCATCGCGGTACAAAATGAGTAGGTCATCCGAGGCAGATCTCACGCCGGACATTTAATCCAAGCCGTCGATCCTGTGATCCGCGGCCCAGAAGGGGCAAGCCCGTGCGTGGGTCCGTCCTTCTACTGACAGATACTAGCAGTAAATGCGACCGGAGCATGCACGTGGGCTAAGGAGAGAGCAAATCTAGCGCAGCAGAGAATTCGAATCAGGGGGCCAGCCGAGGTAGGCAAGGCAGGCAGCTGATCAAGTGAGGTCCATAGATTCTGTACCGGCACGGCATACGCACGCAGCTCGCAGCTTCTCGATCGAACGGACCAAAAGGGAATTTTTTTGATTTTTAGATTTATTTATTAAAAGATTTGCAAAAATAGATTTTCGTTTCAAAAAATTGCAAAAATAGACTCCCGCCGCCCTCTGGGAGGGCGATTTTTAAAAATCGCCCTCCCAGGGGGCGATTTTATGACGTGGCTGACGGCCGTTGGCCCCCCCCGCCGACGGCCGTCAGCCATTTTGCAGGCGGCCCCCGGCCTCCCAAAAACCGCCCTCTCAGAGAGCGGCAAGGGGGCCGCCTGCAAAATGCGCCCGGGGGCCGGCCATTTTACAGGCGGCCCCCTTGCCGCCCTCTGGGTGGGCGGTTTTTGACTTGCCGCCCAACTAGAGGGCGGTATTTAGCCTTAATATACCAATATTCCGAAAAAAAAATAAAAAATTGATTTAAAAAAATTAATTTTCGAAATCAATTTTTATGTGACTACCGGCTGTCGTCACTATTTCCTAGGCGCATACTGTCGCCGCTCCCTGGCCGTGCCATCCTCACACAGTAGTTGCATCGTTAGTTGGATATCAATAGGTTTGTATGATAGTTAATGTGTGTTTAGTTGTCACCGCTCGGAATGTACTTTCGTCGTGAAGTTGACACTCGAAAATTCATATTTTTGATCAGATTCGTCAGAAACGTAGATCGTGAGGAATACGTCGTTTGATCGATGAGCGTAAACGAAGTAAAGTGGTTTCATCAGGAAACGTAGAATTAATAAAACGTTATATACAACAGACAAACTATTACAGACACAAAGTACTACGGGCCCGGACCGTAACCTCTAGGCCTCTTCGACTTCCTACCCTGCGCTCGCACCTGTCCCTGGGAGTACGTCAACCTGTCTGGTGGTACAGCACGGCCAGCGCGGGTCGTCTGCACGGGTGTGGCAACTGGTGGGTCCTGTGTCTGTGGTGGTGGAGCTCCTTCGAGCTGCGAGGCAGCTAGTATCTCATGGATCTCCTCGCCCTCGTCCTCGTCCTCTAAATCGTCCCCCTCGAAAGGACCCGGTGCCCAACCGCTGCCGCGTGCGCCCTGCGTGGAGGAGCCAGCGCCAGCAAACATCGATGGCGCTGTAGAGTGGAACAATGTACACCAAATTATTGATTATTGCAAATCGAAATTTTGCAAGAGAAAAGTAAACTTTGATATAACCTGAAGGACCTTCTGTGGTGGCACCGGAGGCACTTGTCATGCCCAGCTGCACGTGTGGTTGTGTGTGGTACACTCCATGCGTCGACGTGCTAGCTCCAGAGGGATGTAGGTACGGTGTAGCGAAGGCTGCAGCGAAGGCTGCAGGGAAGCATATTGATGTACAACGGTGCATGTCATACAAGAAAACATATTATGAACGGAAGGTTAGTAGAATTTACCTCTGGAGGGGCCAGATGGCTGACTGGAACCCTGTGGGCGCACTCCTGCTCCTCGTCCTGTTCCTGCTGGCCGTGGATGCTGCTGCTGGGGTATATAGACGGGAGGTACCGCGTCAGCCGCGCGACAAGTGAGCGCACGAAGCACTGTGTGCAACGCCTGACGAATCCTCCCGAAGGTCGTCCTCTGCTCGTCCGCAGTCAGCACGATCCCAGTGTCCAACCGTGGTGTAAGGCGGTAGCGACCTCGGCCTACCAAGCCCAGGTAGACGCTGCACGGCCTCGAACCGAGCAGATATGTCCTGCGCCCAACCGTGCCCCCCGTCAACCGGACCGACTGCGTCCCCTGCGAGGGGAAGTCCCAGCAGGTAGGACACGTCCTGCAGTGTGGGAGTCATCTCGCCACACGGTAGGTGGAACGTGTGGGTCTCCGGTCTCCAGCGATCCACCAGCGCTGCCAGAAGTGACCGGTCAGCTTCCCATCGCCTGGCGGGGTCTCTCTCGTCCGGTGCGGGCTCAACTAGCCTGCACAGCGGAAGAAGTCCAGCCTCACACAACCTGCCAAATATAGAACTGTATTCAATATCGGGGAAAACATAGATATGCACAAATGATGTGAATGAATATTCGTACAGCTCTTACCTCTGACGGAACCGGGGATCTATCCGCAGGAGCTGACGTGAAGGCCGTGGACGGAAGGTGCCTAGCTGGGCACCCTCGACGGCTGACAGGTAAGACCGGTGGGACTGGTCGAGACCCCGGTCGAGCAGCTCTGGTGTAGGTACGCCATACCTGCATACAAATAGAGAGTTAGCGTAAATTAGTTTTAATGTTTATAGCATTGTTACATGACAATAAAAAACAACAGTACGATACATGTCATTCTACAACAAAGATCAAGTATAGACTGACTACTACATATAAGGTTATTCCGCTGAGCTGAGGGTCCAGTCGAAACCCTCGCATCAGCCAGTTGTATACTGATCCAAAACTTCTCTCAGCTGGCCTATCAATACCCTTAGCCGTTGAACTAAACTCCGACAGATCTACACCGTCTGGACCATATCTCACATTCCCTTGCCCGTGAAATAACTGAAATATCACCTTATTTGACATATCTGTTGATGAAAAATATAGTTAAACTAGGTACCAACATCCTCCTAACATCTAAAACCGTGTATTCCAGATTTTACAAGTAATATCTGTACAAAAAATAAGTCATCTAACAGATTAACTAAAAACTACAGATCTATATAGTACTATACACGTAACTAGTACATTACTACATTAATTCTTACATACAAATAGAAATTGCAAAGGAACAATGGATTTTACCTGCTGGCAAATCAGCAAACGGGCAGAGCTTCGCTGCTTTCGCCCTCTCAGCTCTCTCCTGTTTTTTTTTCTAATTTGAGTGAATTTTATGACTTTTTTGAGTCTGGGAGGGGGGTTTTATAACCGGGGGATAAAAACCGCCCTCCCATAGGGCGGCAAGGGGGCCGCCTGCAAAAAACCACCCTGCAAATGGGCGACTTTGCAGGCGGCCCCCCGGGAGCCAAAAACCGCCCTTTCAGTGGGCGGTTTTTGGGCACATTTTGCAGGCGGCCCCCTTGCCGCCCTCTGAGAGGGCGGTTTTTGGGAGACCGGGGGGCCGCCTGCAAAATGGCTGACGGCCGTCGGCGGGGGGGCCAACGGCCGTCAGCCACGTCATAAAATCGCCCCCTGGGAGGGCGATTTTTAAAAATCGCCCTCCCAGAGGGCGGCGGGAGTCTATTTTTGCAATTTTTTGAAACGAAAATCTATTTTTGCAAATCTTTTAATAAATAAATCTAAAAATCAAAAAAATTCACCAAAAGGTGCCTAGGACCGAGGCCACGTTAGATCTCGAGATGGGCCGCCGGGCTCAGATTTCCAGCGCACGCGCACATGCGATGCGACGAGAGGTGGTACACATCTTCTGGGCTTATTTCACCGAGAGGCCAGGCCCCTCCCAGCCGATCCCGTGAGGCGTGAATCCTCCGCGCGCCCATTCGTTCAACGTGAACATGTTTCCTCGTGCAATGAATGTTCATACATTCAGCGTGAACGCTCTCGGTGGTCGGTCATCACGGGGGTACTACTAGTGTGGAGTACTCCCTTAGAATTGATGGGATCATGGGAGGCACAGGTCACCGTCACACCGGCAGCACGTACGTAGGCGTCTTCGCATACGTGCTTTGCTTCGGCCCAGCCGCACCGCATGCAGCGGGGACGATCGCGTACTAGGCGCGCGCGCGCGCGCGGCGCTTCTGAGTGATTAACCGGCTCCAGTCGCGGCGGTGAACGAAGATGTGCGCGACCGCCCGGCAGGAGATGGCCCGCGCGGCGCGTTCGAGGTGATAGCCGCGGCCGCGGCATGGTTTGCACCGTTGCACTGTGGAAGCAGGCGGGTATCGGTGGTGCCGCGAGGGGACGGATGCACCGTGCGAGGCCGGGAGGACCGTGGCACGGAAGTTCGACAATTCGACTAGACTTGTTCAATTGTCGCCAAGTCAAGTGGGCCCAATTTGTTTACGGACGAATGGGCCACCCTAAACATACACTCGCCTGTTCCGCCTGGAATGACGGAAGTGGGTTAGGCTCATGAATGACGAATTTTTTGTATTTTTATATTTATTTATTAAAAGATTTGCAAAAGTAGATTTTTGTTTGAAAAAATTACAAAAATAGACTCCCACCGTCCTTGGGAGGGCGATTTTTAAAAATCACCCTTCCAGAGGACGATTTGATGACGTGGCTGACGGCCATCGGCCCCCTGACCGACGGCCGTCAGCCATTTTGCAGGTAGCCCCTTGTCTAGCTAAAAACCGTCCTCTCAGAGGGTGGCAAGGGGGCCGCCTGGAAAATGCGTCCCGGGGGCCGGCCTCCCTGCGCGCCCGCAGGCCGCCCGCGCCCGTGCCTGCGCCCGTGCCCTCGCCTGCACCCTCGCCCGGCGCCCGTGCCCGCGCCCCCGCCCGCGCCCGTGCCCGCGCCCGCGTCATTTTCCCGCGCCCTCACCCGCCGCCCGCGCCCCTCGCCCGTGCCTGTGCCCGCCCCCGCGCCCGCGTCATTTTCCAGGCCGGCCCCCGGGACGCATTTTCCAGGCGGCCCCCTTGCCGCCCTCTGAGAGGACGGTTTTTGGCTAGCCAAGGGGCCACCTGCAAAATGGCTGATGGCCGTCGGTCGGGGGACCGACGGCCGTCAGCCACGTCATCAAATCGCCCTCCCAGAGAGCGGTGGGAGTCTATTTTTGCAATTTTTTCAAACAAAAATCTACTTTTGCAAATCTTTTAATAAATAAATATAAAAATACAAAATTTTCCATGAATGACCCTTTTCTATAGTCTACACGACCCAACTAAGCTATCAAAGAAAGCTGGTAGATCACAGCGATGTCAGCTTCATCCTCTCTTTACGGTAAATTCAGCGTGCAATCAACCCAGTCATTTTCCACGTCGTTGTAAGGGTTTTACGGTACCTTAATAACAGCGACAATTTTTATCAACTTGCCCTTTTTGAATTTAAAATCGAGAACTACTCGTCAAGTTTTCGTCCAGCCATGTAATGTCACGTCCGTGTCAAAGTCCAAACTTCACACGGCACAAGCCCGGCCCGCAGGCTCACTTTTTTTTGTCCTAGGAATCTCCTGCGTTACCGCATCACCACTCGACCTCATGTGCGCACCTGTAGCTGTAAGAGTGTGAGGCTTTGCACCGTTCACTGCCTCGGCGGATTATCCTTCTCAGGCCAAGTACGTTGAGCTGTCGATGTGCAAGTAGAGTGCAACATGTCATTGATCGATGCCTTGAACCATACGTCCCTTTATTTTGTCTGCAGTGGAGGAAGCAGCCAAGGAGTGAGAGCTCGGGAAGCAGCTACGAAACGGTCGAGTTGAGGCCGGCCGTACCTTTCCCAAGTCTTTGGATTGGGAAGCACAGAACGGCTCTGCTTTTGCTAGTGTTTTACTGCATTCCTCCACCCCTCAAAACTGACAAGGTGAACTTAGGTGCTTAGCAACTTAAGTTCTTGAATTAAGAGGATCGAAGTATCTACCAAAATTGGAGCACCTTCTTTCTAAAGACTATTGTTATTCTGTTTCATATCCATGGTACTAAATAGCGATTCTTGCAGTTACTATTACGACTGTAATAGCGTTAGCGGAGTGCTCTTGCTACCGCAACAGTGTTGTGCTGCTTAAATAAGGAAGTGACCGCTATGTACAAAATAGCGGCTGCAACATTGCAATATCGGCCACTATTTGGTACATGTTGTCAAAAGATGTTTTATTTTTGGAATTGGGCTCTATTACTAATATATTGTCTATATGTTAAACTTTGAGTAAATTAAGCACTAATCTATAATTTATAATTTCAACATGTAAATTGATCTCATATACACTGATGATATATACATAATTTACTAATATTTTGAGTGTGATTTTTAATTCCTCTATTGAAATATAGCATCCGCAATAGCGCTTGCAATCTGCTACGCTGATTATGATGGGAATCCGCTAGACCCCGCTATCCGCTATTTAGTACCTTGTTCATATTCAAATGCTTGACCAATAAAGTATGCGGTTATACTATAATATTGGGTACCCCGGTATGGTACAATTAGCAAAAGCTTGGAGTTCTTGAAAATATGTACAATTTTTGTTTATACGTTCATACTATTTCCGCCGAAAGTGATATTCGCTATGTAGCCAAATGACTAGTGACAGATCAACCATGTCCACTCCACGCAAGCCGGAACAGAGATCATCCATGTCCACTCCACGCAAGTCGGGACAGAGGGTTTTGGGCGACTCGATAATCTAATTTGGCAATAGGAAGAATTTATAGTAAATTTGAGCTAAATTTAAAAAAGAGTAGCACTTGTGCACAGAGGCCGGTCTGACCATTCTTATGGGGCCGGATGGGGACCTAGTGTCCGACCGAGTCATGGTAGTCATTTTGACTAGAGACCCTATAGCAGTCTAACCGACTATAAAGCAATGGTCTAACCGGCAGACTCTGTCACGTCCAGAAATTCACCTGAATTTTCAAAGCTAATTTATGCATTACATCCTCGTCTAGGAATCAGCCGAGGAATGCAAATTGACAAATTGATAAACATAACCAAAAATGATAAACGAATTATACTTACAACAGAGGCACTTAATCCTCGCACAGAAGAAAATAGCAGCGGAACAAAAATCCTAGCGTAGCTTCATCTTCAAACCACAAGCAGCTCAACTGGGGTATAAGCCAAACACTAAACTTCACCTCTTGCATAGCTTCACTCTGATGATTGTGATATAGCAAGACTGAGTACCACCCACCGTACTCAACAAGCCACACTAGAAAATACAATGTAATGCAACAGGAATCCAAAGAAAAGGCATAGTATAGCTTATTTGCGTAAAACAACATTTAAAACTTTTGCATTTATAAACATTGAAAAACAGTATAGTTTAATTATTATCAATATTTAACCAATCTCTGAACAGCGCTCCAACGTAGTTCAGGCCCAAAACCATAACCCTCCAAACTGGAGCTATCAAGTTTCCACCATTTATCATCATCATTAAGCAGTGTAGGACTAATCACAGAAAACATTGCTAGGCCTGCCCATTGACCGTGGGCACGGCTATTAGAATAGTTTTACTCTGGCCAGAGGTGTACCAATGTACCCACAAGACACAACTCCACAACATATCACTGTGCGCCTTGATACCACTACGGTACCTTGGAAAGGAATTGTGACAGTATCATCCATGTAACTCGCATAATAGGATAGCCTCTCGCCAAACCTCTGGTCTCCGGTAGGGGTGATCAAGTGCCTTCCCGCAAGACGGCCCGACGCCTGAAGCATGGTCTTATTGTCACTGCCATGTGTGGACTTATATCAGCCACAGACACGCCCTGGGGCCTCCTATTAAACTCAGCACACTTCAAACTCCTGCTATCCTATTCTAGCTTGTGATTAGCCCGAGTGTTGCTTCGTAACAAGTAGTACGCGAACCGGTCCTTAACTGTCATGAGCATCGCTAGCAACAATCACAACCCTGGTGCTCACAACCCACCATTCAGCCAAGTTTTAGTTGGCACAATTAATTAACAAACCACGACCAACTGTCGTGAAAATATAGCCATTGTCCATTAATTATTGATAAGTGATTCATTAATTTTTCCCACATAAAATGACGCTACAGTTTCTATGCATGGCTAAGCAAATCCTAAATAATCTAGCCAGATAAATAATTAAACATCCAGCCAATCAATCTTATTTACCTAGAGTATCAAGGTAAAGACATCAATCACAAAATGGCTATAATCAAGAAATATAGAATAATAAATAAATACCCATAATAATGACATTCAAAAGAGTTGCATGCAATAACGTTAAAATAAAATAATTTTCACAAATGGGATCAACATGCTCAAGGAGATTATCATGTGACTTGCCTTGCAACAAAACGTCTTCGATTACTCTTCCGAACTCTTCCGCGGACTTCGTGATCTTCTGAATTGGCGATTGTACGCGACTACACACAAAATAATGAAAAACCGTAAGAAACTCCAAATAAATAGTAATAAAAAGTACATAAACAGGTAAATTATGATTTTAGATGAATTTAGGAAGAAGAATGGGTCGAATCGGAGTTCGTACGGAAAAGATACAGCCTCCGGAATATTGAATTCAGAGAGAATTCCGAAAAGAATTAGAAAAAAAATTCCCTGGAATATTCCTTCAGAAATTAATTATTAAAGGAATCGTTTCGGATAGATAAACGAGTAGGGCCCACTAATCAATGGCTCGACTAATGTAGATGCCGATGTGGCAGGAAAGATGAGATGGCGATAAGGTGGATCGATGACAAGGCAATTAGGGCTGAGGTGGCAGACGAAATGGACTGGCTAGGACTGACATGGCACTGGATTTAGACGCGTGGATCCAACGGTGGAGACTTGACCTGGACAATCCGTTGGTTGCAATTGGCTTGGTATTTTATGTGGATCGGACAAATCGGATTTGGTTGACATGATCCGACGGCTGGGGATTTTGGATGAGGCTCTACTAGTTGGGCCCACTGTCAGTGACCAAAGGAGTTCACCGTCCGGGCCCACATGTCATGCACTGGAGAGGAGGAGCACTGGGTCCACACGTCGATGTCACCAAGGGCTGTCGGCTGGGCCCCGCACGGCAGTGACACACCACCGGGGCAGAAATGCCTGACGACGACGTCGAGCAGCCGGCATCGGGTGACGACGGCGGTGAAGCAGGCTACGGGGACCGGTGACCGGAGCAGCATTTCTGAGGCGTGGACAGCGTCAGCCATCGGCAGCACAAGAGAAGGAGGGGGACGGCTTCGTCTTGGACCCAGCGAGGACAACGGGACTAGACGTCGGTGCATCTGAGGGGAGGAGCAGGGAGCCGAGGAACAGAGGAGAGGACAGAGGCGTCGGGGCTCACCACGGCAGCGGTGGAAGGCGATCTAGACGATGATGATGTTGGCCGCAGTGGCAGCGCAATCTGCTGTGGCGACGACACACGGGATGCACGGGCAGAGGCGCGGCGGTTGTGGCTCCAGGTGACGGTGTCGGCAACCAGTGGCGGAGGGGATGGCACAGTGTGGTGCCAGCGCGAGGAGGGTGTCCCCAGCGACGGTGCAACAAGAAGGGCAACGGCGGTGCATCGGGTTGGAGTGTGAGGCGCGGCGGCATCAAGGAAGAAGGGAGGCCGGCGTTGGTAGAGAAAAGACGACGACGACAAGCAGGAGAAGAAGCTTCGGCCGTGGCTCACCAGCGTGCGGCAAAGGCCACGGTGGGCGACGACGTCGGCGGTGGCTTGCTCGGCGAGGCAGAGGCGCGACCCAGGCAACAGCAGGAAGCGGCGGCGGTAGTGGATCGGAACAGGGACGGCGGTGGCTAGGGCTTCCAGGGCTGGTGGCGGCGGTAGCTTTATATGAGAGGGAGTCCAGGGCAGCAACAGGTGGCGGTAGCTCATGGCTTTTGCGACGGCCGTTGCGGCGTCAGGAGTCCCGAGGCGACGGCGGCGGCTACCGGTCGACGGGCCGAAGGCGGGCAGGCCAGGGCACAGCGGCAGCGGTGGGCCGAGGCTAAGGAGAGGTGCGGGAGGCCGGGGCCAGGCTGGGCCGGGGAGCTGCGCAGGGGCAGGCTCGGCTGGGCCGAACTCCAGCCGAGAGAGAGAGGAGGGGTCTGGGGAAGAAGATGAAGAGGAGACGGGGAGGGAATAAAGGAGAAAAAAGAAAAAAAAAGAAGGGGAAAGGAAGATAAGGGAAAAAGATAAAAAGGAAGGGGCTTTTCTGAAAAAACCCAAAATTCATGATATTGAAAATTAGGAATTCGAGGAATATTTCCAGATTGAAAGTTGTAGAAATATTCAAAATTTTGGGAATATTCCGATACATAGAATATATACGTATATATGTGTGTATATATATATATATTTGAGGGTTGAAGAATATTTGGGGCAAATTAAATATCCAAAACACATGAATATCTTGGGGGGGAATCCAAGAAGGGGAACATTTTGTGGAATTCAGAAAATAACGGATATTTTACATATCGATTACAGAGGTATCCGGAACAGTGTAAATATTCTAGGGATCAAGGAATTGAGGAGAATATTTTATGGGGACTGAAATAGGGCGAAAACTCATAATATAATAATATTTGGAGAATCCAAATATTTTGTCGGGAATTGGGCTTGGTGGAAATAAGGGGATTTAAATAGAACAAAAAGGGGTACTTCATAAAGGAGTCGGATATATCCGAGGATTCAGATTCTGGATTTCGAAGTTTTTTCGGAATAGGACCTTTCCAAGGATTCAAGGGTCTGGGAATGACGCAAATCATAAGAAGAGGAGAGAAACCGGAGCTTGAGTTTCCAGAGACATATCAAAAGGTTGGAGCAGGAACAACCCGAACAGGGGAAAAGAAAAGGAATTTATTTTCTTTTTAATTAATTACTGAAATTATCTTTATAGCATTAAAATTAATTCTAGAGCTCTAAAAAATCTGAGAAAATTTCAGAGGGTTTATTAAATCATGGGGAATTTATCAGAGGTAAAAACCACCACGAAACATGAAGAATTTATTATTGTAAATACTCAAACGCTTAAGATATTCTGACAAAACCCTAGGAATATAAAAGTGTCCAAGCATTTATTTAAAATTTTTAACTTGGAATTTTTTTAATATTGGAAGTTTCAAAATTTTATTCAAACACTTTCTTAAACAAATTTTTCTAGTGTATTTTTGTATTTCTATTTATCCAAAATAATTTTTAATTAGAAAAATTTTCAAGGTGTGATAGACTCTGAGGTCTTTCTCGTGTTTTTTTTTCACTTGGGCCCTAGGGCTCCCTATCCTAAATCTTTTCAAGACCTACGAGTACGTGGAGAGGCTCTAGTATTGTAAGACCAACCCCTATTTAGGAGATATGACCAGTTCAATTGGGATATCAAACACATAATCAACCAATCGAATTGTTCTTTCAATTTTGCCTCTATCTTTTATCCTAGTTTACCCTAGTTCACCTATCTCCGTCGGTTTGTGCTAGAAACCATTCGTCCTCGTCATGAGAATGTGAATCTTTTTTATATTTGTTTTGAAAACCTTCCGTTCCGCACACGAGACGAGTGTTATCCCTATATCAATCTAAATCTCTAGATAGGCTGGTTTTGATCTCTAAATCAGCTCATTAGCCGATTTTGGTCTTCTTTATCATCTTGATCCAGAGCTTTTTAAGATCAAGGTGGTTGGTGACTTTGTACAATGCAAAGCTTTACCCAAAATTTTCACTGTTTAACACTTTTTTGTAACTTATTTTGAAAATGGACCGTGGCAAAAATTTATTTTAAAAATAAACCGAGACCTCGGCGCCAGTCCCAACGGCGCTGAGATCCTACACCTTAGCGCCAGACATGCTGGCATTGACCAACCAGCCACCGTGGCTGGTGGGAGTAGCTGGCGTGCCGACATGGCAAGGGCTCAATGCTAATTGACCTGGCGCTAAGGCCCCTAGCTTAGTGCCAAAGATGCTGGCGCTGAGCTAGGGTACTTAAGTGCTCGACCCTACACCTTAGCGCTAGGCATGCTGGTGCTCACCCACCAGCCACCATGGCTGGTGGAAGAAGCTGGCGTGCCGACGTGGCAAGGGCTCAATGCTAGTTGACCTAGCACTAAGGCCCCTAGCTCAGTGCCAAAGGGGCTGGCGCTGAGCTAGAGGACTTAAGCGCTCGGCCCAGCCCGAAATGAAAATCGTTGTGTTTTTGCAAAATGAAAACTGTTGTGTTCCTACAAAATGAAAACTATTGTGTTCCTACAAAATGAAAAGCTGGCTGAGCTGGTTTCAATTTAGCTAGCTTTTCATTTTGCGTCCCCCCAAGGTCAGTGCCAATTAGAATGGCGCTGAGCCTAGCACCAGCTCAATTGGCACTGGCCCTGGCCACCCATGCCTTAGCCAGCCGGAGTCAGCGCCAGCTAAATTGGCGCTGACCTAGGCCACACATGGGCTTGGGAGGCCGTTCCACCTGGGACGCTAGCGCTGTGTAACGCCCCGCTTTCAGCGAGACGTTAAATTATATTTTACTAAAAACTACCCGTGAAAATTTAAATCTTTGTGTAATGTGTCGTAAGTCGTGCCTGGATCTCGGTTTGACTTCTTGTCCTTGATCTAGAAATTCGACCTCTCAAAAACCTCCGTTCTAACATAATCTCCAAGTTTGAATCACTGTATCCGAACATCGCTCCTAAAACCCTAACGGCATAGTCTCACAATCTCCTCCTTCAAAATCTCCGTTTCGGATCCGATGTTCAATCCAAAACCCTAGTATATGTCCCATTGTTCCAAATCAAATCCTTAAAAATATCCCCTGAACCCCCTCCTTGATTCCTTAAATTTTCCTGAGTTCCAAAATAAATTTTGAATTCAAATCTCATAATCAAAACCCAAAATCTCTCCCAAAACAAGTCCCTGGAGAAAATGAGAAAATGCATTGTGCTTTTTGGCCGCCTCCCTCCTCATTCAGCCCAGTACCGCGTGCCCCCACCACGCGTGCCATGAATGGCCGCCACGTGCCCCCCCTCCCGCCCAACCAGCGCCATCCGATTTCATTAAAACCCCACGCACGCTCTGTCATGTCTGGATTTCTCGTTTTCCGTTCTTTTCGTCCGATTGCAAAAATCCACCTCTGGTTTATTCGCCTAAAACAGCTTAATGAAAATTTTGGTAATAAAAAGGATTTAAAATGATTAAATAATTAATTACGGTGTGATTTGTTTCCGTTTTCTTAGTTGGGGTTATTTGGATGTCGGAAGTGGAGCTCGTTTCCCCATTTATTTTTCCCCCAGAGTCAAAGACTCTAATTTTCGCATCCGTAGCAATTTCTAATTTCCTGGAGATTCAATTTCATTCCCTAATTCTCCAAATAATCTCAACAAATTCAAAAGGTCCGAATTCAGCAGTTTTCCAAAAAGGTCCCTGTAATCCTTTCTTTTCTTTTTCCCTCCCTTGCTCTTCCTTTCTCTTTTTCCACTTAGCCCCTGCCTTCCTTTCTTTTTCTCTTCGGCCCCCTCTTCTTCCTCTTCTGGCCAGGGGCCGAAGGCCTCCTTTCCTTGCCCCACGACCGGCCCAGCTGCCACCAACCCGTGCCACCTCCGCGCCGTCCTAACTACCATGCCGCCCTATCCGCGAGCCGCCCCTATATATATATATATAAATATATATATGCAGCCATCGTCGACCTTTTCCTCTTCTCCCGAAGCCGATGCCGCCGTCATCCTCCTCCGCCACCGCTCGCCGACGAGGCAGCCGGTGAGTATCGCCACCCCTGCGCCGTCTTCCCTCCTCACCCTTGCCTGCATCCTGCCTTGCCGCCGAACCCGTCGCCTCCCGTTGCCGGCCGACGCTGCCGCTGGGCTCGCCTCCTCTCCCTTGCCCCAGTGCCGCTGTCGCCCGGTCCGCCGCTGCCTAGTCCATCCCTGCGCCACCCTTGCGCCACCGCCCGGCCATGGCCGAAGCAGCCGACCAAAGGCAGCTCCTGTGTCCCCCTGGTGACATTGACCAGGGGGCCCCGCAGCTGAAAAGTTCCCCTTGATCTACACCGTTGGATTTCCTAGATTCAATCTCAGCTATAGGATTTCTTTAGTCCAATCTTGCCACATCACCTCACCACGTCAGCCCTAGATCTTGCCCTGTCGTCGCAACATCATCGTCACATCGTCCAATCTGGTACACGTGTGGCGTCCACGTCATCATGTCCACTGAACCTCTCACTCTTCTGGTCCGTAGACCGAGTCCATCATGAACCATCTCACTGACCAGTGGGCCCCGCTCCTTTTCCTTAACAAAAATAATTCAAATTCCGAATTTAAATTCCAAAGAATATTCTTAGAAGATTCCTTTTTCTTTTCTCCTAGGTTTTTCCTTGTTCTCAAACTTCCGGAGTTTATATCTCATCCATCTAGACTCCGATTTGACCCGTTCTTTTTCCTAAACTCTTCTAAAATCGAGCTCTACCTTCCGGTTCAGTTGGTTATTTTAATTGGTATTATTTAGGCTATTTTCTTGTATTTATTTGTTTCCTGTTGCGAACGTATAGACGCGGGAGCCGAGAAGCAGTTCGCCATAGAAGACGCAGGGCAAGGACAGTACCTGGAGCAAGGCAAGTGCACCCTTTGAACATATTGAACCCAATTTATAAACTGTTTTGTTATGAAACATGTATTATTTTTTATTTATAAATTATCGATGGGTAGTATGACCTAATTGTTGTGATTCCATGCCTTTGATTATTGAATATCCTGTGATACCTTGTCACCCTAGCCTTTGTGAGTTGAACATAGGGGTCAACTCAGGATAGAGTAGTAATTGCTTAGCCCCACTCAAAGTCATTTTACAAGCAAAATATAATAATAATTAATGATATACTTATCACTGTTTTATTTGAATTATGTGGTTGTGTGCTATCTTTATGGTAGCATGTGTTGCACAATGTAGTAAACAACGGGCGGATAAGATGTTTCGGACCAGGGTGATGGGTGGTTCTGTGTGAACCTAGTAAGGAGGTAAGGTATCTGTATGATCCTTACCAGGTTAGGTCTCTGTGTGAGCCTAATGTGAAGCTGTGTGCTATTATAGATTTGGCAAGTTGTCTTGGTCAATTAAGGACTTCACTTCATAAGCCAATGATCTGAGCCTAACATACAACCACATACCCTAATGGGAAGGACCTGGCCTAGTAGGATTTCGAGTCTTGGCACTGCTGGCCTAGGTGGTTAGATGATAGGTTTTATGGTTAGCCATAGGTACTTTCTTGTCTGTGTGAAGGAAAGGTGTCTCATGGGGGAAGGCAGTGTTGAGGCAGAGTTTCTAAAAAGCCTTGTTACAGATTTCTTGGCCGCACACAATGAGAAGTGTGACATTTGCACATGGCCGTTAAGAGGACGATGTATCTTGTGGGTAAAGCTATACAACCTCTGCAGAGTGTTTAACTAATCTATTCGAATAGCCGCATCTACGGTCATGGACATGCTTGGTGATTTCAGGTGAGGGGTAGTTTGCGAAAACCAAGGATGGTAACGATGCTGTGTGCAGGAAAATGATTTTAGCTATGTGGTCCTGTGTGGACAGGTCCTGTGTGGATGGATGGCTGGTAACACCCATTATTTAAAATATTGTTTTTGATCTTTCTTTATAAATTGTTTATAACTGTAACTACTGTGTTATGCAAAATAGCCTTAGCCTTTCTTTGTCAGCTGTGCATATGCATATTTCCGTGCACTTGCTGAGTATTCCATATACTCACCTTGCAATTCCCCCCTAATTCCAGAAGAAAGGTTTCCACTGTTTCCGGAGGAGTTTGCTGCTGAAGACGACAAATAGGCTGTGTGCCCCAGTTGACTCCCTGTGGTATGTTAAATGGAGCTTCCATGTATTTATTTTATTTCCGCTGCTATATTGTTTTCTTTAGGCTCTTCGTGGCATAATAAATGTAAACTTTAGCCATAAGGCTTTTCACAGTCAATTTATTAATAAATAGATTGGTTTCCTTCGTGATGTTGACTGTGATATTATTCTTGTGACTGTGTGTGCTAGCGTGATCCTGGGGCTAGCACGTGTACACAGAGGGTCCTGTTTTGGGGTCCCACATGCTCGCCACTGTCGGATTCCCACCACGTGTCCCGCACATCCCGTGCCCACCGCCCGATCCTCCCTCATCCCTTGCGGACCGCCGCGCTCCGCCGGATCGTGCCACGTGTCCCAAGCGTCGCAGCCGTCGATTCCCTAAACAGTATCGTCTTCCTCCTCGCCCCCGTCCTGTTTTGCCTCCCGACAGTGCCTCCGTGTGTTCAGTCAAATGCCCGAGAGACCACCGTTGTCACCGTGGTCTTGCCTGCTCCCGCCGGCATCCGCTTGCCACCATGGCGAGGACAGCCACTCTGCCGCCTTCCTTTCCGCTTTCTCCCCTCTCTCACGTCCATGGTCTGCACGGTCAAAAGCCGCCAAGCAGCTCGCGTCACCACCATCCTTCCCCGCGCCACGTTCAAATGGGCCAAGCTCCACCGCCCGATCCACCGCCTCCACACGCGCAACCAATCTCCACCGTCGACCCAAAATTATGCCGCGTGAGAAAATCCCGCGCCGCGGTGCCCATCCCTCTCACTCCTCTATGATTGATACCCCAAACCGACCTAGCCGTCTCCCTCGCCCCTTCGTGCCTATAAAACCCCATGCCCAGCCCCCATCTACCCCGTCTTCCACTCGGCGCTTCTCCGCTTCCCCTGGACGCTGCCTGGCTGCGTCTTCTTCCTGGAGTCTGGACAAGTCGCACCACCGCCCCGCTAGTCCGCTCCAAACGCACCACCCTCGCCGTCAAACGCAGGGTGCTGTGCTGAGTTTGAGGAACCGTTTTGAACCGTTTTGACCCCAGAACCCGGCGCCATCGCCTCCATCTTCTCCGTCAGCATCACCTTCACCTTCTCCTCCCCATCCAGCCGTCGCCACCACATTCCTCTCCTTGCGACCGATGAGCTCCTGCCAACCGCCGCCCCTATGGACTCTATTGCTCTGGAAAGCAGCTGAGCATAAGCGATGTGTCCGATTGCTCCTCGGGGTGAACTCCCGCCGTTGCCATGCTCTCTGAGCTTGCTCCACTGAGCGCCTTGCCCCCCTGGCTTCCCCTCAGCTCCCCCTCGCCACCGGTCCCCTTTGAGCTCCCAGAGACCTCCCTAGCCTGCCATGGCCGAAACCCCTCCTCCTTCTCTCCTTCTTCTTCGCCGCGGACAAGAACGCCGAGCTTGCTCCCCTTCTCTTACCGCCACTCCCTGTCTCCTGTCGCCAGCAGCCACCGCTCGGTCCCTCACGGATCTGAGTAGCTCAATCGCTTCGCCTAGCTTCCCTCCTCTCGCCGGTCCAGTAGCTCGCGCTGGAACGCCACCACTCGCCGAATTGACTTGCGCCGCCGTCGGCCGTCGATCACATCAGCCTCGCCACAGCCCCACGCGAGCCGAGTCAATCCCCTCGCCGCCCTCACTGCCATGTGGCCCTACGCCATCCAAGCCGCCATCCCTCTCTTCACTCACTCGCCGCTGGGCCCAACCCGTGCCCTCTCAGTGCGGCTGACGTGCGGGCCAATTTCTCCACAGTTCATAGTAGACCTCAAGCCCTTGTTTCCATGACATGTGGGCCTCCATGCCTTGGTTCACCACGAACCATGCCCGTGAACCTCCCACGTGTGACTGCCACCTGGGTCCCACGCCCCTACCGAGCAGCCTCCCCTCCCTTCGTCTTCATACACCCGGTTCGAGTGAACCCTGTGACTGCCACGTGGGCCCATCTCCCTGTGGTTCACCGTTCCCCTCACCCTGATCCCTCTGTTCCACCCGGACCCCACCGGTCCCTCAACCCTTAGCTCTCTCCCTACCCACTGACCTGCGGGCCACCACCTCCAGCCCCCAGCCACAGCCCATCCATCCAGATTCCTCACCGATGTGTGGGCCCACGCTGCCAATGGGCCTAGACTGTCATTGACACTGTGGGAATATTCTGTCACGCCCAGAAATTTAGCCAATTTCCAGACTATTTTGTGTATTAAAATCCCTGTCCAGGAATCAAGCCAGGGTACACAAAACGACAAATCAATAAACAGTTCCAAACATAAATAAAGCGTAAATACTTACAGAAGAGGCACTTAGTCCTCACACGGAAGAAAACATCAGCGGAAAGGCGAAACTAGCGTGACTTCAGCTCCACGCCACAGGCAAGCTCAACTGGGATATAAGCCAAGGTCCACACTTCTGAAAAGGGGGGAAGAGCAAGGCTGAGTACCACCCACCGTACTCAACAAGCCACACCAATGATGCATTTGTGCACGGGATTTCAAAGGGAGGCTGGTGGCTCATTTGCGTAAAAGCAGTTGTAAACAGTAGTAGTTCGTAAACAGTAAAATGTTGATAAATTTAACAAGATTAATTTTCCACCGATTAACGTTACGCCACGTTAACCAGGCCCAACCATTCCGAACTGATTGACGCTAAACCACGTCAACCAGTCTCCACTGATGAACGCTATACCACGTTCACCAGACACCTCCGGGTACCGTTACACCACGTTACCCGGACTCCACTGATTAACGCTACACCACGTTAACCAGTCACCACCGGACAACGTATCACGCTGACCAGCTTTTCCCGACCAACGCTAAACCACGTTGACCAGGCCGCGCTGATGGAAGTTACACCACGACCACCAGGCGAAACTGATGAGAGTTAAACCACACTCACCAGTCTCCACCGACTAGCGTTACACCACGCTAACCGGTCACCCCCGGTCAGCTCAACCACGCCGACCGGACACACACCTTCCACAACACCAGTTTGATAAAACCAGATTAATTATCTAGGGTGAGACTAATCACGGTGAGTCTTGGCCAATGTGCCCATTACCGCGGGCGCGGCTATTCGAATAGTTTTACTCTGATCAGAGGTGTACAACTGTACCCACAAGACACAGCCCCCACACACGTTCCCGTGTGCCAGTACATCACCACGATGTCCCGTGCGAGGCTGTGACAGGACCGTTCACGCAACCCCTCCCTAACCATCCACACCACGCTGAGGTTGCACCTGCCGACAGGGCACGCCATATTGGCCAGGCTACCCCCCTTGCGCCACGGTGAATCCGGCAGCCGATCAACCCTACCCCGGGCCGACCCAACTCCATCACGCCCACCCTCTTCTTCGGTGCCTAGGAGAGGGAGAAGAAACGCTTCAAGCCCAGCCGTTGCCCACGCTGGCTTGTGGCAAGTACGGGAAGTTGCCCAAGTGGTTCCCGCGAACCGGTCCTTAATTGCTATGGGTGTGACAAGCAAAACCATACACCCACAGCCCACCATTTAGGTCAAATTTTTGGAATTTAACAACAGCCTATCCAAGGTTCCATTTTTCCGACATTGAGTCGAATCATATAAAAAGATAATATTTAATTCCCAGGTGAGCTATATTGCTAAGCATGGCTAAGCAGGTCCTATCTCTAGCCAGGTCCTCCAATGGGACCTAAGCTAGTCAAATTATCACCCAAGGTTATCAAAGAATGGATAACAAATGAACAGGGTCTCAAGTATGTGGATAGGTTATTCCATATTCCATGTAATTGGCAAAACATGCAATTTATTTATAAATCATAAAATATTTCACAAAGTAGGTTCAACATGCTCAAGGATGAATGTGTGACTTGCCTTGCAACCAAACATCTTCGATCGCTCTTCCGAACTCTTCCGTAGACTCCGCGGTCCTCCGAAACAGCGATTACGTTATACTACACGCAAAACAATAAAAAGCCTAAGAAACTCCAAATAAACAGTACATAAAAATTATACAAACAAGTAGATTATAATTTTAGATGAAATTAGGAAGAAGAACGGGTCAATTCAGAGTTCGGACGGGAAAGATATGGCTTTTGGAAGATTGAATTCGGAATACATCCGAAATGGATTGAAAAAGAATATTCTCAAGAATATTCTCTCGGGATTACACTAAAATAATTATTTTTGGCACTGGAGAAAGAGAGTGAGGCCTACTGTCATGGACACAGATCCTGTGGACTAGGTTCATAGAGGGGAAAAGGTGAGGCGGTGGACTGGACTGATGTGTTTGCCTCACGGACAAGGAAACGATGTCATGACTGAGGTGGATGCCGATGTGGCACGAAAGGTGAGATGGTGATGAGGTAGATCGATGACGAGGAGATCAGGGTTGAGGTGGCAGACGAGATGGTCTGGCTAGGATTGACGTGACGATTGAATTTAGACGTGTGGAGGTGATTGGATTTAGGGAGGTCCAATGACCCAAATTGGACTCGAAAGGATAGGACGGATGAGATCCGATCAACGGTTTATGAAGATTGAATGATTTGGAGACATATACGTCTGGATCACAAAGGAGGGGGAGACGCTAGGGTCCGTGCAACAGTGACACGCCGAGGGGCCAAATCGAGCTCGGCCGTCTAAGGCGCAGCACAGGAGACACGCCGGCGCAGCGGCCGGGGAGAGCGACGACGACGGTAGCGATTGACGATGGCACGGTAGCGATGTGTCGGCGAGCCGAGACCGAGGAGAGACGAGAAATGCGATGACGACGACGACGGCTCAAGACGGCGACGCAGTGCAGCGGAGGAGGATGGCGACGATGGACGGCCGCCGAATTAGGGGAGGGGAATAGGTGCGGGTGTAGATGGCAACGGTAATGCCGACGACGGCGATGGGGAAAGGACAGAGGTGCCAGTGCTGAGGACGGCGAGACCCGGCGACGGCTGGTGGATTAGGGAAGGAAGACAGGGACCGACACCGAAGGAGTGCTCACCGGCGGCGGGCTGTTGGGCGGTGCGGCAGGCGCTCGGGGCGAGGGCGACGCGTGCAGGAGATGGGGCGGTAGCGCTGGATGTGGACGGCGGCGATGACGGATGGGAAGAGAGGCGGCGACGCTGGTCCAGCGGTGGCAGGCGGCGAAGCCGGCGGAGAAAAGACGACGACGACTAGGAGGAGGAGCAGGGGAGGAACTTCGGCCGTGGCTCACCAGCGGCGGCGTGGCACTGAGGACGATGTCATCCGGCGACGGCCTGGGGAACAGGACGACGGCGGCGATGGTCTGAGGCGGGGGCGGTGGTAGCGCGACAGGAAGGATGCAGCGATGACGGTGACAAGACAGCGACGGGGAAGAGGAGTTGGGCACCGGGACAAACGACAACGGCGACAACCAACAAAAGGGAGGGCAGGCAGGGAGGCGTGGTGCTCACCAGCGGCGGGCGAAAACGACGACGCCGACGGCAGCGACGATGACCTTCGATGGCTACGGGCCGTGGTGGCCGGGGTGAGGAGCAGCGGAGGCGGCGGCTGGAGGCGCAGAAGACGACGACGAGGTTGACGACGCAGAGACCGTCAGTTGGAGAGCAGGTGACGGCAACGGTGGCTCGGGGCAGAGCCGGGCGGCGGCAGCACGGCCCAAAGGGCTGTAGACGCCGGCGGTGACGACTGGAGGCGCGGCCGGCCGAGGCAGGCGACGGGAGCAGCAGAGGGGCGGCGGCGACGGCAGGGAGGAGGCGCAGGCGACGGCGCACCGGCGGTGACGGCCGGGGCAAGGAGCAGGGCGGCGGCTTCGGCGTGCAGGGGCAGGAAGCGGCGCGGCAGAGAGCCGGCGACGCTGCGTGTGGCGAGGAGGCACAGGCGACGGCGGCTTTGAGGGAAAAACAGGAGAGGGAGTGGGGAAGTGGATGGCGACATCGGCTCGCGCGGTTATGGCGGCGTCGTGGGGGCGTGTGGCGCGACGTGCCGAAAAACGCGGCGGCAGGCAGTTGCGGGGCAGCGGACCGAGTCTGGGGCGGCACTCGGCGGGCGAGCTCGGCGCGGAGGCCGGGGCGGCGCGGGCTGGCGCAGGCCGGGGCCGGGGCGGCACAGGCCGGGCGAGCGAGGCCGAGGGCCGGGGCGGCACAGGCGACGGCAGCGGCTCGGTTTGCTACAGGCCTGAGCAGAGAGAGAAACGGAAGAGATGAACAAGAGGGAGGAAACAGACTTCGAGAAAAATAAAAGGACAGATGGAGGATTGGAAGAAAAATAAAGAAAAGAGAAAAGGTGGGGATTTTGGGGATTTTTCTGGAATTCTAAATTTAGAATTTAAATTCAGAATTTCAAGAAGTATTAGGAATATCGGAAATTGGGGGGAGATTGTTTGGAATTTTGGAGGGTCGCGAATGTTGGCGTATATATATATATGGAAAATCAAAAGCGTCGAAACACCTTTGGGACTGAAATATTTTTTTCGGAATCAAGGAAATTCGCCGGAATTTTTGGAACTCTCAAAGCATAAGAATATTTCGGGAATTTTGAGAATATTGGAATGGGGAATATTTTGGGAGTCGAGGACGGAGGAGGAAATAGTTTAGGAAACATGCGATCGATTGAAATATCGGTGTATTTTGAGAATTGAAACGTTGAGGAGGTTTTAGGGTTCCGGGAGCGACACGAAACCCTAGAAGACAAAGGATGTCAGAGTTCACGATGAACGGGGAGAGTTCAAAGGACTGAACCGAAATGACCCGGATAGGAGAAAAGATAGGGATTTTATTATAGATTTATCTAATTATAGAAATAATCTTTGTCCTATTAAAATTAATTCTGGAGCTCTGAAAAATTCCAAGAAAATTTCAGAGAGTTTATTAAATCATGGGGAATTTACCAGAAATAAATACCACCACGAAACACATAGAGTTTTATCATCATAAATACTTAAACGCTTAAAATATTCCGACCAAAACCCCAGGAATATAAAAGCATCCAAGCATTTATTTAAAATTTAAACTTGGGATTTTTAATATTGGAAATTTCAAAATTTTATTCAAACGCGTTTCTCAAACAAATTTTTTTAGCGTATTCTTGTATTTCAATTTACCCCAAAAACAATTTTTAATTAAAGTGATTTTTTGGGCGTGACAAACCTACCCCCCTTACAAAAATCTCGTCCCGAGATTTGGGGCAGCTAGCAAGAAAAGGGTTTGGTTGGTCTTCAACTCTTTCCATTGAGCACTTTCTTCTGGTGACAACCCTTGGAATTGGTCCCATTGTTTGTCCTGGCGCAACTTACATATACTTGCTTGTTTACGGCACATGGACTTCCGAACGGTGTCGCGGGGCGCTTTACTATTGATCCTCCTTGGTGAAACACTTTCCTTCTTCTGCTAGGATTTACTTCGTCCTGTTTCTTTATCAATCACCTTTCTTCCTACCTTCTTACTAACTGTTTCTTAGTATCCTCATGCTTAGATTCTCATAGTAGTGATGGAAATATTCGTCTGTAACTTTCAGGGTTATTGTAGGTGTCTCGTCCGATGGCTTCATCAACTGATTTGATATCAGGTTCCTTCCGTCTTTAACTTCTGTCCTTAACGCTTCTGTCTTGGATGCTACCTTTCCACGTAGATAGGCTCAGAACCATGACAACAACTGCCAGTACTCCTAAAGATAACAACTCGGTTGGTCTTACTACTGGCGTCTTAGACTGGGTTTCACTAACTCCGTTGATATAAACTGACTTTCACTAACTCCATCGTGAGTTAGTCATATCTTCCCTTCTTCCAAATTCTGACGCTACCGACTTGTCTTTCTTTTACTGTAATGATTGTTGCGACCATGACGTCGTTGATGCTTTTCTGCGATGACTGACACTTCGGCTTTGGGTGAAGTCTCGAGAAGTTATCCATATCCAAGCGTTGTTTTTCTGGTCTCGATTGTAACTGGTAAGGTCGTTCTCCAGAGAAAGTTGATGAGGAATAATCCATCAATCCTAGCTTGACTTGTCCCTTCATATCCTGCATCATGTTCTTCTTATCTTCCTGATGAATTACTTTGTCTTCTGAGACTCGGTCGTAATCTTTGGAGATGAACTGATCCGGTTATCCCTTACTTGTGTCTTCCTAAGCCTTCTTAGCTTCCTCTTGCGGTTATATAACCAAGTAGTTGCTTCCACTATCCAACAACGGTCTGCTGACTTAGTGAACTAGAGTTTACGACGAAACTGAGTTTGCATATCTTGAGCTGAGCAGAGGTCCTGATTGTGGTTATTATTGAATCCAATATAATCTCTTTCTTCTTATCACATGTATAAAATTGTCCAGATGTGGTGGAGAAATCAACGAGGAGAGAGGGTATAGAGCAAAGAGGGAGAGAGAGAGAGGGCATCTTCTTACTAAATATTTAAATTATCACTGAACTGTAATGAATATAGAGTGTTGATTATTACACTGCCAAACTAGTATGGCCATATCACCAGCTGACATGCGCCATACGCTACCCAAGCACACAAGCACCAAAGGAGCAAGCACCAGCACACTAACAAGCAAGCTAACACACGTGACTAAACTAAACATGAAAACTATTCTTGAGGGTGTAGCTTAGGCTTCAGGAAGGTAATCGGATAGCTTCTTTGACTTCTTCGGCTAGGGCATCAGCTTCTTCACGAGCAGGCAAATAATGATCAGCTTCAGCGGCGTAAACGAGTTGAGGAAGGTCTTCGCGGTTGGAGTCAAGAGTCTGGAAAATCAATAAATGCCTTTCTCCTTTATCCAAATTCAATTAAAACTTCGGAAATTTATATCTTTTTATCCGTTGATCCGATTGACTCCGTTCCAACTCCAGTAATTTTCTAAAATTGAGATCTATTTGATGGCACTATTAGTAGAACTAAATAGAGTCCTTTCTCTGGTGTTTGTATAGATTCTAATTGTTTGCGCATAGTAATCGGTCGTCGGAATATCGTTTCTGAGCGGATTTCACGACGATTTCTTGAAGACTCATGAAGACTTAGAGCAAGGCAAGTCACCCTTAATCAAACGAGTCTATATGTGAAATTTAATTATTTTGGTTATGAAATTTCATCGATAAGCGTGTACTGATCTGTTCGGACCCGTCTGCGAGTCAGACCGGTGGACCTAACCAACCTTGCTGCATTAAATACTTCGTTGATGATTGGTATACCCTGTTCCCTTGTAACCACCACTGCCACGCCTTGGTATGCGTGTACTCTTGTGCATGTGCCGACGGTTGCTCTTCAAATTTAAAATTTGAGAAACCTCTTGGGTAAAATGTGGTTTTACGAAATGTTTGGAAAACCTGATATCTGGCTCGTTGCCTTGTGGAAGCAAAATGAGTTTCAAAAATGGAGATTCGCGACACAAGACCAGTCTGGTGTGTGTGATGCTTGTGTGATCGTCTTAAGGATCGATTCCTTTGGAATTTCATCCGAACATATGACAGTACAACCACATGGGTAAAATGGGAAGCCCCTAGCTGACTAACTAGTCTCCTAGGGACGCCTTGCATGTTATTGGACTGTGGATCGTGCGGGAGGGCATCGGGGATGCATCCTAGGTTCCTGGCACAGCATGGTCTCAAACCTACCCTGTTGTTGGTCTCGAGGACCTCTCCAGTTGGCATAGGGTAACCTGGGAGGGCTTGGGAAAAGCCTTGTCGCGAAAACCTCTACGTCACCAAATCGTACCCGATCAGTGTGAGCTGGTGACTAGAGTAAGTCGCATCGTGTGGGTAAAGTGTACCCCTCTGCAGATGTTTAAACTGTTTGAACAGCCGTGCCCACTATCATGGGCGGATGTGAGGTGATTCCTTAGCATAGGTTTGTTTTACCCTGTTTGCAAATGTGTGTGTGGAACGGTGAGAAGGATGTGCGATCGAGGATGCGGGTTGTCCGATGATGTCGGCTTGGCTGTTGAGGATAGCAGGACTCGGGAAGTCCGGAGAAAATGTTTTGGCTCAGGAAGCGGATTGATGTTAACTCTGAGTTTGTGAAAACTGGAGAATCTAAAAATTGATACATGTTCACTCCGATCGGGCGAGACCCACCTCGCCCTGATTGTTGAGAAGCACACACTTAGCAGAATCAAATGATCTCAAATAAAACTGATTACAAAATATCCGGCCTCTCTTTGAAGCCTACAACAACCTCCTAAGTTCCCCTGACTTGCTGAGTATGTAAGTACTCACCCTTGCTCTATATATATAGTTCTCCGCCGGGAGCCGAAGCTGGAGTTGCAATAAAGTGAATACTAGGGTTTCGTCCTGGTTCTCAGCCGTTGCCTGTGTGATGGGATTTAGTCCGCAGTTCCGTTGCTGCCTCTGTCTCTGTACTGTTCGTTGCTATCTCCGGCTTGCTCTGAAGCTGCAACGTAAGTTAAGGTATATGTTTATATATTTAATTAAGGTTCGTGATGATGCATACTTGATTTCCTTAGATACCAGCGCCGCGTCCTTGGACTGGTATCGGTATCACGGTTCCGCGGGAAGGCAGTTCACCCTGTTTTCCCGCAGCACGCCCTATTTGGTGCCATTGTACGGTGGTGCTAGATCGGGGTGTGACACATTGACCCTGGGGACCAGGCCACTGAGGCAGGCCCTCCACCCGAGGGCCTCGGTCGGGCACTAAGACGGCCAGAGTCAGCGCTAGATCTATTGGCGCTGACCCTGGGGACCAGGCCACTGAACTAGGCCCTCCTGCCAAGGACCCAGGGTCATCCCCATGCTTGTAGTTCCGAACCGCGGGTGGAGTGAAGTCCAATAAAAAATTAGTAACTAAAAGAATAAAAAAAGCTTTTACTGAGTCATTTAAGTTATAGAAGATTTCCTGAACCCAAGAATTCAAAATAACAAGTTCTTTACCCAGGAAAAAAGAACTACTTAGAATAGCCCAACAAATTATATTTGTCGAGAAATGCAAAATGATATGGAGATGACCCTCATTAACCAGACCAAAACATGACGCCACGACATATATTATCGTACAAGCATTGCACAAAAAATTACATTAATTTTCCAACAAATGACATGACCACGTAGCGTCAGCTTTTACATGCCATACGGAAATGAAAAAGGAACGCCACGTCATATATGGTTCGAAACATTGCACAACACATTACTTGTCCGACAAATGGCATGATAGATTCAGTTTTTACATGTCTTTAGGGAAATGGAAATTTAAACCATCAAGTATCACCATCCTACTGGGTGAAGCGGGGGTACTTCCCCTTCCTCCATGCCTCCGGCCCCGCTTCCTTCGCACGATGTGCCCTCTGCCACTTCCTCTCCCTATCGGCCTTACGCTCTTTTTTCTCCTTGTGTTCTTTCTCCTCCATCCTCTTCTGCTCTTCCTCAGCCCTGCATTCAGCCTCATAGCGTCGTTCAAAACACTTTTTTCCCACTCCTGGCACATGCGAAGAAAACGTGCGCCATCGAGATGGACTTTCGTATCTATCCACTCCACAAAGTCATATGGAGTAGGTGGTGGCTTAGGTACCTTCACATACGAGAAAGTATTAGCAACTAGGGATAAAATAATTAAACATCGGTAGAAAAGAATTTTATCTTCACCAGCTTCTTCGACCTTCCTTTCTTCCCTTGAGGCTTTGGCTTTTCTGGGAGTATGCGTAGTTACGGCACATCCAATACCTTTGGCGATACGTGAAATCCACCTCGCTAATCGCGAACTTGCACTCATCGCCACACCAACACATGGGGCAAGGGACGCCTGTCGGAGGTTGCCGACGAGGGATATAACCATTTGCATCCATGCTACCAAACACACTACAAGTTAAATATAAAACATATATCAATTAACACATTTACTTAGGCTTGATTGCATTTGAGGATTAGGGTTGATTATCCTCCAATTCAATCAATAACCCAATCAATAATAACAAAATAAAATGGTATGCATGCTATGATCCGCACCACAGCACATCTATTCCAATAACTTTGCAAAAAAAACAAATTTGATTACATCCCTTAACCCAAATTTCCTTCCTAGGATTTGCCCTAAACAAAAACTTGATAAAAACAACAAATGGGTAGAGAAATTGGAGAAGATTACCTTGCACCTCGTGATCCACAAAAAATCCTCTCCAAAAACCAATGATTTGGCCGAGATTTGAAGTGGTTTGGGGAGGAGAGAAGAGAGAAGCTCGGGACGGCTTGTTGCTGTGAGTGAAAGAAAGGGATGGGAGGGGAAGGTCGGGAGGAGTCGGGCTTAAGTCCCCCCACCCGCCACGGTGGTAGGTGGGTCCGTTGGGGCTGGCGTCGAGGTCTCGATTTATTTTTTAAATAAATTTTTATCATGATCTATTTTTAGAATAAGTTGTGAAAAAGGGTTAAACAGTAAAATTTTTTGAAGCTTTACGTAGATCCATCATGTTGGTTAAAAAGGAGTCAACACTATGGATCAGCAACAGTCCTTTAACATGGAATGTTTGTCCACGTATCATCAGTATGTATATTACCAGTTGTTTATTATTTTTTAATGGTATAGTGATTGGGGCAATATGTAGCGTTGAGGATGTAGTAGGACTATAGAAGTTAAGGTGTTATATAGGAGTTCTACTATTTATGGTGTTAATTGGTGAGATTTTGACTATAGTATTTGTGAATATAGGAATCGATTGGTACCAAGATATATACAAAAATATGGCAAGGAGCAAGACAAAACGAATTTTATAATCCTAGGTATGGGTAATCTCTTGTTTATATGTATTGATGCGAGTGTATCACACTGAGTATAATGTGAGAAGTAAGTTTGTCTAATCTAGCCTACCAAACAAATCTCGGCGGATTATGCATTGCAATATAGTCGGCAGCTAGTAGAGGTCTTTTTCCTTGGCGTAGACCTGATGTAGCGTGGATGGTATGGCTTCCGATTCGTTCCGATTCGATCCTCTCCTCTCCTAGGAGGCCCTCTATATATAACATAGCCTGATCTCATGTCCAAATAGAATTCAGAGATACCAAATAAGATACGGACAAGTAATTTCTTGTTATCCCTAAGACGGACTACGAAGTCCTCCCTCATATAGACATGATGTGTTTCTTACTTGTAGAATTATACATATTATGATATACTATTTGCAATGAGAATTAGGCATGTGGTATTTCCTATGACGTATGGGCAGGTATATGGGACATCCAATATCTTTTTGGATTTTGTCTTCTCTCTGTCCTAAAATAAATGTATTTTTAGTCAAAGTAGTAATTTTTTATTTAAAATAATTTATTTTCTAAGTATTATTAATCAAAGTAGTATATTAAAGATCCTGTCGTTTTTAAAAATACTTATAACGGAGGGAATATGTATGTATGCACACAACCTGATTGATTAAAAGAACTGTTGAAGAAATAGTTAATCAGCTAATCATCGCAGAACTGAGCGTGGATTGAAGTTCTGACGATTTCCTTTTTGGGGGATAATTCACTTGCACATACATGTACAGGTAGATATAGAGTCATCCGATCGCATCCACCCAACGATGACTGCATGCCTATCGATCTGTCTCGTAGCTTATCTGTATCATCGTAGGAGATTCGCGTTCACCTGCACCTACCCAGTCATGGGCTGTATGCATGGATGACTAGATAAAGCAACAGTTCGCCAACGATCAAGAAGAAGAAAAAACAAATAGGATAAGCAAGCTAGGACCGATTTTACGCGCCAGCTCAAAAGAATAGCGGTAGGTGGGAGACTCGAAGTTGGAAATCTCGTCGATCCTCTGTAAAACAAATTACACGCAACTGTATCTGGACACTTTCAACCGGTGAAAGCGAAAGCAGCAGTGCAAACGTGAAGAAGAAATATATTTACTGTGTTCTAGAAAATAAAATTTTCATTATTTATTAAGTACAAATAGGTCATCAGCAGGCCCCTGGATATGCAATATTAAGGCGATTAGAGAATGCTTTATTGCATATAAGATCAAAACTGTGTCTTTTATTATGCTACTCCCTCAGTTTTAAAATATAAGTATTTTTTAAAATTCAAATCTCGATTCATAGCATAAACATTTTTATCATTATTTATAGTACTATTTGCTGTATCAATTATTTTTTATTTAAATTTCTTCCCATCTTACCTTAATTATCTTTTCACTATCAATCATCCCTTATTTATTAAAGAATATTAACGTATTTTCTCATCAAACTTAATCTCTGATAAATAATTTAAAAATACTTATATTTTAGAGAGTAAAAATAGTAGTAATTATTTGTTTATTTATTATTAGAAGCCGTACCAACGGCCACCGGCAGAGCCGTGAGCCGATGCCTTCCTCCCGGATTACCCATCACGCGTGGGCAAAGCCGGACCACCCGCAGCTACAACCTCTCGCTGCACTGCGGGCCCACAGAAGGTCAGGCCGCATCGGTCAATTAACACGCCATCCACACCCCCATCGCTGTGTTGTTCGTATGCAGGTGCTACGACTACGATAGTTGGCCTTCTCTTCAGTAACTTCGCAATAAATCCCGATAGAACGATAGCCCTGCAACATCAAAGGTCGTTCAATCTGCATCGACATCGTCACCGCCAAATCCCAACGCCAATGCGAGTGTCCTGAAAGACCCCAATACAACGGGTGCACCGTCCTAATGGTTAAACGAGAAAGTCTGGTTATTCCACTCGTTTTGTACGTGTCATCTAAATAAATATAAAAAAAATCGGTCACGCTATAGAGTGTGCAGCACGCTCTATAGCTTCGGAGCGCGTCTTACAGCAGCGCATTTTTTTGTTTTTTTTTCCCACGTCCTCTAGTCCTATGTTTTCGTTTTTCGGTTTATAGTCCGCACTCCGAGTTTTCCATGCCCACCCCCGCCTGTCTCCTAACATGGGTTGGTAAAATATTTACTCTCGTATCTTGGACGTTCTATTGTTTCTCTTAGTAACAGAATTACTAACTAATCAGACGTTCCCTACTCCCTAGTAACAAAATTACTAATCAGATCTTATGGGTGACAATAAGCCTTCCCCGTGCCCCTTTCGCAGGCTGGGTGAAAAACTTACCATCTGTTCTCCCAATATTCACCAGGTAGTAATATTTTCACTACCGTATAATTCCACCAGATAGGAATATTTTTACTACCTCCACCGGGTAGGAATATTTTTACTACCATGTATTTATATTAGTAATGTATGTACTTTGTTTTAAAGTAGTTGGCAAAAAAAAATTTACACATGTATATTGTTACATTGGATGACAAACGAATGTACAATAAAAGATTTATACGCTTAATGACAGATGAATAATAAAATTACTCATCAGTAAAACAATACACTGGAATTCAGTCAACAAAAAAATAAGCAAAAATTCACATCAGAAGGGGGGTCGTCCTCTTAGCATCCATGGGAGGCGGGGAGGTGGCCGAAGGTTGCAGTGGTGGCGGCTGCAGCTCAGATCCACCGCGGCGACATCAGTGGGAAGAGGGCCACGTCTACATGAGTCCCGTCGGCACGCGCCGGATTGGACCTGCTCTCTCCCGTGCAGCACGATCAACCTGGCGAAGAGGAAGGGGTGGGGTCGCCGGCGCCGGATTGGCCACGGGCCACCCACCGAACGTGCCTCGCCGCCGGTGCCGGTGGAGGGATTGAGCGTCGCCTTGGAACGAGCCGCCATCACCACCCCATTGCTGCCCAGAGCGCCTCCTCGCCGCCGCCTGGGGCCCCGCCTCCACCGGATCTGCACAGCTGCTGGGCCGCCGCTGCTCGGGGGTGGCGGCCACGACGCTGGATGCGTCTCCACCACCGTCGCTGGCCGTCACCGCAGGCAGATCCTGCCGTCGCCCCCATCCGCACCATGCCGCTCGGCCCGTTGAGATCCGGAAAAAGCGAAGAGAGAGGGCGGGAAATATGTGGGTGATTTGTACAATGGGTAGAACCATATATAAATAGGTGAAATTGATGGTAAAAAATTTACTGCTCGGCATGGGGTCCGAATGAGTGGCGGAAGGGGTGCGTGGGTAGTAAAAAAATTATGACGGGCAAACGTGGGAGGGGCACGGCATGGCACCGTGTTTATGGTTCAAACTGTCAGGGTACAGTATTATTATAGTTTGGTTTAAATAAATTTTATTTAAATTTAAATTTTTAAAAAAAATCTAAAAATATTTTAGTATGTAGCACTTGAATTATGATTTTTTTTATAATTATTAAGTGACATGTAAAAAAAAGTGGAAACGTCCCCTCTAGAAGAAAAAAAAAATCCATCTCCATAGTTAAACACACTCGCCAAGCTCTTTCGGTCTTTCCATTCTCGACGACAAGACTCGTGTATGGTACGTGTCCCCAACCCAGGCAGGACACCGCACAGGTCTCTTTGCATGGCTGCGTCGTCGGCATCGTCCGCGAAGCGCGCGCTCCTCCCGTGGGCTCGCAACGCCCACCACGCGCTAGCCAGGGCCCTGCAGGGAAGCGGCGCCGGCGGCAGCCTCCACGGGGCGCCGCTCTCGACGGTACGTGTGATAACCCGCCCTTTACGGTGGTTCAGATCCCACTCGCTCTCTCTGCTTAGCTGCATGGCGCCGGTGTTTTCTGTTCGATCGCGTGGTTCTCGGCCTTTCTCTCTTGTTTCGACTCGTGGGTTGCGTACTGAGAACCGTGCGCGTGTCCGAGATGGTTTCTGGGTTGATGCGATCGGTCGGGACTCACGGTAGCCGCCTTGTCGGTGTGCAGGCGGCCGGAGGAGGCAGGTGGTCTCTGCTCCAGTGCCGGCGGAGGTCGTCGCTGCCGCAGCGCGACGCCGCCGACAGGTGAGGCACCATATACATACTGTTTGATCTGTTCTTTCGGCAGATTCTCCGTTGAACGATTTGTTGCTTTCACATCCGCTTCCGATTTGTTGTTTTTTATGCCATTGCCGCCGGCCACGGGTATGCTTGCAGGTCCGAACCGTCCGATGAGGACACCGGCGGCGACATCGACTGGGACAACCTCGGGTTTGGGCTGACGCCGACGGACTACATGTACGTGATGCGGTGCTCGCTGGAGGACGTCGTCTTCTCCCGCGGCGAGCTCAGCCGCTACGGCAACATCGAGCTCAGCCCCTCCTCCGGCGTCATCAACTACGGCCAGGTCCGTCGTCGTCCCGTCCTCCACACTCCACACACATGTCCATGCAACGCAATCCCCGCGGCCGGACTAACGAGTGAACGAGGCTGTGGCTCGATCAGGGGCTCTTCGAGGGGCTGAAGGCGTACAGGACTGCGAACCGACAGGGGTACATGCTGTTCCGGCCGGAGGAGAACGCGCGGCGGATGCAGCACGGCGCCGAGCGCATGTGCATGCCGTCGCCGTCGGTGGAGCAGTTCGTCCACGCCGTCAAGCAGACCGTCCTCGCCAACCGCCGTTGGGTACATACTCCCTCTATCCCTAAAAAAAGAAAGAGCATTATTTTAGTTAATTAAAAAGATTAAATATGAGATTAAAAAACTACTATGCCTTAATTAATATGAAGAAAAAACAAGAAGAAAAGAAAAAACACAAAAAGAAGAGAGTGTTATGGATTAGATGATTAAAATGATAAAATAGTATTAAATAGATCTTGTGAACCCGTGAAAAAACATTTTTTATAGAATAAATTATTAATTAAAACAATAGTCTTTTAGTAACACATGAGTACGTACTACGAGCGGAGCACACGACCGTCAAAATTCTCATTTTTCACACGCCATCTCGAGACCGAACCAGTGCGTGCGTGCCGTGCCAGACTCGATGAACTCTCTGACAATTCGGTCGCGTTGCGTTTTTTTCTCTCCAGGTGCCGCCGCAAGGAAAGGGGGCGCTGTACATCAGGCCGCTGCTCATCGGTAGCGGCCCGATTCTGGGCCTGGCTCCCGCCCCCGAGTACACGTTCCTCGTCTACGCCTCGCCGGTCGGAACGTACTTCAAGGTCAGCGCAAAACTCGATCACTGGTCGTCTCTCTGAACCTGCGGCAAAATCTGAATCTTTTGGACTCGATGATGAATCGGTTTCAGGAGGGTCTAGCGCCGATAAACCTGGTCGTGCAGGACGCGTTTCACCGCGCCATGCCGGGCGGCACCGGCGGGGTCAAGACGATTGCCAACTACGCGCCGGTAAGCTAGCTACGATATACTAGTATCGATTTACCTTGGCTGATCGGCTGCACGATGTGCTTTGAGCGCGGCTGAATTGGGATTGCACGTTCAGGTGCTCAAGGCGCAGATGGACGCCAAGAGCAAGGGCTTCACGGACGTGCTGTACCTGGACGCGGTGCACAAGAGGTACCTGGAGGAGGCCTCCTCCTGCAACCTCTTCATCGTCAAGGACGGCGTCGTCGCCACGCCGGCCACCGTCGGAACCATCCTGCCCGGGATCACGCGCAAGAGCGTCATCGAGCTCGCCAGGGACCGCGGCTATCAGGTGATCAATCAACGTAGAGTACTGCATCCATGCAGTTCCATTATTACCGTCACAGTGTCACTTCGAGTGATTTGGCGACAGCATCTGAACCGTGTGTGACTGCGATCTTTCTGGCCAAGCAGGTTGAAGAACGCCTCGTTTCCATCGACGATCTGATGGGCGCAGACGAGGTCTTCTGCACCGGAACAGCGGTGGTCGTTGCTCCAGTGTCGACTGTTACTTACCAAGGGCAAAGGTAAACTAGCGAATTGATCGTCGTTCACAAGAGGATCGATCTGAACCCTGCAAATCTCTGACGATTTTGTATCGATTTCATGGGCGTGCGTGTTCAGGTACGAGTTCAAGACTGGCCAGGACACGTTGTCGCAGACACTGCACATGGCTCTGACGTCCATTCAGATGGGCCTAGCTGAGGACAAGAAGGGATGGACAGTGGCAATAGATTAAGGATGGATATGGGCAAAGGGATCCCGATTATTCCTTTTGTCATGCTTGTGCCAATGTAAATAATTGTCGTTTCATATATCTTCCTGTAGCGACAGTGATCAGCAAGTAGAATTTGGACGAACAAGAAGCAAATGCAGATCATCTTACTGCATATTGTTGTGTGGCCAATAAAATCTTGTCCATGCCAATCTTTGAGGTAAATGAGTAGTGATTGGTGAACGAATGTATAGTAATTAGCTAGTCACTCTGTCATCTGTTTAGGCACAAAGAGAGCGAGCGGTGAATGCAAGGGAACAAAGCAGATTGCAGGCAAGGGTTTTGATTTACAGCTCTACAATCTAGGGGTTTTGATGTAGTAGTAGCAAGTAGCAGCAGCAGCTAGCAGATAGCAATTGCGGTGGCACGAAAGGAACGTACACCAAATTTGACACAAGGGAAGTGCTCGTTTTCTCGAACTCCACGTGGGCATGCCAATCCAAAACCCCGGCGCTTACTGCATGTGTATGTCATCTCGCCTGTGCTGGACGTTTGAAGGAAGAGTTCGATACCGAAACAAACACGGTTCTTTAACCTTTTTCTGCTTCCAGCGACTCCGTGATCAGGGGACACAATGGCACGATCGATGCAGGATAACATTGACAGGATCTCTCGCAGCTGGATATGCGTTATCCGGAACTGGCTGAAGAGCCTCGAAAGGTTCTGTAGTCTTGTCCTATTAGGAGTTCATACATCGGGGTTACTACTAGATTTCTAGTCAACCTAGCCAGGTGTAACATATTCTACTTACACAAGTTTTTTTACACACATCATATACACTAACTATCAAATATCATCAAAAATTCTAGAAAAACTTGTATATGTACTTTAAATAGTATTGCACCTGTATATAATGTCTCATCTTTAAATTTATTATATTTTAGCTAAAAAAATCTAATAATTTTAAGACGATAAATCCGTTAAAAAAAGGGTTAGATATGAAAGGAGGACTTTCATATCAATGGTATTAAGCAGGGCCCACCAATTTACGTTGCTAGCCGGTAAGACTCCAAATCTTTCTAAGGATAAATCAGTTAGAATTTTATCTTTTTGTTGCTCTCTATGTATAATGAATTTGAAGATGACAATTTATACATAGGTGTAGTACTATTCGAAATATCTATACTGCTTAAAAAAAGAGCCTTATGGTGACAATGATTCTCCCTCCAAGGGCTAAGATCCTTTCCATGCTCCTCCATTGTACATCTAAGGGTTAAAATCGTTCCCACGCTCCTCCCGCAGCCCTTAGCATTGGATCCTCTGCATCGATCCTTTGCACATGCGTTGTGCCTCTACTCAACCACCGAGGCTGACACCGCCGCACGCACGCAAGCGCTGCGCCTCCCCCTCAACCACCCATGTTGCACGCCACCGCCACCGCATGCCGCACGCTGCTGTCGTCGCCGCAGTGACACTACCATCACAACCACATAGAGCAACAAAAATTCAAAAATAAAGAAAAGAAAACGGCCCGTCCCCATTGCCGTTGTCGTGCTAGATCTGGGAGGCTCTCGCCTCTATTGAGCTCCGGTTCCCCAAGAGCGCCATCGCTCTGTCGTTCATGAAGCAGCGGCGGCAAGCAAAAAGTTTCTGGCTGCGTCGGGAGGAAGGCGCACGCTGTGGCGCCTCCCGACTAGGTGGAAGGCCACCATGTGCATACGGCACCCGATCCCAGGATCAGTAGTCGGGTACGCACAACAATGATACAACTCAGAGTTACAATAAATACATAATAGAGTACACATATAAATACAAGGAGATCCATCTAGGACAAACCCGGGATGGGCAAAAATAATCAACAGGTAAACTAGCGGAACAGCAGAAACAGGGCGGAAGCTGGACAAAAACTACACCATAGGCTCGGTTGGGAACTAGGCTCGAAACCTTCAGAAGTCTTCGTAGTCGGCCTGGTCTTGGAGGAACTCGGCAGCAGTCGGGTCCTCGTCTTCTTCTCCAAAACCTACTATACATATATATGAACAAGGTGAGTACTTTCGTACTCAGCAAGCCGGAAATGATGCCATGTCGGTCAGACAGAAAGGCTAAGGGTTTCATTTGCGAAAAACTGCCTTTATAAACTCTTTTCTTTGCAAACACTAGTGAGTTCCAAATTTTAGTTGTCGGACAGAGGCTCACGCCTCTATCCATTCCGCAAGTTGCTTTTCAACAACTCGCCACTTAATGAAATCAAGCACATATATTCATATCCTCTTTTACTTTTCATTTGTTGGTCCTGTATCTCCCGAGTAGCTAAAACCACTCGTTGACCCTGAGACTCGGCTACAACCAAATCTCAGCTGTGGCACTTGATGCCCGCTACACTGGCTACAACCCGGGGGCTCATCATTGCTGCCCTGGCTACAACTCGGGAGCATGATCATGGCACTAAATGTCCGCTAGGCTGGCTACAACCAGCTAGCTAAAACACTACTGCCCTGGCTACAACCCGGGAGCGTACTCATCACCGTCTTCTGGCTACAACCCGAAGACATTGGTATAACTGCCACCCTGGCTACAACCCGGGGGCTTAAGTTCGCTGCCCTGGCTACAACCCGGGAGCATGATCTTCATCCTGTTTACTTTTCATACACTTGTTTATGGTGCTTAACACCCCGGATCACACAGATCCGTTTCTGGCCACACAGGCCTTCCGTTTGCTCACTCGGCAAACTCTGGTCACGGTTCCCTTTCCATCAAACACTTTTCACAAATCACTGGCAACAAATCTACGCTATGGGGGTCACCTTACATCGCCCTTAACCGTGGGCACGGCTGTTCGAACAATTCTGCTAAACTCTGCAGAGGGTGTGCGCTTTACCCATCCGACACGACAATTACACCGAGTACTGTCCTGTGCCCAGAAATTCGTGACAAGGCCATTTCCAAAGCCAGTCTAGAGTCATCCAATGCCAGCCGAAAGATCCACACAGGATTCAGTGGTCAGCACTGAACTCCCCTAAACCTATTATTTACTCGGCCAGGGGCATCCCATAATACCCGTCTGGTCGCACTGTAAGATGCTCGGATGGAATCCCCAAAGAAAACGGTCCTTAATGATAATACATAGCCAAGCCACACAGGCACTGTCTCTGTATATCAAGATTTTCACAACTTTATTTGTTTCGCAAACACGCCGATACACAGAGTACCGGGTTTTTCAATCAGTTTGGTAAAACCCAATGTTTTTCCCAACGACAAACAACGTTGCAGAGCTAAGCCATTCTACTCGGCATCGTATCCTCAGATAGGATGCTAGCGTGCCATTTGTGGGGCTCTCAAGGGAGAAATATACCAACATCCTACCAAATATGTGCGGCTACTGGGTAGGTCCATCGGTTTCGCTTGTAAACCGAGGCCAACAGTTTAAAAAGGTGTAAACTAAGCATGCATATATTTTCCAAACAACATAGTTTTGCATATATGGGAAACAATATGTTCAAAGAGGCTTGCCTTGTTCCAAGGAGGGGTCTTCTTCGGCGAAGGCGGCTTCTGGATCGTCCACCGGTTCAGGCTCTGAACAAGCAGAAAGAAACACTGATAAGCAGAAGGGTTAAAACACCAAGAAAAGGATCAAGAAGTAGTCGGCTGCAGAAAAGGTGGCAGTCGGCTGAACCAGGCTTGCGAACCAGGCGACAGAGCTCCAAAGCTTGAGAGAAGAACAAGAACTCAGCAGAGCTGGAGCTGGCCGGTTTGCAAAACAAATGAAGAAGGAGCATGGATGGCTCAATATATATAGCCGGCGTGCAAGAGTGAGGCACGGTGGAGCTGGGCAACGGGTAGGGAGAAAAAGTCAAGATGAACTGACAGGGATATGACAGGGAGTGACTTTGGAGTCCAACTGGTCAGAGGAGTTGGCAGGCACTGTAGCTGCGAGGAGACATTAAGGTCAAGGCTAGGACAGGTTGGAGAAATCTCACTGACAGGGCTTCGGACTGACCACTGGTCCAAGCGATGCCGCGGGCAGGTGTAGACTGGTTCTTCTCTACTTCGGTAGTCGGCGTCCAACGGGCGGGTGCAACTCGGGGGACAAGGAAACAACAGGTCTCAACAAGGTAGTCGGCCACTTCACGGTGCTTACTCGGCAGCAAGGAGGTCCGAGTAAGACAAAGGAAAGGGCAGGATACAAGGACTGAGTAGCAATCTACTCGGCTCAAGGGATAAGGTAGTCGGCTGGCCGGGGAGAAAAACTGGGCACAGCTGACAGGATAGGAAGGGAGCTCGGGAAAACGAAGACTAGCGGGAAAAGAAAAACGGGTCGTTACAAACCTCCCCCACTTAACAGAATCTCGTCCCGAGATTCCGCTACTCGGCGAAGAGCTCCGGGTACTCAGCTTGAAGGCGATCTTCTCGTTCCCATGTAGCTTCATCCTCCGAATGGTTACTCCATTGCACCTTGCAGAATCTGATCGTCTTTCGTCTTGTGCATCTGTCCCTTGTCTCCAAAATCCGAATAGGGCGTTCCTTGTAGGTGAGGTTGCGTTGTACGTCGATCTCTTCCAACGGAACTTGCTCTTCTGGGATGCGAAGACATTTCTTCAACTGGGACACATGAAACACGTCGTGGACGTCGGAGAGTTCTTCGGGTAACCTCAGTTGATACGCCACTACTCCGCGTCTGTCAACGATAAGGTAAGGTCCGATGTAGCGAGGCGCTAGCTTTCCACTCATTCCGAATCTCTTTGTTCCTCGTAGGGGTGATACTCGGAGATACACATGGTCTCCTATCTGAAACTCGAGCTCTCGTCTCCGATTATTTGCGTAGTTCTTCTGTCGGGTTTGGGCTGTCTTCAAGCGCTCTCGGATAACCTTAACTCGCTCTTCTGCCTCTTTCAAAATGTCTGGTCCAAAAACCATCTTTTCTCCTACGTCTGTCCAACAGAGTGGAGTTCTACACTTGCGTCCATATAGAGCTTCATTGGGGGCCATCTGGATACTGGCTTGATAGCTGTTGTTGTAGGAGAATTCGGCATAAGGCAGACAGAGATCCCAGGTTCCTTCAAAATCCAGGGCACATGCTCTTAGCATATCTTCCACGATCTGGTTTACTCTCTCGGTCTGTCCATCCATCTGGGGGTGATATGCAGTACTGAAATTGAGATTAGTGCCCATTGCCTCATGCAACTTTTGCCAAAAGTGGGAGGTGAACTGAGCTCCTCGGTCAGACACTATCTTCCTTGGGACTCCATGTTGGCAGATAACCTTGGTCAGATACAACTCAGCTAACTTCTTAGCCGGGTAGGTGGTCTTGACGGGGATAAAGTGGGCGACTTTGGTCAGTCGGTCCACTATTACCCAGATGGAATCATGTCCTGCCGGGGTCTTAGGTAATCCAACGATGAAATCCATTCCTATTTCTTCCCATTTCCACTCGGGTATCCTTAAGGGCTGAAGCAATCCTGCTGGCTTCTGATGCTCTGCTTTAACCCTTTGACAAATGTCACAAACCGCGACATACTCGGCAATATCTCGCTTCATTCCAGGCCACCAGTAATGATCCTTTATATCCTTGTACATCTTGGTACTTCCTGGGTGGATGGAATAAGCGGACTCATGGGCTTCTCTCAGGATTAAGTCTCGGATTTTCTTTCTACCGGGCACGCAAATGCGTTTCCCAAACCAAACAGTTCCTTTGCTGTCAACGGAGAACTCGGGGGCTTTTCCTTCGGCCAAGCTTTCCTTAATAGACACAATCTTTTCATCTACTTTTTGAGCTTCTCTGATCTGGTCCTCCAAGGTAGGCTGAATCAGCAAAGTCGCCAGCGTTCCTGGCTTGACCATATTTATCCTTAGCTTTTCCATCTCTCGACTTAGCTCGGGTTGAAGGGGCAGGGTCAAGATAGCATTACAATGGACTTTCCGACTGAGGGCATCGGCAACAACATTTGCCTTGCCAGGGTGGTAATGTATTCCAAGGTCGTAATCCTTAATCAACTCAAGCCATCTTCTTTGTCTGAGATTAAGCTCGGTCTGAATGAAGATATACTTCAGGCTTTTATGGTCAGTGTATACTTCACACCGATTTCCGACTAGGTAGTGTTGCCATATCTTCAAGGCATGCACTACTGCTGACAACTCTAGGTCATGGGTCGGGTAGTTCAGCTCATGGGGTCTTAACTGTCTTGAGGCATACGCAACCACTCTTCCTTCCTGCATAAGCACACAGCCTATGCCTAATCGGGATGCATCACAGTATACCTCAAAGTCTTTCCTGATATCCGGAAGGATCAACACAGGTGGCGTAGTCAGCCTTTTCCTTAACTCCATGAAACTTTTCTCACAGGCGTCGCTCCATTCAAACTTCTTTTCCTTTTTTAGCAATTCTGTCATGGGTCTGGCAATCCTTGAAAATCCTTCAACGAATCTCCGATAGTATCCAGCCAAACCTAGGAAACTTCTCACTTCCGTGACCGTAGTCGGGGATTTCCAAGAAAGCACGTCTCTCACTTTCCCCGGGTCCACTTCTACTCCTTGGGCAGTGACCACATGCCCGAGAAAAGCAACTCGGTCTAGCCAGAACTCACACTTCGAGTACTTGGCAAACAACTGGTGCTCTCTTAGCTTTCTGAGAACCATTCTCAGATGTCCAACATGTTCTTGCTCGTCCTTGGAGAAGATTAGGATGTCATCCATGAATACCACGACAAACTTGTCGAGATATTCCATGAATACCTTATTCATAAGACTCATGAAGAAAGCTGGGGCATTAGTGAGTCCGAAGGACATCACTGTATACTCATATAATCCCTAACGGGTCAGGAAAGCTATCTTGGGTATATCCTCAGATCTGATCTTCAACTGGTGGTATCCTGATCTCAAGTCAACCTTAGAGAAAACTTTAGCTCCTTGCAGCTGGTCGAACAGGTCATCAATCCTTGGTAGAGGATACTTATTCTTGATGGTTACTCCATTCAGTGCGCGATAATCAACGCACATCCTCTTGGTCTTATCCTTCTTTTCCACTAGGAGCACTGGAGCTCCCCAAGGTGATGTGCTAGGTCGCACAAAACCTAGGCTCTCAAGTTCTTCTATCTGCTTTTTCACTTCGGCTAACTCATTAGCCGCCATTCTATAGGGTCTCTTGGATATGGGTGCTGTGCCGGGTAGCAACTCTATAGAGAACTCAATCCCTCTATCAGGGGGCATTCCGGGTAGACTGTCTGGGAAGACATTAGGGTACTCATTGATCACCGGCACTTCTTCCAAAGGGACTACTTGCACCGAGCTCAGGAGGGGTTGGTTCTTAGGGTTTCCAGGGGAGGCAAACTTTACTTCTTGTCCAAAAGGGCACTCCAGGGTTATGGTGCTAGTTGCACAGTCTATTCGGCCTTTGTGCTTAGCTAACCAGTCCATGCCTAGAATCAAATCCAAGCCTTGTGATTCCAGGACAATGGGGTTGGCTGAGAAACTAACTCCTTTAATTACCAAGTTAACTCTAGGGCAAGACTGGTCTGACCTAAACTCCTTACCAGGGGAGTGTATGACCATAGGTATTCTAAGACCTTGAACATCCCAACCATACTTATCCACAAAAGATTGAGAAATAAAGGAATGCGATGCTCCAGAATCAAACAGAACAACTGCAGGTACGGAGTTGACAAGAAACGTACCCATTACCACATCTGAAGCTTCTCGAGCTGTCTCCGACTGGATATGATTAACTCGGCCACGTCCAAAGGCCGGAGGGGCACGGGAGGCAGATCCACTAGCATGTGTAGTCGGCTGTCCTCGACTAAACACAGGGGCTCTTGAAGCGACGGCGTTGGGGCGTCCAGAGGCTATAGGGTCTTGCTTCTGGGGGCAGTGACGGGCGAAGTGACCCAACTCGTTGCAGTTGTAGCATCGGCTTCCTGGGGCACTCGGGATACTCCTCTGCTGTAGGCCGACTGGGGTATGGCGACTTGCACCGGTACTTGCACTGAGGGGTCGGGACTAAACAGATGAAGCCGGGCGGGAAACAGATGGGCGAAACACCTGCTCTTGAAACTGGGAGGGGGCAAACTGACGGGAAGGACTGGGGAGATAGGGCCTGGTACTCGGACCACTACAAGACTGCATCTGGGAGGCCTTGCGCTTGCGAAAAACTTCGATCTCCTTTCTCGCGTCTTCAACTACTAGGGCTCTGTTGACTATGTGCTGGAAAGTAGGGAAGTCATGGGCAATAAGCTGGATCTTCATTGCCACATTCATCCCTTTTAGAAACCTTCTGATTTTCTTCTTATCCGTGTTCACGTCCTCTGGTGCATAGCGAGCTAGATGGTTGAACCTGCTCAGGTACTCGCTGATGCTGGAATGTCCCTGCTTGAGGTTGTTGAATTCTTCTCTCTTAATGTCTATTACTCCTTCTGGGACATGTGCAGCTCTGAAGGCTTCAACAAACTCGGGCCAGGCGATGTTGGCGGCATCTGGATGGGCAGCACAGTAGTTCTCCCACCAATCGGTTGCTGGTCCACGCAGTTGATGTGCAGCAAATTGGGTTTTCTCCACAGGTGTGCACTGCGCTAGGTTCAGCTTTCTGTCCATATCCTTTAGCCAGTCGTCAGCCTCTACTGGCTCAGCAGTCTGTGAAAACTCGGCTGGACGGGACCTCATGAAGTCGGCGAGCTTGGAGCGTCCATGAGCTTGTGCTGGTGGAGCTTGATGGAGAAGAGGCTGCATTGCGGCCAAGTTCTGAGCAATGCCTTGCAAGATCTGGGTCTGGATGGCCATAAGCTGCTGGGGGTCTGCTGGAAGGTGAGGAGGTTGAGGCAATCCTCCAGGGTTTGCTGCTGCAGCGTCAAAGGTACCAAGGCCGGCTGCACGGCCATTTCCGGACATCCGATCATGAGTCTGCTCCACTTCTTGTTCATGGATTCTAAGCTGAGATGCATGGAGTAGATTCCCGATCCGTCCCTCAAAATCAAGACATGCCTGCCACCCTGCCAGTGATTAGAAATCGTGTCATCGAATCATGGTAACTTTGAGGATTGTTGCCAAGGCTTTTGATTGATTCATACATCCTGTCTTGATGAAGAGAGGACCGTGATGGTTCCCCTCCATGAAGGTCACTGGTAAGCCTATGCTACCATCATCAAGGTCTATGATGAATCACACTATGTTGTTGTTTTGAACGATATTACATTGACAACCTGACTCAAAATATTATTATCTTATCTTTAGGCACTTGGGATTCTTCTCCATGTTGAACCACTCAAATTTCTTGAGTTCTTTATCGGTCCTCAGTTCCACGATTTTTGTTTTGAGAGTGTTGTTTTTCGATGCCAGGTTCTGGAGATAATTTCTGTTGATGTTTTGTATCGGCAATGATTATATGGGGCTACTCGTGAGACCTAAACTTGATAGATTGCAAAGGAATACGAAACAATTTATCCTGATTCAGGCCCTTAAGGTGAGGTAATATCCTACTTCCAGCTGTTGTGTATTACCTTTGAGATTTCTCTAGTGAGATTGTATGTCTTGCCCCGTGGGGCTCCCTACCTCTCCTTATTTACTGGAGAGGAGAGGTTATATGATAGGAATCCCAGTCAGACTCCGACTAAACGATCTTCTTCTAGGAATACAACGTACTTGACTAGGACCACATCTCTTTCCTTATCATACAAGATAATATACACCGAGTCCTATTGTATCCCTAATTACAGGATTAGGCCCATCCTCTATCCGAGTAGCCACAAAGCTTCCCATGAGGTACCCGGGGCCCATGGCATCCACAGTAGCCACTAAGACCTTTATAGTTGAGTTACAGCTGACGCCGAGTGCTTATCCTCCTTGGCGAAGGTTTTTCGAGTGCCTAGCTCTCAAGTACCCACTGTCTGAGTACCTCTTCCCCCAAGTCCTGTTTCATATCAGCTGATAACGAGGCTATGAAGGGCTTCATAGAAAAATATAAATAGTATGCGTCGAAAAGGCGCACCTATTAGGTGCAGCCCCTAACTTTGTACTTAATTGTAAAACAATTAAACATAAAGTTAAAGATCTTTAACCTTTAAGTCTTTCTTGAGTGGTATATTTTTTTGAAATTGGACTCTTCAGCATCATATCAGCTGGAAATATTTTTGCTCAACGCAATTTTGGCTAAGCATGTAAACCGAGTACCACTTCATGGATCTCAACCCAATATGTGGTTAGGTGTACTTGAGAGATATCTATATCTCCAATTTTAATGGAGACCAGCTATTGATCCTTATAAGGATATATCCTTAATACCTGTTAAATAATTCAGATATCTGAACACATGTGTCTAACAATTAGGATTAACTTGAAGCATATCTGATTATTTCAATCGGCTCCTATAAAATAACATTTGTATTGTGACTTTAACACAACCAGCCATCGGATCAATAAGACATACTATTTAAGAACTTATATCTTATAGCCCATTACTGAGCAAGCCGGCCCAAACTCGCTAACTCGGCGCAGGCCTATAAAGCGGTGAGAAAGAGAAAAGATTCCTCTTTCTCCCCCAATTTGCCAAATCATTTCAGCTCCCGCACGTCCGCGCCAAACTTCGCGCTCTCCGCCCCGGCTAGGGTTTGCTGTAGCTTGAGCTCCCCTCTAGAAATCTACAGAGACCTCCTTCCCCACATCGATTCCCATCATCCGGAAGCTCTTCCGCCCAGTTCTTCACCCTGACAATGCCGAAAGCTTTATTCGACATCCCCAGCATGCCGATCGGATCGTGGCCAAGGTCTGACGTTTGCCGCACAAAGTTGGCTCAGCTGGAGAAGAAAAAGTTTCTCCAACTGAAAGAAATCATCAACTGGCGCCCCGCTGTTGGTGAGACAACCCCTTCTCCAAATCCTGACGAAGTCGTAGTTTTCGCCTCTTTCTTCAATCGTGGTTTTGCCCTTCCTGCTTCCGATTTCTTCCGCAGGCTTCTCGAGTTCTACCAGATTGAACTCATCCATCTCAACCCCAACTGTATTCTGTAAATATCCATCTTCGTCACCCTCTGTGAAGCTTTTCTGGGATCATCCTCATTTTAACCTTTCCGTTTCTTTTTCACGTCAAATCTCAACCCTCCAAATCCAAAATCCAAGTGATTGGGGGAGCTGGCCTTCAACTCCACAACGAGATGAAGAAAACCTACCTCCATATTGTCAGATATCTTATTTTTTTTGGTTGAATTCACTTGGCAGGAAGAATTGCAATTGGTTTGATGCAAAGAGTCTATGATGGCCTTCTTATATAATATCTGCTCCATTTATATACATATATGAACAGTCTCCTGCCATCATCTCCATGTGAAGTTCATAAAAACAAGTATCATATCGCAAGTATGTGATGTTCGCAATGGGATTTCCCATATTTTTAGATCAATAGCATTTAACCATGTTAATAGTCTCATATTATTGGTCTATAAATATAAGTTCCTCTGAAATTGTGGCCGCCATAATATTGTAATCAAAATGGTTTTTTATTTTTTTATCTTATATATAATCAATATTAATTTGATAAATTTACATTTTATTTAACCATGCTTGACAAATGATAATGTCGCAGTTGGAATGATGTCCACATTTGCTGGAATGCTACAAAGGTGCAATCTGCCTAATTGTCTGCGAATCTGTGGTTCGATCAATGATTTAATTTACTGGCAAAATATTGTCTTTTAATGTTTGGCATGTACTTTGGTTTTTCAAACATCAGTTGTTGATTAGCAGGATTTATATAAAGACAAAAGATTCGCACTTCATTTTTTACCTTGTCAATGTCTGGCAGCATTAGTATGAACACAGGAATTTCGTTGTTTGCTTAAGAACTGAAATATTACGTGTATGCTTTGCATTTGTAGTTTTCTGCCATGCAGAATTAATGCTTGCGTCACTTAGTTTTGGCTGAAAGACGTGCAAAACATTTGAAGGTACTTATATATTAGGAGTGTGTAGCTTAAACTATACACTGACAAGTTTTATCCTTTTTTATGTCGACATATGTTTCAAGGATTTGTCATCTGTAAGTTTGAGTCAATATTTGACGCAAAGTACTTTGTGGCATTAACTGATCGAAGTTTTATAGCAATCTTAAAAAAATTATATAGTATAAGTATCATTGGTCTGTTGGTGCATATTTAGACGTGATAAAAAGAAAAAGATGTGATGACCGTGATTATATTTTTCCGTTGCAACGTAGGGCACACAACTAGTATGTATAAATTTTTTTAGAATTTTCAGTGATATTTGTTAATTGGTGTGTACAGTATGTACACGAAAAAGTCAGTGTGCACAGTATGCACACGGAAACCATGTTTGTCCTACTTCCCCGTCTCAAAATATAAAAACCTAACACTAAATATGTCACTGTCTAGTACTAGGTGGTGTGATATCCAGTACTAGGATTAGGTTTTTATATTTTGAGATGGAGGGAGCACTATACTTTTCCTGAATGATTTTGCTTCTTTCAATTGCATACAAGAATTTTGTTTCTTGTACAACTGCCGTCCTGATTAACACGGATAACGAATTTTTAGCTTTTCACCAAAACAAGCAGCGTAAGGTAGTGTTTGCTTGTGCTTATTATCTCGTTTTCCGAAAATACATTTACCAAACCGTTAAACAAGACCTTTTTGCAAAAAAAATTCTATGTAGAAATTTCTTTAAAAAACAAATAAATCTATTTTTTAAATTTGTAATAGCTAATACTTAATTAATCATGTAGTAATGATGTTTCTCGTTTTACGTACAACTTATAAGCCATAAGCACAAGCAAACGCTGCCTAAGGCTGCGTTTGATACTACACCTTTGGTTGGGTTACTTTCTCTTCTTTGTGAGTACGTTTTCTAACCTGCTAAACGGTATGTTCCTATCTAAAAGTTTCTTAAAAAATCATATTAATCCTACTTTAAAGTTTAAAATAATTAATATTCAATTAATCATGCGTTAATAGTCTGTCTCGTTTTGCGTGCCACCGAAAATCTTAGTTGTTCAGCCCAAACGAACGCAGCCTAAGAAGATTTCGCTGATCGCGGATTACTTGCAAGGACGAAGGAGCTAACTAGTTTAGATTTCCCAGCCAGCTCAGCTTACAGGGCTGTACAGATCAAACACTATTCTAGCCAGTGGAATTCAGCAGAGGCAGGCAGAATACCTCAAGCTGTCAAGCGAGATCCGCGAAAAGAGATGGAGAAAGACGCATTAGCAAGTTGAGGGATACACAACTTAGCATTGACAATCAACATGCATCCCAAGTTCCTATCGGAACAACACACTACTCTAATCAGCCCACTCGACAGCTCAAAAAAACAATAAAAAAACCAGCAAACACGATAGGCTAACATGGAGATTCTTACTCCATTGGAGGAGGGGCCCTGTAATATGCGGGGATTGTAGCAGGGAAGAACATTTGCCTCACACCTTCAGCTTTGATGATTGGGAATATGATACCACATGCCCCCTGCAGTGAGAATTCAGTTATGTAGAGAATGAAATCATCTGCAGTGTATAGGTTTTTGAAGAAAAAACTGTCAGAAAGAGGCTGCCACAAAGTTATCTGTGTAGAATGACAGTTTGAACTTTTGAGGATGTTGAAGAAACAGAAGATTTGAGGAGCTTACAGAAACCAGTCTCGCCCCGATCCACATGCGTTTAGGCGAAGGAACGGGGAGCATTAGGCGTCCAACGCCATAGATAGCAACAGCAAAGAAGTGGGCTACTAAACTCAGTGGCCGAGGATTCAGGCCAGAGAGAAGAGCAATAGGCCCATTTGAGAAGACTCCTCCAAGGCTCAGGTAATCAAAGCAAGCCTCGCGCATCTCATTCCTAGCCTGATCAGTTGAGGCACAGAAAACTTTGTATAGAGCACCAGCCAGTGTGTTGATTGTAGAAGCAACCGGCTGCAAAGATCATAACATAGTATTACTCAAACCATATACACATTTTGAGAAAACTAGTTGGTGAACTGGGAAATGAAGAGTGAAGACTGACCTTCCGCAGTGTATAGAATGATTCAAGGTACTTGCACAGGGAAGCTGCATCATGTAGATTGTGGAGAGGCTTGAGAAGATTGCGTAGGACAATAATGTCTGATAACGCAACGGTCATTCCACCACCGGTTAAAGGATGTCGCATGTTGAATGCATCACCCATCAAAAGCGCACCAGGGGTTGGAAGCGGAGCAGCTGGCATACTCCTATTAGGCATTGTCCTTATGCTTCCTTTATCAATGGCTGCAATGAAAGAATCATGGAGTTCTGGAGGAATCTGAAAATATAAAATTTCCATTAACATGTAGTTGTGAAGAGTACAAAATGAAAATTACACTTGTTAGATAGCAACAATTAATACCTGAGGCGCAACCATAGTCTTGAGATATTTTGCCATTTCACCAGTTGCCATGGAAGGCACCTTCTGCCCAGGGATATCAACCAAACAGCGAATCTCGGTGCTGCTTATCGGGTAGCATAGGATAGGTGAAGGATTAGCCAGGATAACATGGCCATGGTTTGGGTGAGGAAGTTGACAATTCTCCAAAACCAACCCAACAAAACAGGATGGCACATCAACCTAAGCGCATGTATTTCCATTAATGTTAATGAATTCAGCAAGAAGCGAATCAGTATAATTTGAAAAATGTACCTTTGGAGAGCAAAGGGCACGCCGTAGATTTGAGAAACAGCCATCACATACAATTGTCAATGGTGCATAGGCTTTGAATTCTTCACCTGACTTTGTCTTGTATAGAACACCCTTAACGGTGCCGCCATCTTCGAGCAATGATGTAACGGTTCCTTGCTCCAATTGAACACTGAAATATCCAATGTATGCTAATCATAAATCTCATATGACAAGCAAGTGCATTAATCATATACATGCAAATACAACACATGGATTTTTTATATAAAAAAGAAAGAATGGGAGGACAACAAAAACCCAAATTAGTATATTTTACATAATCATAATCAAGTATGTAAATCAAATAGATCCATCTAGAACTTGTCATTCTGGAGGTGTAGATAATCAAGAACTTTGACACAATCAAATATATTAATCCAGTAGAGCAATCTAAACAAATGGAATTTTAACATTGAATTATACAGAATAACTATGCAGATATATGATTTTTCAGTAAAATAAACTTGTACTGGCAAAAGTTATTACTTAGGCAAAGATGCAGCTTTTTGACGCATTCTCTGTATAAACCGTCCATTGTGAAAGCTCCTGCCAGCAACATCTGAATGGAACTTCTCCAAGGGATAAGAAAGCTTTGTGTTTCTCCCATCTTTCAACAATGCGTAACCAAGGACACGCTGAGCATCAATTTCTTCAACACAATCTGAATAAAATCAAAGGACATTTAGTACAAAGTAATGGCAATGCTTTTAGAAAAACGCCACTCTTACCCTCAAGACCCAGCTCGATCAATTTCAAATAGCCACCAGGCTGTAGCAGTTCACCAACAATTCTATAAGGCTCCGTCATGTCTCGCTCTATAACATGCACTCGTCGCCCATCCTAGTTCATCAACAAATAAATCCAGGAATATTAGAAAAAATAACTCCAGGATATTTTGTTTACCACAATGAATCGATTGTTAGTAACGAGATACAGAATTGCATTTTTTACTATGAGTGTTCTGTTGTCAGATACTCAGATAACATGAATGATGCGATAGAAGTGCTTCTGCCAAATATAAAAGACAATAGGGTATCTCCATATGTTCGTTCCTACAAGACATTATTTTAACTATTATCTTACCATGTAGTTATAGTTATAGAACCTTTAAGTACTTCAAGTGAGAAATAGAGTGAAATGGAATCAGTATAGTGCTATGGTCAACCTAGGTGATTTTAGGCATGCCGATGGTAAAAGCTTTTGAAAATTAGAAATAAAACATTTTCGTATCAATAGCGCGCCATTTACAAGCTGTTGGTAGTTACAACTTACGAAAGCAAATTTCCAGCCTAAAAAAATCGAACGACTCGCCTCAAACCAATGTGAGTACGTCAACGAACGAGTAAGACAAAAGGGAGCCACCTTTCCGAGCGTGTAGGCGAGCGCAGATCCGGCGACCCCGGCGCCAACGATGATGATATCCGTTCGGCCACGCCCTTCGCCGTCGACAACCCCGCAGCCACTCTCTGGCGCAGCCTTCCGTTGGCGGCGGCGGCGCCGCCGCCCCATCACTGCGGCGAGGAAGATCGCCGCGAGGATCGTGGCGGCGGTGACGCCAACGAGCTGCCCGGCGCCGGCGACCGCATCCATGCCGCAATGTTGGGCCCTCCCCTCCTCGGAATCTCCCCCGGCCTGGCGCAGCCACTTGCTGCTCTGCTCTGAGATGGCGAGCGCGAGGGACAAGAGAACTGGAAGCGAGGCGACGGGGACGAGACGTTGCGCTTCAAGGCTGCTCCGTTTTATGGCGGAAGAAGGCCGGGCCGCCGCTGATTAGCTGGCTTCCTCGGCTTCGCTGGCATTGGTTCGTGCTTTCTGGCAAAAAAAATTTAAACTTTTATACATATATCTCTTTGAGCCCAACTGAAAATTGGGCAATATATCCTGTTTCCAGCAGCTGGAGCAGTGACTGGGAGCGTAGACGCTCATCATGACCTAGCATTGGCATTCCGGATCAAAAATATTCTTAAGAAAAAGGTAACAAAAATGTACTACTAATAAAATTTACTCTTATCTTTTAATTTACTTGTAATTCTAGCATTTAATTTTTTTGTCAAAATACTTGCCATCTCATATTCTAAAGACTTTTAGATATATGTTTTCCTTTCTTTTCTTAATCAATGCAGTCATACTAATACTAAATACTCCTCATAAGGAATTTTAATGCTTGCTTTGGAAAAGTAATTAAAATATAATTAATAAGAATAATAATATAATTTACCATATTTTCTAATTTAGCGTGAAATTTGCTAGAACGATAAGTAAATTGAAACCGAATAATATAATTTGTTGTCGAAGCAATTTATAGGCTTGACGCCAGTACGAATTAAAAAAAAATCAAGTTTTGGAGTAAATAGTAATTCGGTGAAACGTAATCAGCGTTGTGTTAGGCTATCTTAGGAGACGTGTAATGGAAGATAAACTTCAATCGTTCGATCGATCTATCTATCCAACATATACTAATTGACACTTTAAGAGGAGTTTTTGAAAGATCTTGCCGTTAATTTATTGAATCGTATTCGTCTGGATGGCCGCCTAGCCCGTCTAGACGGCGGCTAATTGCTAGTCGGCGGCAAGACATCCTATTTACGCCCTAATCAGTGAATTAGTCGTTTGACCGCCAAAACGGTCCTAGTCGGTCGTAGGCGGTCTGGACAGCACGGCACTGGGTGTATTTGGACGATAGAGGGGAGCGATTAGGTGGCAACTTGGTGATGGACAGGTGACCAAAATTTAGGCACGATGCACGACGATGAAAAAAGGAAGCACAGGGCCGGCTGCATTATAGAATAGAAGGGGATTTGGGTTGCCTTGGCTGCCCGCGAACCAGAGATAGCGCCGCCATTGCTCTTCCCCTCTCGGCTCAAGGCGATAGTGCCACCGCAGCGCCGCCATGATCTTCTCCTTCTCCGGCTGTTCGTCCAAGCGTCTAGGGAAGTGAAGGCCGTCGCACCGCCACGCTCTTCCCCCTGCTCATCCGTTGCTCTTCCTCTCCTCATCATTGATGGAAGGTGCATGCAACGGTGGCATCGATTGAAGCCGCGCCAACCGCCAGGCTTGCTCAGCTCTGCTCTGCTGCTGGTTTGCTTATCTGAGCGTTCGAATGGTGTTACTGCTACACCTCCAATTGGATCTACGCTCCACAGCTGCGCCAGCCCCCGGCTCAGGCTCCACCACCTCCTCTACTAGACTAATACTCGTGCTTTGCCTATGCGCCGCCAAATCCTTGTTCCAGGTAAATCTTTGTGCCAACTCCTCTGTTCCAGCTCTAGCCCCTGTAACTATGTATGAGTGATGTACTGATGTATCATGTATCATACTAGTGATGTTTGAGGTTTGATGGATGTCTGAACTCTAAAGTTCTGAACTAGTAATGTCTTAAAATCATGTGCAAGATAAGGTATATATTGGTATTTCTGTGAAATTAGTATATTTTTGTGGATAAGGTACAAAAACCACCTAAACTGCCTAGTGGCCGCCTCATCTGTTTACTCTAATCAGTGGGTACCGCCCGACTTATGACTAGCGTCTAGGTGAACACTAACCGACCGCAAATCATGTTGAGAGTCCGTTTTAAATAAATCACGCATGTGGTGGAAATAGCATGGACTCTAATTTAATTTAATAGTTCTAAAACTCATAATTAATAAATGTATGATATTGTACATAAATTGGACTCTCAATTTAGTATTTTATTAATTTCATTCTAAAATTCAAAATTAAAATAATTAATAAATTGTAATTGATTAAAGGAGTTATGATTTCAAAGGTTAACACATTTATCATAATATTATAATTTTAATATTCATAGTACCAATAATAATAACTCTACGACGCACGGGTTGCTAACTAGTATCTGAAATTAGCGTGAGGTTAGATGACTAACTACTCATGTTGGTGGAGGTATGCACACAGGAGTCAACGTGGTACAGCCAGAGCCAGCAAACGGTAGAGCCGTCCATCTCGCCACACACGAATCTCGAAGCCAATCGTCGCAATCCCAGATCTCCCAGAAACCACGTCCGGCTCCCAGTTTTTCAGGTTCCTCGCGAGGCTGGCTGGCCATCGCATTACCTTCAGCCACTACAATCCGAGATTCCCAGACACGGATCTTGGCGCTACCGTCCAGTGGATGGACGTAATGGCATTTTTACTGATCCGGTGGCAGTCTGGCAGACATGCCCGTGCCATGGATTACTTGCTATGGTTCGTCGCATAAAAGAATGCCATAAATATCCATGGCTTTATTAGTGCTGTGGACCAAGCAACTTTGCATATAGAAACAGTAGCTGCCAGAGCAGACAAGAGAGAGAGGCTGGCGATCGCCGGAAGCCATCAGAAGTTGAAATATTAAATGGAACAGATCTGCTTGCATCTCCAGCACTATTATGCGGTTGTTTAGCAAAGCAAACACAGTTGTATCAATCACACAGGAGTCTGGCCCATGGAATTCAGTGGACGAGCAACACACCCAGTTAGAGCAAAGGCGCAATCATGAGTTCAAGAGGGATATACAGCTTAGGATTAGCAGTCGACATGCATCCCTGGCAGAACAATGACAGTGGTGCGTGGACAGGGAAGGTGACAGTGTACAGGACCCTCGCCCCTTTTGGACAACAATGGCACACAACCGGCCAACACTGCCTGACGACTACTACTACCAGTTACACAGGAAAATTGCCATCCACGAAAAACATCCACCGATTAGGACTTGGGAGGGATTTTCGTCTCACTTTTTTTTGGCATTGTTTTTTTTTTACTCCATGGGACGAGGAGCCCTGTAATAGGCTGGGACGGTGGCAGGGAAGAACATTTGCCGCACACCTTCAGCTTTGATGATAGGGAAGATTATGCCACATGCACTCTGCAGTGAAAACTCTGAATTAGCGAAAGTACAGAGACAGCAAAATCGTCCAGGGTTTGAAAGAAAAGAAAGCAATGGTCAAGAATAGGGAACAAGAAAATCGTTAGGGAACTGTTTATGAACGGTACCATGATGGAAGGAAATAGTAGAACTTGAAGATTTTGAAGGATAAGAAGATTTGAGATACTTACAGAAATTAGTCTTGCGCCAATCCACATGCGTTTAGGTGAAGGGAGGGGGAGCATTAAGCGACCGACACCATATATAGCAACAGCAAAGAAATGTGCCACTAAACTCAATGGCCGAGGATTCAGACCAGAGAGAAGAGCAATAGGCCCATTTGAAAAGACGCCTCCAAGGCTCAAGTAATCAAAGCAAGCTTGGCGCATCTCATTCCTAGCCTGATCAGGTGAGGCACTGAAAACCTTGTATAGAGCACCAGCCAATGTATTTATGGTAGAAGCAACCGGCTGCAAACATAAAAGCGCCATATATTAGGCCTATACATTTTGAAAGCTAGGTGGTAAAATGTGAAATGAAGAGTGAAGACTGACCTTCCGCAGTGTATAGAATGATTCGAGGTACTTGCAAAGAGCAGAGGCATCATGCAGATTGCGAAGAGGCTTGAGAAGATTACGTAGGACAACAATGTCAGATAATGCAACAGTCATTCCACCACCAGTTAAAGGATGTCGCATGTTGAATGCATCACCCATCAGAAGTGCACCAGGGGTTGGATGTGGGGCAGCTGGCATGCTCCTATTTGGCATTGTTCTTATACTTCCCTTATCAATGGCTGCTATAAATGAATCATAGAGTTCTGGAGGAATCTGTCAACACAACATTTTAATTGGGCATTTTAGTTGCTGTGAGTAGGCAAGCAAATACTTAGGACAGGACTGACTGAATAGCAAAATAATACCTGAGGTGCAACCACAGTTTTGAGATATTTTGCCATTTCACCGCTTGCTATGGAAGGCACCTTCTGACCAGGGACATCAACCAAACAGCGAACCTCAGTGCTGCTTATTGGGTAAAATAGGATAGGTGAAGGATTTGCCAGGACAACATGGCCATGGTTTGCATGAGGAAGTTGACAATTCTCCAAGACCAGCCCAACAAAACAAGATGGCACATCAACCTAACCACATATTTCCATTAGTACGATAACTTCTAAATGCATGACCCAAAAAGTATAATGAGAAAACTGTACCTTTGGAGAGCAAAGGGCTCGTCGTAGATTTGAGAAACAGCCATCGCATACAATTGTCAGAGGTGCATAGGCTTTTAATTCTTCACCAGACTTTGTTTTGTACTGAACACCCTTAACTGTACCATCTTCTTCAAGCAATGATGTCACGGTTCCTTGCTCCAACTGAACACTGAAATATCCAACATAATGCCAGACGTTAACCTCATGTAAAATGCAGGTGCATGAATTAGATACATCCAGATACAGAGCATGTAGAATTAAAATAGTAGAAGGAAAGAGTGTGAAATATATCATTCTTGAGGTGTAGGAAACTAAGCACCTAAACATGATCAAATATGTTAATACTGTAGGCAACTAAAATACAAATGAAATGCTCACATCAAACAATACAAGAAAATTATACATTAAGTATGTCAAAAATTCTAGTAAAGATAGATATGTATCGAAAAAAGGCATTACTTAGGCAAAGATGCAGCCTTCTGGCGCATCCTCTGTATAAACCGTCCATTGTGAAAGCTCCTACCAGCAACATCTGAGTGGAACTTCTCCAAGGGATAAGAGAGTTTTGTGTTTTTCCCATCTTTGAATAATGCATAACCAAGGACACGCTGAGCATCGATTTCTTCAACACAATCTGAATGAACTCAAAGATTTAGTCCATTGTACCACATATAATACAAGAAACACACACGTGCATAGAAAGACAGAGAGAGGACAGAGAAGGTGGATGCTTACCCTCAAGACCCAACTCAATCAATTTCAAGTAGCCACCAGGTTGTAACAGTTCGCCCACAATTCTATCTGGCTCTGTCAGGTCTCTCTCTATAACATGCACACGACGGCCATCCTAAGTCACCAAAAGATTAAAGCCATAAGAGAAAGCTCTGGATAATAGTTTCACTGTAAATTACAGTCTGTAATGTATCATTTGATCATAATGAGCTATTGAATTGCTTTAATATTAGTTAGTTTTTCTTAGAGAACATGAATGATACACTAGAAATGCTTTTAACAAATACAGAAGACACTAGGTAATCACTAACAAGAACATTGCAACCCACAAAACAATAAGCACTATTATAATAATATAAGGATAAGTTGCAACCCACAGAAGTACTTTCAATAATATTTTTTTATGTATAAAATCATATAACAATTGATAAGTCTCTGAATCATAAGGATAAGTTGCAATTATAATAATATAAAACAATATTATTGAAAGTACTTCTAACGAAAAATGCAGTGAAAAAGAATTAATATGACTATGGGCGACCTAAGTGTTTTAAACACATCAACGGCCAATTTAATATACTATGGGCCTATTTGGTTTAGTGCCCTACCAAAATTTTGGTCGTGCCAAATCTTGGGCAAGTTTTGGCACTACCAAAGTTTTAGAAGGGTTGTGTTGTTTCAACTCTATTAAATTGACAAAAATTGGTCTCAATCCAAATAGCTAGCAAGTACTATTCAAAACTACCAAATGATTGGTAGAGCAAGAATTGGCCTCAATCCAAACATGCCCTACATCCTATAGGGGGTACTTAGTCATTTTCTCTAGGACATATCCCAATTTCACCACCTCCTAAGTTCTAGTGCAAAGTCAAGATATGACCAAAGTGTCATTCTCATAGTTGCTGGGAGTTGCGAAAGTAAATTGGGTCATTGATTTAGTTGGGCATTCCATTGATGATGAGAAGATGGAGCACATTAATGCTTTGTTGAAGCAGATAGAAACCGAGCATGATAAAGAATAGAAAACCAGAGAAGAGAACGCAAGTGACTCTTTCCTTCCTTTAGCTTCTTTATGAGAAAAAAATGTAGTAATAGAGTTACAGTAGTTCCAGACTATAAGATAAACTGTATACAATCAGAAGTATATTAGATATGCTCAAGACAATTTGTTTGAAAAACCTTATTCGGTTTGAGTCAATTCATTTTGTTACTACAGCAGTAAAAAGTTCAGCACCAATCAACAAAATCTATTTTTCTATAACCAAAACTGTATTTAGTTTCAGAACACCTTAAATTCAAATTTTATTTTTAATTCAAATCATGTATTTACTCTTCTCTTGGTTGTCACTTTCCATCCCTTTTCTGTTCCATCCAGATGACTTGTGGTCATCGGCCAGTATGGAGTACTGCAGATGGAAAAGCGAGATTTCTCATCAGTTACATTACATGCAATTTTTCGCACACCAACATTTATTGGCCACACAAAAATTCCATGTCCACAAACAAAAAGGAGGAGGCCGACAGACTTCGCTTTCTACCAGCACGCTAGAACATGCAAAAAATAACCAAAAACAAGAAGTTGCATGAAATCACAATTAATTCGTAAACGAATCTAGTCTTCTTGGACTAACATATCAGCTGGCTTTCCAGAACTAAATCGAAGTTTGCCGCATGCATAAGGAAGGGTTAGGCAATTGTCTTTAGACCTCTCTCCTTCAGGATAGAAAATTTCATCCCTGCGCCTAACTCATCGAAAAAAATATTCAATCTTGCATTGTTCTTCGAAAATTTTTTTAATCAGCCTTTGTTCTCAACGAAGAGCAGCAATAAATTTGCAGATTTAAAAAGAAGAAGAAGAACTCATCTAAAAATTCGAACGTTCCGCCCTGAACCAATGGGACAACGCCAACGAACGAGTAGGCAAAAAGGAGTCACCTTTCCGAGCGTGTATGCGAGCGCAGATCCGGCGACCCCGGCGCCGACGATGATGACGTCGGTCCGGCCATCCCCGTCGCATCCATCGCCGTCGGCGACCCCGCAGCCATCCACGGGCGCAGGCTTCCCTGGCGACGGCGCCCGGCGGCGGCGGCGGCGGCGGCGGCCAAGAAGGGCCGCGAGGAATATCGCCGCGAGGAGCGTGGCCACGGCGAAGCCAATGAGCTGCCCGGTGGCAGCGACCTCAGCCATCCCGCCGCAATGGGGGGGCCTCCTCAGCGCCTGCAGCCGCTCCGCTTGTGGTGGGCTTCCTTGGGGTTGTGGAGCGCGGGCGATGCGTGTGGGGGTGACGCGGGGGAGGACGGGGCACGATGAGAGAGGGAGGGCGAGAGGGGAGGAAAGCGGTGGGACGAGCAGGCGGCGGAGGACGGACGCTTCCAGATTCTTCCGTTTTATCGGGAGCGGAGGGGAAGAAGGGCTCCTCCCTGTTTTCATAGCTGGCTCGGCTCCGCCCTCCGCATCGCTGGATTTTCTCACCTCTCACCGGTCGCCGCCACCTCTGCCTCCCAAAAATACGATTTTGATAATTTGATTTGTTCTTGTTTGAGCTATTTTTGTTTGTTCTGGTGTTACAACTTCACAAGAGGTGGCAGCGTCGTCATGGTCCGTGTCATGGGGTCTGTCCAATATGGATGAATTTATATGGTTGCTTTGGTTTGTTATTATGTTAAGTAGTATATTCGTCTACAATGCATGGTTATATGGCTTGAGTTGTGGATATTTTCTAGCACACAAAACTAAACATATTTTATAGGACATGTGAATTTGTAGGATTCAAAAGGGAATTTGATAATACATCACTTTCTAGCAATAAGTACTCCCCATCAACGTACCATTTGATCGAGAACCTATTAATTGAGTTAGCAAAAATTATTTGTAATTGAGTTAGCAGAAATTATTTGTAGTATACTAGTAGCTCAAATAATATATGTCAAAATTTATTATGAGAAAATGATTCCTATGAATTACCCCATACCGATACTCACGATAATAAAAAATATCACTTGGAATTGGATGCCGACATGATGTTCAAAATCTAATCTAATTTCTATTGTGCCTTATCGTTAAATAACTGAAGGACTTTTGCAAAAAAAATACCTATAGGATTTGTTAAATCTGTAATGATAGAGATTTTAGGTACAATAGAAAGGAATGCTGTCACCGGAGTGGGTGAACCCTTATAGATATCAGAAGTTTTTTAGATCCTAGCTCGAACTAGGATCATGATACGTATTTTGAGAACTGGCACTTGGGAATAGGCCTTGAAAGCGTCAGCATGTCAGCAGCCTTACGAAGCCTCCAACAACACCCATATACAATAATCCTGTAGCTAATTCCTCGTCTAACCTATGTTTACTACAAATGTCTCCTTCTGTACTAACATCATTCTTGTTTCTTACCGCTAGCTTTAAGGAGTTGCTCACAAAGAAGCGAAAGGGATACCCCTAGCTTCCACGGTCCGCTTACCGAGGAAGAGATGCGGGAGGACCCAAGGCCAGAGCAAGTTGATGTTAATCTACTTTCTCCGTCTAAGAAATATAATCACATCCGAAGGTTTTTGTAAGGATTAAAATGAAGATAAAGGATAACTCTAGTTGATTAAGATAAGAAAATATATATGGATTACACTTATATTTTTATATAGATAAATTTCAAACTCCAGATATCTATATAATTCTAAGAAAAAGAGTACTAACTGCTGTTTATTTATATCTAACAAGCCAATTTTTAAACTGGTACCTAGGGGTACAAAATATGCCACTCATCAAATTTTACACGCTTTACAGAATGCTACTGTGCGTTTTCTTTGCTGTTTACCAAAACGCCTAATCTTTCGTCACATGTAATTTTGAACTTGTCTGAGACATGAAAAACCCACGAGGCCACGAAGTGTGTAAACAAACTAAAAACACACGCCCGCTAAACTCGTAATCCAACCTTTTGTGCACTGGTCCCCGGGTGCGTGGACCAGGTGATCTGTCACGCGATCCGACCGCCTCGCCGATCGCCAGCTGCCCTGCCCCTCCGCGCCCTGTGCCAACGAACGTGCAGCCAGCACCAGCACCAGCATCTTGCCGAGGCGCGCGCCACCACGATTCAGATTCGCGGCTCCCCCGCTCGCTGCATGGCCTTGGCCACCACCCCGCCACCATCCATCACGCCGCGGCCGCGCGCATACGGCGTATCACACGAGTTCGCCGCCCCGCGATCGCGAATCCCCCCGTAACAGCGCCATGCCGTCCAAGGCTCCAAGCGCCCATGCGGTTAACTTCTACTCACTACTATAAAATGGGCATTTACAAGCGATCAAAACAGATTGTCGCAGACAGCCAGCGGCACCACCTGCGACTAAAGATCAGAGAAAATCGATAATCTTCATAGGCGGTAGAGGTCCGCCTACGAAAATCGATTTTCGCAGGCAAGTCTCTTAAGAGCACCGTCTGTGAAAAATCATTTTCGCAGGCGGAAAGCTTACGCCACCCGCCTGAAAAAATAATTTCGGTGCACAAAAATAAAATAGCACATAACAAAAATTTTACCCTCCTGGCCGCCGCCTGATGTCGCCTTCCTACCCACCGGCGCCCTCCTGCCCTTCTAGCTACTGGATCTAGAGCTCACCCGCCGTCCCCCTAGACCCCACCGTGGCCGCTGCCCGCTGTCACTCTGGTCGGAGCTATAACATCCCCAATCTAGTAGAGGTAACTATTTAAGTTTCCTAGAACCATCTTTGTTCTCTAATTATATCTTTGTTCTCTAATTAAAAATCATCTTGTCATATAACTCAAAATTCGATTTAATTAAAATCTAATCGGTAAAATTAGAACAACTCCTAAAAGTGCAACAAACCTCACAGAAACATATGTGGGAAATAATTTATTCAAATACTAGATTATTTATCATGAATTAATATGATTTTTTCAGATTTTTAGCAATCACTTTAGACCTTTTTAAAAATTCATCTAAGTCTCAGCCAGGACCTTTTTCATATTTTTGCTGTGACCAAAATACTTGAAATTTTTGAGTGAGACTTTGAAAAATGGAACCTAGCTGTCATGGGCTACAACCGGGCCAACTCTCTTTTTTTTTGCCACCCTTCTAGCATGTTCTATGGATTAAACAAAGTGAAAGGAAGAGAAAAATTTTGAAAAATCCTGAAAATGGTTCAAAATCTGTGTATACTCTCTTTTCTACCTTTACCCCTCTCATACACCTAGAGCACCATGACCTGGGCCCACTAATCAGTGTCCAGGAGCTAGCTCCATCTCTTGTACACCAAAAATTTCGAGTGGGACCCACCAATACATGCAAATGGAGAGAGTGACACCTATTAGCCTTATTGTCATCTCTTTCTCTCTTCTCCTCTTTTTCCTCAGCTTCCAAGCCAGCCAGCTTGCTTCTCTTCCTCTCCACTCCATTCTTGTGTCAAGAAACTGAGAGGTGTGAGCTCCTCTTTGTCTCTTTTCTCTTCTTTCTGCTGCCGTGCGTGCGTGCTGCTGCTACTGCCGCCGTGCGTGCTGCTGCTGCTGCTGTCCGTGCTCCTCATTGGTCTCTCGCCCTGCGGCTGCTCGTCAACCTCTCCGCGATCCTCACCGGCGGCTTGCTGCCTTCCAACGCGCCAGGGGCACGGCCTCGCCACGGAGCCCGGGGGTGCGGCCGTGATATCGCCATCGTGCAGCCGCGCCATCATGCCGGCGTTCTCGCCGCGTCAAGCTCATCTCCAACCGGACCTAGCCGCTGCTCACACTCATAAAATCCTACCAGAGAATGTAAGTATATATTTCCACATATGGTATTTCCTATAGTTTCGGCTTTTGCCACTTTCAGCCTTAGGGTCTTGTTATATTTTTTTGTATCTCCCAATCCAGAGATGCAAATGACTTGGTTCTTTCTCCTAAAATCTTGTTAGGACATGCCCTACCTACTGTTTTTATCTCATATTTTTTTTGTTTTAGAGCACGTTGCATATGCATGTTTATTTCGATCTCTTATTTGCATATTGCTTCTTATCGATAGATTCGGAGGTTTCGGAGTACGAGGAAGCTCATCCAGAGGTTGAGTGTGGACCATCGCAGCAGCAAGGCAAGCATCTAAGCATATCGAACCTATGTCTTCAATAAATTAATTTGTTTGCAAAAACAATATCTATATGCATGTTTCGGTCCATTTAAAATGGGAAAACGGGTAGAGTCAATATTGCCCAATTGTATGCATTTTCATTCCTTGGTTGTTGATTCCATGTTTTTACCTTGTCACCCCTGGTTAAGGACTTTGGGATACTTTTATTTTATCGAATGCTTAGCCATGCTTAGTTCTAGACTTAGAAAAATCCGATAGATAGAGCTATCGGTTTAAAACTAGTTTAATACGAATGGATGGGTTAAAATCTAAAAAGAATAACTTCTGATTTATAATTGAGAATATTTTTGATTTGGACGAATGATAGGGCAATGACGGGATGATGTTTCCCCGATGCATGTAGCCCCGTTTGGGTCGTTAAGGACCAAACATGTTGACGTCTATTCAAGCACCCTACGTACTTCCACACGCCGGAAATAGGATGGCTTAACTTAGTAGCATGGGAGGCTGTGGCCATCTACGCCCGTCTGTCAGTCATGAGGATGGTCTTTCCTTTGGAGGGCCTCGTGCGCGCCTGGTTTTGGCCGGAGGTGCCTCTCGCGACGGTGAGCCCGCCTTAGTCACCGTGTGTGTGGCTAAGTCGTCCGGGGCCCAGACGTGGTTTAGGTGGTTTGAGCTAAGCGTGGGAAAGGTTTTGTTGTGACCTCTAGTCCGCACTCAATGTGTAGAGTGTGGGTACCGACGGGTACGGATCAAACTAGAGTGTAGCCGTTTGGCTTCTATCACATCGTGTGAGTAAAGATGTACACCTCTGATCAGAGTATGAACTATTCGAATAGTCGTGTCCACGGTTACAGGACGACCGCTTGATGTGTTAGTTAGTCTATGTTAACATCCAACTTGGGATATGTGGTTATGTGATTATGTGGTTATATCATGACTTAGGATAGTCATGGATGGATGGGTTTATATGAGAGGCTTTGGTGTTAAATATGACTTGGTTTTAGTCATGAAAGATGGTATGTTTGTGTAGCATATTTTTTTAGGCAATGGTGGCCCATTGTTGATGTTAGAGCATAGGATTGTGCTCATTTTTCACCTCTTTTTCAGAACATCTTACTTGCTGTCATGAAATTTCATATTGCTATATTTCGCAAATGCTTATAGTTTCAAGGTATTTTTTTGCTCAATAAACTTAGCTTTATGCAAAACCAGATCAACATAGCCATATTCCTTGATGTAGAGACCAGCATTACTCCTTTGTACTATTAATATTGTGTAAGTCTGGTTGAGTACCTTCCGTACTCACGCTGCATATTTTTTTTTCAGGTGAGGATAACGACGATGTTGGTGTGGTCTACTATTATTCTGCCGAGGGTGGCGACGATAATGTGTAGTTGGAGTTAAGCTCTATCCCAGTCGGTTGCCTTGTGGGTTTGGTATGGCACCACTGGTTTTATCCTTTATGTTTATATTTTCGCTGCTATCTTTAGTGCTACTCTGTGATGAATTAGGGTGTGTGAACCCTCTATGTAATATATATAAACCTGCTGCACTTTCATCCATATTTAGAGTACTTGTGATGGTTATCAATTGCTTGCGATGGAAGTGTGAGGTTAGTCGCTTTCCTGGAGACTAGTTGAACATGAGTATGAGTTGTGTATAATTGAGATGGTTGGGGGATAACTATTGTGGTTTGAGTCCTCTGGGGTATGTATCGTGTTTGGTCGCTACCGTCGAGTGGTTTGACGGGCGTATGACGGAGAGGACTGGCAAGCTATCCTTATGATTATCTCTTTTGTACACTTCTTAGCATTTCGGTTATTATATTAGAAGGTGTTAACCATGATCATGGGCACATTGAGGTCGAGTGGCTATTATGCGTGTATGGATCTCACTCATCCAACATTATGCGTGTATGGATCTCACTCATCCAACAATATGTGGTGGTTGCGTTGGGCACTGAACGATATAATACTCGGGGTGTCCACAGGAACCGCCGTCACCATCCTGCCCACCGCATGTCGTTGCCCTCCTGTCCACCACCCACCGTTGCCCTCCTGCCTTCCTAGTTGCTGGATCTGGAGCTCACCTGCCGCCCCCTGAGACCCCACCATGGCCGCCGCCTAGATCTGAACCCGGCCGCCACCGCGCCCTGCCCCATGACTAGCAGAAGGGGGAGGGAGGGAGGACGACGCCTCACCATGGCCATCGCCCGCCGTTGCCACCAGTCGCCGGATCTGGGGAGGGGTGTAGGGAGGGAGGACGGAGGTGAGGTAGAGAGGTAGCGGCTGAGGAGGGAAGAGAGGGGGGACTTAGCGGCTGAGGGAGGGAGGAGGTGTCGGGCTGTCCTCCTAGGAAAATTTTTAATAAGGAAGAATTTTTGCACGGGCGGTTCACTTTACTGACCGCCTGTGAAAATCAATTTTCATAGGCAGCCACTAAAGAGGTCCGCCTGTGACACCACGAACTCCTCGTTATTATTACAAGCAGATATTTTTATAGTTCGTCTGTGAAAATAAATCTCTCGCCTGCAAAAATAGTTTTTCAAGTAGTGACTGTAATCCAAAGGTTACCGGGCACTCTTCTACTGTAATCCAAAGATTATGTTACAAACAAAGATTGGTAGATGATCAATGAACACATGTTAATTGTGCTTGTTTGTGAATAGACCTCTTTATGAGTGGAACCTGTTCACACTATGTTCACACCCCTTTATTCTCTATAAATACTTTTAATCATCCTATACACAATCACTGATGGAATACATGAGTTCATCTTTCAATTCTTTCGGTTTTTACTTCTAACATGTTATCAGCACGCTCTTCCCTGAACGAAGAGGAGGAAGAGAAGCCTTTGGTTTTTGCAGAGGACCATATCACAAAGAATTGGAAAGAAAGAGTCCAAATTCTACCCAAAAGGTAAGAAAATGAATTAATTTCCGCTCTTCTTACCTTAGCCCTTGCCACCATGCAGCACCGGATTACTCCTTCTCCGAGGAGTCTTCTCCACGGCCAAACAGCGGCGCACCTGCCTACGGCACACCGGCTTGGGGGTGCGGCGAGGGTGGCGGCCACCCAAGCCAGGAAATCGACGGCGGCGGTGCACCTGCCAGTGGCACGGCGGACCGACAGCGTCCCAGCGCAGCGACGTGGCGATCGACCGAAGGCAGCGGCCCGTAGTGCAGCGGTGCCCTGGTGATGGCTGGCGCCAGCCTGTGGCAACGCCTATGAACAGCGGTGTGGTGACGGCACAACGCCGGCGGCCGCGGCAATGGCTGGCGGCAGCCCGCCGCGCAGCGGCACGGCGATGAATGACGGTGGCCCGCAGGGTGGCGGCAGCCAGCGGAGATGGCGGCGCGCCGGCGCTGTGGAGCGGAGGCGTCCCCGCCAAACCAGGTGCGGCGGCGGCCAGTGGCGCAGCCCATAGTGCACCAGGCGCGGCAACAGCTGGCAGCCTGCCGCGCATTAGGCGCAGCGGCCGATCGAACGGCGGCGTTTGGAGCAGCGGGAGCGGCAGTCAGGACAGGGTAACCCTAACCCTACCCGTTCCCTGCCTGCCTATTTTGTTCGCCGGTTCAATGGGCTGGCCCATCTACATGTCTCCCTACGCACACGCCTAAACAGGGCAAGAGGTCGCCTAGGCTTAGGCCTAGGTTTAGACTATTTTGTGAACAAATCCCTGAATTTTCAGGAAACTACAAAATAGTCCTTATAAATAGTACTTTTTAGTACCATTTCAGTTTTAGCCCCAGAATTTTCCACAATTCAATAAAAAGGCTAAATATATTGACATACCTTCTGTCAATTATGATACAGTCTTCAGACTATATAAAAATTACACTATATTTTATTTGCCTCATGCAAATATACATTCCAGACCTATCAGTCTTCGAAAAATGCATATGCAAATTGCACATATGCGAAATTTTGTTTTGGGCCCTCAGGTTCAATATAAATTATAGTGTTATTTAATTTATATACTGTAAATTATCATTCCAGACCCTATGAATACTAAAAATTTTGTAAATGTTCAAAGTAAATGTCCATTGGCATTCCCAATAACGTATAGATATTTGGGAATTTATTTCCTAATTGCAATTGATTTATTTCTTGCAATCTTATTCATATATTATTCCATTAATTAAGTTTCAACAACTTAATTCAAATCGGTAATATGCAAAATATTAGTGATTACCTTCTAACACATATTGAAAATTTTCAATATCTTATAACTATAACCCAAAATAATGTGGAGACTAAGACATCTCTTAGCAATGAGTTATTCTCGTCCACAACACAGGATTTACACCATAATTGATGTTTACATTACTATTATACTCAATATATGAGGTTTCACCAATATCGTTATCGACCATATTTGAATATTTGCAATTTCTTTGATTTTGCAAAATTCAAAATTCAAATTCCCCTTAATTAAGCCCTATGTGCTTCATTCTATTAGAATTTGACATGCAAAATCTTAATAGTACATACCTCCATGTTTACTGAAAAATCACAAATATTACGTGGAGACTAAGGCATCTACTACAACTTTGTAGATTATGCCATTAGCAATGAGTTACCTCATCCACTAATTTGTTGTTTACCAAAACAATATGATTATTCAGTATTTATGAATATAACTCAAAACTATGGAGTCTAAGGCATCTACTACTAATTGCTGTAGACTATGCCATTAGCAACAAGTTCTCTCGTCTATATTGTTATATTCCAAAAGTTTGAGGTATACACTACCATGTGTTATAGGATACATCTTGTTTTCACATATTTTGCATTATATTACAACATTACCATACTATATTAATTTACTAATTGTAAATTAATCAAATTTATGGTAAACCATATAGGAAATCATGGGCAAAGAATTTGAAATTCTTGCACCGGACGGTCACAACTATCCAACATGGTCCAAGGACATTAAGGTCAATCTTTTGTTCTACGGATTTCAAGTAGCAATTAAACCTCCTCAAGAGGGAAATCCACCATTGTTAGATCAAAAGAAATATGGTGCCTTATACATTATAAGAAGCCATATACACCCAGATCTCAAACTGAGCATTTCTCAGAACTAGACCCTCATACTCTGTGGCTTGCACTCAAAGCAAGATTTGAACCTATCAATGCGTAAAAAGTAGGAAAAAAATTATCTACTATGTTTCCCACTAATAGGATCTCAACATCCACTAGAGGGTTCAGAAAGGGTAAAGGCATTCCCAAGAACAAAAATGACAAAACTGAAGTTTGTCGCAAATGTGGTTGCTACAACCACATCACTAAGAAATGTCGCACTCCAATACATCCGGTTGATCTATATCTCAAATCCATGGGCAAGGATAAACCTGCTCAAGAAAAGAGATCTGAAACAAATTGCAATCTCCAACCCGACAACACCGAGGAAGTCAGTTGTTTACAGCAGTTTCTGAAGGAACTCAACAACAACACATCTCTTCCACAGAAGGATGAACTCATGAGCACTGAAGACATGCTTGTGGAATTCACTTCCCAAGACATGACTGGAGACCTCAATTAGTCTCTCGACTACATAGATACTATGTTGACTAAGTCCTACTATATGTTGTAATATAAATAGTTGTCATCTATATTGTATGCTACGAAGCTACAATACTGTATCGAACATATTCGGTATTGAATAAAGTTCATGTCCTATATATCTGACAAGAATTTCTTATGAAATTCTTCTTTCTATATATAGATTTACGGGAGTCAATCCAATGAAGAAGCAATTATGCCTTGTGGACAATACTTCCACAAACTCTATACTTGGGACACAAATATTTCTTGACTCTTGAAAAGACATAAGAAATTGTGTTCAACATCGCCAAACGCGATGCAACGATAGTCGCCAAACGCGATGCAACGATAGTTGGCTCTGGTCGTGCCACTATCCAGATAAGTACTCAGTTGACAATTGAGGATGCATTATTTTATCTCGATTCTACTCATACTCCAATAAGTTATAGAGAATTCTGTCAGAATAGTTTTTAAACTAAAACTTAAGATGACAACAGAGAGGAATATCTCCTTTTAACCACAATGGATATGACAAACAAGTGTTAGAAAAGATTATATCTTTATCCTCTGGATTGTACTACATCAAACTCGTACAACATATTGCGTACACGGTAATTTTCCAGAATGTTTACACATTCCAAACTTGGGATAATCGCCTTGACCATCCCACCATAGGGATGATACGAAAAAATATCAGCAACGCTAATCGTTAGATTTTCCCACAATCTTCGGATTTTATGTGCACCGCTTGTGCCACAGGGAAATTAATCTTGAGGATCCTTTTAACTCAAAATTAGAGTTAAGCTACTCAAAATTCCTTAAACACATTCAAGGTATCGATGTGGTTCCATACAACCATTGTATGGACTGTTTAGGTACTTCATGGTTCTAATTGACACATCTACGTAATGGTCCAACGTGTGGATTTTATTCACACAAAACTATGCATTTGTCAAATTAGTTGCTCAAATTATTAAATTATGAGCACACGATCCTGAACATCGAATTCAATCAATTCGAATGGACAATGCTACTAAATTTTCCTCAAAGTGCCTTCAATGACGATTGTATGGCTAATGGAATTCATGTTCAGCACTCCAATTCATTTGTCTATACACAAAATGGATTAGCAGAATCTCTCATCAAAAGAATCAAGCTCATTACAAGACCATTACGAAATTGCAATTAACCCACCTCTAGTTGGTGACATGCGGCCTTACACATCGCATCATTTCAAATTCATTACACTGCAATCATACATCCTCCTCCATTGCAGTTTGTACGTGGAAATTTGGCCTCAGCCAAAGATTTCCCATCTACGAATCGGCAACGTTTTACACGTACTGATATCACCACCATAGCATACATCATTAGGCAGTGAGGACCAACATAAGGTATCTTTATCCGTATATCATAAATACCTCGTATCTTTCCACAGGGGATTTATAAACAGCCCATGTGCTATTCACATTGAGGACAATTCCAGGCATTAGGGAGAGATACATACTACATAAAAATTGCCAAGAATTAAAAAGAGGATGTCAAATATCAACATTCCATCCTCATATCCATGTACCAAAGAATCTGAACCAAATAGTTCAGAACATCTTATATTTGCAACATATGGCAAATATTCGGCCAAAAGCATTTACTTGTTATAAAGGTGTCATAAAATCCCGCACTAGAAAGAGCGGAGGTACCAAAATAAAACCACTCAACTCCCAGAATCAAAATAAGAGGGTGAGAAGTATGGTCACAAGGGAAACAACTTTTTGAAAGCATTTACGGACATAGAGGAATATCATTCTTCCAATCAGTAAATGCAAATCAATATCAAGTTGATTGACACCATATGGATATTTTCTATCCAATGCCTATGGATATTTATCATCCAAAAGACCAGCAAAATTGCACGCAAATTTTAGGTGCTGGGTTATAGGAACGCCCTAACTCTATTGTTTTGAGAAATAACATGGAGTTCAAAATGGTTGATATTTCTATAAGCTATATTGGTTTCATTGAATCAATCATACAAAGACTACAAATTGTCGACATTTACTTCTCAAAGTTACCTTACACCTTCAACTGAATCTAGACCAAAAGTCCTAGGCAGAGTGTTAAAACACTCAAATTGGATCAAATCAAATATGGCAATTAAGGAGAATTACTCTCACTCAGCAATGGAAAGTATTACCATAGTACTACATTCTTCTGATGTCTTCCTTACAGAAGCAAGGTGGTGAGATCGTAAGAGCTTGTAGCACATGGTTTCACGCAAAGATCAACTATAGTATACCATTGGTATGTGTGAAAATCACGTTCCCATATCTAATTATTAGTAGATCAAATAAGTTTGACAAATTCAGACAACCAAGCTCCCAATGGACTTCACATTCTGAATCAGAATACAAAATCGCAATATATATTGTGTACAACTCAAGTCACCCTATGACTAGAACAGGTAAGTTGATTGTGGTACAACTGACTATGTGAGTTCCTTACATAAAATATAATTTCAATCATAATGATTGCCTATGTGTGTTCATAAAGAAATCTCCATTTGGATTTTTCATCATCTCAGCATATATTGATGATCTTAACATCATCAGAACACACAAAACAAACAAACAATCATCTTAAGAACAATTTTCTCACTAGAAAAATTGATCTTTAAGACGGATTATGAGATGAAATGTTTGGTTAAGACCAAATTACGCTTGAGTCTATAACTTAAACATATAAATCAGTCCATCAATATCCTATTGATATTGTCAACCAGTATCCATATGATATTGGACAATCATATCCATAAACACTTGTGGTCATTCCATCCCTAAAAATGAATCAATATCCATTTAGACCCTGGGATGATATACTCTAGTGCCATTAAAGTACTTATGTATCCTGCATATTGCAACAGGCCTGAAATTGAATTTGCAGATACCCTGCTAGCTTAAAGTAACGCAACTCCAACAATACCATTAGGTGGGAGTCAAAAAGGATACCCATAGATATCTTTGTGGCACCAAATATCTTGATTCATCATCTGATAAATCAAGCTAAGACTATAGTGGGATATGTACATACTGACGAACTAATCCCTAGAATACCAGATAACATACTGATTTCATAGTGGTATAGTTTCCTCATAAGAGTCGTCAAAATAGACTCCGTTGGTTACTTTCACCCATCATTCTGAAGTTTTACATTCATATGAATGGCTTCGCCGAGTGATTCATCACATGCAATAATCATGTAATATTGATTCCGTTTAAATCATCTACCATTATCTACAAAGATAATAATGCTTACGTTGATCAAATGCAGACAGGTGCATAAAGAGTAATATCATTAAGCATATTACTTCTAATCTATTTCACCCACATCAATTACATGAGAGTGGGGAAATTAATATCTTACGAAGTTCTATGACAATCTCATGGACATATTCACTATGTCCTAACCAACTTCTACATTTCTGAAATGTGTTCAAGAAATTAGTATGGGACGACTATATGACTTGCAAGAATCAGGGGGAGTAATCTCCTAGATTATACATGTTCAAAGCAATATTGTACTCTTGTCTCCTCTTATGAGTTTTCTCTACTGGGTTTCTCATAGAAGGTTTTTAATGAGGCAATATATCAACGTAGATATATATCATATCTCTATTTTCTCTATATGAGTTTTTAAAAGGATATCAATGAAATATAATAACTTCTCATATTTTTCCTATATGGTTTTAGGGGAAGTTATCCTTTATTATGATCCAATGATCATAATCAAAGTACTGAAATTCTCACATGAGTTTTTTCTTTCTCAAGGTTTCTTAGAGAGAATTCATATATATGCCATACCATTTTCTCCTTATATTTTTTTTACTGGGTTTTAAAAGAGTTTTAATAGCATATCTATATAATGGTTTCTCCTCAAATTTTCCCACAAGGTTTTAGAGGAGTTTTTCCAAGAGATGGATCAAATGATGATTACCAGAAGCAAATTGATAAGAGGGATTGTTACAAACAAAGATTGGTTGATGATCAATTAGCACATGTTAATTGTGCTTGTTTGTGAATAGACACATCTTCATGAGTGGAACCTGTTCACACTATGTTCACACCCCTTCATTCTCTATAAATACTTATAATCATCCTATACACAATCACTGATGGAATACATGAGTTCATCTCTCAATTCTTTCGGTCTCTACTTCTAACAGATTAGCAGGCGCATGGGGCGATGCGCGTTTTGGAGCTACGTATGAGATGGGATATTTAGTTAGTGGTGTGGTTTGGTGAGATGTGGCGTGGGGTTAGACATTGTCCATACCACGGACTACATTGCAAGTTGCACCAATGCTTCACAATAAAAGAACGAATAATATACTCTATGATGTATCCATTTTGTTTTTGTGGAGTTGTGGTTGTGGATCAAGCCGTTCTTGTTTTACCTGTGTGGTATGATGGATTCTCTTACATGTAACACTGGGTTTCATTTGCTTAATGATTTCACACAGAAAATTTTTTGTTTGTTTTTTGTACATGTAAATTCCTGGTGTGTTATAAAAAGTTTAAAATATACAAAGTGATGCTTAGTTCAACTTAATGATTTTGGCTTGAACACCAAATCACTAGATTACTATGATTGAGTAACATACCAGATCACTCAACATATTGTGCACTGTTTATTTCGAGAAAATGAGAAGCCAAAGAATTAAGGTTGATAATGAAAATGGTACTCGTTCTTAGCAAACATGGGCTTCTTGTCCTCTCTTCTCACTTGTTTAGATGATTTAATTAAATTTATGATCCATAAGTAGTGCTTAAATAGAAATAACAACAACAATTAACCTCTAATCAATATGGTATACACACCGTTAGCGTACGATCACATTTATATGATGCGATCTCATGGTCACCTTTTACAATTAAGGACGAATCCACATATGTGTTGCTTTGCAGGGTCAATCATGTGCGCCTAGACTACCCTTCATATCTTCAATTCTGCCATATCCTAAATTCTTTATTAGCTACAGATCCATGATGCAACAAAAATGATTAGCTCTAGGTGGTTTAAACACTGAAGGGATAGATGCAGCTCTTCTTCACAAGTACACAAAAATTGTACTACTTTCTCCGTCCCAAAATATAACTACTTAGAAGTATTTTAGAGAGATTAAGGATTGTGATAAAAAGTCTAAAATATCCCTCATTAATGCATTGTAGGGTGGTAGAGATTAGATATAGTTTGGATGAGATACGAATCTCAAGGGCTAATGGGGTAATAGGGTCCAATAGAGATAACATATGAAATAATATGATAAAAGTCAATTTTTACATGGCCTAGTTAACTATATTTAAAACAAAATTCAAACCTAAAGATAGCTTATATTTTAGGACTGAAGGAGTATGTAATTTAGTTAATGAAATTTTGTCTTGTATCACTAATAGAAATTCATGCCTTCTACTTTCTACCATCAAAGCATTCGAGTGTTATGGTAGCGTCGTATAGTATACCATGCTTGATGATCTGTCTCTGGCAAAACCGTGCAAGGCACTCCGACCCCATCATGCCTCCACGCCCACCCCACCAGTCGTCAGTCGTCATCGTTAGAAAAATAGTTTTGAGGAGGTAAGGAACTATTGCATGTCTAGATATAACATCTTTATTAGATAACTAGGGGATTTTTCCATATAATTTTATGAGGCTAGTTAAATTGGACTTGATATATAACTCAGCTAAATTAGATTTAATATACAACTCGTAGCTCATATTTCTATATATGTAATTCGTATGTATTACATATTATAACTAGAATTAGATTTAATATACAACTCTTATCTTCTATTTTTATTGATACAATTGTATTTTATATACAACTATTCCTATCAATCCATACCGTTATAATTTGATCCCACCATAATCTAACGACATAGATTTTATTCCGTTTCTTTAATTAATATGGTAATTTATATACCTCTAGAGCTCTTCTTTTCAAGCCATCTTTATAATATATAATAGAAGATAGAAGATACTACCTCCGTTCCAAAATATAAGGACTTCTGGCTATGAATCTGGTCACATCCAGATTCATAGCCAGAAGTCCTTATATTTTGGAACGGAGGTAGTAGTTAGATATATATCTAGATGGTCAATATATAATATTTAGTCCTAGTTTTGGAAGGTATGAATATCACGCAAGAGTTTCATTTTTATGAGAATTTAAAAACTCTCATGTTTCAACCAAGTCCTTTTCGAAGGGTAAAAGTACCCTAAAAGCTAGGTAAAAGGACGCCCTAGGTGGAGCTACTAGTTCAAAGTAGCCTCTCATTTCAAAAACCACGCGACATATTTTGGTAGCTATTTCTACCATTTTGATTTTGTCCCAAATATAGTTATTTCTTTATCCACTTTCTTATCTCAACCAAACACAATCATCTCTTATTTAAGTTTTTCATCTACCTTTTTATCTTAACCAATCATAGCTAATTCTCACCTCAACCTTAATTCCTCCAAACAAGGGCAGAAGTAGCTATAATATGGGACGGAGGTAGTACTAAATTTAAGTCAATGTGAGATTATACTCATATTATCAAAATCAATGGAGTAAATTTTTATTAATCCGCTTGAATCACCACCCCGTAAAAATTTGAGGCTGTCTAGATGTCATTCATTTGTTTTGTTTAAAAAATAGACAAATTTATTATTAGGCAGAGATCGCCTTAAGATTCTTGCAAGAAAACCATATCCTTTCCTCCCTTCACATCATCGTCTCTCATTGTCACGCCCCAAACTGACCTTTCGAAAAGGACGAGTCTGAGTCGTAGAATTAACCTGCATAATCGTGCCAGTCCAGGAATATAGCGCTAGTACAACAGGTGATGGAACCGTCACGGTATATCCGTCTTTATTAATAGACATAGTCTTACAAGTAAGTTGGAACTGCAGACATACTCCGAGTTCACAATGATACATTAGCAAAAGAGTGGAAACGGAAACTAGTCCAAAGCCACAAGCGTGACTCGGGAACCAAGCCAAAACCCTAAAACTCCTCGAAGCCAGCCTGCTCATGGAAGAACTCTTCATTGATCTATCTCGTCTTCTAGCACTGGAGGGTAGATATATATAGCAAGGATGAGTATTAGCGTATTCAACAAGTCATGGAAACATAAGTGGTTAATGCAAGCTTCAAACAGTGGCTGGTTATTTTATCATTTATTTTATTTAGAATTCTTTTGAACATTCTAAGTGTGTGCTTCTCGACAACCTGAGCGAGGTGTAGTCTTGCCCGGTCGGAGTGAATCATATCAGTCTTTGATCCAATGCAACTCTCAAGAGTTGGCTTTCGAGATCCAGCTACACCAATTGATCCATCAATAACGGGCCCACAGCCCTGCTATCCTTGACAGCTTCAACATTATTCCAAAAACGGATTTTCGAATCCACAATATCCTTTCACAAGCAGTAGTCAAACAAAACTACATTAAGAAATCACCTCACATCCGCCCATGACCGTAGGCATGGCTGTTCAAACAGTTTAGACCTCTGCAGAGGGGGTACACTTTACCCACACGACGTGACTTACCTATCACCTAGCTCGCGATGAACAGACACGACTAGTGACTAGGGGTTTTTGCGACAAGGCATTTTTGAAGTCGACACCAGGTTACCTCATGCCAACTGGAGCGGTCCCCGATCAACGATATGGTAGGTCTACGATGCCAAGAACCCAGGAGGCATCCCCGTTGCCCTCCCGCACGATCCACAGTCCAATGGCATGCAAGGCGTCCCTGGGCGACTAGTTACTCAGCCAGAGGCTATCCCATATTACCCATGTGATTGTACTGTTGTATGTATGGATGAAATTCCAAAGGAATCGATCCTTAGCTGCATTGCGGGGAACTCACCTTGCTACATGGGAGGGGGGGTATAAATACTCCCCACACACCAAACTAGTTCTTGGGGATGAAACCGCAACTCTCTATGCTTTGTCGGGCAGCCTCCCATTGTAGGTCGGTCAGACCGATCTCCAGTGCAACGGCTAGAAACTAGATGTTGCCTGTCCTTTCAAACACCAGCGGTCAAACCGCCCATGGGGCCTGATCAAACCGGCCTCGGTTTTGTCAGACCGCCAACAGCTCTGGTGACTTTGTGTCTCTTCTCCTTCGGCTCAACATTGCCTCTCGAGGACCCTGGTCAGACCAAGCTCGGCCTAGTCAGATCATACGCACCACTACGGTCTAACCGACCACTCTGAGGTGGTTAGATAGGCTCCAAGCACTTAGCAACAAACACAACTACAAACCTCCCCACGGTTTGACCGCCCAACAAGACCCGGTTAGACTGTATGGCACATGGCAATCTGACAGGCAAAAAGGCCACGGTCAGGCCAGGGCCAGGCAGAAAACAGATCGAATCCAGACCCAAATGCACCCACATGCATTTGAACTAAAATTGGCACACGATCATCTCTAGCCAAGATTACCACCCCTCTTGATAGTATATGAAAGCTAGAAATAAAACCTAGTCAAATCGATCACTCAACACCTTGATCGGTAACCCTAGACTAGTTTCTTCACCTTTAGCTCCTTTTGCTTCGCTCCATCACTTTTTAATCTATGGCTGTCTGCCTTGGCATCCCATCACATGGACCTAACTCAAATTATTCCTCCTCAAATAAAACAGTAGAAGTTAGTCCACAACGGGTATTATCATTAATTACCAAAACACAATGTGGTGGCCTAGATGCTTCACCACCTCCTCCCTCCTCCATGTCCTTCCCTATTTCTCTCTTGCAAGTGACAATGTCTTCATCTACAAATCCACCTGTCGACACGGACACCACTGAGGGTGCCCCTTTATCGCCGAGCTTCCCCCATCTCCAGTGGCGCCGCCGCTAGATCTGGCCACCACCTCCTAACTACTCGATTTTGTGTTGCCCCCGCTATCTACCCCGCCTACTGCCGTCCTGCCCGCTGCTCGAACAACATCTTATAAAAGTTAGCCGATATAGCGGAACGACGACTAACCTATCACCCAGCTCGCGAATGAACAGACACGACTGGTGACTAAGGGTTTTCGCGACAAGGCATTTTAGAAGTCGACACCAGGTTACCCCATGCCAACTAGAGGGGTCCACGACCAACGACAGAGTAGGTCCTCGACCATGCTGTGCCAGAAACCCAGGAGGCATCTCCGTCGCCCTCCCGCACGATCCACAATCCAATGGCATGCAAGGGGTTGTCTCATATTACCCATATGGTTGTACTGTTGTATGATCAGATGAAACTCCAAAGGAATCAGTTCTTAGCTGTAATGCGGGAGACTCGCGATGCTGGCACGATCCCTGCATCGCGGGTTTTGTAAAATCATTTTATTTTCAAGGCGCTGACCCAGGTGTCGAGTTTTCCAAAATTTTATAAACCCAAGTTTTACCCATCGTTGTCTTTTTAAATTTGATAGGCGATCACCGGTATCGTGCCTGTCGGCATAGATACCGGGATCTGTCGAGGTGACAAGGATATTCAGGGGGTCACAATTAGTCAAGGAGTCAATGTAGCAATTAGGTTGGTGGCCTATCGGTCGTCTCGTGACCGCGGCCGAGAAATCAGTCCAATGTAACCTAGTTTAACGTATTCTTGGCAATTAAAATACTCCGCTCCGCAATTATGGGCGCAACATGTTCAAAGGTGACTTGCCTTGCTCAAGGCTTGAAGCTCCGTCTTCGAGATCCGCGTTCTGGGGCTCCTCCGACTCTGATGCTACATGCGAAACGAGATAACTCAATGAAAAGGCTATATTAATAGCCCTATTAGTGACTTCTAAGCATGCCATCAGATAGATCTCATTTTTAAAAAAATTTTGGAAGTGGAACGGAGTTAATCGGATGAACGGTTGAAAAGATATAAATTTTGGAAGATTTCTGGATTTTCTAGGCTATTGGAAAAGAATTAGAAAAGGATTTCTTTAATTTAATCCCCTCGGGTCACTGCCAGGTGGGGCCCAGCTGTCGTCCCGAGGGGGAACAGTGGACCCGCACATGAGGATCGGCTAGATGGGCCGGCCTGGAGCGAGGCGGCCTAGGAGGCTAGTGTGCGGGCGCGGGGAAGAGACTGACCGGTGGGGCCGTCTTGACATGTGAGACCCAAAGTCAGTGGCACGGTCTAGCGAGGCGAGTTCACGGGAGTGCGAGCCGAGGGAGTTGGTGGACTAGGAACATCGATCGGTCCACCGTGCGCACGGTCTCAGCGGGCCCACGTGCAGCCACACGGTGGATGGTAGACGGTGCACGAGCGAGACAGGAGTGGGTTCTTGGCCCTTGGCCGTGCGGGCGAGAGGAAGACAATGAACAGGGGGGAAATCCGATGGTTATGCGATGGCGTGGTCCACCGGGGCGATTCGGGGAGAGACGAGAGGCGACGGGTCCTTGTCAGAGAGAACGGAACACGGGGAGGACGTCCAACGGCTCGGATTCGACGAGAGAGGAAAGGCGGCAGGGAATCGCGGCAAAGAACAGAGGCGGTGCTGATTTGGGGATTCCTTCGGTGAAGCTTTGTAGGTTGATTCCTTGCAGCGGGGGACTCCTAATGCGATCCAGAGGCGGTTCCTAGGGCGTATGTGGACGGCGGGCGGTGCTACGCACTGAGCTGTGTCAGACAGAGCATGGGCAGCGTAGTGAACGTGGGAACGACGTCTACGGCGAGGAGCTAAGCCCTAGGGGCACTGGCGAGCATCTACATGAGCTAGGGGAGGGACAGAGAGGAAGAACGGGGTGCGAAGTGCTACCAAGGCGAAGAGGCGCTGTGTCGAGCGGCCAGCGGCACGAACGTGATCGTTCGTGCCTCGGCGCGAATGGGCAGAGAGGAGGGGGTCGACGGCGGCAGAGGTCTCCAGTGCAGCACGGCTCGGCGCTTTGCGGGGCTCCAAGGCGTTTCGGGAGGGAACATTTTGGAAGGGGGAAACCATGGAGTGAGGTAGAGGTTTTATAGGCGAGACGAGGTCGATTGTGGCTAGGGGCTTCGGGGAAATTTCCCATGGGGCGGCGAGCGGGGGCGGTCAAGCGAGTACGATGAGCTGGCGCAGGAGGTCAGCCGGTCCGCGCTCCAACTCGAACCGCGACGAGGAGGGGAGCGGGGCATTCTGCTTAGCGGAGGGGAAAAAGGAAGAAAGGGTGGTCGCCTAAGCACAAAAGCGAAGCGGGGGGGAGGGGAAGGAGGCGGTCTCTGCTCGCATTTGGGACGACGAGGCTGACGAGCGCTCGAGTGCGGCTGTTCACGGCTTGGCGGCTTACAGCGGGGGCCGGATGACTCATGGGGCTGACGACGAAAGGGACGAGCGAGGTTGGAGCGGAGCGGGGACACGGTGGTCATTAGTGTAGAGTAGATGACAGCGGCGTCCTCTTGGTCGGCCACGGCAGGTGCGTGGGTGGGAACGGCGAAGGGATCCGATGGGATTTGAAATCAGCGACGGCGGCAAGCCTCGGCGTGCGTGAGTGCGAAAGAGAAAGAGAGATAGAGCGAGAGGTAGAGCGAGAGAGGATCTCTCCTCTCGCTCGGTGCATGTGTCACGCGCGTGACAGCGCGGGGGGAAGGGTGAGTGGGCCGGGCGGCAAGCAGGCCGACCAGGCTAGGGGCATAGGGATGGGCCGAGGAAAGGTGGCCCACGGTGCATAGTAGGTTTTAGTTTTTTTTGGGAATAAAGGAAGTTGATTTTTGTGTTGAGTCTTTTTGGAGGGAAACAATGGATGGATGATTTATATTTTGGATTGAATTTTGGAGAGGAAGAGTTGATCACAAGGTGGAACTTGATTTAGAGAGAGGGATTGAGGTCTCGGCACACACAAGCACGACTTCGACAACAACCAAGTTTTCGCAAATAGGTTTTTATTTAAATATGTTTTACGCCTAATGCTAGGGTGTTGCAGTATTCACCGTCCACGACCTTGTCGTCCTCGGCCCTACACGTCTTCCACGCTGCGCTCACCGGCTTCGCCCTACCGCCACCGGCCTCCTTGCCGCTACGGAACCGCGATAGCCACGTGTGTCGGGCGTGCTGCCCGTAGCGCCACCCCCTCCAATCTTTCCGATCGCTTTCGGTCACGTCCGGCCCCGTCTTCCGGTCATGTTCCACCATGCTGGTCTGATCACGAGATGAGGTTGTCACCTCCGCAACGTCCTTGTTGTCACCATCGATCTCATCACCACGGCTGACAATCTCCTGTCGATGCATGATCTCACCTCGTGTTTCCTCTTTCACATGTCAACTAGATCCATTACTGAAACCGTCGGCTTTGATACCACTTGTTATAAAAGTTTGCTGATATAGTGAAACGACAACTAAACTTTTTGATCTCTACAGTTATTGATCAACCAAGACATGCCAGATGATGACATAGGAACACACGATATTTATTAACGGGGTTCAATCAAAGCCTAATCCTGGGGATCTAATTATGGACACTCCTTCCTAATTAATACAGCACACCTAGCCACTACGAGTTTATAGCCTTATTGCTATCCTCTCCCTATGCGCCTACACTATATTATTATCATCATGGTTACATTGTGGTGTTTCCCTCTCTATTTAAAGGGTTGCCGAGTTACAGAGTTCGACTCTAACTCCACCCCTACCATCTAATACAACTCTAAGTCCAACTTTAACCTACTAGGACTAGTATGCTTGATACCTATTCTAACACAATGGTACCACTTTCTTGCCACACCGTTCTTTGGCCACTGTCACTCCTGGCCTATCTCTGAAGTCTAAAGCAGGGAATCCGGCCTTTAACCCCTCTCCCGAGTCCTCTTCCCAACCCCTACTCCAACCTAAATCTAATCCAGCACCCTACATCGTCATCAGAGTTGAGAAGCTCATCGAATAAGGTCGGAGCACACATATCTACGTGGATGCAAAAATTTTACTTCCTCCGTCCTAAAATATAGCTACATTTATATTCAAATTTTCTTCCAAATATAGCAACCTAGGATATGTAAAAAGTGACTTTTTTTCCTAAACTCTGCATATTACTTCTAGTATCCCATCACACCACTAACCCATAGACCTCACGTCCCACCCATCAATTTAGAAGGGGTATTTAGACATTCACCTCACTTCTTAATCTCCTCAAACTTTAAAGATAGCTATATTTTATGATAAATGGAATATTAGATTTATTTATTTTTTTTGGCATTACACCAAGCTGGCACTAGCAACAGAATGACGCACTCAAGACTGTCAGAGGCAACATTGACTAATCAGCTATAATCCGCAGAAATTTTCCAGCCCAAGGGACGCATCCTTATCCGCGCGAAAATTACCGCACTGCAGGCACAAGCGACCAGCGGAAGCCGTACAGGAAATCGCTATCGATCACCGTTTCAAAGGTCAACTTCGATATGGACGCTACTGTAGTAACACTAGGACTCGCATCTGTCACGTTACACAGTTGAGTTAGTTAACAGGTGCACCATGTTTTTCTTTTGCTGAATAGAAAAATCCCAGCAACAACACTGGAGCAAATATGTCGGCTACAGTCCATCACAGCTCAGCTGATGGAAAACGTCTGCAACACGAGCCACCCGACGGATGTGAAACCCAGCTCGCGCGGTCGCGCCACGTCGAGGTAGGCAGGGCACGTTCGCACGGACTACGTACTGCTTCCTCCGTTTTAAAATATAACAAACTTTATTTAGATTTATAATATTAATTATATTAAATTTGGTTATAAGTTATCGTATTTTGTAACAAAAGGATACTACTCAAGTCACGCGATGGCACGCACGCAATGAATGCTGGTGGCGAGCTAGTGACGCCGCCGACGGTGATGCCCGCATGTGCATCAGGGCTTTGTGGCTTGGTTGCCGGTCGCGCACGCGCGACACGCCGGCCGACGCGCGGCACCACGGCGGGAGAAGCGGAACACTGCGCGTATTCATTGCGTCTGGTTTGGTGCTGAACCAGTTGCAACTTGCAATGCGTGTGGCCCGCGCGCCGGAAACGTGTGTGGATTTTATAGAATTTGTTTACTTTCGTTTCGTCAGTGGTGTAGAGAAATCAGTGCTAGGAGTAGTTTGGAGCTAGTAGATGAGATGAGCAATTTATTCGTGCTTAGCTTGAGCGTGTACTACTTAAATTTATCCATGTTTAGTCACTGTCAATCTGAAGTTGAGACTGCTTTAGTAGGAGCCAATACTACATACATGTGCAGTTAAGTTACTCAAGCTTATTTTAGCCTATAATATACGGCACGCTATCTGTAGAGCTGCTGAACCTGTTGAGTCGAGCGTGAGCCAGACTCCAAGCTGAAGCACCAACCAGGGCTAGTTGGAGATCACTCGTTGTCTCGTTGAAGGCTCTACTATTATTATTAGAAGATCGACCACAGCCTACTTGGAACCACTCGGGCGTACGTTTGGTCGAGTCTGGATGATGATTGATGAAACCTGAAGCCTTGATGGCTTCAGAATGTTTGTTTGGTCATAGACATATACATTTAAGAGAAGCTCCTAGCTAGGAGAGGACCATGCTTCCGACGGCTCCTTCCTCCAGCCATGCACTTGCCGTTTAGTACCTTGCCGGGCCAGGCTCAAGAAGCAAATGGACAGCGCCAAATGAGCTGCATTTTTTTTTTCTTTTTTTCCTTTCTATTGTTTTTCTGAACGTGGCATGATCCTTGTCCAACTCCAACCTGGACTTTGCATAAGTGCATGCCACGCAGATCTGACGTGACATTAGGTGTCGGTGATACGGGAGTATGAGTGTATGACTCGGTGTGATATTCGGCGAGCACTGCGGTGATCACAAATTAGAAATATTATTATACCATTTCCCCTTGACTGAACACACAATAAGTATTTGAGACGGCACTGTTATCTAGCAAATGTGGAACAAATCATAGCAATTGCAGGATAAAAATCACGCACGAAATCCAAATTGGCATGCCGAGTCGCCGAGGAAGAAAAATACCAGAATGAGCAATGGAAAGCCAGGACGAAACTGAAGATCCGACCACTTGTTGCCGATCAAAAGACAGTTGTCCGGCCCCATCGCCCCGGCATGATCTGAACGCAGTCCAGAAGTGGTGTTTCTATTTTAGGTTCATTGCATCCCAGAACAATCACTTCAGATATCAAACTGAAAAACATACTAGAACTTAATTCATATTTCTCTGTGAGATTCAAATAAATCGAAGTGCTATGCACTTTTAACCAAAAAGTATTGTCAACCATCTTTCATACAACAAACATGATTTTTCCTACACCGGCTAGTTGTGATAGTATGGAGCAATACATACACTAAGGACCAAATACGTCTCTTGAAGAAAAACAGTTATGCAACATCAAGCACCAGAAAATGCATCAGAGCAGTAGCAGCTCTCATTCATCAGTGTGCTCTGTGCTGAATTGTTTTGCACACGTATTAATCCTGTTCAACTCAACCATCCCTCTTGTATGTGTCCAGAGGAAGAAAGAACACCTTATTTCTACGAATACATGGGATTCCTTTGTTCTTGTGCAGCTGTGCAGTATGGCAATAGCTATTGGAAGTTGACGCTGAACTGGAGCATGCTGTCTTAACAGTGAGGAAAGGTTTACTAATGATCCATCTGGGTGCAAAATGTATGTATGTAGTCAAGGAAATCAAATGATCAGCCAGCAGTCTGTACTCTGCTCCATCGGTTGTCATCATTATCAATCTGGCGAATATAGCTATATCGGTTCTCTCTGATGTAAGTCACTCCAGACCATATTCCACGGACAAGAAGGATGCTCACAAACACCATGCTTCCAAATGTGCAGACCACCTGAGCAGACAATATAACCAATTATTGAAGGAAAGGCATGGCACCAGAAAACAGGGTGTGAGGGGTAATGCCAGTTGAAGAGACTAAGAGAGTATCAGTCAGTACCCCTGGTTGAGAACCAGGGTGGAGTTTAAGTTTGTATGCAATTGTAGTAATCAGTTCGATCAAAGTAAGGTACTTAAGATAATAATTCATAGTAGTGGGCCATTATTCAACAAATCTCATAATTTGGTTAAAGAGAATCATCTCAATAAGATAGGCCATTTCCATGTATTATCAATAGGAAATATTATAATGAGTTACAAACTCATATTCCAGAAACATCAAAGCTAAATCTCATGGCCAAACTACCAGAATGTCGAGAAATTAAATTTGCTGAAAGTGTCAGTGCAAAAGAAGCAGAGTGCAAGACTCATTTCTCATCTGTTCTGAATTCATGCATTGACAACATGATACTATTATAGGCACTAAGTAATCTCATGATTCTAAACTGCTTATGGATTTGCACACGTCTCCCAGAAATAAACTTGTATTTGCGGAACATGTAATATCTATTATTCAATCTCCATTTTTTTTTGTGAATTGAAAACATAAAATATTTATTGATCACAAGCATAACTACAATCAAGTAGCAGACAATCACTAAGGAAATTCAATGCTTGATTGAACCAAGTGCTGATGTGCATCATTGCCAACTCTTGGAAGCTTACTTTGCAAAATAGGTGAGCAGACTTATTATTTTTCCGTACGTACTTAACAAAAACTGAAAACCAACTAGATTTGTGCAAAGCTCCTGATTACTTCAGCTTAATGTTCACATTTTCATTTGTCCAACTGAGAGCTATTATAACATAAGCACATTATTATATTCTGTGTACTTGGGACCTGTTTTTCTTTTATACTCCAAACTGGGAGCAAGCATCTGGTTCAAGGAAAAAGAGGGCATAAATTCGATAAAATGAGGATTCTCATCTACATCCAATTAACTGAATGTCATTGAGATCCAACCATGTGACATTCAGAGCAAATGACAACCTTTTTTTCAGTATCATATACCCTATCTAGTACTTATCCTTGCTCATCGAACTTGTTATTGGCCAAATTTTGAGAAAATCTACTAGGGATCAATATGAGGGGAAAAACTCCAATCAGGCATTGAAAAGTGCCTTATCAACAAGCAATCAGGTACTAAATGTCTTTACTGCCTAAGCAAACGACAACGAAGGAAAAACACCAATTTTTTCTCTGGACAAATGTGATATTTGAAGCACGCTACAATGTTATTCCATTATGACACTGGTAGTTTCATAGTGTAACACTTCTCTCATATCAAGGGCATGATCAGATCACCTCACACAAGCAATAATTAAACCAGTGCCACAATCAGATCACAATTTTGAGACAAGCCTCAGATGAATGAATTGCTCACCTCAAGTAGCCCCTTTAGGATCCATAGGAACGTGAGAACAAGCACGCCATTGACAGAGAACTTCACCTGCACAAGGATAAACACATTAACACACCAGATCACACACAATACCGAGAACGATCCATCCTTCTCCCTGCCGCACATTAAGAAATTGAAACCGAAGGGACAAGCATAAGGTTAAACGGACCAGCTCAGCAGGGACGCAAGGCGGCAGCACGGACCTGGCGGCGCGGCGGGCGCCGCGGGAAACCTTCCTGAACACCGAGTGCAGGAACCGGACCAGGAGGTCCAGGCTGCAGTCCTCATCTTCTTCATCCTCGTCCTCCCCGGCCTCGTCCTCGTCCCCTTCGCTGCCGTCCCGGTAGGAGGCGGCGCCCGAGAGGTCGCCGACCCAGGGGCGGGCGTCCGGGACGACGATGACGGCGTCGGGGTGGCGGCGGCGGGCGGCGCGGAGGAGGCGGATCGGAGGCAAGGGTGGAGTGGCGAGGGGAGGGGACGGTGAGGTTGGAGGTGGCGGGGGAGGAGGGGGCAGGGAGGAGTGGGGAGGAGAGGCGGTGGTCGCCATGGGAGGCGGCTGCGATTGGAAAGTAGGTGGGTTTTTTCTCCCTTTTGCTTATCTCTGTTCTAGTATACTTTTTGGCTGTTTACTGTTAGAAGAGTGAGCGTGTTGACTGTTGAGCTACTGGTAGAGAGTAAAATTTGATGAATTTTTACTGTTACTAATTTAATTTTTTTTTAAATTTACAAAACTAATTTTCGATTTGGGAAATTTGCAAAACTAACCTCTTGCCGCCCTGGGCCACGGCGGTATTTAAAAACCGCCGTGGCTCAGGGCGGCGAATGGCATCCCGTCACCCGGGGCTAACGGCCCCGGCGGCCGTTAGCCACGGGGAGGCCACGTGGATTCGCCGCCCTGGGGGACGGCGGCGAATGCAATTTTGTGCATTCGCCGCCGTCCCCCAGGGCGGCGAATGCATAGGACCGTCCGCACAGCGATCGGACGGTCCGAATCGACGGCAAATTATTGTAACGCGCGCTAACTACCTTAAAACAGTCATAACTTTCACATACGGTCTTGGAATCAGGCAAATAAGTACTCTACGGACATCTACAGAAAATTTTACATCCGCTTCCCCCCGACTTTGTCGGGTTTGTCCAAAAAAATTTTGCGAAATTCGGCCGGGAAGATTGAGTTTTTGAGGTCCGAAGTTTCAGCACGGTTTTTAAAGCACACTCGTAATTTTCTACAGGCCACATCTTACATCGATTTAAGCTGCACCTTCACGAGATTTTGCTATTCTCGTGTTGGTAGTTGAGAAAAAAATATCAAAAAAAAAGAAAAAAATTTTTTGCAGGCGGCCCCCTAGATTCGGACCGTCCGATCGCTGTGCGGACGGTCCTATGCATTCGCCGCCCTGGGGGACGGCGGCCAGGGCGGCGAATGCAATTTTGCATTCGGCCCCCTGGGGGCATTCGCCGCCGTCCCCTAGGGCGGCGAATCCACGTGGCCTCCCCGTGGCTAACGGCCGCCGGGGCCGTTAGCCCCGGGTGACGGGATGCCATTCGCCGCCCTGGGCCACGGCGGTTTTTAAATACCGCCGTGGCCCAGGGCGGCAAGAGGTTAGTTTTGCAAATTTCCCAAATCGAAAATTAGTTTTGTAAATTTAAAAAAAAATTAAATTAGTAACAGTAAAAATTCAAGATTTGATAGTAGTAGATGTCAGGCCCCAAATAGCAAAATGCCGTGTAGCTCAAAGTCAAATATATAATGTAGCTTTGGCACTAAGCCAGGTTTATTCGGGTTATGTTATTTTCAGCTACTTCACTATACTGTTGTTATAAATTATTTACTCCATGTCTCTAAAAATATATTTTCTCAAAAAAAAAATCTTATGTTATATTGTTCATGTTTTAAGCTACTTGTTAAGTTTATTTCATAAAATATTTAATTATCACTATGATAAAATAAATAATCTATTTTAATAATTTGGTAAATAATCTGTTTCAAATAAAGCTTGAGCTTTTTGGTTTTTATAAACAACCCAAAGAAGCAAACAACTTTCTCAATGCCTTTCTAAGCTAAAAGTATTAAGGGTATTTTCTGGTTTTTCAGGCCAAAGTTATACCTCTACTTTTAAACTTGAGGTTTGAAAACAAACGATTTTATAAGATCTAACCGAAAGTGAAAGTTTAAAGTTTAAAATTTGACGACCAAGACCCGTTGAATTAGACAAAATGTGGACAAATGTTGATGGATATTTTACTTGTTTATAAGGATAAATTAGATATTATATACTATAAACATAACAAATAGGTTTAAGCAATGTTGATGTAGACATAGAAAGTTTATTCAGACATCGTATTTCTATAAGCGTAACGTAAGTAATCTGTGGCAATAATCCAGGTAACCCGTTTGGATAATCCAGGTAACCGTTGGGCCGCAAAATCCAGTTACACAACTAATCCAGGTAGAAACAGTACAACACACCAAATCTCAAACTTTCATCCCTTCGATTAGTCAAACTGTACACGAGTACACTGCAGAGTTTTCCTCGAGACCTTCGACGACCACCAGACTCGCTCAGCCCAAAGGAAACCCGTGCAGCCTTTGCACTCCCTCCATTGGCAGTTCAACGAGCGATCATTTCAGGACTTTCAGGCGTGTCAATTGTTCATAACCAGCTGCTAACTCGCTACTCCACTTTCATCGAATCTGCAGTATCAGGATGGCCAGAACTTCAGCTGCAGAAGAAATGTATTTTCAAAAAAAGCAAGTAGGGCAGCAGAGCTCTGAAAAATACCAGAGTTCTCTAAGCTACTGGTGCCAGCGGCGTCTGAAGCGAAAGCAGCAGGAGCAATGTTGTGAAGTTCCTCGTCCCAGATGAGGCCCCTCTGCTGAAAAGAAAAGGCAATGAGTCACTCCCGGTTGTTACGTAGGATTTCAACTATCTAGTGGAGTTCGATGCAGACCTGAGGAAATGCTGCCAAGTGAGCCGTCCTTGCCATATGAACATCTGCTAGATTTGGGATGGACACACTCCCGTATAAGCCAGGACGTGAGAGGCCTTGCGGAGCCGTACCGTACAGATTAGGATGGACATTGCTCAATGGCGGGCTGCATCCCAGAAATGCGGAGCGAGCATCTTGTGAGCAAAGGATCTGTGTATGTTAGAAGAAGAGAAGGATCAATGGACTAGCAATGGTGACAGGCGAGTTGTCTGTTCTTCAGAGTTTGTTTTTTCCATCTTACTTCTTGCAGGTCGAGGTTAGAGTTCAGCTCGGTACTGATCGTCGAGAGCTTCATCGAGAGGAACTGCAAAATCCAGCACAGGCAAGCACTTGAGATGGGGAGTTCAGTGATTTGCATTGAGAAGGTGCAGATAAATGTTGACAGGCTGTCTAGTTTTGAGAGACTTACCTCTACCTGCCGCTGAAGAGATTGCACGTAGTTTATGATCTCGTCGAGCATCATGGCCTTGCCTGTAATCTGCTTCGTCAAAAGCAGCATGTTCACACAGGTTAGAGCACACCACACCATCACAGTGTTACTGATTTACAGACATTGCTGCTACCTTGTTGCATCCCGGGACGAGGTCCTGGAGAAGCTTCATCCTTTCGTTGATCTTTTCCCTTCGAAACTGCATTCCAGATGGCGAAGCTATGTGAGCAAGAAAAGCTATACACATGGAAAGATCTTTCATTAATGTTTCTGGAGAGATCACTTGCTTCATTAATGTTTCTGGAGAGATCACTTACTCTTTCTGCAAGGCTGTGGCTGTTGGTCGCCTGGCCGCGTTTTGCCCGGACATGCAAGTAGTCCTCCCTGCTAGTATCAACATCAACAGCTTTCTCTTCGGCATGCTCAATGCTGATTTCTCTCTGAGGCATTTCACCGGTTTCCTCCTGCAGTAGTACGATTTTCACAATGGAACATGTTCACAGCAGATGAGCTAACCAAAACGAACTTATAATTAACTTGTTACTTGGGAATGCAGCGATGAACTGCCCTCGCCTGAACCCTTCCTTTTACTGCCCTTCAAACACTTGTCAATGCTCATGTTTCTACTTAGCTGGGTATCTGGGAAGAGTTAGGACATGAAAATGGTAATAGTTAGGGACTTCACTGATTAGGAAACTGTGGTTATCTAATCGTGAAAAGAAAAAACAAAGAAGCTGTGGTTATCCTGGAAAAAACAGAACACAACTAACAAGAGAGGCATACCATCGGTAGGATTGTAAAACTGAATCCCCTGTTGCAAGCTTGCATTGTGTACAGGAAAAAGGATAGGCTCGTCGAAATCCATGGCAAGGTCAAGCGAAGCAAGCTGGTTAGCTCCAACCGCAAAACAATGCCCTTGGTTGTTTACAGCAGCAGCGCTGCAGGGAGGGGAATACATCTGCAGAGAAACGATGATCAGTCACATGATAACCATTATATCACAACTTTCTAAGATAAGCCTATCTAGTCTATGTGTACTAGATAGATGCTCCCAACTCCCATGAACATACATATGAAGAAACAAGGCTACCAACCTTGTGCCTGATACTTGATCTCAGGGTGATGTTGCAATCATTTTAAGAAATGTGTGATGGGCTTCTAAATTGTCAGCTTTGACAAGTGAAGGAGCTTTACTTAAAGGGTAGGATAGATCGGGAGCTGTGGCAGTCAATTTCTTGCAAGGCTCAACAAGGAACAACTAACGCTTGCAGCCTTACATAAAGATTGTCCAAAGTGAAAAGTTAAGTAAGCCTAATGCAATAGACAAATGCAAGGGCAAAGGTGGAAACCACAGTCCCGGAATAGAATTGTCGTACTGCTAACTACCATGCACCAGCTGGATCACATCCATGAATCAGAATAAAAATCTCTGAATTAAGATCAATTACAGTTGGTACTGTAAAATGAAAGCCAAACCAAGGAACAGATGCTACTGCCATCCACTGTATGGGCCAGCCCAGAATAAGGTTAATGATTAATTAATGAACCAGATCCATCTATGTTTAAACCCTCTTAAATTTTGTACTATTGAACTTATACCCCTCTTCACCAAATTTTCTGGTACACCCAACTTATCTCTCTTAGTTTCAAAGTCTTACTCTTAACATGTTCATCAATTCTTCTACTAGTATAAAGGGAGGTGAACCATTTCCATTATCTAATTAACAAAAAACTAGTATTAAGAGGAGAAAATGGAGTCCACCTTTCAGCAGGAGTACCCAGATGTAAGTGTTGTTTCAAGTTTTGTCCTTTCTTTTTTCTTCTCATAAACCGAAATCTCCAACACAAAGACCCAGAATATATAGATGTGAGGGTAGAGGTAACAAGGACAAAAGGTTAACTAGCTGTCAGTTGTTACACAGTTCAAACTGTCAGCCTGAATGGAAATATCAGAAGTTCAGTCTGTAGAATCAGATCCACAGAACATGAAAGGGAGCGGAGCAACAGCTAAGAATTTGCAAAGCTTCGACGAAATCGTCAGAGAAACCAGGGAAGTGATTAGGTTCTGTGATCGATAAAAGTTAAAAGAGAACTGGTTCTTATCAGTGGCAAAGGTTAGGGGATTCTTCAGCTCTCAACAGTGAGTATCGTACATACCCATCATCCGAATTTGGTGCCGGCACTGTAAATGATCTGTCAAGCACGACAATGACTGCCGGATTTACACAGCCTGTCGACACTTCGTACTCACCAAGTCAGAGCTTCTAGCACCACAGTTTGACGGCTATCTCGAAATTCAGAAGGCAGGAGTTGATCCCAGATGCAAGGACAAGCGTCAGTAAAACGTTGAAACTTCTCCCCTTTCTTTAATGTGTAGATTGAGGAGATATGAGAAGAGGCAAAAGGACTTGGATGGCGCACAGAAACCGGTCAGTAAAAAGACTGTTGGCACTTAATGACCTAACAGTTAATAATGTTCTTGTACTGTAGTTTCATCAAGAGGAAAAAAACAATGCACTGTCTACAATGAAAATACTTATTCTGCATAGGCGACTATTTCCCAGCAGAGAGCATGGCGTAGTGATCTACTAACATACTGTGTAGATTTACGATGAAAGGGAAGAGTTCTTGTTACCAGCCAGGAGGTGAGGGCTGCCGCTTTCTCTGCTCCTCTCTTGATCAGAAGTGCTGTAGTGTTTGTTAGTCACCATTCACCAGCCTATGGTAGAACGAATAGTGTTCACCATGTAGTGGCTGCATGCAGACATGTGGCTAGGACAGGAGGGGTGAAATAAAAGATAAAGGCCACCACTGCTGCTTCCGCCAGCTTCCCAGTGTCTTTATTTGATTACACCTCGGTGCAAGCATAGCAGAAGACAGAAGTACTTCCCTTCATGAAGAAGATAGTAGCATACTTGCAAACTAACATTGCCACAAGATTATCCTATCCACCTTGGCTTAAAAATGGGTCCCGGTTAGGCCTTCTTCAACAAGCAATACCTGTTATGTTACTTGTGTTGCACAAGGATAAGGTCCAGTATGCTACTAGTAGCAGATGAGAGAGCAAAAGCAAAGCTCATAGTAGGGTGCCCAAGTGTCAATGTACAATTCATTACTGTGCTGTTTCACTTCGAAGAGGTTTTGGAATCTTGGTGTCCATTGCCACCATCTTTCTCTGCTCCTGCCGCTTGAGTTGTTGAGCAGCAGGCACCACCATATGGGGGAAGCTGGTAAGGATTGGCCGTGGAATAATACAGTCAAAGTGAGTGCCTGCTGCAGGAGCATCCTGCCAGCGGCAGACGTGTGTTGGCAGCGAATTGGATTCTTGTACTTACTCCGCTGAGGCTGCCTGTAGCTTGTGCAGTACCATCCAGTTATCTGGTACTATTGTTCCCAGGCTAACCGAACTGGATGCGTGGAACTGAATTGAACTGGGTCGCTGGAATGCAGTATCCCTTCAAGTCCTCAACTGCAATGTAATAGCCTTTCAATAGTAGCAGGCTGAGAACGTAAAACATATGCAGGGCAAAGCTGAATATGAAAAAGAATACGGGTTTAGAGGACTTCTTGGTAGAAGGAACAATGAGGAAAGAATAAGTCTGCATATAAACGGTATGACACATAACTGAAACTGGAATACTATATTTCGCACAGAACTGAAGCTGAAATACTTTTCACAGAGCAGCCAAAGTTCCTGGAGCCACAGGGCAACATTTAACCAGAATTTAGATCTCCAATCATAGCATTGAGATATCCTGGAAGTAAAACAATCAAATTCTTACCCTTTTGGATTTATAAAACTCTTTCTTCCCATGCTCCTTCCCCCACAATCTTTTCAGTGCACCAAGCCACAAGCAAAGAGTACCCCTCGCTGAAAGTTGTAGCCTTTCTTGGACTCCGTGACACTCCGTACAGCTCCCATTTGAGTATCGTAACGGTGGTTCACAGTCTCGGTCCAAAGAGAAGTGATCAAAAAGTTAAATCTCATGAAAGATATTTCATGGTTTAATTATGTACAGCATAAAGACAGATGAGTCCAATAGTCAATAGGACATGTGTAGGCAAAGCAGATAGATGCACGCCTACACCAAAAAAGTTATCTTTCTCCCTGCGGTCAATATAAAGCTCACTTTAAGAAAATTGAGCAATCTTTGGTTCCCCCCTCCCCCCGAAGCTCTAACGTGGTGTTTGAGTTAATTTATTTTTCTAACTTATAAACTGTACATAAAACAAAAAATATCATTAACATATGATTAATTAAATATTAACTATTAAAAATCTAAAAATAGATTTATTTGATTTTTTAAAAATACTTTCATATAGAAAATTTTTACAAAAAACACACCGTTTAACGGTTCGAGAAGTGTGCTCACAGAAAACGAGAAAATAAGCCATCTATATAAGCTCTTGTGAACAAGGCGTAAGCCTCCAAATGGACAAGGGATGAGGGAAGAGCTATATGGTGAAGAAATCATCCATTTTTCGCTTTTAGCCATAAATATCTCAAAAGGTTCAGCTGATTATATGAGTAGTGAGAAATGCTGATAGTTCAAGTAGTGACTGCAGCTTAAAAGTGAAGCTTCTCTACAAAATCGAGAACATTTATCTTCAACTAGATCCTGACCCCAACATTCACTTAGGAAAAAGACCAAATCTCTAAAAAAATTCTACCTGAACCAAATCAACCTAATGATACCACAGCAAACTCGATCCAATAGTGATGCACTGACAAAGTAGGGAATGAAAGACTAATATAATAAACCACCTATTGTGAAGGAAAAGTAAAAGCACATACTACAGTCAGATTCATAAGCTGGTGTATCGACAGACAGCCAAAAAAATAAACCATATTCGTAAGTTGAAGCGTAATAAAAAAGATGACTCCTTATTTTCTTTTATCATAAAACAAGTGCAACCAAGGATGGATATACTAGGAGGAAGCATCAGTTGGAGAAATCATAATGCTTTCTATTGAGATGCAACCCACAAGAATACTGGAGATCTCCGAAACATTGTACAAAATAAAGTAACAGACAAACAAAGGACACAAGGGAATAAGAATTAACTTAGACAGAACCATAGCTGGCTAATGCATATAACATAACAACTATTCAGGATATTTCTAGAAGAAATAAGAAACTACCCAGAGTGCTGCAGAATACTGATCAACATTTATTCATTTCTATAAAATGCAACAGAATCTTCTATATTTTTTTATCACAGCAGTGTTACTCACCTACCGTGTTGCGCGACGGGCTTCTGTACATAATTGACACAGATATACTTACAAGCCAGTACAATATCCTTCCTCTGGTCAGATTACATACATTTACACATGGTACAACACATATATCTGATCAAGACACAATTTTCAGAATCATGTTCCTGCTAAATACAATTACAATGACAAGGAAGGAAATGCCTGTCAGTCATATAATAACCAGCTAAAAGCATCCCCAAGGAACAGATTGCGCCGCCCAAACTATTGATAATGTATTTGATTCAAAAAATAAATTCCACTAAATGTAAGCTATGCGTGCACAAGCAAAAGTCCTTGCACTGAAAGCATGATCAAAACAAAAGCCAACAGTGGTCATAGAAGCTTTTTTCTTATCAAACACGGATAAGGTATAATGTTAACTACATACATTTAAACAGGGCAGCTCAGTTTCAGCTATATATAGAAGCAAACACTTGATTCATGCAATCACAAAATAATGTGTACAATGAATATCAGGCAGAAACTAACAAACAATATGCATGAGTAGCAGTTTTATATCATGAAAAATCTTGGTAAAGCTATGCCATGTATAGTGAAGACTGAAGAATAACATGGTAAAACCTGATGTAAGAGAAACCTGCCATACATGCTTTGCTCAATAGCATGCGTCAATGAGGGACCCACTCACCCACATCACATATCATCCTCGCTTTGGATGTTATTTTCATATTTATACATGTTTATAGTGCAACTCAACAAATTTTCCCTAGATTTTGTTGCCAAATGTAAAAATTCTAAGGTATTATCTGCTTGCTAATTTATTTGGAGCCAGAGGTTATAGTTCAAACCCACGATAAAACTCTGTTGATCTATTCATGAAATATGTTAACTTTTTCCTTCATTGTTCTCAGATCATATGCTGCCCAAGTTAATGGCACTAACTTAAGACATTGTTTAATGATGAGTTGCTTACAGTCTATCCAATTTGTTTGTCCTTTTTAGGATTGCAGTTTTGCATGATTCAATATGGAGGCCAACACATCCATGCACATAAAAATAACAAAATAATATACATAAGTCACTGTAGCACAAAAGGCAAGCAACTACTCCAAATTATGGGAATATGGGATGAATATATCTTTTCATAGCATACAAAACGAAAAGAACAAAGAGATGATAAGGACATTACATTTCTTTTACCAAAGAAAGACACCATTATATTTCCAGTTTTTTCACGCAAACTTTAGAAACAAGTGACACTTGCAACCTCATCAGCAGACCATGACGAAATAATAACAGGACCTAAGTGCCTTGTTTCTCCCTTGATTGATCAAAACAATCAGATTGACTAAATGCATCCAACAAAAGAGACTTACAATTTACAAGTGTTTGAAATGCATATTGTAGCACAGGGTTGTTATGGAGGATACACACAAGTTAATAAAAGCAGTCTAGATTTATTAGATTGAAAATTTTGTTAAAAAAATGCACAAAACAAGCATAGTGAAGCTTAAAGCTATACATATTCACAAATTCAGCCAATGACACAGTTAACTCAATGTTCAGAGAATAAAATAACGATACTTTACCATGATTAGGGCATGCATTACACTGGCACCACAAGAAAATACAGGATATATGAAAAAAGAAAAGATTATGAGTACAGTGAGCAACTGAACATGCATAAAGTGTCAACTTTAAAATATGTACAATATTTTATATGTAGCTTCTCAGATGAAACATTCTTAACATACTAGCAAAACCCACGGAATGACTTAACCAAGAAAGTTGTTGTAGTGTCCACCAAAATTGCAGCTGGGTGAGATGTTCCTGCGCTGATTTCCAAAGGTGCGTCCAAGAAAATTGGGCTGCTCAATAAACGGGAGCCTGTCTGAATCCCCACCAATCACCGGAAATCCATGTGGACTATAAGGGTTACCCCAGCCGTAGTTCAAAAACCTCGGACTGACCCTCTTCTGGCGCTTATTGGTAGAAACCTTCCAGGATGCCCCAAACCTTTCCTTCCAGCTCCTGCCCACCCGAGAACCCTCACCTTGAGCATTGAACTCCATCTCACACTTCTTCTTCCAAAGATTATCATCTGCAGCAAGATCCCTCAATTCCTTGCACGTGCACTGAATCCTTGCAAGATCCACCCCAGGAACAAACTCCAGGACCTTCACCTTGACATCACCTGGCAGCGCCATCAAGCATGGTGGCAAGCTCAAATTGTTCAGTTGACACAACAGTATCATCAAAGGCAGGCACATCTCATCCTTCAGCATCCTCCACAGCTCATGAATCTCCCTCTCCTCTGCTGCTCTCACCTCATCACTATCCAAGTACAATAAAGGTGCAAGCTTCGGCAGCTCCAAGCACAACCTTCGCACCTCTGAAGTTGCCCCAGGAACATGCCCATACACCATCATAAAATTCCCCATCAAGGAGTAGTTCACCACTGCCACCATCCCCTCCTCAACAACAGGTAACGCTTCTACAAGCTCTGGCAGGGTATACTTCATCGACACGGGGATGAAAGAACCTGAAGCCCAGTCCTGTGGCAGCTGAAGGCGAGACCCCACCGCCACCGGGTTTGCAGAGAGGAAGCCGGAATCAAGCAAGGTCGCATGCAGGGCCACGGCAAGGCGATAGATGACGGTTCCATCTGCACCATCCGCATTCTCCATCTCTCTCCTCATAACCCCGACAACGAAACTCGACGTGCTCTTGGTCGCAGCGGAGGCCTCCGCCATCACCACATCCGGTGGATGTGGGTCGGAAGCAGCAGATAGGCCAGGCTTCACGTATGAGGCTTGCGGCAGCGACGAGGAGCTACCAGACTCCACAGGTGATTTGGCCGAGCCAAGAGCTCTCGCGATAGAGGGGACATCAGGGTTAGGGTTAGGGTTGCGTGCAGGGCCGCCGGGCTGGGGCTGGGACTGGGGCGGTGGGGGCGGTGGCGAGGGGGATGGGAGAGGGGAGAGCGTGAAGTAGAGGAGGTCACCGGACGCGACCCCGAGGGCCGGGAGGGTAGCGGAGGGGTCGGGGGCGAGGAGCTCCTCGCAGCGGTTGAGGGTGAGGCGCACCGACTCGGCCGGCACAGGCTGCGCCGCGGACAGCTTGGTGGCCAGGAAGGCCTTCACGTCGGAGAGTGTGGCCGTGTCCGGCAGCTGCACGCGGTGGGTCTCGGCGCCGCCGCCGCGCTGGTCCATGGAACGCAGCCGAAGCTTCATGGTTTCCTGGGAATTTTTTGCGATTTGGGTCGGCAGATCAAGCGACCTCTCGAGCCAATGCATCTGAAAGGCTTGAAGGGAGTAATAGGCTGAGACTGCAGCAATGGGCCGTGGAGTATAAGAAAAATAAAATGGGCCGGCTTAGAAGTTTTTACATGCGAGACCAATTCTGATGAATTTTTATTTTTATATTTTTTAAAAATATATTTACAAAAGTATATTTTTTTTCAAAATTTTACAAATCTATACTCCCAACGTCCTCCTAGAGGGCGTTTTAGGTGACGTGACAGACGGCCGTCGGCCACCATTGTCAGGCAGCCATCGGGCTGTCTACCATTTTGCAGGTTGTCTCCTTGCCGCCCTCTGGGAGAGTGGTTTTTACTCGGCCAGGGGGCTGTCTGGATAAATGGTAGCTGCCTGGCCGCTGAGGCAGGGTGCCACCTATAAAAAATGTTAAAAAATCGATCAAGGATGTTTTTTTGGTGGCTCAGTATAAAACCCCTCCCAGCCTCCGAAAAATTCATAAAATTTCCAAAAATAATAGAAAAAAAAAGAGAGAGCTGAGAGGGAAGGCAAACGAAAGTGGCGAAGCCTTGCCGGTTTGCGGATTCATCTGCAGGTAAAATTTTTTTGTCCTTTTGTAATTTCTATTTGTATTCATAAATTGATGTAGTATTGTACTAGTTACATTTATCGTACTATATGAAAATAAGTTGTTACACTCGTAGATCTGTAATTTTTTAGTCAACCTATTAGGTGACGTAATTTTTGTAGAGATGGTAGTTATAAAATGTCAATTACATGGTATTAGATGTGATGAGAATGTTGGTACTTAGTTTAACTCTATTTTTTTATCAACAGAGAAGTTAAATAAGGTGATATTTCAGTTATTTTACGGGCAAAGAAATGTTAGGTATGGTCCACAGGGTGTAGATATATCGGAGTTCCATTCAACGGCTAAGGGCATTGATAGGCCAGCTGAGAACAGTTTCGGATCAGTGTACAACTGGTTGATACGAGGCATCTGAGTCGACCCCCAGATCAACGCAATAACCGTGTATGTTGTAGTCAGTTGTGCAGTCGAAGGTTTTTTTTGAAACTGATGCCAGTGGATTGCACTGCCACTTGGAGATGGTACGTGAAGAATGCATTCTAACGTAGTTAGCCACTTGGCATACTTGTATCAGTGTATGAGAATGATAACACCATTAGTTGCAATGGCTATGCAAGATGATGAGTATCCAAGTGTAAAAGGAGATGATGCCGAAACAATGGAGGAAAATGAAGGAGAGAATGAAGAAGATAGGCAGCCAACAGGTGCGGCCTCCCACTCTGCTTCCGCCGCCCAAAGACGTTCGAGGCACTCCCTGTGCCATTCTGTGACTTGTGAAGAAACTCTGCATTCTCTGGACGGATCTCCGTATCTATCCACTGTACAAAGTCGCACAGAGGCGGAGAAGGCTTCACTACCTTAACATATGCAAATTTGTTAGCATAAAGATTAAAATATTTTGTACTACAGGAGGATTCATATTACCTCCATCGGCTTCTTCGACTTCCCTTTCTTCCCTTGCGGCTTGGGCTTCTCCGGGGAGTACGCGTAATTAGCGCATATCCAATACATTTGCCGATATATATAATCCTTCTCACTTATTGCAAATTTACAATCATCTCCGCACCAACACATCGACGGAGGCATACCAATCGGAGGTCGTTGACGAGTGGACATACCGAGCGCATCCATAGCAACCTACATTATAACCAAATAAACACAAGTTATACCTCGCTAGGCCAACCATACGTACTCGTAAAATGTCAAAATAGAATTCTATTTCAAAAATTTACCATTGAATAAGAGGTGCATACTCCGATAATTATCATAATCACACATTACAAATATACCTATATAATTACATGCCTAAGATATACTACACATAACTACAAAAAATAAAATGTCAGCATCCACATTTCCATCTCCCTAGCATTTCTCGAACTAGGGTTACTCATCTAACAAAAATAAACCTAACTTCTCTCACCCGGCCTATCAATGCCCTTAGTTGTTAAGCTGAACTACAATAGATCTACATCCTATGGACTATACCTAACATTCTCTTACCCGTGAAATAAGTAGTACAGTACTACACATACTACATCACTTCATGAATACAAATAAAAATTGCAAAGAGACATAAGATTTTATCTGCACACAAATCCGCAAACCAGCAGGGCTTCACCGCTTTCCTTCACCTCCCCTCTCAGCTCTCTCATCTTTTTTTCTGTTATTTTTGAGAATTTTATGAATTTTTCGGAGGCTGGGAGAGGGTTTTATACCAAGCCACCAAAAAATCGCCCTGGTGAGGGGCATTTTTTCCTTTTGCAGGTGGCACCTTGCCTCAGCGACTAGACAGCCACCATTTATGCAAGTGGCCCCCTGGCAGGGAAAAAACAGCCCTCTAGAAGGGCGACAAGGGAGCGGCGGCCTCGCGGGTTGGCCATTTGTGGCCGATAGCCGTCTACCACGTCATCTAAAACACTCTCTGAGATGGCATTTTTTTAAAACACCCTCCCAGAGGGCGTTGATAATATAGATTTGTAAAATTTCAAAACAAAAATATATTTTTACAAATATTTTTTTAAAAAAATATAAAAATAAAAAAATTACAATTCTGATGGCCTAGCTGCTCAGATCGGACTAATGGCCCATTTCGCAAGCTAATGAATTCTTCTAGGCCGAACACTATCGGCCATCTAGCCATCATGCCTACCCATGCGAACTGCCAAGTTTTTTTTTTAAGACATGACAAAAGGGCCCTCTTGGGACTATAACGCCCCTCTCCCGTTAACCCATATAGGCCAACAGAAGAGGAACGCTTTTACCTGTAATACCTGTACCAGTCCCAGGAGACTAGCTGCTACATACAGGACATCGGTGGATCATTGCTAAAACCTGCTTTATTTATTTTTATATGGTCCTTACATAAGTTATAGCCTCGGACAGAACCCGAGACATACAATGACACATTACAAAAGTAGGCAACAGAAAATACGGATAGACCTAATACCCACAAACAAAAGCTTGAGACCTAGACCAAAACCCTAAAACACGTCATACTTGGCTTGCTCCTGATAATATCCACCAAGGGTGGGGTCTTCATCTTCATAGGCTTCTGAGGGAAAAGTAGGCAAGGGTGAATACACAAGTTACTCAACAACTCACGGAAAATATGTGGCATGCAAGGGGTTATCAAAGAAGGCTAGGGTTGTTTTTGCAAACATAATTTTTAAAGATTTTGAGTTTTGGAAAATTTCTAAGTATGCTCTTTAGGTTATCGGAAAGAAGCTTACGCTTCAATCTATTCCGTGAGTTGCTTTGCAACAACTCATCACTATTAAGTTAATCGGGAAGAGACTCGCATCTCAACCCATTCCACACGTGAGAGACTTATCACATTTTTCGATTAGGAGCGTACTCTCTATTAGTACCTCCATTTAGGTGGATTCTCATTTTTAAAACCATCACTTAACTCAAACAACTTCACTACGGTGTTAGTCAACACCCCGGGTCACACAGGCCCGTTTCAGGCCACACATGCCATCCATCAGTCACACAGACTGATTCTGTTAACGAATCCCAACCCGCAAAATAATCGCACAGATATTTGTAAAATAAAATCTACGCTAGAGGAATCACTTCACATCCGCCCGTAACCGTGGGCATGACTGTTCGAACAGCCTATAATCCTTTGCAAAGGGTGCACGCTTTACCCACATGACGCGTTGACGTGTGGGCCCTATCTGTCAGTGAGGGGAGAGGAGGACAGATGTGCCGACAAGCGGGGCCGGGTTGTCAGTGGCTAGGAGGAGAAGGCCGAGGTGTCCCGGGGGTAGCCCGTGCTGGCTGACATGGCACGCCGCGTGGCACGCCACATCGGCGTGGACCGGCAGCTGACCTCAGCGTGGACCGACGGCCGACGGCGGCCGGAGTGGATCTCGTCGGTTGCAGCGAATCTCGGTGAGCGGTCGACAGTGACGGGATGCAGAGACGGCGGGGAACCTCGTGAATGGCTTAGATTAGGCAGCTAGGCGGTGGAGCATGGTTAGCGATGGCAGCCGGTAGTGGCGACGGTGGCGGCTGACGAATGGTCGCCGCCGGTGACCATTTGGGTGGTGGAGAGGCTTGGGATAGAGGGGTTTGGGTGCGGTGCATTGAGGGGAAGCAAACGGAGGAGGCTATTTGGTTCCTACCTGTGTCAATGTCGCGAATTAGGTCGGTGGCAATGGCGGACGACAGAGGAGAGAAATTAGGCATTTTTTATTTAGGGCCAATTGGCGGCGGGAAGGGGTGGAGAAGGTTCACAGTGGCTCGGGGAGCTCAGCGGCGATAGTGGCTTGGTCTGCGGTGGTCTGGAACGGCGGCGGTGCGCGGGTCAGTACGCGGCGGAGAGTGGTTCTTGGCGGTGAGCTAGCTCGGTTGGGCTTCTCGGTGGCTGGAGGAGGGATGGGTGCTGCACTACTTATAGCAGAGCTTGGGCGCTAGCGGATGGCGAACAATGGCGGTGGCAACAGGGGATAAGCTCGAGCTCAGCCGATGCGACTCATCAATGGCGCGGCGTGCTGTGGCTTGCGTCTTGAGCTACAGAGAAGAAAAATGGGGAGGAGAGGTGATGGTGAAGCGACAGGGCAGTGAACGAGCACATGCGGATTGACTTCCGAGGCTCGGCGGTGAGGGAAAAAGCTGTGGCGGCCATGGCGTCCTTGACTCCGATGCTCGGGACGAGGCGATAGTGTGGATTTCTCGCCGGAGCTCTGGCGGGATGGGACGGGGAGTTTGACGATGGCATCCCGAGCTTAAATGGAGCGAGGCAGGGAGGTACGGCGCGAGGAGGGATCAAGAGAGATCGGGAGAAGAGAGAGAGCGAGTGAGCGGCGGGAGGAAGAAGATGATGACGTCGCCGGGCTGACATGCGGGACCGGGCGGCAGTGCGCATCGCGGCTGTCCACGTGCTGCATCGGGCGACCGAGAGGGAGAGTGGAGGCAAAGCGGCTGACATACGGGGCCCGCGGGGTTTTATAATACCGCGCGTGTGGCGGTTGGGCGAGTGGGCTGCAGGGAGGGAGAGGAGAGGAGGCAGGCTGAAAAGAGAGAGATGGTGGCCCAACTGGCATAGTGCCACTTCGGAATTTCTCAGGGGCCTCTTGAGTTTGATTTTGAGGGTTTTAAATTTGGAATTTGATTTTTAAATGGGTTTTTGAAATCAGGGAAAAATAGGGGACTTATTGGGGAGGCTCTTGGGACTGATTTTTGAGGAAAATTTGAGATCTCACATGGCACAATAAATCCAAATCCAATTAAGAGCCAGGTCTTTGCAAGTAGATTTTTATTATAATTATTTTTTAAACAAAGAAAAAATACGGGCATCTATATAATTGATAATTTTTGACAGAAAACAACTCTAAAAACTTTCAAATGTAAATATAGTATAAATGTAGTGTAATTATATTGTAGTCATAATATACTCTCTACGTTTTTTAATAGATGATGCCGTTGACTTTTGGACATATGTTTGACTATTCGTTTTATTTAAAATTTACGTAATTATGATTTATTTTTCTAGACTTGTTTAATTTTTAAAGATATTTTAAGCATAACTTATATTTTTTTTACATGTTTACATAAAATTTTTAATAAGATGAATGATCAAACATATACCAAAAGTCAACAAGGTGGTATGTAACTATCAACGGATTGTTACCATACTGCAGTATCTGTGTATATACGGTGTATTTTAAGAACGTAGGATAAGACTGGTATGAAGATGCAAATGAAGATTCAAGGAGACAAGGATTTTTATACACGTTCGAGCCTCTGAGAGATAATAGCCCTACTCCTGTTTGGCCGGGAGGCCGATGCTTTTTACTATATCGATCTCATGGGTACAATGTATGAGGAAGAAATCCTAATGTAGTCCGCTAGTATGTCGACCTGGAGCTTGGGTATGATGGTCGGCGGCTAACTGTCATCAGGTTCCTCCAATGGCAACTTCATGAGATTGACTGATGACTTGTGTTGTTTTTCCTTGGGTTATGTTAACTTATCTTGGTTTGTCCATCCCTCCATGAGGGGTTTTGTATTTATACCCTCAGATACTCTCTCTCGTCTAAGTAGAACTAAAGAGACATATTAAGATAGAAATCCAAACAATTTTGGTTGAGCCTTAGTAGGACTCTGTTTTTTTTTTCGTATCAGGGACTCCTTTCTTATTAGCTTTGCACTCTATTTAAATGTATGGGGTTTGTCTCCGTATAAAACTTTGCATGTCTATAGGATATCCTATATGAAAACTTTGACTCTATCTATATGCTCACGGTAACTTACTATATACTTTCTCTGTCTTAAAATAAAAAATCTAGTATTGGATATGACACATCCTAATACTACTAATCTGGACCAACACTCTATTTAAATTAAGTCTGTCTAGATCCATATTACTAAGATGTATTACATGCAGTATTAGATTTTTTTATTTTAAGATGGATGAAGTAGTCAAAAAGGGCGTATGGCGCAGCGGTAGTATAAAAGATTTTTCTACCCTATCGGCACCAATCTTAAAGCACAGTGAAGGGCTGGGAAATCGAAAATTTTATCAGAACGAAACTGTCGCTTTAGCAATTTCGAAAAAAAGACGTTGTACTGGGAACAAGGGAGAGAAACTTTCTGTCATGTCACTGAATCTGTCTAGGGCGAGAATATTGATAGACGTGTGGTGCGACGTGAAGGAGAAGGACCTCGTTTCTCACGAGCAGCGTAAGGCAGAGTTAATCAAAAGTGGTTGACCGGATGGTTACTGGTGGCTGGCGGCCCGCAGATGCCCTCAAAACTCCTAGGACTAGATCGCGAGCAAACGCCAAACGGCTTCGCAGCATGCCGACATGGTGGCGTACGGCGTGCATGCACTTATACGCATCTGGCTGCGTTTATGTTTCTTCTGCCTTGATCGGACGAACAAGGTAAATGTGCGATCTAAGTAGTCAGACAGCTCGATTAACCGGGTAGTACCATCCTGCTGCTACCCGAGTTTTGGTACGGTGTCAAAGCTTTCATATAGTGCCGGTGACATGTGCTTCTCTCAGTTCTGTGGCAGGTTTCAATTGCCACCGAGCGAGGAACTGTGATCTGTGACGAAAGCAGACGAGAGCACGAAAGTAGCAGCCCTACTCTTGAATTGATCACCGCACAAATGCTACTAATCGAACTCCTAATGCAACCCACACCTGATCATGTCTTTGCACAGCTGCGTTCCCAGCAGGGCGGAGGAGAGTGAGTGTACGTGTTCCGTTGTTGAAAAAATCTTTCCGCGACAAAGCCGGCGGGGGGGCGCAAGACGACACCGCTCGTCTGCTGATGGCGAGCACGCTGCCCTGCCAAGCTGCCTGCCACCCTCCCGCGGCCAACTGCCAAGTGCCAACACAACGCGCGTGCCAAACCGGCCGCACACCCCCGCCTCGCTTGTCACCTCATCATCCGTCGCCACCTCCCCACCCCCGCGCGACGCAAGCGGATACAAACGCCAACGCGCATCACATGGCATGCAGCCACACGGGCTGCCTGCCGCCAACGCCGCCACCACCGCACGCGCCTGCTCGTTGGACGGAGCGAGCGATCGACGTGGGCGGGACCCGTCGTCCCGCCGCCCGCCTGACGCCGGGGCCGAGCAAGCACATGGGTGGTGGTGGGGGGAGGACGTACGGGTGGCTGTGCGGCGCTGCGACCTGCGAGCGAGCAACATGGTTCGCTAGGAGGAAGCTAGTACTAACTACAGCTTTGGCTAATTGGCCTTTGGCGCTTGCTGGATCTCGGGCGGCTGTCGCCTGTGGTGTGGGTCGAAGGCACAAGGCTGCCGCGTAAGGAGAGGCAAGTGCCCAAGGGACCAGCCGGCCGGGGAAGGGGGAGATAGTGCGCGTCACTGTGCCGGGGTATCACCCTTTCTGTTTGCTGCCAATGTACAAGAGTCAAAACGCGTCCGTCGCTTCCGGTCTCTCTCCCTGTGCCGGCACGACTGTGACAAGGTAAAAGAGAGCGCCAAGATTCCGGTACCCGCCATGATTGTTTGCGACTCCCAGCCCTTTTTCTTCATGCACGACGTACGTACAACGACAGAAAATACAAAGTGGGTGTAAATACACTCCATACTCTCGGCTTCACAGGCCACGCCATCATGAAGCTGCAGGTTGGGACATGGAAACATGCCATGGGAATCTGCAGGAGACCTCCTTTGGAATGATTGGGGCTGGAATGTGGAAGCCTTGGGGCAACGTTCCCCTCATACCAAAAAGAAGGGAATGTTTATGATTCTCGTCGCCATCATGAAGAGATGCCGTGCCATGCAGAGAAAGCAATAGAATGCAACACGAGAGAGTTGAGAGCTGAGGCTCTGGTCAAAAGATCGTACCTGCAGTGAATTCCCGACGACCCCACTGATTAAAAAACCAACTTAACTGATGCGAGCGAAGAGGCACAAACTCGACTCTCACCGGACCTTTTCCTTTTCATGGCACAGCCTGATTTCATGTTAAAAGCCATACATTCCAACCAAATTTCCCAAAAAGAGGCTCAAAAGAAGAAAAGAACACTACCAGCCTACCACTACGGGTCTACTACTACCAGTGGATGTGCTAGAGATTTGCCTGAATCTCCTACCTATGGTTACCACCCGCTTACCATCATAACCAACAACCAAGTTTGCTATCCAGCCTTCCATCTAATTTAAGAAGCGTAAGCACTGGTTGCTGCTGATCTTGCTTTAGTTTACAAAAAGAGCCAATCAAAAGCAAGATTGAGCAAGCAGCAACATGGCTAATTAAGCATCTGTCCAGGCAGCAAAAACAGGCAGATGAGCAATGGCACCCGGCTGCCTCATCACGTGCGCTGCTGCCGGCGCCGGCATTGGCATCCACGGGTTCATGGTGGCAAGGCTGACAGCGCTGGGATGCTTGGCGTAGAGCATAGCTAAACCCAGTCTCTCGGGGCTCCCCTCCCTCGAGTTGCTCAGGCTAGTCACCAGCGAAGACGAGTTCGAGAAGTTGATGCCACTGATCTTTCCCACCGAGATGTCGATCTCATGAGCTGCCGACTCACCATCGAACCCGGCAATGCCATGAAGAGCCGAGTGAGCGTCACCCATGAAACCCTTCTGAAGATCTCCTGTTGCTTCGGTACACGCTGCAGCTTGCTGCTGTGATCCATAGAGCACCATTCTCCAGTCGGTGCCAGTGCCACTTGCTTCCTCGGCCGTGCTGAGCTCGCGACCTGTAGTAGCTTGCGTCGCGGGCACATGATCTGTAGCTGCCTCGATCGTCTTCACCTTACGAGCTGCCTCACCAGGCAGTAGAGAGTTGCTCTCCATGATCTTGTCGACGTCGTACCTAGTTATGTCAAAGTTTGTCACCGCGTTCAGGCCACGGAACTTGATGGCAGCTATGTCGTATGCCTCTGCTGCTGCTTCTTGAGTGCCTGTACATATATTGCATAAAAAGAGTTAACCAATGAATTCGATCTGATGACAGTTTTTACTTTGGAAAACGTTTCTTTCTTAGTTCATCTGGTTTATACATCCAAAAACCAAGGTAGATCCTACTGCAAAGCACAATTTTCAATCTGGTTACTTTTGCATCGTGCTAATGTTATCTTTTAGTCCAAAGGAGAGTTAATACAGTCAACTGTTTGCTTTGTTCAGAGGTGACAGCCTTATGAAAAGAACAATCTGGAAAAGCGAAGAATGATCAGGAAAGAAACGCATCAATGATGTGCTCCAAAACGACATTAGAGATTAGCAGAAAAAGCTTCTGGCTTAATGTCTATCTTCTTTGGCAAATCTACTTTGACAAGACAATTTAGCATCATCAGTCGTCGCATCCCACAGGAATGCTAGCTACTAGTTAATATTAGTGCTAAAAGCTGCAATCACTTATAGTTATGGCGCATTACTTTGTGAAAGCGTTTAGATTCTAAGATCAAATAGAGTACACTATCTTTCTTACTGAAGGTGCCGAGATACAAGTCCTTGTTGCCAGCAACCCTGCCAATCCGAGCTTGCCATCTTCCATGCTGGTGATGCCTGCAATGCAGTTAACATTTAATACAGTGAAATTGTATCTTGATGCAATTTCTTTCTTGAACTTATTATCCAAGCAAAATGTAAATGCATCTTTAGCACAAATGAAACACCTTGTTACTCCCCGGTAGATAGAAGCACCACGAGAGAACCCGCTGCTTCTCCTGTGAGGAGCAACAGCTTGTTAATATATATGAGTATCAATCTAACAAAAATCAAAGAATTCATGCAAAATCAGCATGCTGTTGACCTTCTCAAGTGCGCAACATATTCTTGCCTTGTCATCCTTGCCATCTCCTCGATCTCATCTCGGTAGTTTTCTAGCTGCCAAACACAATAAATTAGTCCACATTTCAGAAAATGAACATCAAAGTTCCATACCCCAAACGGTTTCATTGTCCATACCGGGAAGTTTATATGTGTAGATAGCCCCCAATATTTCAGCGCAGCCAGATCATAAGCCCTCGCAGCTTTATCTTCAGTGTCATAACCACCTAATAAACATGAAGAAAAAGGTCAGCAACAAATACTAAATACAAGTACAGAGACAATGGAGTCATTGTAAGGGGCAAAGTTACCTAGATATACTGCAGGCGTTCAAATTTCGGTCAAGGTAATGGTAACGACCAATATGATGAAATAAAAAAATCAGAAATAATATTATCATTGAGATTTATAAGATGAATAAGTTTTTACGTTGTATTAGTACTAGATGTTCAAGCATCAACCTTGCCTTCCCTTCCTTGTCTGCCCATCCTTTCTGCAACTGTTGTCCCAGAGGTGGGCTTCATATCTTCCAGTCCACCTGTGCCTGCTCCAGTGAATCAAACACACACAATCCTTCGTCATTCAATATAAAAAGGGTCAAATGATTTGCTCAAAAACAAAAGAGTAGGTGCCTCATTAATACAAGGAACTGAAGAAGCATCAGTAGCAACAGAGTCCCCCAAGCCATAATCTCGTGCGATGGACTAAATAAGCTACAGAGCCCCCCAGGTCTTACTATACTAGAGAATATATTCAACTATTGCAGCATTAAGCATTTAACTGATAATTAGGTAGTAGTATCAAGAAAGAGCAGCAGAGCCGTAAGAAATGCAGCACTCATCAATGCTGGAAACAAGGAGTGACAACGAGATATATTCCAAAGGCTGATTAGCGCAAAAACAACATTGTACAAGTGTCCTACCAAACAATCAAATGCCACATACAAGAGGTCACACATGCCTATCAGTAGCTAGGACTAAAAACACATTAAACCAATTGAGTCAGTACGAGAACCATTGCAATAACAGCTATCAGGTTCTTTTTTCAGATAAAAAGGAAGAAACCTTCCGGCCTTTACACCCTAAGTGCAAACAGCCACAGATGATGTGATGATATGATGCATACAAAAGCTTAAATCTTTGTAAGCAACTCACCTGGTGACGCCCCTATACTGCGACGTCCTCTGCCCAAACGTGTCAATGGACTTCCGGTGCACAGGCTGCTTTTGGCCCCCCTTCCCGGTGCCCCTCTTCTTCCCGACACGCAGCTCGCCACCGCCATTACTGTTGCTCCCCTGGCCGGCAGCAGCCACGGGGGCAGCTGCAGCGATCACCGCCATCTGATGCTGCTGGGGAGCTGCACTGACGCAGCTGCTGGACTGGGACCCTGGGCTCATGGAGAGGCTCAGCGGCTGCATCTCCTGGCTGCCGTAGCAAGCGCCGTAGCTGGTGACGAGGAAGTTCTTGGCCGCCGCCATTGCGTCCTCCATTGGCGCTGATGCGGCCTCTTGCAGCATCTCTGCTTCCGTCAATGACTGGAAGTTGTAGGGGACTAGCTGGTGGTGCTGGTAGGCCGCCCTGCTTGCATCCTCTTCTTGGCCCTGCTGATGGCTATAGTAGGTGGTCGGGTCATGGCCACTGCCATTGCCACACCCCAAGAAGTCCTCGAGCTTTGGTGATGACGACGGCATCATGCCTACTTCACACAATCACACCAAGATCAAGTCAGAAAGAGATCAAGATCGATCGAGAGAGAAGAGAGAAATGAGAGAGGTGAACAGTAACCTTCCATGATGCAGAGGGAGCCATCGGACTTGATAGGCATGGCAGGGAGGTGCGAGTAGTAGACGCCGGCAGTGCTGGTTCCATCTCCATAGCCGCCGCCGACGTGGTAGTAGCCAGGAGGAGCAACCATCTGTGCAGGTGGTGAGAAGAGGAAGTTGCAGGTCGTGGCGTTGTCGGGAGGAGACGACATGGCACCAGCAGCAGCGGCAGCAGGTGGAGGATGATGATGAGCAGTCGCCGGCTCAGAGGAGGACGGCACCTCCGTGGGTATGTGCGGGGAGAGCGAGAAGCCTAACCAGTTGCTGCCGCCGCTAGCCATTTGCTCGCAGCAACCATGCACAATCTTCCCGTTCTTGCTTCGCTCCACTCGCAGTGCCACTAGCTCGCTACTTCTACATTCATGCAAGAGCTAGGCGGGGGTGCACGACGAGGAAGATGAGTGAGAGGGACCCGTGAGCTGAGCAAAAACTGCAAGAGGAATGAGAGGGCCAAAGCAAAAGCGGTGGATAAGTCGCAGTAGTAGTAGTCCTAATGCAATGCGAGCATACAAATTCTAGAGCTGTTTGTTCTTGGCCTCTCTCACGATAGCTATCCACTCCATAGGGATCTGTGATGGAAGGAAGATGTATGTGTGTGTGTGTGTGAAAGAGAGCTCCTTTGCATGAACACACTACTACTACGGCTTCCCTCCTTTTTCTTATCGAGGCAATTAAGCCCCATGCTGTTCAAAGCTCACACGCACAAACAAACACCCCGTAAAGATGCAAGAATTTAATTGCGAAGTTGCCATTGGACAGGATGGCCAGGACTTCCCCTCTCTGTCCACCATATGCTACTGCTGCCTAGACGATGTAGCTGGATGCTGCCCAGAGTGGCTGAAAGAAGGCTGCTTTTGCCACAGACTTCATGGACATTGGAGAGAGAGAGAGAAACAAAGGGTGAGTGTATCTAACAGAGATTGAAACGGCAGGACAACTGTACAAGGAACCAGTCACTTCGTAACAGTAGTGCTAGCTGGGCTGCACTGCTTGTGTAGTTGTGTTGCAAATGCGACTGCGAGCAAGCCCGCGACGAATCAACAACCAAATATACAAAGGCACCGTTCTTAATAAGTTACTCCGTCTGTGCGAAAAGCCTCGCCGCTTCCATAATCATATTTTTTAACTGCTAAATAATATGTTTTTTTAAAAAAATCTATATAAAATTTTTTAAAAATCATATAAATCTATTTTTTAAGTTTGTAATAGCTAATACTTAATTAATAATATGTTAATGGCTCATCTTATTTTGCATGCTCTTCTTCTTTATCTTCCATCACATTCAAACTAAGCCTTAAAATGTAAAAAACTAATACTAGATTTGATACCAACTAGTACTATGATATGTCACGTCTAATATTATATTTTTATATTTTGAGACGGAGGAAGTATGACAACTCTCAATAGGCTTAAACCGAGCTTATATGCCACACATAAATTGAGATAGATCATTAGCATACGATTAATTAAGTATTTATTATTATAAACTTAAAAAATTATTTATTTTTTAAAAGAAACTTCTATATAGAAATATTTTGCAAAAAACGTACAATTTAGTAGTTTGAAATGTGTGCTCGTGATAAGCCAATATGTGTGCTCGTGATAAGCCAATATGCACAAACTAAAAAGGGCAGTGCCTTAAATTACTGTCTCGTTTTTTCATGAGTATGTTTTTCGAACTACTAAATAATATGTTTTTTTAAAAAATTCTATATTAGAGTTTATTTAAGATGTCAAATAAATCTAGGAGTATTAATACTCAATTAATCATATACTAATTACTTATCTTATTTTATATGTCACTAATAAAAAAAGCCAAAAAACTCTTAAGAAACGTGCCTAATTATCCCTACCGGATCTATACTACTACTATTCTTCAATTTAGCACACTGATGCACTTAAAACAAAGCTTTAACTTGACATTTACAAAGCTGTGTGTGTGAGAGAGAGGGGCTGTATTAATTAGTCAAGCTTCACATCTGATCAACTGGATGAACAAGGCATCAGCTTACAAGGAACGAGCATGCATGTGAATAGGATTATACTTGTGCTTCGTCAAGGTAATGCTAATATGTCAATAGTAGAGTGGCCCCGTTAGTTTTAGGCTTGGGGTTTGGTCAAAGAAGAAGAACAGGAAAGGCAGCCCTGCAGACAAAGAAGGCCTGTACTGTGTTTGTGTGGGTATTTGGTAGCCAACCTTCACATATGTTCCAGGAATGATGAGGAAAGGGCCCCAAAACCCCCCTCGCTGGCATGATAAAAGCCAACCGGCTTCACTTTTGCCCAAGCCAAACATTCTGATTCCATACGGATCGCTTAAATTTTAGGAGGGAAATCAGAGCACGCAATTGCCATAAAGAGGAAACAGCATTTGTCTTCTTCGTTCTCCCTCCCCTCGCCTGAATCTGAAAGGTGCTTCTTGATCTGATTATAAAATTGACTGCAAAGAACTTCTTGTGTGATTAACGTGACCTGTTTGTTGTGGGGTGAAGGGCCGGTTTGGAACGTGGACCCGTGGCCATGACGGCAGAGAAGCAGTGTGTTAACAGCGTTCTGTGCCTGATGGTACAGTAATGTACAGCGATACGGCTGTGCAATGTAGCAATACTCTTGAGTTTATTGTGCGTCCATGTATGTATTGCAGCGTTGTAACTGTAGCTATGCTATGGGCAATCGGATTTCAATAAAAACGGCTAGGATGAGTTGTTGATATTATTGTGCACCGTTCTTCCTCTGCAATTTGAACTCTACTACGAATGATTATTACCACACGCTTCACAGTATTATTGTGCCCTGTTTTTACTCTGCAATTTGAACTCTACTACGAATGATCATTACCTGAATTCACAATATTATTCTTCACTGTTCTTAATAATTCTGCAATTTGAACTACAGTACGAATTATTATTGCCTGAGTTCACAATATACTCGAAGATTTGTGCACTGCACACTATGGTACTAGTACTACATAGATTCTTACATTAACAGCATAAAGGATGCAATCATGCAATGCGTAAATGCTCGGTGAAGTTATGAACAGTAATACTATATGCTTGATATTCTGAAGAGTTGAAAAATCTGCTTGCTCGAGCTGCACCAGAAACTGGAATGTGAGGTGTTACTGTTACTACTGTTTCAGAAGCTGTATGGATCTCTTAGTACGTGCTCCGTACGTGATAAACCCAGGCCCAAGCTGCTGCATGCATGCATGCCACAGACGCATCAAGAATTCTTCTGCTATCAGCTTCAGATCATGCCCTACGTACGCACTGCATGCGCAGCTAGCCCAGCCTTCGACGAGAGGGCCGGCCATTAAACATGTAATGGCACAGTCATTTCTCCCCAAAACCCACAATCGACGGTTCAATCGATCCGGCGTTTTGCCCGCCAAAACAAAGTCTGCGCATGCATGCAGTCCTCCTCGGGTCCTCCCTGATCGCAGCATGCAGCAAAAGGTTTCAAACGCGAGCTGGTCCCTCGAGGTCGAGGGACGGCATGGCAATGGCGAGGGTCCCTCGCCACGGGAAAAGGGAGGAGAATGTGCCTAGCTTCTTGTCCCGGGAACCAGTAGGCAGTACTGCAGCAGCTGATATAAGTTCTTTCGTATCGTATCCTCCCGGCCGGTTGCGTTTAGTGTAGTTTTAATTAGCTCAGGCAGGACACGCAGCAGCAAGCAGGTCGAATAATCCCTCGTGTCCTTGTGCGCAATGATGGTGTTGATTTGCTGCTAGCAAATCAATCGCTTTGTTCTTCGGCTGGCTGGCCAGCTGTTTAATTTGTGGTTTCGTCACATTTCTGCTAGGCCCCATGGAGACGAGGAATGTGCCCTACCAGATGTTCTTTTCTTCTCCTTTTCTAGGCTCCCTCATGCTCGACACTCCTCTTGGCTCACATTTAAACAGCTCGGTTTTTACTTTTTTTTATCGTATTGGTTATTTGTGCAAACCATCCCTTCTAAACACGTTTAGGCCAGACACATAATCAATAGGACGAATTGGACAATCTTTCAGCAAAAAAGATATTTCAAAGATGGCCATATGTCAAAACTGGGTTTTGCTAGTAATCGGATCTACTACTATTAGTACTAGTAAAGAACTAAAGATGAATGCATTAGACCAAACGTCTCTAATTGGAGAAAATTTGAGGTGAACTGCCTGCACCTGACAAGACATTAATTTCTGTACCTCGAACAAGAATCGGAAGAGATAACTGATCTGGGCAAAGTGCGCGCGGCATCAACGCCGCCGCTGTTGCATGCGACGTACTCCAGCGTTCACCACCAACGCCATCCGATCCGATCCCCAGCGTACGCCAATGGTCGCGACAACGGCAACCCGCCAAACTCGAAAGGTAAAGGGCACACCGGACACCCCGCCCCGCCGACACGTACGGCCGCCGTCGCTTCCTCCGCCGCCGTCACGGCTCTCCTGCGCGCCCCGCACGTCGCTCGGTCCGAAATCGCGAGCACCGCCGCCGCGAGCGGCCGCATCGTGCTCCAGTCGCCGTCTGTCATTCTGGATTATTTTTAGGGTGAAATCAGATGGGCGATAGTAGTACTCTCTCTAGTATTAAATATGATATATTATAATACTATTAATCTCTACTATTACAAAACGAATAAGGTTTCTACCAAAAAAATTTTTCATTACTGACGTCAGCATAACATCAGATTGACATCATGTGTGTCCGTTACCGATTTGGTTCGTCCTACGTGTCATGTGGGTACTACATGTGTCATGTTGTTCATGAGTGCGTCAGAGTCAATTTTTAACCAGAAAACAAATTTGGTTCGAGCTCAAGGGATGTTGCTGTTATATTGGGTATTTACAAATTAACAACCAAACTTAACAGATCGAGTCACATATCAAATGATTAGAGCAAAACTCAGATCCACTAGCATGTTGGCACGGCTTTGTCAGGTCTCATAGCCGACAAAGAAAAAGAATACTGCTCGACATTGGGGGAAGAAATGTAAAACAAATGGAGGATCATATGTTCTCAATCAACATCTAAAATAAGAAATTTGAGAAAACTAATGGACATGTACACAGATCCATCCAACAGAAGCTGTCTAACTCCTTTTCGAGCAAGGCACGAAACAAATAAATCGATCCATTTACGTGCAAAGCACAGAAATAAGAATCACAAGGAAAAAATGAAAAAGAATGCCGCCACCCACAGGCTCTTTCTCCGTTGCTTCTAGTGCTTTGCCACATGAGCTCGTTGGAGCCAACTCAGGCCACCACAGCCGACTGAAAAGTAGAAAGCTAGGGATTGCAACTATGAGCTAGGAGGCGGAGTAGACGAGACAGCGGCGGCATGGCTAGTGCCCTAGTGGCCTTGCTCCGTGGCTGATTGGATCTGACTAAGAGAGGAGATAGGAGAGGAGTGGAGTGACTGAGAGAGATGGTAGAGCTAGGATTTTCTCAGTTTATATACTATGGACCTACGAATTGGGCCTAAATGGAATCTTACTTACAATATGAGTTATCAGCAAAGGGATATTCACATGTCTTTACTCTCCTTGGGCCCCACAGAGATTCAGGGCCGGGGGGCTGGGGAACAGCTCCGTCGCCGGCCCACTCGAGGGGGGCCTTTTTGGCTGATTTCAATCTCATGGGTAATGATTTTATCTCTACTATTATAAAAATTGATATTGATTCCGTTCATTTTCGTCTGTCGTCCATCGTCGGTTAGATGTGTTTCAGTTTTTGCTTCAACGCGCTCGCCTCCTATCCATTTCTTTTTTAGATCCATTTGGATTAGGAGTGGATTACTGAGACAGCAAGCAGAGATGGGCTGCATTGGGCCTAGCCGTTGTTTGCATCAAGCATGGGCCTGTGCGAGCATGATGCAGCGTGCACCAGTGCTAGCACCCTTCAAACCTTCGTCTATCGTCCAGGTCGTTGCCTAGCGGACCAATGCACGTGCCCCCGTTTGCTTGACCGCGTCCGTCATTGCCTTTGACCATCATGCACGGAGACCACCACAAGCTCGCCCCCAAATTCGAAGAATCCAGTGTGTTCACACGAGCTTTTTCTTTCCATCCAATCAAATCCCCATGCAGCCCGACGTGCATGAAAAGAAATAAATGAATTGGCGGCCCGATACATGCAAATAAGTCATTTGGCAGGCTTATTTATCGAATGATTACCTTCTTATTTGTTGCCAACTTCGACTATAATTTCATATTCCATTTAAATCATCGAGTTCTATTTATAAAGAGGAACCAAATGACTCCAATATTGAGTATGTTTAGGCACTGCAAAATATTTAATAATATTTAGACCCACAAGTCATATGGAGTATTTTTGAGATGAATATGTATAATATTTATATTTTCATATGATTTTTTATTTTACAAATAATTCATCAAACAAAATACCCGAACTCGGTGAAAGAAGAAAATCTATTAGATCGTCTCTAATCCTGTTTTGGATACGACACATGAGAACACACATATATTTGTATGGATACATACTTCACCATAGACTATAAACTCCCCTTTTAAAGGCACATGGAACCCGTATATTAGCTATACCATCTCTGTCCTAAGAGCTAACATTATAATCCTCCTTTTTCTTACAAAACTAAGAAAAAATATGGATAAGTTTCATTCATCATTCTTGTGCATTGTTGCACAAAACACAAGATCCCAGTTAAACGAATTGGCATGTTAGAATACGGCCACGACCTAGGCATTATCACGTCTAATCCTCCGCATTCCAATTTTTCAACCCAACCTAAATTAAACCATGTGCGACTGGAACTGGAAGCTTCAAGATCCCACCATCGTATTTAGTTTTTCAAACCAATCCAATCCCGTGGTAACGTACAGGCACTTTTTAAGTCTAGGTAGGACTGTCTAGATTTATAGTCATAAAATATATTATATCTAATAGATTTTTATATTTTAAGATAAAGGGAGTATACTTTTGTGATTCGATTTGGTTTGCCGTGCAAGATGAATAGGACGGTTATAGCGAGAATGCCTGGGGCTCTGTTCGCTGCACGCGGAAAACGCACTTTACATTTGCGTTTTGGGCACTATGACACAACAGGCACGTGTCACAAAATGTTCAATGGCATGCCCTACAGATGGTTCACGGCGAAGCAGATATGTTAAAATACTCTCTCTGATTTTAATTACTCATCGTTTTAGCTTTGTTCTAACTAAAATATTTTTAACTCTGATTATTAGTTTTAAAAAATATATAGTTTGCTTTAATATTATAAGATTTATGTTTTTAATTCATCATAAGAAATACTTTCATAATATATAATCTACATGTTATTAAATTATATAGAATTTTAAAAGTTGATGGTTAAAATACAAATATTTGATTTAGGATAAAATTAAAATGACAAGTGAATTAAAACGGAGGGAATACCAAATTTACTAGCTAAATCAATTTTTTTTAGGTACTGGTCCTTCTAGCACGGCAATGATACTGACCGTAATTTCGATTAAAAAAATGATACTGACCGTATCTCCTGTAATTTCCTGTCAATGGCGCCAAGGCAATCAGCGTTTTAGCCCGCGAAATTTCAAGATAAACTCGACTTCCTTTGTTTGATATAAATTGGTAAATCCAGAAAAATGACAACAGAAGGAATTACTATTTTTTTTAAGTTTTCGTGGCGTATCAATTTCGTATCCTATAAACAAAACCAAGTTTAATCTTGAAAATTTTGGATGATTATCATCGCCATCCTTATGTGGGAATTTTATACGAAAATAAAATTGAGAGCTCATATAAACTCGTTTTCTAGATTTGCAACTAGTTAGAGTTTTCGCTACATATTTTTCGAATTATTTCCGTACGATCAGCAGAAACACTCTAGGCCTCTAGGGTTTTTCTTACCGTGTGGTTATCGTGGTAACCGGACTTACTACGGTAACCATAATTGTCCGTTTCGCTACAAATTTTTTAAGTTACTTCGTCATATGATCCGCAAGAATACTCTACGTTTCCCTTATTGTATGGTTATTACGGTAACCAGACTTAGTATCGAGGTACGAGAATGTTAATTGTCCGATAACACTATCAAGTTTAAAAGAAATTTTAAAAAATAATTATTTTAATAAATTTTAATTATTTTAATAAACACGACACCTACATAATTACCAGACTTGCCACCGAGATTCGGTAAGGCCCTACTCTCTCTCTCCCTCCCGATAAGATAAACCTTGAACCCTCCAATCAAACCCATTGAGCGTTCTCTTCCCGCTTTGTAATCTTTATATTCATGCATTGCTCAGAAACCAGCGGAACCCGTGCTTCAAATAAAGTATAGCCCTTTTTGATTATGACAATGATGACTTGTGAGACGTTAGAATAAACCAATGAAGTACACATTCCCCTGCTTTCCTATGGAATCATGCCTCACACCACACCAGGTGAGAACCCTTGAGGCTCCTCCTGTCTTTCTGCATGAGCATGTGTTGCCTTTCCTCTTCTTCTATTCTTCCGATGAACTGCACACCTTTGCCTTCGGAGACTGTATCTTACTCCTACTTCCCAAATAAACCGATTTCTGAAGTTCAAATTTTATCTTAAAATAAATTAATTTTTACCTTTTTAACTACACTTAATCCACAAATAAAAAGTTTTTCCCTTCAATACCCCTTTCCAAACTATCCCCTAATACTACTACACTATTAATAAGTCATTTTGTTTTTTTCTAGCTCTGTTTAGTTCCTTCTTAGAATTTTAGGAGTTGATTTTTTAAGAACCAATGGAGTACTGACTTCGTCCATAAAGTGCATCAGCTACTCTCTCCGTCCCTTAATATAAAGGGATTTTGTCATTTAGCTTGCTCCAAATATATAGAATTTTGTGATCCTGAGACAATATTTTATTCCCCACCTATCAATTTTTATACTAGTTTATTCTTCATCTATTAACTTGTTGGAGATAGGCCGCAACCCCTTTGGACCGTCCTCCCTCCGGAAGGCTTAAGACCGAAGACACCCAACGGAGCCCCTTCGGCGGCCCAAGACCGAAGGCATGAAGGTGAAGGGGCCAGCTCAAAGGCGAAGAGCGTAGCGTACTTAGCGAAGACGAAGGGCTTCAGGATGAGGCGCTGGGGCCACTAGCAAATGATCCAGAAGGGCCGAACAGACGGCTCGGCGGGCAGAACCCCGTGGTGCCCATCTCGGCTAAGGAGCAAGATGGTGAAAGAGGCCGAAAGGCCCATCGGGGGCCCGGCCCACGTAGCAGCCCTATGGCCCACGTGATGCCCAACAGCTCGTGCAAGACGAGAAAAGACGGGAATACCTCTGTAACTTTCCCTATCAAGGGGCTATGATGTAATACCACCTGTAAATAAAACCTTAGAGCCTGTAATTGTACCCCTAGGCCTATAAATAGGCACTCAGGATACTGTAATGGCAAGGTTTTTAAGATTAATACAAAAAATTTACTACTATAGTCTACTCTCATTTTCCACTTGTTCTTCGATAACAGTTGGCGCCGTCCGTGGGAAACCCCCCAGGTGGGAAGCCGAAGACAAGATGCATCCAAAGAGAAAGTGAGACGAACAGCCCCACGCCGCTACGGAGATCGATCAACCTGAAGACCCTCAGGTCGAAGCGTAGGAGGAGCAAGCTGAAAAGGGAGCGCCTTCGGTTCAGGCGACTACGCCAGGTGGGAGCGAGGACACTATGGCGGTGCCGAAGGTGGAGTACGAGGCCATAAAGGAAAGTGTCCAAAGGTTACAAGACATGCTTCGCCAGATGCAGGAACAGCAACAACAACTGTAGGCGTAGTCCTAGGCCTTCGGACCCCACCAAGTTTCGGCCCTATCTTCTCAGGTGTTCGGACTCCACCAAGCGCCACCTCTGCCCATTTTGGCCCCTCACACCTTCGTTCTCCCTCCACCGTCGTCGGTCTCGCTCGGCTTCGTCCGACCTCAAGCGCCCCTCGTGATGGCACCGCGGCCAACGGCTCCAGTAGCAGCCCCTTCGCTAGCTCCAAGTTTGGTGCCACCTCCGTCAGCGCAGTAGCCTCCTTGACCTCCTCCAGCAGCTGGGTTGATGCCGTCCCTCCAGGCACAACTGCAAGCTCTTCTTCAACAGCTGAACGCCGAGGGGCAAGGCGTTTTTCCTTCGCCACCGCTTGTCGAAGTCACCCCTGCTCTAGGAGGATGGACGGCCCCCACCATCACACATCATCACCTGGCCCAGCGACGCAAGCTTCGTCTATTTTCGGGGTCCCTTACCCCCTGCGCTGCTCCTTCGCTGACGCCTTTGCTGCATGCCACACCAGTGAACGACAAGAAGTTGCCGCTGAGCTAGGGGCTTCAAAGCCACCCGATCCCGCCTCAATTCAAGAACTCTTCGATCGTCAAGTACGCGGGTGACTCTGACACTAGCGAATTCCTCTTTGTTTATGAGTCCGCGATCGAAGCGGCCCACGGTGACAAAAACATCAAGGCGAAGGTCATACACCTCGCGTTGGATGGCTTCTTGCGTTCATGGTACTTTAACTTGCCTCCAAGTAGCATGTACTCTTGGGAGTAGCTGCGCGACGTCTTCGTCACCAACTTCCGAGGTACCTACCAGGAGCCTACGACCCAACAAGAGCTCTTCGGTATCATGCGGAAGCCAGGGGAATTCATCCGTGAGTACATCCGGAGATTTTTCCAAGCAAGATGCCAAGTGCAAGATATCACTAAAATGTTGGTCATCAACGCCGCCCCTGCCGGTCTCCTTACAGGCCCCCTCACCGAGAATATAACAAGAAAGCAGCCAAAAACAGTGGATGAGTTGGTTCGCATCATCGATGGCTACGCAAGGGGCGAAGAGGACACCAAAAGGAGGAATAAGATTCAAGCCGAACTCAACTAGGATGGTGTACAAGGCTAGGCAGGCGCGGCGCAGGCCAGACCGACGTCTTCGCAACGCCCGCAGTCGGCCTGGAAGAAGTTCCGGGACAAAAAGGGCAAGCAAGTGATGACTGTCGAAGAGTTGAATACCCTTCGGCAAAACTTTGAAAACTCGCAAGATGGATCGGCGAAAAAGAAGCCGAAGAGGAAGAAGGACAAGTCCTGTGCCTTCCACGGCAAAGCTTCGCACACCACTAAGCAGTGCAGAAACATCCAGCATTCGAGGAGCGCTAGTCGAGGGGACGAGGGTTCTCCTTGATAAGAAATTGCCCCAGGGGAAGCTGCAGACCAGTCCGAAGAGTATAGGCCACTTCAGATGGAAGCATCTCAGGACGGGCAGTGGAGGGTGATCGCCGCGATCACCGAGGGGCTCCTCACAAGGCTTTGAGTCGAAAAGACAGAAGAAGACGCATGAGAGGGCGACTAACCATATCGCCACAACGCCCCATACCAAGCCATCGGCCGCCTAGGCAAGTGGGGTGCGGAGTTGGCCCCCTTCGATCTACACCACGTGGCCTGAACAGCGATCAAGTCACAGGTCCTTGCTGACTTCGTCACGGAGTGGACCTCACCTGCAGACAAGGTAGTCCCGCTGACAAACGAGGATTGTTGGTCAATGTTCTCCGATGGCTCGTGGTCGCACGCCGGGGCTAGCGGGAACGGTCATCCGTTACGTGACAAGGCTACAGTTCCCCACCGCCAACAACACCACGGAGTACGAGACAGTCCTCCTTGGGCTACGCAAGGCGAAGGCGTTGGGGGCTCGGTGATTGGTAGTCAAGACCAACTCCAAGCTAGTCACGAGCCACATCGATAAGACCTTCGAGGCCAAGGACGAAGGGATGGCGAAGCACCTAGAGGCCATAAAGGCCATGGAGAAGGCTTTCGCTGGCATCACGGTGCAACACCTCCATAGAGGAGAAAATAAAGAGGCTAATGCGCTGGCGAAGGCCGTAAGCATCAAGGGTCCTTTCCAGCCTGGAGTTTTCTTCGAAGTGATCTACACGCCAAGTGCGAAGCACAAGAAGACTCGCTGCAGGTGATGGACATCGACTAGGGCGTACAAGACTGGCGAACACCCTTTGTACGGTTCCTTTCCGAAGGAACGCTCCCTGACGACAAAGCCGAATCAAAACGGCGGCTAGCAAGAGCACGGAAGTACAAGGTCGTCGGCGGGCAGCTGTACAAAAGCGGAAACCTAGAGCCGCTCCTTTGATGTATCTCCGAAGTCAAGGGTGAAGAAATGATTAGGGAAGTGCACGAAGGTCATTGTGGCGTGCATCAGGCACCGCGGGTGGTAGTTGCCAAAATACTTCTCCAGGGGCTGTATTAGCCAACAATCATGCGTCAGTGTGAAGAATACATCAAGAAGTGCCCAGGATGCCAAAAGCATGACAAGCCCCAGAATGCGCCACAGAACAAGCTGCAACCGCTTCCTCTAGTATGGCTTTTCGCCATATGGGGATTCGATATCATAGGGCTGTTCCCTGCGGCACGAAACAGCTACAAGTTTGCCATCGTGGCAGTGGAATAATTTTCACGCTGGATCAAAGCCGAGCTGCTAGCTAGTATAACCTCGATAGCGGTACAGCGATTCATGTGGAAAAACATCATCTGTCGTTTTGGCGTCCCAAGAGAATTCATCACCGATAACAGGAAGCAGTTCGACTCGGCGAAATTCAAAGAGATGTGCGAGGGGCTGAATATGCGGATCAACTTCACTTCCGTTGCACACCCGCAGTTGAACGGAGCGGCCGAAAGGGCAAACGGCAAGATCCTTGAGGCCCTCAAGACAAGGCTTGACGAAGCACTGAAAAGGAAGATGGCCCGAGAATCTCACATCGGTACTCTGGGCGCTTCGCATCACGCCAACGTGGCTGACAAAATGTAGCCCGTTCATGCTCATATACAGCGAAGAAGCCATGACCTTGAGTGAACTAGGTGCAAACTTGCCCCGGGTCACGATGTCCAGAGACGAGGAGATAGGGCAAAAGACTACCTTAGAGCTATTCGAAGGGGTGAGAGTCAAGGCGTTGCAAAACATGGCGAAATACTCCACCTCGACCGTAGAACTGTACAACAGAAAAGTGCGGCCAAAGGAGATCTTGCCGGGACACATAGTGCTCAAAAAGAAAAATAACCCTGTGGCAGTAGGCAAGCACGAGTCACAGTGGGAAGGACCATATCTTGTGGCTCGCAAGTCACACGAAAGGGCTTACAAACTGGTGACCGTGAAAGGCGAAGAGCTCGACCATACATAGAATGCCGCTTCGCTGAATCATTACTACATGTAATAAGCATGTAAAAAAACTGGAGTAGGGTTATTATCCATAACGGAGGCCCCAACCAGTATAAAATTCCCTGTGTCTTCGAATTTATCACAAGTGACCTGAAAGGACAATGCCTGATCAACGCTCTGTCGAACGGGAGAAGCGGAAAGATCGAAGCATCGCTCGATCAAACGTTGAAATTGCATAGCGTCGTCCAAACGCATAACGCAAAGTATAACTTACCAAACAAGCGCCAAGTACTAACTTGGCACCATCGGTCGAAGGTAGGGTACAGCGAGCGGCCGAAGCATCGCTCGGTCGCAGAAAAATGCTACAAACACATAGCATGAAAAGCTAACCCACCATACAAGCGCCAAGTTATCTATCGAAGGTAGGGGATGGCGAGCGGCCGAACCATCATTCGGCCATGGAAACATAAGGTACACGCAGAGCACGAAAAGCCAACCCGCCATATGAGCTCCACGTAATAACCTGACGCTATCTGTCGAAGGAAGGGGATGGCGAGCGGCCGAAGCATCGCTCGACCACAGAAAAACACAAGAAACACATAACCCGAAAATAAAACAAATCACGAAGTCCAACCTAACAACGAGCGCTAAGCACTAGCTAAACGCTATCCGTTGAGGGTAGGGGACGGCGAGCGGCCAAAGCACCGTTCGACCACTGAACGACGATGCAGACAAGAGCGTCGAACTCGTTGGATATCGAATGAGCGTTGACTCTACAACAATCAAAGCCAAATGATGTCGAAGATGACAAAAATGGCAGAATTAATGAGTGGATTTTATTCTAAAAAAATGTTGAAGTACAAAGATTACACAATACATTAAATTACAACACATTTTACAACAGGTCTATCCCAAAGAGGACGACGCCTCGCTATCGGACAATCTATAATCTATAGGGCTAACTAAATTCCCAGAAGGACTGGGAGTAGAAAATCTTGGCCGGAGAATGTAGTCGTCCAAAGCTCCTCCGTCGCGCGAAGTCGAGTCGTCACTGGTGGTGTTGATGACCGGAGAACCACGAGCAACTGCTTCGCGATCCGCCGAATCGTCACTGTCCAGAATAATGACAGGAACCTCGTGGGCGGGGGAGTTAGCAGGGACGAATGCATACTGCTGGTCTCAAATCTGCTGCTAACGAGCCGACATCCGAAAATTTCTCCAGAACTCCACCATATCGCCACGGCAAAGCTGGTAATCCTGGTCGAAGTCGAACACGTCGCGCCATAGAGCAAAGGGTGTAGCTCCAACCGTTAATCACCACGGCCGGAACACGGTCTTCGGGGCCTGGGTACCTCATCTTCCCAGGTGGCTGAGACGCGACGAACTTGAAGTTCAACGCTGGCCGTAAATAGTTGAAGCGAGGTAAACAAAGCTTTTGGTTATACGAAACCTGATGTGCGAAAGATGTTTTCATTCATAAGCAAAGTTGGGGCTGAAGGCTTTACAAAAGCAAATTTACAAAAGGCCGGTTTTCGGCTGAAATAGCTATCCTAAGCTATCAAAAATAAAATAAGCCAGGCGAGGGGGCCGTCACACCTGCAGCGGCGCCTCGGACTCTGGCATGTCTCCGCCAACATCCGGCATTGTCTCGACGGCCTCACACTCCCTTCGCTTCTCCAGCTGATCGCGGAGATGCTCGGCGGCTATCTCTTTGCCTTTTGGCACCCACCAACCTTTCCGGAAGGATTGGTAGTAGGACTGAACGTCATCCCCGCCCTCTCACATGCTGTTGTCTTCGACATCGCAGGCGTAGATCGCGGGAAGGCCTTTGAGATGGTTGCAGCTGTTAGCGTGGAGCGCCGAGAGGATGCCATAGCCCACTCTCCGGGCATAGCAGTCACCGAAGACGCTGGAAGCGTCGCCCACCGCCCCACTGGCCACGACGTACCAATCGGTGAACGCCTCGGCGGGGGCATCATCCTCGGGTAGGGACAGGGAAAAGGCGCCCATCCTTGTGAGCACCATGCGCAGCGTGCGGCTGGCGTCGAGGGCCGAAGCCCAAGTGCCGGCCTCTACCTCTTTTGCCTCCGTGAGCTCAATGCGAAGACGTTCAAGCTCAGCTTCGCGGTCGGCAAGGCAGGCTCAGAGCTGATCGGCCTCGGTCCTCAAGGAAGCGTTTGAAGTCTTGGCGTCCTTAAGCGGTGTCTTCAAGACACTATGCTCCTGAGCTAGTCGCTCTGCCTTCGACGCCTCCTCCCGCTGACGGCTCTTAAGGACGTCCAAGCAAGCGTGGGTCATGCGCTCGTAGCACCCCGTGAAGGAGAGCGCCTCAAATATGCGAAGCTATAGAATAAGCAAAGCAGGATCGAAGACCCCAAAGACTGGTCGAAGAAAAAAGACGAGGTGGGAAGTAAACTTGGTCGGCAGACCACGCAGCGACAAGCCCGCCTCGTCAAGGTTCAACTGATCGTCAACGACCGGCTGAACAGCCGAGGGTGAAGCCAAGGAACTAAGGCCTCCGACAAACAGGCAGAGCTCATCGTGGCAGGCAAAGTCCTCAGTGACGAAGCTTGGCGCCGAAAGGACATTGTCGGAGGAGGATAGCATCGCGGTCGGTCGCCCGCTGGCCTCCATGGCACCTTGCCCGCTGCTACTAGCAGGCTCCGACGAGCCTCCGGCCAGCACGTCCTCTGCCGAGTCCTTGTTGTCGTCGTCTACGACGGCTTCCTCCTCGACGGGTAGAGGGGAATCCACTCTCGCCCTCTTCGCCACCAGGCTCTAGTCCACCGGTGAAGTTAACTCGGAGTCACTGAACGCCGAGCCCAGCACTATCGGCATGAACTGAAAGTGGACCGCGCTCCCAATGCTCCCTGGACGGGTGGGGGTAGCCGAAGACCTGCATGCGGGCGAAGGCCCCGTTCCTGCCCGGCCGCTGACGGGCATTGCAACGTCGGGGCTGTGGGTTCGACCGATGGCTCCAAGGTCAGTGTCCCCTGCATCGCCGTCCTCACCGTCATCAACGGCCGGCGGTGGTGAGGGGCAGATGGCCCAAAGAGGCTGAACCATCCTCGGCGTCATGCGACTGGGCCTTGCAGCGTCACCAGCGGCTTTCTTCCTCTTCTTCCCCGCAACGTCCCCGCCATCATCGCCTTGAGGTTGGACGGGGTTTTCACGCAAGGGAACCTCCTGGCGAAGCCGCATACATACGCGGTTCACCCTTCCCCCCTTTGAGGAACTTCATGATCTCCCCATACTCCTTCAGAGTCATATCCCCGACAAGGCGCATCGCTAGTCTCTCCACTTCGCCCAAGGAGATAACTGCAAACTTGCAAAGTCACCTGAATCAGAACAAATCGGAGTGAAACTTAGCAGGCGAATGAAGGATCGAAACAAATCAAAGGGAACATACCAAGGCGGTCGTCGAGGACGGCGATGGCGGGGAGATAGCAGATCTGGTTGTCATGGTCGATGGTAATATTCCACGACCGCGCCAACGGGGTGACACCCATCATCAGGTATTCCTCAATCAGGTCCTGAACGCTGAGCCGGCTTGCAATCGCCCGAAGGAGCTGGCGGCGGTCCTCCAACGTACCTGTCGAGGAGACTTTCGGGCGGGAGTCGAAATGGGGGACGCTCAGCGACGTCCAGAGGGCCTTGAACTCACGGGAGCAGGCGGCATAAGAGATCTTGTCGTAAAATCACCGCCTCATCCACGACTTTTCCCACTTCGGCATCAAAGCGGGGTGGGCCACATATCGGCTTGGTCGGGTCGTGTGATGAAATTCACACTACCGAACGCGCTAGTCTTCGGCCCTGCCGGTGTCGCCACCATTTTGCTGTAAAGGGCGGCCTGGTGAACGATGACAAAGAGATCAGCCGTCGGCTCGAACTCCTGAGTCTGGGTCATCCACTCAAACACGACGACACGGATGAAGAGGCTCGTGCTAAACTACGATAGCTCCAGGTTGACCAAGGCAAGAACCTCAGGGAGCAGATCGCAGCAGGGAAACCGAAGCCTGGAGTCGAAGTAGGCGGCGAAGACGATCGTCTTGTCGTCACCCGGCGTAGGGACGACGTCTTCACCAGGCGCCTAGACGAAGCCCTCCGAAAGGGTCCCCCTCTGGCAGAGGTCGTCGATGTCCGATTGGCGGATGAGCGAAGGGCCGGATAGATGGTATTGTCATCATCAATCGACCCTGGATCTACACCGTCGGCCCGCGCTGAGGTAGGCTTTCGAGGAGCCATGGGCACCAGGATAGGCGAAGAAGGATGAGATCGAAGGTCGAAGCGCGAAGACCGACGAGCGCGGAGATCGAAGGTCGAAGCGCGGATGAACAGTGGAGAGCAACTCTTCTAGTAACGGGACAAGAATGGCGTCAGGGAGGCCAGCCACGTCTATATATAGACGAGGCCACCCGGTGCCAACCAACCACGACGTGCCAAATGGTGCCTCGGGGAGCGAATCGTCGCGATCGCAAAAAGCGGCCAATGGCAAGACGGCACATGGCGCGCAGCGCCTCGGAAGGCGAACCATCCCGTTGCTGCATCGACCGACACGTGGCGCCTCGGGGCTCGAACTGCCCTATCGATGCCTCGGCTGACATGTGGTGTCACAAGTGCCGAACAGCCAAGGAGTTGCACAAACCGTCGCAAGGTGACAAGTGTCGCGGCCGAGTCGCAACTCACCCTTGCACGTGAGGGGCTTGTTGGAGACAGACCACAACCCCTTCGGACCATCCCCCTTCGGAAGGCTCAAGACCGAAGATACCTAACGGAGCTCCTTCGGCGGCCCAAGACCGAAGGCATGAAGGCGAAGAGCCCAGCTCGAAGGCGAAGGGCGCAACGTACTTAGCGAAGACGAAGGGTGTGGGCACCCCGGAAGTGCATTATGAAGAGTAACTATTACGGCAACGCGAACTATCTAGATGGATGGGGTCTCAAATAAAAACCAAAGAAGTACGGTAACCATCCATCCTCATCGCAGACTTGCCATAATCTTTACCCACTCACAATACAAATCCAAAATGCCGAGAAGTGTACAAAAGAGATAATCATAAGGATAGCTTGCCAGTCCTCCCCGTCATACGCCCGTCAAACCACTCGATGGTGGCGACCAAACACGATACGTACCCCAGAGGACTCGAACCACAATAGCTATCCCCCAACCATCTCAATTATACACAACTCATACTCGTGTTCAGCTAGTCCCCAGGAAAGCGACTAGCCTCACACTTTCATCGCAAGCAATTGATAAACATCACGAGTACTCTAGAAATGGATAGACGGCAGCAGAGTTACAACTATTACATAGAGGGTTCACACCCTAATTCATCACAAAGTGACACAAAAGATTTGCAGCGGAAAATAAACACAAAAGATAAGAACCAGTGGTGCCAAACCCATGCACAGGGCAACCGACTGGGGATAGAGCTCAACTCAAACTACTAATTATCCTCGCCACCCTCGGCGGGATAATAGTAGACCACATTAGCTTCGTCGTTGTCCTCACCTGAAAAATAGCAACGTGAGTACGAATGGTACTCCGCAAGACTTACACAATAATAATAGTACAATGGAAATATGCTGGTTTCTACATCAAGGAAGAAGGCTATATTGATTTGATTTTGCACAAAGCTGATTTTATTGAGCAAGTAATACTTGAAACTATAAGCATTTTGTGAAATAACTCAATCTGAAATTTTAAGACAGCAAGTATATGGTTCTGAAAATGGAATATAAATGAGCATAAACCATGCTTTAAGCATCATCCATGGGCCATCCTTGCCCAAACAATTGTGCTACACTAGCACACCATTTTTCATGACTAAAGCCAAGTCATAATTAACATTAAAAATCCCTCATATAAACCCATCCATCCATGACTATCCTAAGTCATGGTAACCACATAACCCAAAGTTGGATGCTAACATGACTGAGGAACACATCAAGCGGTCGTCCGTAACCGTGGACACGGCTATTCGAATAGTTCTTACTCTGATCAGAGGTGTACATCTTTACCCACACGATGTGATAGAAGCCAAACGGCTACACTCTAGTTTGATTCGTACCTGCCGGTACCCACACTCTACACATTGAGTGCGGACTAGAGGTCACAACAGAACCTTTTGCACGCTTAGCCCCAACCACCTAAACCACGTCTGGGCCCCCGACAACTTAGTCGTGCGTCTGTGATGACTAAGGCGGGCTTACCGTCGTGGGAGGCACCTCCAGCCACAGCCAGGCGCGCTCGAGGTCCTCCAACGGAAATCCCTCCTCACGACTGACGGACGGGCGTAGATGGCCACAGCCTCCCGTGCTACTGAGTTAAGCCGTCCCACTCCCGGCGTGTGGAAGTACGTAGGGTGCTTGAATAGACGTCAACATGTTCGGTCCTTAACGACCCAGACGGAGCTACGTGCATCGGGGAAACACCATCCCTTCATTGCCCTATCATCCGTCCAAGTCAAACATATTCTCAAATATTAATTAGAAGTTATTCTTGTCAGATTTTAACCCATCTATTCGCATTCAACTAATTTTGAACCGATAGCTCCATCTATCGGATTTTGCTAAGTCTAGAATAAGCATGGCTAAGCATTCGGTAAAATAAAAGTATCCCAAAGTCCTTAATCAGTGGTGACAATGTATAAACATGGCATCAATAAACAAGGAATGGAAATGCATACAATTAGGTAATATTAACTCTACCCATTTTCCCATTTTAAATAGACTGAAGCATGCATATAGATATTGTTTTCACAAACAAATCAATTTATTGAAAACATAGGTTCAATATGCTTAGACGCTTGCCTTGCTGCAGCGAGAAGACACTCTCAACCTCAGGGTCAACCTCCACGTACTCCGTATTCTCTGAATCTATCGATAAATAACGAACATGCAAATAAGAATCCAATAAACATGCTCATGCAAAGATGATCGATAAATTCTAAGATAAATACAGTAGGTAGGGCATGCTCTAATAAGATTTTAGGAGAAAGAACCAAGTCATTTGCATCTCCGGATTGAGAGATACAAAAATAACAAGCCATATACGCTGAAAATGGCAGATTTGGAATTATTTGTGTATTACCCAGTGTATTAGGGGTAATTTGCATTTCCCATTAAGGTTCTATTTGTATGATCATTTTTAGATGAAAGTGTATAACCTACTGGTTCTAACAAAATTTGGTTTACTGAAATTCAAATTAAAATGAAATAAATATGAATTTTACAAGTTTAACAAAAAGAAAGGTTACTGAATTACTTAGGACTATTCTAGGAGGTATTTTTATCAAATACAACTTTTCCACAGTAAGGTTACAATTTTTTGAGTTTAACAGAAGTGGTTTCACATTTTTAGCAAATAGGATGAATTTTCTAGAAATTTATAAAGTTCAAGGCCATAAAAAGGTATATAAAAGATATTTCTATTTTTAGAGAAAAATCTTATATAGAAGTTCTCACTTTTTATGTTACAAAATTGAAGAGCACATTTTTATGAATTCACAGAAATTTGGTTTACCTTAAAAGGGGTTATAATGGATTTTATATAAATATTTCAAGTTCTTAAGCACAAAAATGAGTTATTATTGTTTCTTATTATTTTATAGGATTTTCTGTACAAAAGTGGTAATATTTTATTAGACAGTATTAAAGTTCACAGATTTACAAAACTAACAAAATTGGTTTCACTCAATAATGAGTTAAAAAGATCAAGATATGAATTTATAAAGGTAGGGCTTGAGCGCCATACAGACAGAACAGAGTCAGGCGCCTGGGACAACAGAACGGACCGTCCATTCCCAAAGTGGATGGTCCGGCGGGTGAAACAGAGGAGGGCGCGAGCAGATAGAGCCGGAGAGCTTCTCGGCGGCGGTGACAGCGAACGGCGGCTCGGCTATAGTCGGGCCCCAAAGAGAAAAGATAGAGGAGTTCACGGCGGAGCTAAGGGCGGTCTTCTTGACACCTCGGGTTACCGGAATATCGCCGGCGGCGAGCTCCAGCGGCGGGTCTTTTCGGGCCGATGAGACAAAAGAGGCTACGGGCTCGGGCTGGCTAAACTGATGCATGCAGGCACTATCTTAGAGCTCTAGGAGTCTCACCAAGCGACGCGCGGGGTCCGGCAGAGTCGGCGCAGCAGCAGCGACGTCGAGGACGGCTCGGTGGCGGCGGAAAGCTTCGGCTCCACGACGGTAGTTCACTTCAGTCGGCCTGCGGCTAGGACACGGTGTCTACCAGGTTACAAACTTCCTGAGGACGGCTACGGTGCAAAGAATCGAAGTCGGGCTCACCACAGAGGACGAATCGGCGGTGGCGGCGGATTGACCGGAGAGGAAGGAGACGACGTCGACCTCCCGGTACACTGCGCTATATCCTGATTCCTTCGGCTAGGGGTCTTCTGGGGGCAGGGCGACGGTGTTGGCGCAAAGGCTCGGTCAGACTCGCTCCGAGGCGGCCGGAACGGCGAGATGACGCCGGCGGCGGCGCTGCAGAGCAGATGGCGAGGCACGGCGTCTTCGACCGGCGATCCTAGGGCAACCAAGTATGAAAATGGAACAATCAGAAGGTGCTCATCATGTTCTAGCTAAGGGAAGAGGATGGATTTCACCAGAGGAAACTCAGTTCCGGTCGAACACTCACGGCAGCGGAGGAGATGACTTCACCGCCGGTGATCTTTGGGGATTTTGTCGGTTTTCTCGGTGGGAGCGTGAAGAGGATGAGGAGGAGGTTCTTCTGGCGAAGTTTGAGTCGAGATGGTCGAGGTTTCCCAGATCAGTGCTTATCTCAGTGTCCCTGTGAGCTGTGAGGGAGAAGGAGAAGGAGGCAGCGACACCTGTGCCATGCAGTGCTGAGCTGCTCCATCTCCACAGTGACTCTGGTGGGTCCCACATGTCAGGCAACAATGTTCTACCCATATTTAGCTAGATTTACTCTATGACTTGTGGGTCCTTGGAGTTAATTCCTATGGAAAAGAGAGGGGTGTGGGTAGGAATGGGGTGAAACTCACTGTCCCAAGACTGGCAGAGGCTTACAGGTGGGCCAGGGTGTTGTGGGTCCCACTGGTCAGTGAAAGATGAGAGGAGAAAACTCCAAAAACTAAGTCTTGCTAGCTGTCAAGCAGGCAGTCTTTACACTACTGTTTCACTAGATTAATGAGGAGCATAAATTGTGGGAAAATTAATGGAGGTAGAGGAAGATGTGTTTAACATGCTGACCAAATTTCATGGTTAGAAGTGTTCTGGTTTGCCTTTGGTGAAAATGCAAAGTAGGCACACTGATCCAGTTTTGCTGCAGTTTCACTTGTTTCTCCAGTGCCTTGATCTTGTCATTTTATGTGTTTTCTTTAGGAGATAAATTAATCCAAAATTCCTGATGATAGGGTTCATGTTGGCACACACTTTGGCAAAAGGGCTCTGTCTAATTAGTCTTCATTTTCATGTGGTGAATTTTAGAAGTAAACTAATTTATTTCAGCTAGCTTCCTAGCTCTGCTGATTTGAGGGATTTCGTTGAAGTATTTATTGAAGTGATAAAATTATGTAAAATTTACAGGGGCTTACTCACATCACCTGACAGGTTTAGGAATTTTTGTAGGATTTTTAGATATATAGAACTTAGAAAGTGACAACTAGCACAAAGCAAAGGATTAGCTAGGGCTTAACACTAATTACCTTAATTTTAGATTTAGGGCTGTGACAAAGGGTTCCGAGACGAGGCGCTGGGGCCACTGGCAAAGGATCCAGAAGAGCCGAAGAGACGGCCCGGCGGGCAGAACCCCGTGATGCCTGTCTCGGCTAAGGAGCAAGATGGCCAAAGAGGCCGAAAGGCCCATCGGGGGCCAGGCCCACGTAGCAGCCCCGCGGCCCATGTGATGCCCAACAGCTCGTCACAAACCTGCAAGATGGGAAAAGACAGGAATACCCCTATAACTGTCCCTATCAAGGGGCTATGATGTAATACCACATGTAAATAAAACCTTAGAGTCTATAATTGTACCCTGGGCCTATAAATAGGTATCCAAGATACTATAATGGCAAAGTTTTTTAGAGTAATACAAAATATTTATTACTATAGTCTACTTTCATTTTTTACTGTTGCTCCTCGACAACACAACTTTTATACTACTTTATTTCCCACCTATTACCTTTTGTACTAGTTTATTACCTTAACTAACATCTTTTGTACTAGTTCATTACCTCAACTACCACCTTTTGTATGATGATTTGTTCTTTTGCCACTTTCTTAATCTTTGCAAAAAGATGACATAACCCTTATATTACGGGAGGGAGGGAGTACTACTAGTACTCTTTTGCTGTTTAGGCCATGTTCTTTTCTGATTCTGGATTTATGATTTTTTTATTTACATGCTATTAAGCTTATAAACGGTGTGTTTTGTAAAAAAAAATTCTATACATTTTTTTTGAAATACTTTTCTAAAACAACTTTTAACTTTGTATAAATTAATTTATTCGTTTGTGCCCTTAAATAGCTATCATAAAAATTAGATAATCCCTTAATCTCAGATATCTCAAAAGGGGCCTTAGTAGGAGTACTCCTTAGCAACACTTACAAATTAGTAGCATCAATACGCACCATTCACTACCGTACTGCATACCTGCTTGTACCAACGAAAGAACACGAAATGAAAAACCAGCAGTTTTATCCCTCAACCGCATACTTGTCCTTGGACTAGCAGCATCAAAGCAGATGTGTATCCAAAGGGAACTGAACAGGCGAAGGGCCGGGCTCCCCATATCAAATCTCACGTCAGTTTTGACGTGCATGGCGTCGAAAGCCAGATTCGCCCACAGTGTAACACTAGCTTCCACTTTCCAGCTGCTCCCGGTCTCCACGGCGAGAGATGCGGCGATCCCAGCTAGACATCGGCGAAAGATGATGGGATGAAATTGACTACGCATACAACCAGGCACGATATGGTAACAGGGAAAGGTGTAGGAACATGCTCGAACTGTCTCGGTGCCTGCAAATGCGAAATGCCAATCAAATTCAACAGGCTAACATACGGAAGTCTTTTCCAATTTCTGTAAAAAACCGGGGAAACTTCAGTACAATCCAGTCGTTACAAATTTGGCATGGATGCGCAATTGAATTCTCTCATAACAAAGACATCTCCTTCCACCTCATCTCACTTCTCAAAAGTATATTTTTTTAGCAAAACACCCCAAAGGTCCTACTCCATCCACCTCCCTGTCCCACATCCTATCCATCCCCGCGTCCCCTCTCCCTGCTCAAGAATAGGGAACCAAACTCTATTTTATGTTTCCATGCATATAATTGTAATTTATATACAGTATGTCTGTAAAACAGGATTAGATTTGATATACAATACCTAACTTTTGTTTTTATAAATACAATTGTATGTATTTATGTATAATTGTACCAATCAATCTATATCGCTATAATTTAGACCCACAATCTAATAGTTATTTTTTTATATTTTTTTTAATTGATGTGAGAATTTTTAGACTTTAAAATGATGGTGGCTTTTTTAAGCTACCTTTACAAAATAATAGATAGCTATACTAAGAGTTATTATCACATACATAATTAAAATTAAGTTGAGTGCACTCTCTGTAAAAAAAACAATTCCTACTGCTCGTTCGTCAAACATGCTCTTGTCCAGACAACGCTTTCCATGTGAGCGGGAAAGGCCAGCAGCTGACCAGAATCTATAATGTTTGACCTGCTGAGCGGAAATGTGACAGCGGCTGGCCGGAATATGTAGTTTGCTGATGATAATCGATCAATTTAAGGACAAATATAGCTGTTCGTAATTACTCCAGAATATTGATAGAATATAGTAAATAGAATATAGGGAGTTAATTGTAGGGAATTCATTAGAGCCTGCAAAGAAATGGGAAGGCAATACGAATAAGTAGGTCATTTTTTCTAGTTTTAAGGGTATGAACTACAGTTTAGATGACTGTATTTTCACATCATATCTAGATATTAAATAGATAACTTGTACAACAGAAAATCTACAGTATAATTAATAATTTAGTTCTATAGATAATATATGGTATTAAGCCGGCTTGTAATTAATGGACAATATCTTTCTCTCTCATGTTTCTCTCACCGTCATGTTATAAAAATCCTATTGTGATATTTTGTCCTATACGATGATGTCACATTACTGTTCACGTCAAAAAGGAGTTTTCGCCTCTTTCCCCTCTTGCCAAACGCTACCTGAACATAGAGAGGTCGATGGAAATGCTACGAGAAGTTAAAACACGATTGATCTTGTTTTGTCCAGCTGTCCAAATGTGAACGAGAAATGTCCGCGGTACTAGAAAATTTTTCACGTCTCCTGTCAAATTGAATCCTTTCTGTCGCGGGATAAGGTACAATGGTGGCTGTAAAATAGTACCCCTGCTACAAGATGCACGTAGGACTGCAGAGTGCAACAGCTAAAGTTGGGCTATGATATGTAGAGTTCGCGGCTGCTCGTGGCACGACTAACTAGCTCGTCGAAGAAATTCAGCGCATGTTTGACACACATCGTTTTTGTTTCAATTCTTCGTACCAAAGAAACTGAATTGGGATGGTGACTCGTGAGAATTGTTTAGCCCGGATTTTTTTACATTCCCAAAAAACTTTGATCAGGAATGAAACTTTTTTTTTTGGCGCCAGTGACCCTGGTGCCAAGGTCCACCAGCTCGGCGTCAGACCCATTGGCGTTGACCCCATGTCCCGCTGGCATCGCCGCCATGCTGACAAATAATATGGTAGGGGTGTCAGCGTCAGACCAGGTGGCGCTCATTAGCGCCAACCCCCCTCCCCCGAACCATTGCTGGCCTTTTCCCCCTCCCTCCTCCCCACTTCCTTCTTTCTCCTCCCTCGTTCCCCTCAACCACGAGAACTCAAGGAGCTCTCCATCTCTCCTCTTATACCTATCCTTCTCAAATCCTGTCGAATTGGAGGCGTTTTTCGTCAGATTTTTTGGTGAAATCGTCGAGCAAGGTATCCTTCTCCCTTTTCCCTTGTTATTTTCTAGTTTTATTGGTTGATTTTAGAGATCGAGTTGAAACCCTAGAAATTTGATTTTGGACAAATTTGATTTCTAGGGTTTCAACTTGATCTCTAAAATCAACCAATAACACTAAAAAAACAAGGGGAAAGGGAGGAGGATACCTTGGTCGACGATTTCACCAAAAAAATCCGACAAAAAACGTCTCCAGATCAATCGAATTTGAGAAGGATAAGTGTGAGAGGAGAAAGGGAGAGCTCCTTGAGTTCTCGGGCTAGAGGAGAAGGAGAGAGGAGGAAGAAGGTAGTCGGGAGGAGGGAGGGGGACAAGGCTGTCGCTGGTTGGGGTGGGGGGGTCGGCGCCAATGGCCCTGGCGCTAAGCTAGTGGACCTTGGCACTAGGGTCATTGGCACCAAAAAATGGTCCATTTATAGTTGAAGTTTTTTAGGGGTCTAGTTATAAAATAAGGTTTAAAAAGGGCTAAAATATAAAAAATACAGATTGTTTAGCTCCATGAGCATTTGCAGCAACCATTGTAGAGGTGCAAAAGGGTTATAGGGGTAAAACAGATAAAATGGTGGATAATCTATTGCTTATAGGGTTTGATTAAATATTATAATATAATTCAAATCCAAACAATGGTTTAAGAAGTATTATAAGCCTGAATTTTTTTTTGAGGAATTATATTTTTGGAAGCATGGTACGAATATATCCACTCGGTAAAACATAACTTATCGTGTTATTTTATGTAAACCTAACCGGTCCGTACGGGTTACTAAGGGCAACAACAATTTATGTTATTTGAGTATAAAGCATCTATGCCCTCGATGTTTGTTTCGGTAATTAATGACAAGCACCAATTATAGACTAACTATTTTGTCAAGTGAAATAAAATGAGCGATGTCCACATGATGAGGTACGTCAAAAAGAATTACCACATGTTAAAAGTTGATGTGCAAAGCAAAGGATTGAAGGTGATGAACTAGTCTAGGGTTATCGATCGAGGTGTTTGGATGATCGACTAGGCTAAGTTTATTTTCTAGCTTTGTTGTACTATCAAGAGGTGTGGCAATCTTGGCTAATGATGATCTTGTGTCATATTTAGTCATTATGTATTGGTGTGCATTTGTACTTTGGAGGTTTTCAACTCTGTCCTCTGATGATCTGACTGCAGCACCCAAGCTTCTCAGACCGGTCGGTGAACAACGGTCTGACCGGTGGTGCCCACATGATTAGATCGAGGTCTAATCTTTGGCACCCTGTTTTCTTGTAAGTCCCTACGCGACGGTCTGACCAATGGTGGTCTAACTGGCGTTGGTCTGACCAGGCTGAGCTCTGTCAAACCGGGGTGATACAGAGCCGAGAAACCGTGACGGCTTGGCGATACAAAGCAGTCTGACCGGAGCCAAGTCTGGTTTGACCGTCCAGATAACGACGGTTTGATCGGGGGTGCATTTGATGCACCCCAACGGCTAGCTGGACAGGTCGCCGGTGTGACCAGCCACCCCATGGCGATCAAACTGGCAGTACACAGAGTTGGGGTGTTTCGACCCTAACGGCTCTTTTGGTGGGTAGGGGGATTTATACCCCTTCCCATGTAGCAAGAAGGTTCTCTTGGTACTCCACCCAATTCATATAAGTTCTTGTTTTCACTCTCACACCACTTGAGCACATTCTCTCCATTTGTGGGTGTTTGAGGGTAGATTGAGCCAAGACAAGTGCATTACATTATTGCTAGAGTTAGTGTGGCACTTGATCATCCCCAAGCTTTGCTTGCTACTTGTTACTCTTGGAAGTTGCCGCCTCCTAGGTGGCTTGGAGGAATTCCCGGTTACCTCTTTGAGAAGATTGTGGAGGAGTCCCGGTGTTGATTGTGAGTGGTTCACTGTTCACCATCTCCGGAGTGGAGGAAGTACAACCATAGCGATCAAGGCTTGTGTAGACCACTTTGGAACCGGCTCCCGCCCTTCCCATCCCTTGACAAAGGAGTTTGAAGGTTAGGTGGTTTAAGCGGTATATTTGGGCGTGCCTCAACAGGGAGTAGGAAACAGGCGAGTTTCCAAACCTCGGGTGAAAAATTTCTTTGTCTTTTGTCTTATTTATTTATTGTAATTTACTTTGTGCAATTTATTTTTATAAAGACTTATTGAGCCCATTCCACCCTAGGTTTGTAAAACTTAATTTAGTTTAGTTAGTCTTGCTCTCTCACCAAGCCTAGCAAATTAGGTTAGTTTAATTAGATGCTTATTTGATTTAAATCGCTTATTCACCCCTCTAGTCGATATCTTAATCCTATAAAGTGGGTAGTAAAGGTAGGATCTATAAATCGAGGTAGCAGCTATTCTAGTTCTCATAATATATGGATAGTAAGCCTGGCCCCATATTTAAGAGAAATAGGTGAGTGGAGAAGAGAGAGGAGAGTTTTAATATTTGTTTAGTGCTTGCTACCTGCTAGTGGTGCTACTATTAGATGATACCACTACCCATTTTATTACCTACCTCTCCAATGGTGAACCAGATAATAAGACTCCTTATTACCTACTGCCTCAGTTGCAAAATATTTGTCTTTATAGGATTTAAAATTTATTCTAAAATAGTTGTCACTCTAAAATTATACTCCCTCCGTTTTTAATAAATGATGTCGTTAACTTTTGACATGATATTTGAACATTCGTCTTATTTAAAAAATTTAAGTACATATAATTTATTTTGTTGTGATTTGGATTTTCATTAAAGAAATTTTAGACATGACTTATATTTTTTATTTTTACACTAATTTTTTGAAAAAGATAATGGTCAAATGTTATGATCAAAGTTAACGGTGTCATCTGTTAAAAATTAAAGGTAGTACCTATCACATCAATCACCTTCTATTTAAATTTCTCTATTTTGTACCCTCAACCATTATCCTACTTTTAACCGTACATTATTTAATAAGGAATACTATAATTTTTTACCATCAACCATTATTCCACTTCTAACCACACATTATTGCTATAAATTTTTTTCTTAAATCTTAAACCATACTTAAATTTTAGAACAATAACTATTTTAAAATAAAGGAAATGCTCTTTAGGTACATCGTGGATGCCCTAACAGGCAGACTTTAGGGAGGAGGCAAGAACGAGGCTTTGCATTTGCAGGTTTGTTCAGGAAATCCCAGGTTGGTTCTCCCAGTAGGCAAGCTCGTCATAAATATCATAAGTACCAAAATTCTCTGCACATGGGATCTAATGCGCATCAATCGGCGTACGCATCTATCTTCTCCTCCTACTATGACTACTGCTGCCTTCGTTAATGCATTTCCTTCAAATTTTAAAACGGATTATTTACAAATTTTAAAATGGATTATTTACTTGACGTCTATAAAAATATGATTTCTCAAAAACTTTCTTTAGATCACATATTCTAAAATATTTATAAATTTACTTTTTAAAATATTATTTTATTGTGGTAATAAAAAACAATATAAAGAGAAAGGTATACTCTTCGTCCCAAAAAAAAACAACTTTTGAGTATGAGGCTATGTCTAAATTTATATCCAAAAGTTGTTTTTTTTAAGGAGAGAGTTTGAAGCACAGCCTACTCCCTCCGTCCAAAAAAAGGGATTACTAAAATCCCAATACAAAATTAAAAGGTAAAAGAAAAGATCAAAATACCCTTATCAATAGAAAAGTAATATTTGTGAGTGGGCAGATGTGGGATATTGAAGAAATAAAATTTCTCGATTTACGGACCGAGTGTAGGTAAGAGAATAGAAGTTAATTTATTTTGGGATAAAGTTTAAAGCATAGAAATTACTTTCTCTGTCTAAAATATAAGAATCTAGGACCGAATCTGTATAGTATCCAGATTCGTTGTACTAGAATATGTCCCATCCGGTCCTAGGGCTGTTCAGATTCGTTTTACTAGAATATGTTTCATTTGGTTTTAGATTCTTATACTAGGATAGATGGAGTAGTTTTTCTGGGAGGAGTACGTACCAGCGGTTCTGGTGAGCCCGCAGGCGACAAGTGAAGACGACAAAATTCTACTCCTACCAGTAGCTCTCATGTTTCGCTGTAGCCGCATATATAGGCGCAGCACAGCCAGTACCGCCAGATGGTGTTTGTTTCTTTGAAAGCGTCACATGGTCTCTCTCTCTCTCTCTCTCACCTGGTCATTTTTCAACGGACGCTAGGTTGATCGACTAGTTGGGCTTGGGCGTACTGTAGTAGAGGTAGACGTGATGTGCTACAGCGTATACTCCTACTATGCTTCTCCACCGCATTGAAGTCTGCATTCATGCATAGGCGCAATAAGATCAAACAGGAATTTAGGTTTGCGACTGATGCCAGTTGGAATGGGATGCGATGTTTAGTCTCTTTCAAACGTTGCAGTTTCATAGTATAGTAGTAAAAAGTTTTAGACAAATTTATTTGATTTTTTTAGAAATTAGGGAGGAAATCCTATGTTTTGAAGTCTTAAAGTAGGGTTTGCCTATACGAGGAGAAAAATGCCCGGTTTACCGTAAGGTTATATGGCAAATTAAATTTTAGCACTTTTAGGTAAGATGAAGTGCACACAAGATATAAGTTTGCTCTAATCTATCTTCCTCCGACTATAGTCTCACTCCAATACAATTTCTGACAATGCCATGGCCCTACTACACATAGTCTCCGCCTCTTGTCAATCTTCACAACCTCTAGTTGGTATGGGTGTCCGTCTTTCTAGGAGTATTTCACATGACCAAACGAATTCGGTTTTGAAGATTAAATATTTATGTAGGTTTGTTTTTGAAAATAATGCAACAAAATATTCACAAAAGATTAAAAAATCCATAAACCATCCTAAAATATATTAATGGGTGCAAATCTGGACTACTACAAAATTACAAACTAATGAAACACAAAATATATTAATGGGTGTAAATCTACAAACTATTTTACTACTACATCCATTCCAAAATATAAGAATTTCTACGTTGTTTAGCAAATAAGATTATATTAAAAGTTTTCTTTTTAGTCATTTTAGTTATCAATTTTTAAATTTTAAATTGCCTAGATTCTCTTTACAAATATCTGATTGGCTTTAGAATCATTAAAATGGTGAAAATCATAAAAATCAACCCATAAATACTTATATTTGAATCTAAAAATCTATATTTTAAAAAAAGGAGTAATATTATTCTTTTGAATATTCACGAGTACATGAATGAAATCGCAGTGTACCTTCCGCATAAGATGCGCGTTCTGCTTGTGGTTCTTGTACACTGCGAGCGACGCTAAATCCCAATTCGAGAAAAAAATGTCAATCCCAACAGTAAGAGGTGGATCATTCACCTCGTCCTCATGTACGGGGTGCGGCATTACGCAAGTCGCAGCGTGGTGTGCGCCGCGTACACACACTCAAATGCACGCGCTGGCCGCCGATATACCAGGCTCGATTAGCACGGGCGCTCTATTCTGCACGTCGTTAGTCGCCTTAAATTTCATGGCTACTCTAGTCGTAGCGTTGAGTACTGCTGCATCATCTTAAAATATTACTTTATCTATCCCAAAATATAACAAATTCTAACTATATGTCTAAACATACTCAAAATTATTGTATCTTGGGATAAATGTAATACTACTTTTATGATCTTATAATACTACTATTTCTCTATCTATCTCCTTATTCCAACAGATTATAGCCTTTCTTATTTAATTTCTTCATCTACTTTCTCACCTCAATTAATTACACTCATTTCTCAATCTAATCTTATTTTTTAAAAAAGAATAGCATAAGTTAAAATATTTTTAAGATGGAGGAAGTAGAAGCATACAACTAAAGTTGTCAGAATCCTAATACGTATTGCTACCAAGTTGAAATGATACCGATTCCACCAGTATTCTAATTTTCATAGTATCCCGATCCTATTATTTACTTTCATACAATCCTATCGGATGAAACGTAATATTCTAATCCTACAATCCGTACAATCCTATGAAAATATTATTTAAATAAGGTGGGTTAAAAATAATATGAATAAGTTCACTCAAATTTACAAAATATCAATTAAATTTATCAAAACAATATTATACGCTTTAATTTATATAATATATTACAATATATATATTTTTTAATTTTTTTTTGATAGTATCTCGATACTTATTATCTCCCATACAACACGCAGCCCCTTTACTGTCTCGGTCGCGATCTCGGTTCAAGTTGTGCAGATCTTCGCTGTCGTGCAACGGCGAGGGGCAAATCTAGACTTGTCAGTTGTCACTTCGCTATCGCCAGGCCCTTGGCCGGCCACCTGCATGCGGTTCTCCCGGTCTTCGATGGCTCATCTTGATGACGCTCTCATCGATCTCACTCTCACATGGTTCAGACCTTGGAAGTTGGAACTGTAACCGAAGAAAAAGAGACATGGCAGGGCCTAGGTTAGGGGTGGTTCAAATCTGTCCGCTAAGAGCAAGATTAATAATATAGCCAGCGGTTAGCTTCAAAACTAATCCATGTCATCAAAAATAAACTGAAAGTCAAATTATACAAATAAGTTAGCTACAAATTGGCTACAATTAACCTTGATTACTGAGCACCATCAATTAAATACTTGCGTGAGAATATCAATGGATCTGATCAGTGCTGAACTATAACTTTATGGCTATTTTGGTGCACCACAAAAGCACAACATGATTTATATCAACTCAGCTAGCTAATAGAACATGCTTTCAGACCATAAATCAAAATGTTACAATGGTTCTCAAGTTATGATATTTAGCAAAAGGAAAATTGATAATAAGCCACACTTTGATAAAAGTTCTTAATAATAAGCTACACTAGGCAAATTTTTAAAGTGATGACAACACGTCATTTAAGTACAACTAAAATGAGATAAAAGTTGTCAATCTCTATTCACCAATGCCATCTAGCTCTGTTGTCAGTCTAACTGCTACATCTGTAGGGAAGAAATGGAGCAAAATATAACATTATAGATGTAAGTACAGATAAAAAAATAGCTAATACAAGTGTACTACTCATTACAGGTAGGTAATATCTTTGTTCAATTTTTTGTGAAGCATGCACTATTATCTAAATTTATTGCTCTGCTGGTCATAATCTAAATGTTTAAATCATTTCAGTTATAAGTAGATCTGTACTTTCAGCTACCATATAGTATAATGCCAATAGCATTGTGAAAGAATTACTAGCATCTGAGAATTAAACTAAGAAAGAATCAGCTAATACTAGCATCTGATAGATTCAATTTGAGTATCCTTTTTGTCGCCGATGTCAATGCTGCTCCATCAATAGATTTTGTGTATATTAAGGTAGGTATTGCTGGGAACTCTGTTTCCAATTTTTGTTTGGATGCCTGTTTTCAGATAGATTGTATGTTAAAAACCAGCAGATTATGGTTATGCATAAATAAGCATAACATCCCTGCACTGAAGCAGGGGGGTTCGATTTGTTATAGCTGAATTAAAATATGTGATTCTGAAATGATAAAATATTAAATATATGAAAACAATGTAGTGGTAGTATTACTTTAAAGACTAAAAAATATAACAAATGTATTGTAGAAGCAGTTTTCAATTCACCAAGAAGGATGTGCAGAGCTTGGAGATTATGTAGGAATGTTTGGGTTGAGCAATAAAATAAAGGACAAGACCACTAAACTACCAATGAAATTAGCATGTGCTTGTTTTGATTGGACAATTTCAAAAGTTTGTTTGGTTATCTCAATTGCAGCAAGTAAAAGCTGACGCTGAAGGTTTGGCAAAGAAACTTGAAGCTCTTGAAGCTTACAAACGGTACTCACTTCAGCTTACAGAATTGTCGTCCTTTTTAGCTGTCAAAAACTAAGCAATTACCATGGAGTTCAATTTGTTTATGCAGAAAACTGTTGGGTGAAAAGTTGGCAGAATGTTCTATTGAAGAACTGCATAGCCTGGAGGTCAAACTGGAGAGAAGCCTCATTAGCATCAGGGAAAGGAAGGTTAGCTAATCCATTTCCAATTCAGTGTACAGTCTACGTTCACAGAAATGAATCTATCTGTGTGCACAAACTTACAACCTTATCTGCACACTAGACAAAGCTGCTCGAGGAGCAGGTTGCCAAACTGAGAATGAATAAATATGGGTTTGTTGTGCCAATTCATTTATTATTATTAATTTTGGATGTAATAAATTAGGGGCCACATGAAAGGTCACTGTCAGAGAGCTGGGAGGCAGTGTCAGGCTACTCCATGTTGCTTGTGGAGGAAAAAGTACCAAGTTTGAGGGCATTGGCCATCTGAAGTAGAAGAACCAACTGCCATTTAACTTATTTATAGTTGTAATTCCATAGTAATTGTTAAATTCAGCTTTCTTTCCCCGTTACAGGCAACTACCACAGTACCCTGATCATATTTCTAAATCTGTTAAAGGGAATATTGGAGACTTAAAAAGTACCTTGAACTATTAAACAATCTGACCAAAATTCACACGGTTTCAAGGTTCTACTTTAACTGAAATTACAAAAATTGAGTACATACAAGTTACCTATAGGTACTGCACCACCATGCAATAGATAACAGATGTGTGTACCTAAAATAGAATAGACGCAAGGGTAAATTGATATGCACTATATATAACAAAAAAATAGAATACCATATGCTTATTATCCTACCATGATTATGCATGCTGAATAATTCTGAACCGATTCCAAAGTCTGAAAACCCTTTTTTTTCATGAGAATGCTTTCCAAACTGTTAAATAGTGTGTTTTTTATAAAAAAATTTTCTATATAAAAGTTGTTTTAAAAAATTATATTAATCTATTTTTTAAGTTTAAAATAATTAATACTCAATTAATCATGTGCTAAGGCTAATCCTAATGAAGGGTTCCATATTGATGTTTTTAAGATAGGCACGTAAGTAAGAAGGAAATGAAATGCTGTTTGAAATTGCCTCCAATGCATAATTTTGTAGTATGGTTTTATAGGCTCTAAATAACATTTAATTTTATGACTCATCAAAAATTGGTATCCGCGTACAGATGGTTTCATCTAATGAAACTAGTTCACCCTTTCTCTTCTTAATTTAATGCCATATTATCAAGAAATCTTACGTGATATGCTAATTAATGAGAATGAAACCCTATAAAACCTTTTATTAGGAGTAGCCTAATGGCTCATCTTATTTTACGTAATTTTCTTTCTCTTTCCTCACCTTCAGACTATCCATTAGTTTAGTTTAGGGTGCGTTTGGAGCTAAATATTGGCTAGAAGCTACTCCTTCAATTTTTGTTAGCACGTTTTTTAAACTGCTAAATGGTGTGTTTCGTGTAAAAATATTCTATATAGCAGTTACTTTAAAAAAAATTAAATAAATATATTTTTCAAATTTATAATAATTAAAATTTAATTAATCATACGCTAATATCTTATCTTGTTTTACATGTGCTAAAAATCTTTAACTAACTCACGGTACCAAGGCAGCTTTTAGCCTGTGCATGCATGAGCTCTAGGGCTGAAAACGGTCAGAAATGATTAGAAAAATCCTTAAATTATTTTTATTTCCATATTTTGTACTTGGAATCGGAATCGGAAATAGTAATGTCGGAAATGAAAACGGCTTTGGAAAATTCGGAAACATCAGAAACAAAGTTGCTCAGTCCAAAATTCATCGATATCGGTCGGACATCCATAAATTCGGATCGAAAATAACTTTACCTCACATGTGATGTCTAGAATAACTCACATAATCACTAAATATAATAATAACGATGTCACGTAATAATCACCCATCACAGAAAGCAATATTAATAATTGTCCAACATAACAACATACAAAAGCGATGAAAATGTGATAATGTGACAATATCAGACCATTTACCGAATCAGTACCATCGGTAAATTTCTGAATAAATACGGTAAACTTCAGTAAATTTCCGAACAAATACGGTAAATTTCGGAAACGGTCGGTAAATTACTGAAATTATTTTTGATACCATTTCCGAGACTTCGGTATCAACGGAAAACGGAAAACACACCGATACCAAAAAAACGGAAAACGGTCAGTAAAATTCAAAAAACAACATCGGTCGGTTCGAAAATTTCACCAACCGTTTTTAGCTCCTGTAGCTCAGGCTCTACAGCCACATGCAAGGCCGGCCTGGGCCGCAGGCAGCAGCAGGATGTGTTGGCATGTTTCCACGAATGCGATGACAAAAGTAAATGGCACAAAAGATGTTACTGCTAGTCTGCTGTGGCAGCATACGTTTTCTCGGCGGGCCTGTGGGGGTGTGGGAGTCCGGGAGCTGGTAGTCCTACATGCATGGCTACAGCTGGCCTATACCGGAGACGTGTTCAACCGTTGATAATCTCACCAGAGGCCGCAGCCCGCAGGCGGCAGAGGGCTACGCGTTTGCCAGTCCGTCTTGTCCTCCGGTATTCGTAACGATAGGCGAACAGCAGTCTATCTGGCAGATACTCCTAGTACGTAGGACTACCCCGCCGGCCTCAGTACAGAAGCTCCGTGCTTGTATCACATGATCCTTCCTCTCAAAATTCGTGAGACCCCTTTAGAACACATGATTATCATCTTACAGTAATTAAAAATTATATCATTTGAGTGTATTTGAGTGTCTTAGCATATCAATTCATATGCAGAAACAGCGGTTTTGAATAGAAAAAAAAACACATGAGTCAGAAAAAGATACAGATAAATGATTTTTTTCAAAGAGATTAGATCTCATACTAGATATCCTCCAAAATCATTATAATTTAAGACAATGTTAAGGAATTTTAAAAAATTTGGGAGAGCAAATTCCCTGTTTCAAATGATCACATAGGAATTCAATCCTTTAAAATACCTCCAAATTTCATTGTTCCAAGGAGCCCTTACTCCCTCCGTTTCCTTCTGCTTCCTCCGACTACAAATATATAACCATTTTTATGCTATTTTAAAAAGATTAAGAATAAAGAAAAAAATGCTATAGTGCCTTATATTTAACGAGGGATGGTTAAAGGTAGAAAGCTAATCGGAGATAAAATGAGAAGAAATTTAAATAAAGGGTAATTGATGGGATAAGTATAACTCTAAAAATCCTAAAATTTGTGGTTAAATTTCAAGCGCTTTGAATGCTTATATTTGTGAACAGAGTTGGCGCTTGACATTATTGACTAGTGTGATTTTATCTTTGATCGGTAATTTGTTTTAAAATTACGATGTTTTGATGGACGAATTTAGTATAGCTATACTCCCGTTAGCATGTGAAGTACTTTGATAATATGATATCTTTAAAAATATTCTTATTTTTTGAAAAAGAAGAATAAATAGAGTTTGTATAAATAGTACTTCTTCTGTCTTAATGAGTTTGTATAAACAGTACTCCCTTTGCTAGTGCTGTGTAGATTTATAGTACTGGGATGTGTCACTTTTTTCTAGATTCGTAGTAATAGAATGTGTTACATTTAGCACTAAGTTTTTTAATTTAATAAGTGTATTTTAGAACTTTTAGCTTAATCTTTAGTCTCTCTAAAAATTCTATAAATAACTATATTTTATAACGGAAGTATTATACTCTAGTATATATACTCTCAGACAATACAATCCTGCCTTTCCTTACGAAGTATGCACGTCGTGTCATTGACAATGCGCGCCATTGGCGTCCACCCCCATCACCTTAACTAACGAAGAATTGTGTTGAGTAGATCAATACGATTAAACCATGTTTTAGAAGCAGAGTGTGGCGATAGACCAGAACAATATACGAGTATATAGGCTTCCGAGTCCTGAAAGGCACCCCGCACGTTGCAGCTCATGCAGGCTGTCACTCAGCTCCCAAGCTGCGGCCTGGCTAAACCCAAGGAGGGGAAGGCCGGATGACGGCCTGGCCTGTCTTGGCAACGGCCAGCTCGGCCCGCACGTGGGCAAAGGAGTAGCGCGAGCCGCGGCCTGACGGGCTTGTTCGTGCGTCCTCGTAAATTGCCGTGTGGCCCATTCGGTTGATGGGCCGTGAGACGGCGGTGGCTATTTATTGGCTTTTTTCTTGCCAACATCTAAAAATTTGTAGCGCTAGAAGTCATCAATTACCTTTACCTTTTAAGAAGCTCCCAACCAAGATGGCTTTAGAAATAAAAAATTGGCCAGGAAGCCAATTTAGAGATCAAAACTAGCCTCTAAACCGATTTAGATTGATATGGGAGTAAACACTCATCTCGTGGGTGAAACGGAAGGTTTACGAGACAAACTTACAAAGATCTTTTATTCTCTCGATAAAAACGGATGATTTACAACATAAATCGATAAAGATGGACAAACTAGGTACTAGGTAAAAGATAGAATAGAAGACATAGCTAAAAATAGTAGAAAAGTAGGACGATTTGATTGATTAATTATTGGAAAGAGAGAGCAATTAAATCAGCCACAGCTCTTATAAAGGGGTTGATCTTGCCTCCACAGAATCTTCTCCATATCCTATTATGCTTAGAAATCAATTAGGACTCAAAAACCTCATGTATACCTAAAGAAACATAAGAACTGTCTTAATTGGACTTGGACTTAGGGCCATCGGTTCGACCAGGGCGGTCCAACCGGCCGTCTATAGATGGCTCGGGTCTTTTCTAAATTAGTCTCTTATGCCATATATTTTACCTTAGTGTTAAATTTGGGTGTCTAAAGGGGTGTTCGAATTGGCTTTTGCAAAACGAGAAACATTATTAGCGCATGATTAATTAAGTATTGGTTATTATAAATTTGAAAAATGATCTATTTGATTTTTTAAGATACTTTTATATAAATTTTATTTTATACAAAATACACCGTTTAGCAGTTCGGAGAGTGTGCACACGAAAAAGATAGAAGAAGCAAAAGATAGAAGGCACTTGGAACACCATGTAAGGGTCGTGTTCAAATTGACTGTTGTGTGTGGCTTATAAGCCGCACGTAAAAATAAAAAGTGTTATTAGCACGTGATTAATTAAATATTAATTATTAAAAACTTAAAAAATAGATCTATTTATTTTTTTAAGATATTTTTATATAGAAAATTTTGAAATAGTAGTTTAAGAAGTATACTCACAGAAAAAGAGTAGAATCAAAAACGCAGACGCTGCTTCAAATGGCATGTAACACTATTCATGCAGATCCACCTCCTAAGGTAGATGTAGTATCTAGTCACTGGCCACCTACTCTAGTAATCTGGGCAAGCTTGGTCAGCTAGGTTGGCACAGGCTCGTGAGACAGCTCAGGCTGGGTCTACCTTGACTCTGCTCGCATATCAAATGAGCCGAGCCCAAGCTAATTCACGAGTGGCTCGTTTGGTTCGGTGACTCATTATTTGCTAAATAATGATGTATTTTTAAACTTGCTAGGTATGAATTGACGATGATAAGTAACATGTCACTATACATATCTAATATTTCTCAGGGGCAGACATAAAAATGTTTTTCATATATATAACAATGTATGATATGTAAGAATGTATGACGTGTTAATTTGGATAGATTGTTTCTTTTCTCATAAGGTTCGTTCGTGAGCTAGTTTGAGCCAGCAAACGACCCGAGCAAACATCTGTTTTAGCTAGCTTGTCCAATTGAGCCAAGCCTCCAAGCTGGCTCAGTCCATTTCCACCCCTAGATCAGTTTGTGAACATTGTCATTTCTATGGACCACACACCTCTAGCGTGGTCTATCAAAATAGCGAGGTGTAACATGAGAGTTACATTGCTAAAAGAACTATAGTATATTAGAGACGTGACAATGAAACAATCAATTATCTGAAAGAGTTTGATACAATCCCGTAGCGACGGGAACCAAACACCGGTTCGGCCCCTCTCTCTCACAGAACAAAATAAAGGAAGAAAATTTAAACAAAACAGGGTTCCTAATCATTTAGTATAGCCGCAAAACCGCTTTCGTGTGTTCCTGTATTGTACCCTCCACCACCTCGTATCGGTGTCACAGTACGTACAACTTGCCCCGACATTCTTGTCGATCATTAAACTTTGCCTGTGCGCCCATGCCACCGGCCTCTATCGAGTAATTGCAGGTGTGTGTGTGTGTCCATCGATCTCCACCACACCTGGTCGCTCTTGCTTCCACGGCGCTGTGGATGGAACAGTTCGCATGCAGATTGACATGCTAATCGTAGCGCCGCACGGCTGCACGCACGTACCGTGTCACGCCAAATATCTGGCTCGCTACGCTACGTACGTACGTGGATGATCTCTCCCCTGCGTCTCACGGAAACGGGCTCGCGGTTCCTCCTCCAACCATGCCGCCCGCTCGCTTGCACCGCTCGGCCGGTGCCAGCGTTCGCACGGCTCTATCGCTAGCTGCACGACACGAGCCGTCGCGTCCAGATATCTCTGACCGATCGCCCGCCAAACTCCGGCGACCTCGCAAACCTATGGCTACCGCGCCGCCCCGGGGCAATCTGCCGGCGCCCACGCGCCCGCGCGTGACTGTCGCCGTCGGCTAGCCTAGGCGAGATAGGTGTGGCCGCGTGACCTGCCGTGGAAGGAATTATGGAGGTTTGTTGGGCTGATTTGGCCGTTTGTGATGCTGCTGATTAGCCGGAGATTGCGTGTGATGCTCCATGTGTAACACGGTACTGCTGCAATTACGCACACCGGCTCAATCGGCTCGGCATTGCATTTCAACCAGCCATCTTCGGTGGATTCCTCTGGAAGAAGTGAGAATCGAAGATGGATACAGCATGTGACTGCGAAGAAGACACCGTGCACCGTCTATGTAGGGAGTACTACAAAACATGGATCCATACAGTAACGTGAGCAAGCGAATGCCACTGAATCTGGCAGAGGCATATGCATCCACACAGGGGCACAGTGCAGAGCCACGAGCATCTGGCACGTCCACGCGCGTCCGCGTCAGATGATATGGCAAATGTGAACACGAACACCGGAGCATACCTAAGGGCAACGGCAAGTAGCTGTCTGTCATGGTTTGTTGGCCATATCGATCAGTTCCGCTCTCTATATAAGTCCTTGGATGGATGTTTGTGCTTTCAGATCACCTTATAATTAGCCCGTGATCCCTCATCCCTGAACTTTCCAGATAGAGAGGGCGAGACATGGCTTCCAGTTCCAAACTGGCTGCTCTCTTACTGATGGCAATTCTGCTCTGCCTCATCTGCACGAGGAGCCAAGCAGCAAGGCCTGAACCAGAATCCAGTGACCACAAATCACAGGTACAGTCAACATGTAATCTGGTCGTGCTGTATATATACTTGCATTTTGGACAGACTATCACCACTTGAATTTTTACTTCATTTTCCTTCCGACCTGAGCTAGTATAACATCGTAGCTGGCTGTCTAACCGCCTTCTTCTTGTGTTTCCAGGGTGCTGCTTCCACTATTGCCCATCAGAAGAGTGGTGCTAGTTCAGGGATCGGGGTGGAAATGCATCAGGAAGAACCGGAGGCAATGGAGTGCCAGGGAGGGGAAGCAGAGGAAGAGTGCCTGATGAGGAGGACCCTTGTTGCTCACACCGACTACATCTACACGCAAGGGAATCACAACTAGTGTAGTAGTTCACCAGTGCTCGTTGGCACATGTTTCTGCCTAATGGCTTGTTTGGAACACGGGAATTCTCCACAATTCTTGGAGGAATTGAACTGGCTCGTGCAAAGTTTCTACAAGATCTTGTGTGAATTCCTGCATTCCAAACAAGCAGCAAACAAGAAAGGCTTGATGAGGCAACCGATCTCTTCTACAGTTTAGATCTGTGGATTGTACCAACTTTCTAGTGGATTGTCTGTATATTTCTCGCTCCTTGTTCTTCAGCCGGCCCGTATATCCATTCACGACTTCTAGCCATCACCTTGAGATAGTACATGGAATTCTCAACTCTGGGCTGTAAACACAGTGCATATTGAACTTATGTATCCATCTTGCTTCATCTATAATAAATTACAGTTTCTAATATCTATCGAATCTTTCTTGGGTCAAAGTGGACGAGCTATGTGTAACAATTGACATGACGGTGGAAGGAGAACAACAATTGGACAATCGAGCAGTTTTAGGTATAGTGGCATGCGTTACACTTAAATTTTTCAGCAAATATGGGTACTTTCCGCATACTATTAGTTCTCTACATCGATAGACTGAACGCACAGCTAGCATTGCGCGCGGACAGTAACGCCGGTTAGCCAACTTGACGTATTGGTCGCCTAGATGGAATCATCAGCCATGCAGACAGCAGAGATGACCAAAATCGCATTCAGTCATAATTAGGCACCCGGTCTACCTGCCAACTAGTATAAGTAGCTGACTTTCGTTTAATTTATTTGTTGTTAGTAATAATTTTTTCTAAAAAAATCGGTGTGTTTTATTTGCCACTAACAACTATAATAAATTATTATCTGGACTGAATAATTTGTGCAGTAAAAAACAACTAGAACAAACAACAAATAAAACAATTGGAGCTGTTGAATCTGGACTGAATAATTGCCAACGTAGTCAACGCTGAAACCGGCTCATGATTATACTCCAGTACTTTAGATAGTCCGCACCCTCGGCTCGCAGGGTTGTTGCTATTGCTTCTCCTATCTTTCAGGTTGCAACTTGCAGCTAGTAGAGGGCTTTGAGTAGTCAATTTTGTTCTAGAAGATGCAACTCCTTTTTTTTACAGCTTAAAATATATGTTACTCTACCTAACTGGAGTAGTTTAGAATAGTTCAAACCCAATTAGACGCTGCTTAAGCTTCTTAGATTCTGGAAATCTGATATTGCATGCAATTATTTTTGAAACTAGGACGGAAGCTCACACAAATGCGCGGGTATATTATTTAATATTTCATAAACTTTATTGCGTACCATAAAGATGTGAATATTTAATTTTAGATGATTGTAAACTTATAATGTTTCTGTCAAAAAAATTATTTAGATTACTTTGAATGTTGGTTATAATTTTGTTGAAAGGACCATCGGAATCTTTAAGACAAAAAATATTGTTGCAACATGTGTTGCTTCCTAAGTAAATTTTTGTTAATAAATATATATTGTTCTTGATAATACAATAGAGTTGATGCACGGGCTTTTTTGCCATGATTTCCTGATACACATGACCCTTGCTACGAGAGGCTAACCGTGCTCGCACTGTCTCATCGTGATGCTCGATGATCATGCTATATTCAATTAGAAGGCTAAACATTACAATGAATTAAAGGATGCGTTTATAATGAATTAAAGGATGGACAGGGAAATGTGGTCGGATGCCTAAGTTTAATGGGACCATCGATTTCAATCACGAATTAAGGTTTGGACTTTTTGATTTTTTTTATGAGAACTTTTAGAATTTTCTCTAATTTATTAGAGCCTTGAAAAACCAGATGTATAGTTTAAAAGTTGTGTTGATCATCGGAAAATAGTTTTCTCTACAAAATTACCAAGATCAATGCCTATCACTCTCAATATGTATTCATGGAGACAGATTAAGTTTGCTACAAGGGCATTATATATCAAAAGGTCCATTATAATTGGTGTAAAATTTAAGTGCTAGATATTTTGCTTTTTATGATATTTGTTAATGATTTTCTATAATTTAGTAAAGATCTCAAGATGCCATGTGGCCGCACATGTCATAGTTTGTTTAGCACTGAAATAGAGCCTATATGAGTCTTGAATTGTTGGTTTAATTATAATTTATGTAATGGTTCAAATGGACGGAATTTCAAGAATTTCATGTCTTCAGTCTTAGATTTAAGCAAACACCAATGATTGCTTTACATGTTTGACTGTTTTCTTGAACAATTAAATTAAATCTAAACTTTATAAATATAATTGGCATGAGTAGAGTATTTATAAATGTTCTAGTCTCCTAGAATATACTCTATTCTTGTCTTGTGAATTCCAATTATCAAGAGTTTATTTTTGCCATGCGAATCCCAACTATCAAGAGTATGATTTACAACCCTGAATTAAGTAAACTAAATGAAACACCATGACTATTTATAGAAATATTTGGTTCGACTAAGTTGATTTTTTAGTAATTCAAATTAGCTTATTTCCTACTTAATAGCATATTCGTCTTTTCTCATAACTAATGTGAAGTTTGGCACATACCGAGACAGAGACCCATTACTCATAGATGGCTATCTTGTTGTCCGCTTATTGCTTGATGGCATCACTATTTGTCGACGGGTGAGATCCTGACTATGTTATTTGAGGACGTAAGGATTGGCTGGTACCAAGATCTACGTAAAGATGTGGCAGAGAACAGACATAAGAGATTTTTATACAGGTTTAGACCCCCAGCATGGGTAATAGTCCTACTCCTGTTTATATGTACTGATATTGGTGTAGCACACTGAGTACAAAGGGGGAAGCAAGCTTGTCTAATCGTGCGTACCAGACTACTAGACTAATCTCACGGAATATATGGATGGTTGTAGTTGACGGCTAGTAGGAAACTTCTTCTTATGGACGCGACTCAATGTGGTGTGGATTGTATAGCTTATGATCTGATCCCTTCCCCTTCTAGGAGGCCTTTTTTATATAGCATAGCTTGACCTCTTGTTCAAGTAGGATTCAAGGATACCAAATAGGATACGGGCAAACAAAGCCTTGTCATCCCCGAATCGGACTACGCAATCCTTCCTTATCGGGATAGGACACCTTCCTTACCTGTAGAGTTATCTATATTTAGGTATATCTTTCTGTATGTATTTAGACCTCTTGTTCAAGTAGGATTCAAGGATACAAAATAGGATACAGGCAAACAAAGCCTTGTCATCCCCGAATCGGACTACGCAATCCTTCCTTATCGGGATAGGACACCTTCCTTACCTGTAGAGTTATCTATATTTAGGTATATCTTTCTGTATGTATTTAGGTATAAGATATTCCCAGCGATGTACGTACGGGTGTACCCCATATCTATTATGCTGACACCATTACTCACAGATAGCTTAATATCTCTCTTTATCTTAATTTACTAGGTTTGATGCCATACAATTTTGACTGGGCGTTTGTTGGATACATTGGTATATATATATAAATAATGGGACTAATATGTGGAGGATGAGATATAGGATTGATAGCTTAGTTTATTCAAGTGTTACCCGTAGTAGACTGGATCCTACATATTAATATTCGTTTTCTAAATAATATAAGTAAGTTTAAGAAATATAGTGTCTTTTGATTTATATTTATGATACAGTAGAATATTCTAATTTGTGTTACAATCCCTTGGAAGTTGGACTGTAATAGCACCAAAAAATGCATATAGTACATAACTATTGGGAATGCTATCTCACTTTGCTCAAATCCAACTAATACAAAAGGAGAAGGGGAGAGGGGGGCACATGTAGAGGGGAGGGGATGTCCTTGTGGATTGTACTTATGATCAAATTAGTGGCTAATAATAATGAGACCACCGGTTCAAGTAAAAACAACAACAAATGTTTCATTCTCAAAATTTCTACAATTGTCTCAGAGGCATGATAGAAGCTCTAGGAGTATTCTAGAAGATGTTTAATGTGATCAGAAATTAGATACTCCCTCCGTATAAAAAAAATATAAGTCATCCTTGTTTTCGGTAAAATAAACATTTATAGCATTTAACTAATTATTAACAATATATATTTTGTGTCACATATGTGGTATCATTAGATTCGTATTCGAAAATACTTTCATATGATGTTAGTTTTGTAGTTATCCATAATACATTATAAAAATAATTAAGAGTCAAAGTATGCTACTGGAAACCGTAAAAATAACGTCCATGCCTTATGTTTTTATACAGATGGAGTATTTGATTTGATTTAATGCGTACTTATTTGTTAGCTATTTATCATCATTCAAGGGAAGAAAAGCAAATTAATTGAAGGGCTAGCCGGTACATCTGTGTATGCATGCAAGCAGCATAGATTTTTTTTTGTTGTTGTTGTTAGATGGAAAGAGGGACATGGGACCAGTGAATACTAGACTAATTCTTTCTAGGGGCAAGCCTACCAGGCAAAGTGGACGATTGCATGAACCTCTTCTCCGTCGACTATGCACAAAGGCGAAGATTCAAATGGTTAATTGGTCTGTGTGGGTTGGATTCTAAATACCCAACGGTTGAAAACAATAGGTCTACCGATTTAAGTAAAAATTAAGAGCCAGATGTTTATATATTTATGAAACTAATATGAGAAAGTTGAAGATATATACGTAACTAAGTCTTGACACTAATGATGCCAAGATATACACGTACTAATAATGAGATAGATCGATTGTTTTAGATTTTCCTTTTTGACTTGATGATTTCTTCTGTTTTTTTAGATTTGTTTAATAAACGATGGGATAGGTAGCTGCTTGAGATTTGTGCAGATAAGAGATAGATCTTGAATTATTTGTTTAATTATACATAAAATAACAGTTAACACAAATTAAAAAAAGTATTTAATCCTTAGAATTATAATGATATATTAAATTGTTAGCTAGAAAATAGAGAGAGGGAGGGGAGGGAACAGGACAGAGGGAACCGTGCCCCTACGCATGTACGTACGTGAGACTTTTTTATTGTTATTTGATATTAGATCTAATGGCCTAAAATAATGTACTCAACGATTTAAGTGAAAACAAATGGCTAAATATTTTAATTTTTTTTAGAATTTTTAGGATTTTCTTTAATTTATTAGAGCAATAGCAGAGATCCGGAAGCGCTCTATAGCATGTTTAATGGATTTTAGTAGTATATAATAGATAGATAGATGCATGCCACAACTATAAACCAGTTAGGCCAATTTGCTGAGTCCATACCAGTTAGGTCAACGGTCAATGTAACCTTTCATATTTTATATTTCTTATGTTTCTTTTTTTTGGCAAATATACAATTGTTTCTTCTCTTATGTACTCCGGTCGTAGTATGATTGCTAGTATCCAGTGTTCAACGTACCATTATTGGGGGGGTTATCGCCCCCATAGTATGTCAGTTATCGCGCGGTTATCATGTTAATCGTCCAAAACCGCACGAAATTTATTTTCAAAAATTTGAATTCAAAATTTTTAAATCTCACGGTTACCATATGGTTACCGCGGTAAGATCGCACGGTAACTGTGACCTTACCGCGGTATATTGAAGCTAAAAGGAAAAAATTGTAAAACGTATTAAAAATTCTAAAAAAATATAGAAAATTCAGAAAAAAAATTGTGGATATCTCTAAGAAAAACAATGTAATATTGCGTAGAAATTATATCCCAACCCATCTCTTTTTTTTTAAATTTCGATGGAGCTCCAAAATATGAAGTAAACATCGTTATTTTCACAAACTTTCTTTATCATAGTGATTCATAATTTAAGTACTATCTAGTAGAATTTTTTTGAATTTTTTATTTTTTTTAAAATTTGAATTCGGATAAAATTTGTTTAAACCAAACCGCTGGTAACCGATACCACACCCGGCGGTTTGGATATTAACCGCGCGGTTTGGCCAACCCTGCTAATATCCAACTTGCATCCATGTGCTGTACAATTGATTAAGGGTGGGTTCGAACATGAGGAATGGCTTATATTTTCGGCGGTGTGAAAAACAAGACAAGCCATTAGCATATGATTAATTGAGTATTTGTGGGCACCCGATTATTCTGCACTATAAGAAGTAATTGGTACGACAACGCGAAATATCTAGTTGGATGGGATCTCGAATAAAAACCAAATAAAACTGTAACCATCCAACCTCATCGCAGCCTTGTCACACAAATCACCAAATATAATGCAAAACAACCGAACGCCAGACTAAGAACACAAGAGATATTTGGAAGAATAGTTACACCAGTCCACACGGCGAGATATGCCCGTCAAACCACACGAAGGCGGCGACCAAACACGATACATATCTCTGAGGACATGGTCTACGGTTGAACTATTCTCCATGCATCTCAACTGTTCTAAGTCTATACTCATGCAGACTAGCCCCAGGAAAATTGCTAGTCCACACTTTCATCTTTAGCAATGGTATACAATAAGTGGTTGTACAAGTAAGTAAACTAAATTTTCTACATCAGAGTTACATAGGCCAAAAGGCCAAATAATATGATTCAGCGGAAGCTTGTCTACCCATACCACAGGCAATCCGACTAGGGGTACACCCCTTAAAGAATCAATCCTGAAGAAGCAACGGAATCCCGTAGCACTCAACCTACAACAAGGTAATAAACGGAAATACAAGCAAGAGTCAGTACATTACCGAAATAATGTACTGGCAATGTCAATCCTATAATACATGCAAGTTCTAAATCAAGGAAAGGCTATTTGTGGGTTCAGTTTTGCATAAAGCTAATTTTAGTTCACAATCATTTTGCAATGGTAATTTAGAAAGCATTTAAACAAATATAATAAGTAGTGAAGTGATCAACATAATATCAACATAATGATTTTCCTGCTTGTGCCCTCCTCGGCAACAAGACACCATAAGCATTGTAATAAGCATAATAGTTCTCATAAATCACCAATCCTCATCCCAATTTCATAAAGCATTTTAGAAACATAAATCTATACTCAATGAGCACAACCATGCCGCTCATGACCGTGAGCACGGCTAACCGATTAGTTTTGACTCTGCAGAGTTTGTACATCGTTACCCACATGATGTGATAGAAGCCCAACGGCTACACTCTAGTTTGTCCGGTACCCGTCGGTACCACCACACTCTTCACGTTGAATGCGGTCTAGAGGTCACAACACAGCTTTTACATTACCTAACATTTAGCCTTGCACCAGCACGAGGTGTGTTACTCCACATCGGGGTGCAAACCCGATGCCGTGGGTGGCGGGCCACGCCTTAAACCCAGCGCCGTGGGAATCTGCCTACACGGCTCCCCACGAGGCACACAACGTTGTATTGGACAAACTTAGACGCCTACGCCATGAGGTGATCACAGTCCCTCATGGTTCACATAGGTAGCTCCTCTGGACAGTCCTACCAGTACATTCGTAGGCACTGCCCCTACTACTCAGCCTACCAAAGTGCAAGGCTAAACATTAAAATAACTTAATCCGCTATGGCTATCCCATAACTAGCACATGTGGTTGTACTGTTTAAACATGAGAATATGGCACTGAGTTCGGTCCTTAATTGACCCGGGCAAACACTCCCCCTATCGGTGTGCAACTACTCCATATGCACACCACTTGCCGCCCAAGTCTAAATTCAGGTTTTTCACCATTTTTAGTTCACAAATAACCAGAGGCTTCACCTCTGTCCAGAAGTCATAAAATTCCTATTTTCAAATGTATATAGTGATCACTGTAATATTTAGCACGTTACTAAGCATGGCTAAGCATAAGCAAGTGTATTGACTTGATACAGACCCCCATGAGTACAAACCAAGTACTTTAATCAAGCCTAAGGTTACAAACATCAAGGATACAAGTTCTAAAGGTTGATCATGCAACAATTTGGTTATAACTACCAATTTCCACAATTTAAATACCGATAGTTGCAAATACGCATGCAATTTTACAAAACAACACATTTCATTCCCCAAAACATAGGATTCAATTTGTTCAAGGAGGAGGGGAGAAACTTGCCTTACTCTTGAGTACCCGGACTCCAACTATTTCACTCCTTCACCGATATCGAATTCATTCTCTAAAAGGAAATAACGTACGATCGAATAAATAGCAAATAATGCAGAAAATATGAAATGCTCTAATATGCATGATATTTATGCCTTAGGTTGCTACTGGTCTAAAGTGAATTTAGGTGAAGGAATTTCTATTTTATCACGTTCTGTTTGAGAGTTATGAATTTTACGAGTTCTATACGAAAATACGTCCGAACACGATTTAAGGTCAAAGTTGAAGTTATTCTGATATGTGTGAGATTTATACAGTGACTAGGTACTGGTTTTATGAAATTATTTTTATCTTTGCACTTGCCATTTGTGAGATATGATTTTTACGATTTTTATGTGTCCTTTTAGTAGTATAAAATGTACTGATTATGTGTGGCCTAATTCTGTGCAAACTGAGTTCATAAATGGAAAGTATACATTTTTATAAGAATTACAAAATTGGTTTGACATTTTTCTGAGTTATAATGGATTTCTTATGAATTTTCTAGTTAAAAGTCCCATTTTCACTCTTTATTTACTCTTATAAATTTTTTTGGCAGATTTTCTGTACAGATTGTGCTACTGTTTAATTTACCAGATTGTAGAGAATAAAATTACAGAACCAGCAAAACTGGTTTTACTTAATTTGGAGTTGTAATGAGTTTTCTATGATTTTCCCAAGTTAAATCCATTATCAATGTAATAGAAAAGCATTTATTCATCTCTTTTAGTTTTTGGATTTTATAAAGGATGGGCCCACATGTCAAAGAGACAGGGCAGGGCAGGCGTGCGCTGAAACAATAGATCGGACCGTCCGACCTCGGTTCGGACCATCCAGCCAGGCGAAACAGAGGAGCGCGGCCGACAATAGAACGGACCGTCCGATCTCGGTTCGGACCGTCCGGCCAGGCGAAACAGAGGAGGACTGAGCCGGCGAGCTTCTCGGCGGCGGCGACGGTGATGGCGGTGTCGGCTGCAGTTGGGGCCAAAAGAGAAAATGCAGAGGAGACCAATGCGAAGCCTTCGGTGGTGGTCTCGTCACCGGCGGTGGCCGGAATCGACGGCAAAGGCGGCGGTCTCTTTCGGCATGTATATGGAATGCATATGGATGTCATGTTACAAGTTAAAGCGAAGCATGCATGCGGTAGCGGAGGTGCCAGGGATGCTCACTGAGGGTGTTGCGTAGCTCGGCGAAGCTGGAACGGCGACAGTTGCTCCGGGAGAGGTCCAACGGCGGCGGAGTGCCTCGGGTGAACGGCGACGGCCGGATCGTGGTAAGAGAGAGAGCAAGAAGGGGGCACGGTGGCCGGCGGAGAGGAAGAAGACGTGGTTCTACAGTCTCGGGACTCAGCTGCCTCTAGTGTTCGGTTCTTGAGCTCGTCCTGGGCTGGTGATACTGCTGGCCAAGATTCAGCTCCAATCTTGCTTCGGTTAGGGAGAACGCGTGCATGCCACGGCGGCGGTCGCCGGAGCCGAGTGCTCACTACGGCGTCTTCAACCTAGGAGACAGGAGGAGTTGAGGGGAAAAATGGATCAGGTATCCAGAGGCAATCACGTTCCCAAGTCTCAGCTGCAGGGAGGCTCACCGGAGAAGGACAGCGGCCGTCGGGATCTCGCCGGTGCTGAGGAAGAAGGCGGTGTTTTCAGAGCTGTGGTGGTTTTCGCCTCGGTCTTTCCGTGGAGGAGTGAGAGAGAATGGCGAGGAGTGCTAAATGGCGAGATGGCTCGGGTTGCAGTCGACTTGGCCGAGGAGAAGGAGGAGGGCGCGCTGGCACCGCTCTGTGAGCGCATCGCCGGTGGCCTGGCGCGTGTCCGCGAGCGTGGCAACGAGGTTCTGTAGGTGGGGCCGGGTTGGAAGGGTGTCTGTGGCTGACAGATGGGACCCACAATGGCCGGGACCCATCGACAGTGGCAGAATAGAGAGAGCATCTTCTAGAGAGAGTGTTTAATGAAGTGGTTGAGAAGACCACTTGAACTGGCATTTTGACTGAGGCACAGTGTCGGTAAAACCATGGAAAAAATTACTGTGAGCAGTGAGTGGTAATGGCTAGCTCTGTGCCAAAATTCAGAGTTGTGGGACTTGTGGATTTCTCTGGAGAAAATGGCAAAGTTTGGCCGAAAAGCATTTTCTGCTGTGCACTAGTCTGAGTCAGTGAGCTTTGTCCTATTATCTCATGTTCAAGTTTTGTGAAGATTGTACTGGAATTTTTACTGTAATTGGTTCACAATATAATCCAGGTTCTGGTAAGATTTGGTGAGAATGTGATCGATGGATTAATTCTGGCAAAAGTGTCAAGTAGGCTGTCTGCAGGTGCAAGTTTTTCTGTATTGCTGAATTAAGAGTATTTATTTGAGACACTTATTGAATTCATAAAATTTGGTAAAAATTACTGGAGATAGAGAAGAATGTGATTAACTTGCTGACCAAATTTTGTTGCTAGAAGTGATCTGGTTTATTTTTGGGGGATTCGCAAAGTAAGGTTGTGGATCCAGTTTTTCTGAAGTTTCATTTATTTCTCCAGTGCCTTGATCTTATCATTTGATGTGTTTTCTTTGGGAGATAAATTAAACCAAAAATTACTGGTGGTAGGGTTCTTGTTGGCACACACTTTGGAAAGAGAGATCTGTCCAATTATTCTTCATTTTCATTTGGTGAATTTTAGAAGTATACCTATTCATCTTTAGCTAGCTTCCTAGTCTAGCTGATTTGAGGGATTTTATTGAAGTATTTATTGAAATGATAAGGTTACAGAAAATTTACAGTGGATTAATTATGTGGGATAGTATTTACAGGAATTTTTCTATGATTTTAAGTTAGACCTATTCTCCTTAGAAATTATTTAGGCTATACAAATGTATATGCATCCTATTGTGGAAATGCACTTTAAGATCCAAAAACAATCCAGAAAAAGGTATGCACATGAAATGGTAATAATTTATTTATCTTTATACTTTATGTCAAACTTTTATCTATACATATTTAGTCATATTACATTTTCTGTTTATCGTGAGCTAACTCCTAAAATCTTTATGCACTCCTGAGATATTTTAACTTGGTCAAAACCTATTATCGTTGCTCCCTAGTTTGGAAACTATAGGATTTTACTCTCGAGGTCCTTTTTGTTAATTTGTTTTGGTTAGAATTTCGAAAGTCGAAATTCTGGTATGTTACATATTAATTATTTTAAACTTGAAAAATAGATTAATATGATTATTTTTTAGAATCTTTTATATAGAAAATTTTTAAAAAACACATCATTTAGTAGTTTGAGAAGCGTGCTCATGGAGAATGACTAAGTAGCCAAGCCAAACCTCACCGTAGAACATAGCCAAAGAGGAACCGGAAGGGGTACGGAAAAAAAACAGATTGTGCTTAGATAGAAACAACCAATCATGTTCTGAAAATGATATATTTGGTCGTTGCTTGGTTGGGTTGGAAGGCTTGTTTAGGAGTAAGTGGTAGTGTTTAGTCTTCTGGAGGAAGTTGGACCTATAAGGATGTGTTTGGTTTGAGAACGAAGTGGGATGAGTTAGATCCATTTCAGTTTTTTGGGATAGGATGGTTCTAGTTTTCGTTTGGTTAAAGGGATAAAATGAACCTTATTTTTTATTTGGTTGGAGGGATGGAATGATGCTAGGATGGATCCATCTGGTCTGACCGCCTACCTCCACCCGGTCGGACCGACGGTGCCTAGACGACCAGACCGGTCTGGTCAAGTACCGCCAGACAGTTCTAGTGGGAGTGGTGGTCGGACCGTCTACCTCCACCTGGTCGGACCAGTGAGGTGGGTCAGCGCGGTCCGACCGTTTTTCCCGAATCAGCTTGCCTTGAATATTAGTAAAATATTCCCTATTGGGTCCATCCTAACCCAATAAACCTACAAACCAAACAAGTGTGAAGTAAAATGGCTCTATCCTAATCCAACAAATCCATCCAATCAAACACATCTAAGAAAACTGGCAATGCCAGCATGTTTACTCTGCTTGTTAGTTTTTTAGCTTGTGTGTCACTTTTGTACGCATTCTGTTTCTTTTGCCTTTCTCCCAAAAGCCAGGTAATGAAAATGCCTGATTTCGAAAAAAGAAAAGTCCAATTTGCATTGTCTGAGACCTACCTTTTCCATCTAGTACAAACTGTGCACTAATCGCAGTTCTGTTGGATCGTTTATTTGGTCGATCATTGTCATTAAACGCCGAGAAATAAAGCAGAAATAACGCTGCTGCTTTATTTTCATCGAGTATCAATAATGCCAAGCGGCAGTACTCGCTCATACGGAGTAAGTCATAACACCGAACTTTCCAAGTGGCTGATGGACTCCATCAGGACATTCGCCGGTACAGCCTTGGTGACCGCAAGATTGTCAATGGCCGGCAACAGAAACGACGGTGCCACTGCCCACGACGCAACCGCAATAAACTTGTGTTATCGCGTCGACATATCAACGGCATTTTCCTGTCGCGGATTACACGGTGTTCGTTCCAGCTTATACGGCAGCTTATTTCTCCTTTTCCACACGCACGTTTCTTAAAACGATAAATGGTGTATTTTTTATAAAAATTTTCTATATGAAAGTAGCTAAAAATAAATAGATCTATTTTTCAAATTTTTAATAGTAAATACTTAATTAATCATATACTAATAATATTTCTTATTTTGCGTACCGGTTTATTTAAGCTTCTAAGAAGCACTGCCGAATGGTGTGTAACAATTGTTTGGGGGCTACTTTTGTAGTTAAGTGAGCCCAGCCTGTGTAGAGTTTCTCATAATGGGCTTTGGTTTTACCCGATTAATGGGACGGTCCAAATAGGCCCATATGTTTCTGGCTAAGCGGACGGGACGGTCTCTGCGACCTCAGGGCGAGGAGTCGACGGCCGCACCCCATCCGCCGCTCTCCGTCGCGCGCGCGGCTGCCGTTGCTATGCTCCTCCCGCCACGCCTCTCCCTCCTCCGAGCCGTCGCGCCGCACCCCGTCTCGCGACCGCGCGCCTCGCTCCCTGTCTGCCGCACGCTCTCTGCGGCGGCCGGTGCGGCGGCGGGGACCCCATCATCCGGCGGCGATGCGGCGCCCCCGCCGCCCCCGCCGACGCCGCGAGGCGGGTCCAAGGGCGGGAGTAAGGGCGCGCCGCCCAGGGGGTCGTCCTTGAGCGCCGCGCTGTTCTTCCCGCCCGGGGTGGAGCGGGACGCGGCGGTGGCGGCGGAGATGGTGATACCGGCGTCGAACATCGTGGTGGGGCCCTACGCCGGGGACTCGCGGGTGAAGGAGGCAGAGTTCGTCAAGAGCAGCGCGCGCGCGCGGGACTGCCCCAAGGACGACCGCCCCGAGTTCGCCGTGCTGGGGCGCTCCAACGTCGGCAAGTCCTCGCTCATCAACGCCCTTATCCGCCGCAAGGAAGCCGCGCTCACCTCCAAGAAGCCTGGTGATCTTAATGAATTCCTTTAAGCCTCCTTCTGTTCTTGCATGTTTATTTCGTGGTCTAATATCCTAGTGATGTTCATAATTTGAAGATGCTATTTCTTATCTAGCTCTGAGGCAGACTCGTAACACCCAAGCGAGTTTAGTGATGTTGTAGATTCAGTGCGAGGCCTCTAGCTTTCAGATACATTCATTTGTCTGGCACATGTACTTTGTTACTGTTACTGCTCCAATTTTGAGGCGAAACTCGATATTGCCGCAAACTTTATAAATCTATTGATTTAGCTGTTTTATGTAGGAAAATTTGGTCTTTGTGCACCCTTCAGAACCGAATATAGGATTTTGCAACTTGTTTATCTTGCTAACCTATTCGTTGCCTAGGAGGTCTTAACTTTGTAAAATGCTACCCTTCAGAACCGAACTGATTTCTTGGTTTTATGGTTTGCTCCATCTAACTATATGCTATTTAATTTTGTATCAAGCTTCATGAATCTATTAGTATATTACCAATACGTGAGAAAAGAGGCAATGCTCTCAAGTTCAAAATATTACCATATAAATTGCTGAAGAAAAGGCATATGCACTCAGTTGGTTGTGGACGGTTGAAGTCATAGCAGTGTAGACCAACGAGAGATATATTAGGGTTCTTTTAGGTGTATCAGGAATTTCTTAGTATTTTAAGATTTCAACATACACAATATAGCTCCATAACAAATGATGTATATAATGCATCTAGCTGCGCGATTGCACAAGGATTCAGATAGTGTAATTTGGTGTGACAAAATCGGCATGTCCTTATCTTCTGCAGTTTGTTGAAATGTGTACTTCTGTTGTTATATGGAACATCGTATGCTTTTGCAGGGAAGACCCAGACGATTAATCACTTCTTGGTTAACAAAAGTTGGTACCTTGTGGATTTGCCTGGTTACGGGTATGTTGATGTTCTACCGTCAATTCATCGTAACTTACTAATTTCTAGGGTGCATCACGATCACACATGCCATTGAAAAATCACCACTTTAGAGATGTACCATCGAGTCGAGTGGTTCACTTTATTGATGTGAACCAAGACAATTCAGTGGTACATTTCTAAAGTGGTGATCTTTGGATGGTATAGATTCAATTATTCCCTTCTCTTTGGCCGTAGTTTCTCTTTTTGCATGCCAGTATCTGACATTCTAGCAGTGAGCACATTCTGTACGAAATAAGAACTTTATAATGGAATTCAAAAGTCAACTACTGTTGCTTTTCCATTCCCATTGGGACACAACCCCAGCATACTGTTGGAACTTATGTGGCGTCTGGATTCTGGATAATCAAGTCTGTTCACGAATGTAGGTTTGCGGCTGCATCTCAATCAGCTCGAATGGATTGGTCTTCATTTACCAAGGGTTACTTCCTGAACAGAGATACCTTGGTTGGTGTACTGCTCCTTGTTGATGCCAGTATTCCACCTCAGAAAATTGACCTAGACTGTGCCAATTGGCTTGGTCGTAACAATGTAAGGTAACATAAGCAGGTTTTGCCCAGTGCTGAAATCTAATAGCTTATCTTTTATGTTCTCCAACTACATTCTTACGGCTGACTTATCTGTTGTTTTGGTGTTTCAGATTGGATTGACCTTTGTGTTCACAAAGTGTGATAAATCCAAGAAAGGTAAAGGCGGCCGGCCTGAGGAGAACATCAAAGCATTCCAGGAGACTATCAGTTCCCTGTACCCAGAGCCTCCTCCGTGGATCATGACGAGTAGCGTTACTGGATTAGGCCGTGATGGGCTGCTCCTCCACATGTCGCAGCTGAGGAATTTCTGGGACAGTGAAGCAACCATGATTCCATGATTCGCTTTAGAAGAGGGTCGAGCGAACCACAAACCACGAGTCGCCGATATATCTTGATTCATGTGAGCTTCTAGTCCAGTCCGTTTCACTTTTGATGTATAGTGGGGTACTGAGAGAGGCTTTGCGTATGGAGCTTGTTGTAATTTCCCTTGTCTGGTGTACCATACAGTTTGTGGTTGCCTTATCTCTCTATCTTAAATTGATTCATACCTGGGTTAATTAAGTTTGTTTCATAATTTCTGAATGCAAACATTACGGCGTAGTTTCTGCGGCGGCAGGGAGCGATCTGGAACTAGACAGCAATTATGGTGAAGGCAGTCCAGGAAATTCAATGTACTGTAAGCATTCAATGGCACGAAACTTATTGCCAAAATTCCACTAGTACTGTGCATTTCATACATTTTATTGCCCGACCAGACAGACTGCTGGCCTAGATGGTTTTACACTTTCATGATAGTAGTAGCAGCAAGCACTGCTAGTAATTTTGATGATGTAAATCTAGATTCCACCGGCGGTTACTGTGCACTGCGCAGATGTCTCGGCCTTACTGTCCTTTGCATGGGATGATCGCTTTCGCTTTGATAAGAGTTTGCTTGATTGACCAGCCCTGTCTGCTGAGACTATGAGAGGGTTTATAGGCCCCACGGGGAAGACGGGCAGAGAAAACAGAAAGGCAGCCATGCATGCACGTACAGAAATTGTTTCGCTTTCACCGGGGCTGCGCGTGCCGCTCCCCGAACCCCGCTTGCCTGCCTCTCGCCGGTGGGTCATATGTCCACATATGACAAGCTAGTGCATAAGACCAAATGTTTTACATGGTACGTTTGGTTGATGGAAGTTTTTAGGAGGTTTTGGAAGTTTGGGGGACGAGTCTATTTATGTTTTTATTTGGTTAGGAGATGTGAGAGTTTTAATGGGACAGGAATGGAGAATTAAGGAATTAACTTCCTACTTTTTAATACCTGGCCAGGTATTCCTCCTTCTATTTGTCTAGACAAATCCCAACCTTCTATTTTTACTTTAAAATAATTCTACTAATTTTCATCACCTCTGCCAAACAAGATATTGGGACAAAGATTAAATTTTCATGCTAATCTCACCACCAATTTACTAGTCTAAACTTTTAATCCTTTTCCCTCGAGTTGCTAAACAGACACACAATGTAACACATTGCTCCCCTAATGCTTGATTGACCGATACTAAGTTAAATTAGCTATTTCTGCGTGTCATACTATGACTGAACTCGTTGATGTTGTTTTGGGGTTTTGGTTGAAACAGCGGGCGTCCGGAGTCCCGGACACGAACGCTGAAAAGGCCGGGAGGGTATGCTTTGCATGCTTACGTCCCGTGATGTGATCGAGTTGGCTCCTTCCGCGGCGAGGTTGCCAGGCAGGATATTGGTAAAATTTTCGAACCGATTGACGCCGTTTTTCGGATTTTACCGACTGTTTTTTGTTTTTTTGGTACCGGTGTGTTTTTCGTTTTCTGTTGATACCGGGGTCTCGGAACGGTATCGAAAATGGATTCAGTAGTTTCCCGATCGTTTCCGAAATTTATCGTATTTATTCAGAAATTTACCGAAGTTTACCGTATTTATTTAGAAATTTACCGATGGTACTAATTCGGTAAAGGGTCTAACATTGTCACATTGTTATATTGTCATCGCTTTTATATGTTGTTATGTTGGATAATTTTTGATATTGCTTTCTGTGATTGATGATTATTATATGACATCATTATTATTATGTTTAGTGATTATGTGAGTTACTCTACATATCACATGTGAGGTAAAGTTATTTTCGATCTGAATTTATAGATGTCCGACCGATATCCATGAATTTCCGACCGAACAACTCCGTTTCTAATGTTTCCGAATTTTTCGAAGCCGTTTCTATTTCCGACATTACCGTTTCTGATTCTGAGTACAAAATATAAAAATGAAAATGATTTAAGGATTTTTTTAATCATTTTTGACCGTTTTCAGCTCGAGAGCAGGAGACTGATCAGAATGCCTGGCAAAGCTTCGCTTAGCTTGCGCGCTTGCCACTCTGGGGTCAATGAAACCACCCCATGTCCCGCTGCCGCTACGCTTGGGGGCAGCCAGTCATTTGCCCCACCTCGTCCCCCTCCTCGCTGGGCCCTGTCCTGAAGGGCCCACCGAACAGTGACTGCATGTGAGCGTATGTCACCGCTGCTGCTATATACCACCATGGTATACCGAGGCCCGGGGCTGGAGTAAATGGCCGCTGCGTACAACATCACGAAAATCTGTAGCAGTAGCAGCACGCGACGCGGATCGATCACCAGATGCGCGCGGCAAGAGCCCAGAATGCCCATCAGCGCATCAGGTCTCTCTCCTCTGCCACGAGTGAGTGACAGCTCGATCGCATGCATCGGCGTGTAAGCGAAAGAGGAAGGGTTGCATGCAGAGAACCGATCCATCAGACCAAAGTCCACGGCCACAGGGAAATGCCAATGAATTCGCATCTGCCACCGCTCGATCGCTTCAGGTTTTCGCACCGGTCGATCGATCTCCCGATCGGTCGATAGCACGAGGCATACGTACGGACGACTCTCGTGGATCGCTTGCACTGCGACTGCATGCTTCCGTCTCCTCACCTGACGTTACCATGACCATACGCACGTACGTTCACTTTAAAGAGTATGAGACAAAATCCCTGAGATGGGTTCAAGCTGATAATGACATGCATCCTCCATTCGTCGATCCTCACTGCAGCTTGCACTTGAAAGTTGAAACGGCGAAGCCTGTCTGTCTAAAAATAATAGTATCGACAAGCTCACAACGAGGTTAGCTGGTTCGGGACAGCAGCTCATGTGATTTCTACCGGCGAACGGAGAGGGCGGGGCAGGGGAACTGACGACGACGCCGGAAATTTCAAAACCAACAACTTTCCTCTGCGTCCATGTTTCTTTCCGCAGCTGAGAGCGAGCGAGCAACTGAGCAAGCCGGGCCAGCCGGCAGAAAATTTTCCTTCACAACACCTCACCAGCATTCATTGCACATGGAACTAGCCAGCATCGATCGATCAACCGTTAGTGACGAGGCTGCAGCTAGCGGCAGCACTGCAGCGTACAGCCGATCGATCATGGGGCCCGTCCAACATCGCGAATGCATGCGACGGCCAGTGCAGCGATGCAGCGTTCGTCCCATGCGTTCACCCGCCAGCGCCAACCCTTCCGGCGACCTCTGCCCCCAGGCAAAAAAATGTACCCAAATATCATGCTGCGTCTCTACGTGTACACGGACACCGGCACTACAATCTGGTGCCCCGTACGTGTACAAGTTGCGCCCGGCACAGTGTCGCCACGAATAGGTCAATCAGTGAGTAGATAGTCCATCGGCGGGAGGCAGGCACGCATGCTGGTGGTCCTGCCCCGATCCAGCCTTTGTGCGATCATCTCATCTCACCTCGCGCGAGGTGAGGCGCCCACGCCACATGGTTGGGCTGGCCGGCGCGCTCGGCCACCTTTCTCGCGAGGCGAGACCTGAATGGCGTGTGGAAAAGGGACGGACGGGTGGGGTGGGTTGGGTTGTGCGTGTGCGTGTGCGTGTGCGCGCGAGGCATAGGGAGGCGTATGTCACGTCGTGGATCATGGCAAAAGCAGGAGAGACCGACGAGGCATGCATGGTGCGCTCACTTCACTTCCTCATCCTTCCAGGTCAATTGGGCAGCACACAACAGTTGAGAAGCAGCTCTCACTCCGGCTGCAGTGATGAGAGAGACCGCGAGCGAGCCTCTCTCTCCCTCTCCCATCATCTACTTTACTAGTACTACGATGGACTGGCCACATAAAGGGGAAAAAAAGGCTGACCATAGCCTAACTCCTGATCATAGATGAATGACCCTATGCTAGGCGCTGCCATGGCTTTATCTGTTCTTGCTGATGACTAGGGAGTGGATGTGAGAGAATGGACGACCGGTATTTTTATTTTTTCTGAAAGATTAGATACTACAGTACCCTGATGTGAAATATACAAAGACCTGCTTTCTGGTGAGGATGTTAGTACTGCCTGTCATAGCAGTAGTTGTTACCCTGGCAAATGAATGTTTCTGAGATCTGAGTTGTTGTCAACCTTGACTGGCAATGCTCGACTATTTGCTGAATCATTAGAAAAGAATTTAAACCTAATTCTCTATTTTCTCCCTTTTTAAGGATAGTGAGTGGCTAAATCTAGCAAGACTAATTGATTGACTGATTATGCATTCTAGTCTCTAGATTCAAACTGGGCCATCTGATAATACTTGTTAAATAGGGTATGTTGGCGTTGCAAATAGACCATAAGTACTTGTGGCACCAGCACAAGTTGACACGGGACCTCGTCTTTCTACTGTTTCAGTTTCAGCACAAGGAGCACCTCCTGAAGCTTTTCAGTATATGCTACAGGGCAAAGGCTGCCTTCAAATTTTAACTGGACAACCAAAGAAATAAAATATGATGCAAAGAGTTCTAAAATTTTCTGAGATTTGGCCTATGGCAATGTGTATTTCAATTATGAAGCAACAGTACTGTATACAATTCTACCCAGTTTATACCTTCAATTACACCGAAGATGAGAAAAGGAAGAACATCTACAGCCCTGAAAGACCCACATTGCCGAAAATCTAAAATAGCAGACTTCTTGCTTAATTTTCTACTACTAATGGCAAAACTGGCTGTACTTACCACCTCCCAGCCTCAAGTGCTTATTGAGCTGACCAAAATCCTCATCAATTTGCATGTACATCCCACCTGCTGGCCACTGAATTGGCTGTGCGTATGTGGCATTTTGAATGCTGCAATATGCTTCCTCTTGCTGGACACCGATATCATGGCCACAGGTCTCACAATCTACTCATCCAACCTTATGCCATCAGATATGACACGGCAAATTCCACATAACCGCAAAGTTTATCTATACATAGATGTTGTCGACTGCCGATTGCCAATTGCATCCAATTCTTCAGATTATGTGAGACCCAACAGGTGAACCATTCGCCATCGAACCAAATCACAAGCGGAACAGCACAATTCCAAACTCCAATCACTGGATTGTCTTTGTGAGCTTGCACTTGGAGATGAATACCGTAGATGTGCAATTCATGGTGCACAGCTTGAGCAGTTCGGACGCTTGTTGCTTCAGCTCTGGTCCGCACCCACTCTGTATGACCAGGAGAAGCTTGGCCCCCAGCCCCGCATCTAGAGCAGCGGGTGCACACTCTTCAGGCGCCATCCTACACACCACCCACAACATGGACAATGCTCGCCGTGTGCATGCCTCTGACACCCTCATCAACAATCTCACAGCATTGGTGATTGTTCTGGGGCAGTCCTTCAGTGCTGTCCGACCCTCCGCAACTGCAGCAAGTGCATCCAAGATATCCAACGCTGGCTCTACAGAATCTGTTGGCAGCTCGGGCAGCAATTCTACTAGTTGCGGCACCGCACCAATGCTAACAATCAAACTTCTTGCTGGCTTGTGCACTGCGCATATCGAATTGAGCAGCTCAAGGCCCGCAGCCACACCATCCGGATGTCGCTTGTCTCGAACGAGGCGCATGACACCAACCAACAGGCTCAGGCTGGCTACGGTGTCCGGCCGGAAGCCTTTCTCCTCCATGAGTATGCGGATGAGGCGGACACAGTTGATCTTGGTGTTGACCGCACCTTCATTGAGCATGTCCACCAAGAGCGACACCTTCGCCGGCTGCATCAATGCGGCCTTGGCGTCGGCGTCGAGTGGCACGCCGCTCACAAGAATGGCGACCGCCTCGGACCCCACGGCGTGTGAGGTGAATGGGCCGAGAAGGGAGGTCAACAGCCCGACGCCGCCGGCCTCAGCGATGGCCTTGGTCACGGACTGGTGGGTGGCGGCGAGGGAGCGGAGCTCCCGGAGCGCGGCTACCCTGGCCTGCCCCTTGAGCGGCTGCCTCTTCGGCACGGCCGTGCCGCGGAGTCCGTGGACGAGCTCCGCGGCGCGGCCGTGGAAGTCGGCGGAGCGCTTCTTGAAGCGGGTGTAGCGGCGGGAGAACCAGGCGGCGATGAGCTGGCGGAGCGTGGTGTTGGGGATGGGCGTGACGTCCCAGAGCTCCTGCATCGTGGTTGGGCATGTCCGGTGGCCGAGGGCCAGCCACCGCGAGATGTTGGCGCTCTCGTACGTCTGCCCGGTGCAGAGCGTCACCGGATCCACCATGGGCTCGAGCGAGATCGGGCAGATGAACACCGCCGGCACCGCCTCATCCCCTCCCCCGTCCCCCGCCGCGTCCAGCTCGTCCATCATCTTCCTCAGCTCCACCGGCTGCTTCCCTCCGTCCCCCGCCGCCGCGTCCCCGAGCTCAGGCGCCCCACCCAGGATGCCGTCCTTGAGCGCCGTGTCGATGTCGAGCACCTGCCCGCCGCAGGGCAGCTCCTGGTACTGCGGCATTGTGGCGGAGACCTCTCTCCCTCACCTCCGCCCACCTCCTCCACGCGCGCACGCGGCCGGCCGGACGGCGAGGCCCTTTTACCAGCGCACAGGCCTCGGGGGAGACGGAATGATGGCGCGAATCATGGGGCGACTTATCGCCATCATCACCATCTTGCTTTCCTCCCTCCCTTAGCTTTCCCTCTTTCTTGACCTGTTGCTTTTCTTGGAATTTTGGGTTCCTGCAGCTAGCTACGAGTCAAAAGGAGAGAGAGCAAGCGAACAAGAAGCTGGAGCTGAAGAAACCTTCGGGTTTCTCAAGATTGGGAGGCGGGTTGCGGCGAGACACAGAGATATGGAAGAAGATCTGAGAGAATGGGAGGGGAGGGGAGGGGAGGGGAGGAAGGGGGAGAGGGATGTGAGAGTGGTGGCGTGGACAGAAACTGAAAAATTGTGAGATCTAGTCCAAGCTAAGCTAGAGTGGGTGGAGAAGAGAGCAAGGCAGGTCTATGTGTTTTGTGACCTTGTGAGGGTGTGTGTATGTGTGAGCAAGAATATCCTGACGGAATTATTATTTGAGCTTTTTTTTTTCTTTTGGTGGGTTTAGGTTGTGAGGACTGAGGGGATTGGATTAGATGAGTGGGGACCAGACATTGCCACAGTCACTGACAACCGGCCTGTGGGGTGGGCCCACAGCTGGCCTTTCTTCCCATGTTTTTAATTTTTTATTCATGCAGACTGGCATTAGATTAATTTTGCATTTTATTTTCTTCTTTTCACTGCTACTACTCCACTACTAGGAAATTGGTTTATGTCAAAGAGCGACAGCAAAAAGAAGTTGGAGTAGAATCTACCAGTAGACAATGTTTGAAACTGACTATTAAGCGAATTACTGATAAGTATTATCTAGTTAACTATAGAGATAAATTAAATATTTTAAAAAATAAAGTTCACAAATTTAAAACAAGTGGTCTAAGCAATTACAGTAGAAGAAATATTTTTAAGAAGCATATTTATAGAAGGTTAGTGTAAATAATTAATTTTAATAATCTGGTAAATAATGTGAAAACAATAGTGCCTGCTTGATGTGATTTTCATTCCCATTCCTGCGTGACGGGCTCCATGTGTTTCCTTTTTTTTACACTTACACGGATTTTATTTTTTTAATCTGTTTTACCTCTCGGAAAATGGAAAATGGGAGTAGTGCAGGGAATGCAGACGGAAGCGAGCGTGATGCCGTGATGTGTACTGTACTATTGGTCTCGGCACGCGGACCGCACGTGCGGTGAGATCACCATCACCGAAGCAAACAGGCTAACAGCCTCCTCGTGGCACGCGACCCTCACGTTACGTTACCGGAGGTGGTGCCCGGCCCTCTTTGACCGTTCCGCCCTCCCTGGGGCTCTCTGACGCGCATTGATCGCTGCAGATCAGTTTTTAAAGTTTCAAACCCTAGCCAATCCCTCACTCCTAAGCAAATGCGTGCGAATCACTGGAGCAGCCGAGTTAAACTTCAGTACTGTAGCATACTAGCAGCCAGTAGCAGCAGTATGGTTATCAGTTTTCACAGTGTTCATCCTGTTCTCTTTGGTTTCGAGCGCCTATAATGGAAGTGATATCATATTATATCCCTCCCAAAACGCTTTGAGAATGCTCAGGTGTACTAGGATTATTAGAGGAAGTGATGCTGATTTGAATTTTAAAGTCTAGGAGGAAACCGATCTAGACACATGCTAGGAAAGAAGAAAAAGATGTTACAATCGGATAGGGGGAGAGAAAAGTTGGCAAAACATCACACGTGCATTGATGCCAGGTTGGAGGCCTCTTTCTCGCTGAAGGACGTCTTAATTAAGTGGATCCGCTAGACCATGACCATGACCTAGACCACGAGAGGACAGATTTTCTCTCAAGCGAAAGAAAGAGATAACGAGGGAGGAAAACAAAAGGAGAAAGAGGAAAACGTAAAGGCGAAAGTCGGTAACAGTATGCAATAACAGTAAAGCCGAACCGGACATGTCCAAAGCAAGCTCTCATGGCTTTGAAAATGCGCTCCTTGACCGGCCGCACGCAGAACGGAAGGCGCGACGCGCTGTGCACAGCTGCTCGATACGACGCCCCTCCCGTCGGATCAGCAGGTACAGAAAATTAAACGCCACGATCTCAACGCCCAGCTGCCACACGATGCAATGCAAAGTTCGTACTCCATGCGTACCTGCACTGCAGATTACCCGGGTCAAAGGGCGAATCGAAGCGATCGATCGGATGCATTAATGCCACAGGGTACTTAGATACTTTTAAGACCCAAATTTTTTCTAAATATAGCTATCTAGAATTATAAAAATTAAAATTTTATACTTATTTTTTTATCGTACCTCTAACCATTCTTGTCACTTCAATTAGAATAGACCTCATATATCTCACTTAGCCTTAAATTATAATAAAAAATATTTTTTATCTTATATCTTAATTCTTAATATTTTAAAAGCTTAATAGATGACTATGTATTTTGAAATAGAGAGAGTAGCAACCATGTCTACTGAAGCCAGGAGTCGATGGAGACGCGTCGTCGCCCAGGTGAGTCAAATCCCGTCCGTAAAAACGATCACTGTGGTCGCACAGCCGCCCAAACTACCGCCCCCGGCCGCTTGCTGCGCCCTAGTATACTCGCGACGCGAGGCGCGCGCGCGGGGTCGTTTCCGCGGTGCAGCGAGCGAGGCATGGAAAAAGGCCGAGATGACGGTAGCCGCGACGGGAGGGCAGGACGGACGGCGCACGCACGACAGCGCATGCGCGTGCCGTGGGCTGGCGAACGGACGGACGGATGGACTGACAGGCTGACTGACCCAACGTGCGAGCGCATGGTGGGGAGCGCCCCGTTTTGCCCGACTAGGGCTTCGTTCGAAAGGGCTGGCTTAGCTTATTCCTGACACATAAAACAATAAGTCATTAGTATATAGTTAATTAAATTTTAATTATTATAAATTTGAAAAATAAATTTATTTAATTTTTAAAGTAACTTCTATATAGAAAATTTTCGTACGAGTTTAAAAAACATGTTAATAAAAATTAAGGAAGTAGTCAAGTCTATAAACGATTTAGAACATAGCCTAGATAAAGAGCAACCACCCTGCGCGTGTTGGTGCCATGAGCGCCTTGCATGCATGGTCTTGACGTGACAACGTAATGCTAGTAGTCGTACTAATACTAGTACGGTGCAAGGAGCAACGAGCCGCGATTGGAATAATGGAATTAGAGGGTGTAGAGAAACACGTTTACTTGCAATGCATAATCACAGTACGAATAAGGGAGTGTCGTTTTTCTTATGAAATTGGCTTATAAGTTACACGTAAAACAAGAAACGTTATTAATACAAATTAGTTAAGTATTAGCTATTACAAACTTAAAAAATAGATCTATTTGATTTTTTTAATATGTTTTTATATAGAAAATTTTTATAAAAAACACACCATTTTACATTTCGAAAAGAGTGCTAACGGAAAACGAGTAAATAAGCAAAAGACACAAGCACAAACAAACACTACCAAAATAAAACTGGCTTGAATCACCCAAAACAGAAAACACTTTAACCTGAATCATACAACTGGAATTTATACTAAACGGCACCGTGCCGCGCGCCGAACCAGTGGTGAATTCAAGTTGCATGAACCTGCTTGGGAGAGCATGAGTATGCATCCGCCTTGAACCCAATCTTTCAGGTTTGTGTCAGCATCCACGTGCATCTAAAACCGCCCTTACGGTTATCGGGACGATCCAGCATTATAAAACTGTCAAAAGTTTGTGCGTTGCACGCATTGCTAATTAAGCCGGTCTATCCCTCAGAGGGCAGAAAGCGAGCATCTTATAAAAAAAACCTGGCTAAAATAGTGCAACTAGTACTATCTGTACCTAAATATAAGTTATTTTTAAAACAGTATCATGTCAAATATTTTTACCTTTGATCATTAATAATAAAAAACAATATTATTAGATTTATTAATTAAATAAACTATTATAATATAGAACTCTTTTATTTAAAATAATTTATTTTTATAAATGGTATTATGACAATAATACGTCAAAAAATATATCTAAGTCTAAAAATACATTTGTAGACGGATAAAGTAGTAACTACTCCAGCACTAAGCACAAGGAGGAGAACAACAGCCATAAACAATCAGCGAAGCATCAGACAGGCGGGGTCGCTTTCCCCCTCGACGAGATAGCCAGCCCGCACCGGCATCCGCGCGAACAGCAATAACTTAACCGCTGCGTTCACCGCCATCACGCGACGCGAGCGAGGTGTGGGACGCGACGCTGATCCAAAGTCCAAACCCCCAGTTCGGACCGCTTTAATAACTAATCAAACGATCAATCTAATCCGGACGGACGGGGGCGACACCAGGACAGGGGCACAGGGAGTGTGGTCTGCGGCGCTGGGGCTCACGAGACGGACGGGGCCGCGGAACCGTAGCGCGTGGCGTCGCATGCACGGGGGGTCGCCGTGTGCAGTGTGCCGCGCGGGGCTGAGGTCTCTGGTCTGACCGGTCAATGTGGTCCAGGGTGGAGGTGGGGGGTGCGGCCAGCGAGCGAGCCATGCCAATGTGCCATGGGCGGATAGCAGAGGCAGAGGGGAGGGGGCGCGGCACGCAGACGCATCAGCAAATCGAGGAGGGCATTTCTTGGTGCTGCCAACTACCTTTGCTAGCTGCCTCCTCCTCCTCGCTTTGACCGTGACCTCACCAGCGTTTGATCGATCTGTTGCACTTCGCTTTCTCAAGGACCAGTGCTGGTCGGGTTTTGTAGACAGCAACGCTTTCGCTTCTTTTATTTTTCTTCTTTTCTTTTCTCAGTGACTAACGCTTAACAGGATTGGATGTGGAGAGAGAGAGACGAGAGTAATAGTGGTAGTAGAGGTGGGTGGTGGTGAAGAGACGAACTGACGGAGTGGATGTGGATCCGTTTGATTTGTTCCCTTGCCCTGCCGGTAGGGGACTCGTTTGGCTGGTATGGATCCCACGGTCTTGGGGCTATACGATACAAGAAATTCCCTGGCTATGGACCATGGTGGAAAATATATGTGCATCAGGTGCCACCGAATTGATCGGTGGAAAAACACGGACTTGGTCAACATATGCACACCAAATTCCCCTTCCGGTCTTTGACATTGTCCGAAGGAAATCTGAAATGACTAGTAGTGAGAGTTCTGTGTGTTACTGTAGAACTTCTCTATAATAAAATAGAAAACATTAGGTCTAAAATATATTTTATTGGTTGTGTATATGTACCGGCACTATTCTAAATTTGTATATTATTTTAATCTTAGATGCGATTGGCATTTGGATGATTTAAATACATCTTGCAACTCTTTTTAAAAACATAGAAAAAATTCAATAATTAATGGATATATGGGTAATGTATTTTTTGGTGCTTGCTTCGGTTGAGTTAGGTCGTTAGAAAGAAAGAAAGACGGTTGATATTCATCACTCCCATGCTAATAAACTCAGATCTGCTATGAAAACATATAAACTAAATCATAGTTAGCGCTTGAGAATTAACTGAAAATACTATATCCATATGAAGAATGGTTATGTTGAAAAAAGTAATGCTCATTTAAACACATAAGTATGCACTATGTTACTAAGAGTTGGGAAGCGAAAGGATGACCAATCAATTATTGAATTAGATGTGTAATAAGTAACTTTTTAATTCAATGGCTGCTATCTTTATACTAATACATCTAATGGTAAAAAATTGCTAAGGATATGACTCTATACATGTCTTTTATAGGAGTTAATGTTTTTTAGTGGGTACCAACTAAAAGAATAGATATGTTTAAATACAGTAGGTGACACAACGGACGGAGACACAAAGGTTCTACAGAAATGAACAACCTAAAACATATGCACACAATGACCGTAACGAAAAACAAAGATAACTTAGCGGTCATTTATACCGAACAAAATCTCAAGAAAATCAAAGGTCCAGGCGTCCAGCTAACTCCACTGTACTGATCAGCAGAAGATCCAGTTGCTTTGAAACCGTGGAAGTGGCGGAAAAGAGCCAAACCAACGACAGGACTTGGAACCACACAGGCATCCGGGCCCATTCACCACCCTCCGATTGGTTGGACCCGGATGGCCTAGCGCCATCAACTTCACTGCGCACAGGGCCAATGGGCCCGAAAGATGCCTATCAAAAGGGGTCCGCGGGATAATGGTGGTCCTCGCTGGAGTAGCTGCTAGCGTCTCGTCGCGAAATCGTTTCACAAGACGTACGACGAGCGCTCGCAAAACCGCGACCTGTCGTGTTCGTGCGCTACAGGGACATCTCCTTTGGTAGACGACTCGAAGCGGCGCATCTGACAGTTTCATGTGGGGTTAGTGTTCGTTGCTTCGTCCAAGTGATGATTTCTAAACTTGTGCAAGGAGCGTGTGTGTAAGATTCTATGACCATGTACCAAGATTCTAGATGGGCAGCCCATGTCACTAGAGTATTTGTTAGGGACACGACGCTAGTGGAGAGTATTTGGTAGATTCTAAATTATGTTCGGCTGTGATCTTTCTTGGGCTGACGAAGCGAACTAGGCTGCTGTTGGGCCGGAAAGCCCAATTATATTGTAGAACCACTACGGAACAGGATCCAGTCATGGGGAAATATATATACTCAGATCCGTTTCTCTCCCATTTTTTCCATCTTCCTCCCCGAGCCTGTCTTCCTCTCCGTGATTTCGCCCACTCAACGGCGGTTCTCCTGCGAGATCCTCCGCCTCGGCCGCTCCCTTCGCCATCCTTCTCCTCCCTCCCTCGACTCCTTGACTGTCATCCCCAACGCCGACGAGCAGCGACAGCGATGTGGAGCACGAAGAGGCAGTCATAGGGTGGTGGTCGTGCGAGGGAGGGGTCGGCAGCAAGGAGAGCTCCTAGGACGTTGAGGTCCTCGAGCTGCGCTGTGCGGAAGAAGTTAGCTCCTCGCATGGTGTGGACGCAGTTAACACCATGACCCATGGCACAGCTCCCCTAGCTCCCCCACTGGCTGCCACGGCGAACTGTTACTGATATGCCCTAGAGGCAACATGGAGATGTTAAATATATCACATGCTATGTTTATAATATATTGATTTGTTTCTTAAAATAGACACTATCATTATTGATCAATGAGTATGTGACTTATTCATGAGACTCTTAATGTCAAATGTTGCTATTTCTAAATGATCCCTGATCATATATCATATGAGGAACAAATATGATTCTAATATCAGCATATGTATTGATTGATGATCATGTCTTATGGATCATGGTATGGAGATACCAAATCGATAATATGGACATATGTTAGTGAACATATGTTGGATAGACCCACCATGAGATACTGCAGAGATTTCATGTGTCATCAGTTAGTCTCAAGTAGTGTTTATGTAGAGTCCTTAGACTTGAGATCATCATGGTTCCCAACATACGTAGTAGCTTATTTTGGGACTACTAAACACTACTCCGTAACTGGGTAGTCATAAAAGTAGTCTTCGGGTTTGCTATGAAACATGTAGTGGGATATGAATGATCAAGATAGAATTTGCCCCTCCTTATGGGAGAGATATCTCTGGGCCCCTCGATGTAATGGATTATGGAAGTGCATGGCCATGCTACGGTGATTGAGGTGTCAATCACAAGTTTGTAATCCATCACAGGATCGAGAGAGTGATTGAGCTATTAAGAGGATGACACAAGTCTCGCCTTGAGCTCAATCGATATCGTGAGGCAAAGGGATTTGTACATAAGGACATTACAGGTTCAGCCGATATGATCTTTACGTATATCTTGGGGCTAATATGCCTTGCTAGAGGCCGCTATTAACAGGGTGACCAGAAAGGCGTTTCTGGGTCGCGACAAAATATACGTGAACCTACAGGGTCGCACACTTAATAGGTTGGAACACTTATTCGAATGTGATTCGAATATGGGCTCGATTCGGATAGAGATCCGAGTAGACTCTTACTGGGCCTCGGTCCACGAGGCCCGAGTAAGGAGGTCTATATATAGGGAGGCGAGGGGCTGAGGAGTTTCACGTGTGTTTTCTGTTAGCCTCGAGCAAAACCCTAGCCACCACCTTCCGAGCCAAACCCTAGCCGCTCACGAGTGCTAGTACACTCGCGATCGGTGTTCCAGCCCCGGACGTGTGGATACCTGTAGAGGCGCTGCTCGTTGAGGCGTTGATCGGCCGGAGATCGACTACTTCCACTACTAACTCGACGCGTGCGTGGTTGGACCGGCTTCTCCAACTCTTCTTCCGCTGCACTGCGCGTCTAGTGGTAACGATCCATGATCCCTTCTTTCGCATGATGTCCTGGTGTGCGCGGTAGAAATTTTTATTTTCTGCTATCGTAGCCTACGCGTACTCCTTCAGTGGTATCGGAGCCATCTTGCGTAGATTGCGATCTGGATCATCGCATATGTTGATATGCGGGAGCGGTAGATTAGATCTATTGCAGTCTAGATTAGTCGGTTCATGTGATGGATCGATGAAGGCACGGGTTGATAAGATCAATCCATGGATAGGGGTTAGATAAGGTGCGGATTATAACACTATTAGCGCCCTGGAGATTGTCTCGGATCGGAATAAGGAGGTTATGCCGAATGCTAATAGGTTATGAATAGGGATAGATGAGGCGTAGATCATAAGACTACTGGCGCCCTGGAGATTGTCTCGGATCGGCATAAGGTGGTTATGCCGAATGCTAGTAGCTTATGGATTTGATAGCCCTGGGACAGTGGTAACACTATTAGCGCCCTAGAGATTGTCTCGGATCGGCATAAGGTGGTTATGCCGAATGCTAATAGGTTACGGATCTGATAGCCCTGAGCCAATGGAAAAACTAGAGTCCTGGAGATTGTCTCGGATCGGCATAAGGAGGTTATGCCGAATAGTTTTTCCACAGCGATTTCATAGATCGGCATAAGGACCGCCGTGCGAACCCTGCGAACCCCCCTTGTATAGCGTTATAAGTTCACATCGTTAAGTAGAATGCGATTCTACGTCTAACTTGTTTTTGCAGGGAATGATGTGAATTAGTATGGCCCTATAGCTTATTTGGAATGTATGAGATGTATATGATGCATGTAACATTCGTTCATGACTTGTGTGTCATGATTTTTCAGCTTTTGTTAGCTGTCTTAATTGTATTTAACGACCTGCGTGTCGACCTTAGTGCTTGAATTCATTCTTGTAATCTTCAATTGCTAGCTATTATAGATAGTAGCCTAGACTTGAGGTTACAAGTTTTCAAGCATAATGACCCAAAGCAGAGATGTGGAGGATGAAGATCATCTACACGTAAATGGAGATGGGGATCACCATCCTTTTGGGCCATACTAATTCTATCTTACTCTTATGCCATTATATATGTGATATGTTGCTATGGTAGGATAGAGTCCCTCATGATAAAAATTAGGTGTTTATGCCCTTCCATATGTTGCACCAAAAGATAATGATCACCATATTGTAGGCCTACCAAAGTAGGGTGCAATTGGTTATCATCATTATTTGGGGTAGATGTCGGGCATCTACATGCGGAAGCATTTGGTTTACTTAACAAGGTCATCAAAACAGTTTATGGATCTTGGGGCACAGGTTGGGGCCGGGGCATAGTGATGCCACCCAACAAGCAAGAGTCACATAGAGATGTGATTAGCAAGGTGTTGCTTACCCATGTCACCAGTTTCCTAGCCGTGATGCCAAAGCTCACTAGGAATTAGTGAAATGAGGATCTTGACCCACTATGTAACTTAGAGGGAGTTTTGTTGCAAAACACATAGTGGGAGTCTTTTGTTAAATAGTTTAATAAAAGATGAATATAAACATAGTGCTAAACTTTGCATATTCTTATGTTGTAGATCATGTCAGCTAACGCAGCATCCAGTTCTTTTAATTTGCGATCTGTTCTTGAGAAAGAAAAACTCAATCGAACGAACTTTATGGATTGGTATCGCAACTTGAGAATTGTTCTCAAGCAAGAGCGCAAGGAGTATGTCCTTAAGACTCCTTTTCCTGAGAACTTGCCTACAAATGCTTCTGTGGCTGCACGGAGAGCTTATGAGAAGCATACGAATGATTCCCTTGTTGTGAGTTGTCTCATGCTTGCCACAATGTCCTCTGAGCTTCAGAAGCAATATGAGAATACAAATGCCTACAATATCATTGTGGGGTTGCGTGGTATGTTTGAGAACCAAGCAAGGGCTGAGAGGTTCAACACTTCAAAGTCCTTGTTTGCGTGCAAGCTTGCGGAAGGGAATCCCGTCAGCCCTCATGTGATTAAGATGATTGGCTACATTGAGAATCTGTAAAAGCTTGGTTTTTCCCTTAGCCAAGAGTTGGCTACTGATGTGATTCTCCAGTCGCTCCCTCCGATTTTTGAGCCATTCATACTGAACTATCACATGAACAACATGGACAAGACCTTGACTGAGTTGCATGGGATGCTTAAAACTGCCGAGGAAACTATTAAGAAAAGCACTAGTCATGTGATGATGATGCAGAAAGACAAGGGCAAGCCCAATGTCAAGAAATGCGCGGTCAAGAGAAAGTTAACTCCCGATGAGATCGCGAGCAGAACCAAGGCCAAGCAAGATAAGAAGGGCGCTGCTCCTGACGCAGTTTGCTTTTACTGCAAGGAATCAGGACATTGGAAGAGGAACTGCCCAAAGTACTTGGAGGATCTTAAGAAGAAGGGAAGTGCGACTTCCACTTCAGGTATAAATGTTATAGAGATCAATCTTGCTACTTCATCTACTGATTTTTGGGTATTTGATACCGGATCGGTTGCTCACATATGCAAATCGTTGCAGGGCCTAACAAGAAGTAGGAGTTTGAGAAGGAGCGAAGTGGATCTTCGCGTTGGCAATGGAGCAAGAGTTGCTGCGGTTGCTATTGGCACCATGCCATTGTCTTTGTCTTCAGGATTAGTTTTGGAATTGAATAATTGTTATTGTGTTCCATCTCTTTGTAAGAACGTTATTTCTGCTTCATATTTGCAAGCAGAAGGTTATGACTTTAGATCTGTGGACAATGGTTGTTCTCTTTATTTCAAAGATATATTCTATTGTCATACTGCTATTGTGAATGGGTTATACATTCTAAATCTTGAAGGGACACCGGTCTATAACATTAATACAAAGAGGCAACGTCCTAATGATTTGAATCCCACGTTTATCTGGCATTGTCGCTTGGGTCACATAAATGAGAAACGCATAGAGAGGCTCCATAGAGATGGTCTTCTACACTCATTTGATTTTGAATCATTTGAGACATGTGAATCTTGTTTACTTGGCAAGATGACAAGGGCACCTTTCACCGGTCAAGGTGAAATGGCAAGTGACTTATTGGCACTCGTACATACTAATGTATGTGGACCAATGAGTTCAACAACCAAGGGTGGTATTGGGTACTTCATAACTTTTACTGATGACTTTAGTAGATATGGGTATGTGTACCTAATGAAACATAAGTCTGAATCCTTTGAAAAGTTCAAGGAATTCCAAAATGAAGTACAAAATCATTTAGGTAAAACAATCAAGTTTCTACGATCTGATCGTGGAGGCGAGCATTTGAGCCACGAGTTTGGCAATCATCTGAAGGATTGTGAAATTGTTCCACAGTTGACTCCACCAGGAACACCTCAGTGGAATGGGGTATCTGAATGGAGAAATCGCACTTTATTAGATATGGTGCGATCCATGATGAGCCAAAGTGATCTTCCATTGTCCTTTTAGAGATACGCTCTTGAAACAGCCGCGTTCACACTAAACAGAGTTCCATCAAAGTCAGTAGAAAAGACACCATATGAGATGTGGACAGGACAACGTCCTAGCTTGTCTTTCCTTAAGATTTGGGGATACGAGGCTTATGTAAAACGTTTGCAATCCGATAAGCTCACTCCTAAGTCTGACAAATGCTTCTTTGTCGGGTATCCTAAGGAAACAAAAGGATATTACTTCTATAATCAACATGAAGGCAAAGTGTTTGTCGCCCGACATGGTGTCTTCTTAGAGAAAGAGTTTCTCTCTAGAAGGGATAGTGGGAGGACCGTGCAACTCGAAGAAATTCAAGAAACACCTGAAAATGTTTCAGCTCCTATAGAACCACAACAGGATGAACAAAGTGTTGAAGCACCTGTTGTAGACACACCGGCACCACGTAGGTCAGAGAGGTCACGTCGTGCATCTGAGAGGTACATGTTCTTGACTACTCAACATAGGGACATATTGTTGTTAGACAACGATGAGCCTAAGACCTATGAAGAAGTGATGGTGGGACCAGACTCTGAGAAATGGCTTGAAGCCATGAGATCCGAAATTGAATCCATGCATAGTAATCAAGTTTGGAACTTGGTTGATCCACCTGATGGTGTTAAAACCATTGAGTGTAAATGGGTTTTCAAGAAAAAGATAGACATGGATGGAAATGTTCACATCTATAAGGCACGATTGGTGGCAAAAGGTTTCAAACAAATTCAAGGTATTGATTATGATGAAACTTTTTCGTCCGTCGCAATGCTAAAGTCTATTCGGATCATTCTAGCGATTGCTGCATATTTCGACTATGAGATATGGCAAATGGATGTCAAAACTGCTTTCCTTAATGGAAATCTGAGTGAGGATGTGTACATGACACAACCCACGGGTTTTATCGATCCACAATCAGCTAGAAAGATATGCAAGCTGCAAAAATCCATTTATGGATTAAAGCAGGCGTCTCGGAGTTGGAATATTCGTTTTGATGAAGTGATCAAAGGGTTTGGTTTCATCAAGAACGAAGAAGAGCCTTGTGTTTATAAAAAGGCTAGTGGGAGCGCACTTGTATTTCTGATTTTATATGTGGACGATATATTACTAATCGAAAATGACATTCCTATGCTCGAATCTGTTAAGTCTTCATTGAAAAATAGTTTATCTATGAAAGACTTAGGAGAGGCGGCATATATTCTGGGCATCAAGATCTATAGAGATAGATCAAGAAGGCTAATTGGATTATGTCAAGACACATACATTGACAAGGTGTTGAAAAGGTTCAACATGCAGGACTCTAAGAAAGGTTTCCTACCTATGTCACATGGTATAAATCTTAGCAAGAGTCGGTGTCCTAGTACACCTGATGAGCGGGATAAGATGAATGCGATCCCATATGCTTCGGCCATTGGGTCCATTATGTATGCCATGCTTTGTACACGTCCAGACGTCTCGTACGCTTTAAGTGCTACGAGTAGATACCAGTCGGATCTAGGTGAAGGTCATTGGATTGCTATAAAGAATATCTTGAAGTACTTGAGAAGAACTAAAGATATGTTCCTTGTCTATGGAGGTGAAGAAGAGCTCGTTGTAAATGGTTACACTGATGCTAGCTTCCAAACTGACAAAGACGATTTCAGATCACAATCTGAATTTGTGTTCTGCCTAAATGGCGGTGCGGTGAGCTGGAAAAGTTCCAAGCAGGAGACGGTTGCTGATTCTACAACGGAAGCCGAGTACATTGCAGCTTCTGAAGCTGCTAAAGAAGCTGTTTGGATCAAGAAATTTGTTTCCGAGCTTGGTGTGATGACTAGTGCCTTCAGTCCGATGGACCTCTACTGTGATAATAGTGGGGCCATTGCGCAAGCCAAGGAGCCTAGATCTCACCAAAAGTCCAAGCACATTTTACGGCGTTTTCATCTCATCCGCGAGATAGTGGAGAGAGGCGATGTAAAGATATGCAAAGTACAAACGGATTTGAACATTGCAGATCCGTTGACAAAGCCGCTTCCCCAGCCAAAGCATGAGGCTCACATTAGGGCAATGGGTATTAGATACCTACATGGTTGACTCTAGTGCAAGTAGGAGACTATTAGTGATATGCCCTAGAGGCAACATGGAGATGTTAAATATATCACATGTTATGTTTATAATATATTGATTTGTTCCTTGAAATAGACACTATCATTATTGATCAATGAGTATATGACTTATTCATGAGACTCTTAATGTCAAATGTTGCTATTTCTAAATGATCCCTGATCATATATCATATGAGGAACAAATATGATTCTAATATCAGCATATGTATTGATTGATGATCATGTCTTATGGATCATGGTATGGAGATACCAAACCGATAATATGGACATATGTTAGTGAACATATGTTGGATAGACCCGCCATGAGATACTGCAGAGATTTCATGTGTCATCAGTTAGTTTCAAGTAGTGTTTATGTAGAGTCCTTAGACTTGAGATCATCATGGTTCCCAACATACGTAGTAGCTTATTTTGGGACTACTAAACACTACTCCGTAACTGGGTAGTCATAAAAGTAGTCTTCGGGTTTGCTATGAAACATGTAGTGGGATATGAATGATCAAGATAGAATTTGCCCCTCCTTATGGGAGAGATATCTCTGGGCCCCTCGATGTAATAGATTATGGAAGTGCATGGCCATGCTACGGTGATTGAGGTGTCAATCACAAGTTTGTAATCCATCACAGGATCGAGAGAGTGATTGAGCTATTAAGAGGATGACACAAGTCTCGCCTTGAGCTCAATCGATATCGTGAGGCAAAGGGATTTGTACATAAGGACATTACAGGTTCAGCCGATATGATCTTTACGTATATCTTGGGGCTAATATGCCTTGCTAGAGGCCGCTATTAACAGGGTGACCAGAAAGGCGTTTCTGGGTCGCGACAAAATATACGTGAACCTACAGGGTCGCACACTTAATGGGTTGGAACACTTATTCGAATGTGATTCGAATATGGGCTCGATTCGGATAGAGATCCGAGTAGACTTTTACTGGGCCTCGGTCCACGAGGCCCGAGTAAGGAGGTCTATATATAGGGAGGCGAGGGGCTGAGGAGTTTCACGTGTGTTTTCTGTTAGCCTCGAGCAAAACGCTAGCCGCTACCTTCCGAGCCAAACCCTAGCCGCTCACGAGTGCTAGTACACTCGCGATCGGTGTTCCAGCTCCGGACGTGTGGATACCCGTAGAGGCGCTGCTCGTTGCGGCGTTGATCGGCCGGAGATCGACTACTTCCACTACTACCTCGACGCGCGCGTGGTTGGACCGGCTTCTCCAACTCTTCTTCCGCTGCACTGCGTGTCTAGTGGTAACGATCCATGATCCCTTCTTTCGCATGATGTCATGGTGTGCGCGGTAGAAATTTTTATTTTCTGCTATCTTAGCCTACGCGTACTCCTTCAACGACGACGACGATTCCACCCTCTGCCGGTGAAGTGGGTCGAGGTGGGTGCGTTGAGAGGGAGGAAGGCAGTGGTGGGTGCACAGTGTGGTTCTTACCAGCAACGCCAACCAAGTAGGTACCTCGCCGGTGATGGTGCCTCCAACTTCATCATTGTCGCACTTCGGATCTTGTCTTGTCTTCGGATGGATAGATAGATGAGTTGTTAGGAGTTTTTTTGTGGCACCGAAGATGATACTTACATGTACCATGTACCAGACATGATATTTATGTGTATCACAGATCACATGATACCTAGTTATCATATATGATACTGAGATGCCAAGTCTGATACTCAGAGTTGTTACGAGTTTTTATGAGGTATCGGAGATGATAATTATATATACCAGGCACGATACCTATGTGTATCACAGATGATACCTAGGTATCATGTATGATACCAAGATACCAAGTATGATACTTAGGCATCAAATCTGATACCTTGATCAGGGTACTGATGTCAGCATCATAAAAAATCCTGTTGCCTCGATGGGATCCCGTCCTATAGTTGCCCTCATTATATTAGCCTATTTGTCGAGACACTGTTTAAGCCTCTTCTTTTGGATGACAAGAATACTAGGCATGTGTTGCCTTGGATTAATGCATTTTGAACCGTAACAAATTTTTCATACTTCCAATGGAACTTTGAAAGCTTTGGCCTTTGCTACCTGACCAAGGATCAACCTATTTCGTGCGCGCTATCAAGCGAAGTGGCAAATACCTTACCCACTTATCCCTCTCACCCGATTCACACGATTTCACCGCAAACTCTCGTCCTCTCGCTCCTAGGTTGACACTCCCAAGTCGATGAGGTACGGCGGTAGGCGAGCCACCACTCCCTAGACATCAGTGAGCGGGGGTGGCTCACTCTATCCCTCTTCTTCCTCCCCGATGATCCCCGATTCTCCTTGTTCCCTATCCACAGCGAGACATCATGTGTGTCGCCAAGGCTAACCGGATAGACCTCGCTATCAACTTCAACGCGACGCAGCAGGTAAGCCACCGCCGCCGCCCTAGACACCGGCGTGCCCTTCTTCCTCCTCCTGGCATCCATCTCACCCTATGTCTCTTCCTCCTTCTCAATGAACCTCGATTCCCCTTCTTCCTCCCCCGATGAGACATCGGTGTCGCGGGAGAGCCATGGACGGGATACAGGTAGGCTGCCCTCAGTTGCAAATTTGAGACTTTTTGTAGGAAGTTTGTCATCTGAGTTGAAAGTTTTGAGGTTACGAGTTGAAACTTTTCAGAGATTTGGGAGAAAAGTTTCTGAGTTTCTAGTTGAAAGTTTCGGACTATGAATTTGAAGTTTTATAAATCAAGTTAAAAGTTTCAGATTATGGAATAAAAGTTTTGCAAATCGGATTGGAGATTTTTAACCATAAGTAGAAAGTTTGAGGATCTATGTTAAAGTTTGAGATTGGAAGCAGAATTACTTAGGCGTGCGTATTAGAAGGGTGAAGCGTGTGGCATTGGGAGAAAATTGAAAATGCCCATACATGTCTAAACCCGTCCGACTCCCTGGGCTGATTTGGAGAAGGGCGTGAGCACTGCTTGCTCTCCCTGCGTGCGTGTGTAGTAGATTTTCCGCCTGACCAAACCCCCCTGTCTTTCCATAGTTTTGGCAAGATTTTATATGGTAACAAACTAAAATGTCCTACCTTTGCACGGATCAGTAATGACAAAATTATAAATTCAAAATTATTCGGACAAGACAAGATTTTCTCTTTTCTGGTGGAGCTCTATGCTGACAGCTACCTCCTGTATCTCAGCAACTACTTTCTTGAGGGCAAGATCATCGCTGAAGAAGCCAGTGTGACAAACACCTGGCAACCTGACCACCTTCAAGATTTGGCCTTCCACTCCAGACCACTCCTTCTCAGTAGCCACTAGGCTCACCATGTTCATGTCCCCGTCGCCGTCGCCGTACACCACCTCCGGCGTGCCCTCGAACCCGTCTTCCCCGTAGACGAACGTCTCCGGCGTCATGACACCGACGCCGTACATGCTCGTCACCGGCACCATCGGCGGCGGCAGCGCCTGCCACATCGGCAGCACCCGTGTCACGTACGGGCTGACCCCTTCGGTGAAGCCGATGGCGTCGAGGAACTCGACGATGTTGTTGGCGGAGTACGTCGAGTTCTTGGTCACCACCACCGGCCGGTCCCCGAACACCATCGGCGTGGGCAGGCGCCAGAGCGCGCTCTGCTGGCTGCGCGCCAGCCTTGCCCTCGCCGGCCGCGCGACGTTGGGGAGGCCGGAGCCCGCGCCGGAGGAGAGCATGTTCATCCCTCCGCGAAGCCACCGAGCGCAGCCGCAAGGAAGACGGCGTGCTTGACGAAGCGCCGGCGCCAGGCGAGCGGGCGGGCGAGGAGGAACTGGTACGTGAGCGCGCAGCCGTAGCTGTGCGCCACCACGACGGCAGGCCGTCCCTCGTTGCGCCGGCTCGCCCTCTCGATGAGGCGCGCGAGGCGGCCGAAGTAGCGGGCGCCCTCCGCCGACGGGTGGCCGTGCGGCGCCACCGCGTAGCGAAAGTCGTAGGGCGCGGCGAAGAGGCTCTCGCCGTCGCGGTAGCCCATCGCCTCCAGCTGCCGCACCAGTGGGTCCCACCTGCCAGTCAGACAAGAAAAACACCTGGTCAGCACAGGCATTCATACACGTACGTAGGAGTAAGATTGTACGACGAGGGACAGACGGGCACCTGTGGCCACCCTCACTGTCACTCACCCAATCAAGGCGCGCGTGGAGGCGAAGGAGGGGACCCTGGTGACGACGCCGGCGGCGTTGCGGTAGTCGTCAGCGACGGCATCGTAGACGAGGCTCATCTGCTCGGCGAGGCAGGGGGCCTGGCTGGGGTCGCGCGTCGCCGCGTGGTTCGGCCACAGCTCGAACCACCCCTCCCCCTCCCGCGCGCCGCAGAGAGGCGCCGCCGGCTCGTACGTGGCAGTCAGCCGCGCGTCGAGCCGGTTGGACCCGTACCCCGGCACGAGCACGATCGGATGCATATCGTCGCCGCCGTCGCCGCCGCTGCAGCGGCCACGCGTCGGCAGCGCCAGGAGCACGGCCACGGCGACGAGCCGGAGGAGATCCATGGTTGCGTGACTGCGTGCGTTGATGCGAGACGAGGTGCAGGCCACCTACAGCAATTATAGTGGCAGCTGTCTTGGGGTCTCGACATGTCAAAGTTTTCATCACGATCAACGTCACGGCCTAGCGGGCAGTCGGTACGCCAAAAAAATCTCGTCGCTTCTTCTTCGAGATCTAGCGGTTTGTGGTAGGCAATTGACAATCGTGTCTCAATCGGAGTCGGGCCGGCACATGATCCTGGCACGATGGTGGCAATGGGCAGGTGCGGATCCAACAGGAATTTTTTTGATTTTTAGATTTATTTATTAAAAGATTTGCAAAAATAGATTTTTGTTTCAAAAAATTGCAAAAATAGACTCCCGCCGCCCTCTGGGAAAAATCGCCCTCCCAGAGGGCGATTTTATGACGTGACTGACGGCCGTTGGCCCCCCCGCCGACGGCCGTCAGCCATTTTGCAGGCGGCCCAGGGCGGCAAGGGGGCCGCCTGCAAAATGCGCCCGGGGGCCTGCCATTTTACAGGCGGCCCCCTTGCCGCCCTCTGGGAGGGCGGTTTTTAGCTTGCGCCCAACTAGAGGGCGGTATTTAGCGTTAATATAGTCCGGACCGTCCGGACCGTCCGGATCTTATCCGGACAGTCTGGACCAATATTCCGAAAAAAAAAGAAAAAAATTGATTTAAAAAAATTAATTTTCGAAATCAATTTTTATGTGACTACCGGCTGCCGTCACTATTTCCTAGGCGCATACTGTCGCCGCTCCCTGGACGTGCCATCCTCACACAGTAGTTGCATCGCTAGTTGGATATCAATAGGTTTGTATGATAGTTAATGTGTGTTTAGTTGTCACCGCTTGGAATGTACTTTCGTCGTGAAGTTGACACTCGAAAATTCATATTTTTGATCAGATTCGTCAGAAACGTAGATCGTGAGGAATACGTTGTTTGATCGATGAGCGTAAATGAAGTAAAGTGGTTTCATCAGGAAACGTAGAATTAATAAAACATTATATACAACAGACAAACTATTACAGACACAAAGTATTACGGGCCCGGACCGTAACCTCTAGGCCTCTTCGACTTCCTACCCTGCGCTCGCACCTGTCCCTGGGAGTACGTCAACCGGTCTGGTGGTACAGCACGGCCAGCGCGGGTCATCTGCACGGGTGTGGCAACTGGTGGGTCCTGTGTCTGTGGTGGCGGAGCTCCTTCGAGCTGCGAGGCAGCTAGTATCTCATGGATCTCGTCGCCCTCGTCCTCGTCCTCTAAATCGTCCCCCTCGAAAGGACTCGGTGCCCAACCGCTGCCGCGTGCGCCCTGCGTGGAGGAGCCAGCGCCAGCAAACATCGATGGCGCTGTAGAGTGGAACAATGTACACCAAATTATTGATTATTGCAAATCGAAATTTTGCAAGAGAAAAGTAAACTTTGATATAACCTGAAGGACCTCCTGTGGTGGCACCGGGGGCACTTGTCATGCCCAGCTGCACGTGTGGTCGTGTGTGGTACACTCCATGCGTCGACGTGCTAGCTCCAGAGGGATGTAGGTACGGTGTGTAGCGAAGGCTGCAGGGGAAGCATATTGATGTACAACGGTGCATGTCATACAAGGAAACATATTATGAACGGCAAGGTTAGTTTAGAATTTACCTCTGGAGGGGGCCAGATGGCTGACTGGAAACCCTGTGGGCGCACTCCTGCTCCTCGTCCTGTTCCTGCTGGCCGTGGCTGCTGCTGCTGTGTATATAGACGGGAGGTACCGCCGTCAGCCGCGCGACAAGTGAGCGCACGAAGCACTATGTGCAACGCCTGACGAATCCTCCGAAGGTCGTCCTCTGCTCGTCCGCAGTCAGCACGATCCTAGTGTCCAACCGTCCGAACGCCGCGTTGACATCACCCTGAATCTGTCGCGCTGCGTCGGCCTATTACAAATGTTGACTTGATTATGTGTTAGAACCGTGGCTACCTAGAAAGGGAATGACAAAGTGCAAAGATAAAGTGACTTACCGCGCGAAAGTAGTCCTGGTCACGGTGTGTAGGATACGTGTCCGTCGTAGCAGCGACGTGTGGCTGTGGATCACCTGGGGTGAACGTTACGCGTATGCGGGTCCGAGGTTGGTACCACCTGAGGTATGCTAGGTAATGCTCCTCAGTGTGTGCACGGAACTCGTCGACGACATCCTCCGTCGCCAACAACCAGTCCTCCACATACGGCTGCAGTCGGGGATACCACTGAGCGCCAGCTGCCTGTCCCCTACGATTATACCTATTTGCAGAGAGTGCATTAGAGTACATTAAAGAGTGGTAGTACTAAACAAAGATCGCAGTTGTACTTACCGGTGCACATCGCGCGGCACAACGACCTCTATGGGCATAGGGAAGACCTGACGTAGGCCGAACTGTCGCATCACGCGCTGTGGACAGTGGGGCTTGACGAAGATGTCGAACACCAACGGCACTTTCGTCAACCAGTACGCCTGGTCGCGCGTGCAAAGAGAACAGAGTCCGAGCGGTGCACGGGCTGCGATGGCCTGTGGACTATAGGGCTCCCAGACGACGTCGCTGGGCAGCAGGCGGTCCAACTCCATAACGAACTCGGAGTAGGCCCTCCTAACCTGGTTGTGGGCGTAACGACGCTGCAAAATAAGAAAAGATTACACGTCATTGTTTGTGCATAAGTGGTAAACATAGAATTTCACATTACGTACCTCACGGCGACACCATACCGTCCCCATAGTCGGGCGGTCCTCGGGCCACTGCCCGTACAAGCCTCCAGGGCCGCCCCCGTAGGCAGAGAGCTGAATGAAAGGACGGCCTATCGCGAAACGCTCTGCTGCCCATAGCTGCAGAAGGAGAGGGCAACCGGCGAGAATCGCACCTGGATCGGTCTTCGTGCACGCGTCACAAAGAGCACGGTATGTCGCCGCTAGCACAGCAGATCCCCAGCTCCACTGCGGTACGTAGCCGTCCTCGCTGTCGGCGATCGCACGAGCATAGTGGATCAGTCCCTTGTCCACCGCGTGCCCGTGACTGTTGGTGAACATCACCCACCCGAACAGCCACAACAGGTAGGCCTCCATGCTCCGCTGCACCGAGTATTCGTCGGCGTCGTCGTCTAGCTTGTCAGGCTGTAAAGGAAGATCATAGTCAGCATCACTGCTCCTTTATAGGTCGGATGATTGTGAAGCAAATGAATCTGTGACTTACGGTGAACTGTAGCACCCACGCCTGCGAGGGGCCAGCCGTGGTGTAAGACGGTAGCGACCTCGGCATACCAAGCCCAGGTAGACGCTGCACGGCCTCGAACCGAGCAGATATGTCCTGTGCCCAACCGTGCCCCCCGTCAACCGGACCGACTGCGTCCCCTGCGAGGGGAAGTCCCAGCAGGTAGGACACGTCCTGCAGTGTGGGAGTCATCTCGCCACACGGTAGGTGGAACGTGTGGGTCTCCGGTCTCCAGCGATCCACCAGCGCTGCCAGAAGTGACCGGTCAGTTTCCCATCGCCTGGCGGGGTCTCTCTCGTCCGGTGCGGGCTCAACTAGCCTGCACAGCGGAAGAAGTCCAGCCTCACACAACCTGCCAAATATAGAACTGTATTCAATATCGGGGAAAACATAGATATGCACAAATGATGTGAATGAATATTCGTACAGCTCTTACCTCTGACGAAACCGGGGGTCTATCCGCAGGAGCTGACGTGAAGGCCGTGGACGGAAGGTGCCTAGCTGGGCACCCTCGACGGCTGACAGGTAAGACCGATGGGACTGGTCGAGACCCCGGTCGAGCAGCTCTGGTGTAAGGTACGCCATACCTGCATACAAATAGAGAGTTAGCGTAAATTAGTTTTAATGTTTATAGCATTGTTACATGACAATAAAAAATAACAGTACGATACATGTCATTCTACAACAAAGATCAAGTATAGACTTACACTACACCCCAGCACCACCAATTGTTCGAGAACGTCTAAGACGGGGTCGTCTTGAAGTTGTGCCTTCACCCGTAGGACGACTACCATCAACGGCTGAACCTGACAGTCCAGCTTCTGCCGCACTTGGACCGGCTGCATCCTTTGGACATTTCTTATAGGTACGACCTGTTTGGTCACACTTTGAACAACGTTTAAGTCTTCCACCGGCTTCTGACTCATCCATGTCATTACGGATGCGTCTTGTCATGCGGCGACCTTTTTTATTCCTCAATTTTGTTGGGTCAGGAATGTAGATAGCTTGAGGATTCTCCGTAGTAAATGTCCCCGCTATACCGAAACTGTATATCTCTCCACTCCAGGTATTATAGATTGCTTCTTTTCTGAAATAAGGTGAGACAAAATAACGTGCTTCGATTCCACACTCACCGCTCGCGGCAATCACAAGGGAACATGGCTTGTGGAGCAGAGTAGGTTTTCGGCACGAGCACTTGCAGGTCCCGTCTTCTTTGAGCACACACTCCTACACAACTCTTTTGCGGTAGATTCCGCGCATGCCCTTGTCGACACACAATATTTCAAATCTGTGTTCTTGTGTGCCTTGAGGTAGAGCACGATGTCTTCAGGCCTTATTACTTTTATCTTGCAGGTACTTAGTGACCAGCGTTCCAAAGAAAAGATTATTATCCGTCATTGAGGGGCCAACTGCTCTGAACCGATCTCTAAAGTACTTGCATGTGCCATGCAAGATAAATTCAACTATTCCAACAAGTGGGAGCCCTCGAACACCACGCATCACCCAGTTATAGACCTCTGCCAAATTTGTGGTCATTATGCCAAATCGAGAACCATCCTTGTCATACAACAATGCCCATTTCTCCTTTGGCTCATTCTCAATCCACTCTGAAAATTTTCTAACTGAGGATGCATGCCTTCTTCTCATACGAGGTCCATCACTTGATAGAGGTTCAAGAGTTTGTGGAGCCTCATCCCCTCCAATGGTAGCCCTCCTGGACTGCTCATCTGTTTGTTTAGAGGTCAGCTCATCCAACCTCCTCCAAAGCTCATTGAACTTCTTCTCTTGATTCTGGGCGCAAAGCCTCTTGAAAAGATCCATAAGGTGCTTATTTCTAAACTGTCTGTAGAAATTAGCACCCATATGACGCATGCACCATCTGCTTTGAACATCAGACCACCTTGGTGGGTATCCCTTCTCAACACTTCCATCTCTCAGTTCCTCAATTGCACGCAGCAAGCCGGAGTTACGGTCATGTATGAGGCATACATCTGGTCTCATCCGTACAACTGTTGTCTTAACCCTTTCTAGGAACCAATACCAGCTATCAGTGTTCTCACTCTCAACAAAAGCGAAAGCCACCGGTAGAACTTGGTTCTTTTCATCAACTCCAATTGCTGTTAATAGCTGTCCTCTATATTTTCCAGTCAGAAATGTCCCATCGATGCAGAGGATAGGACGACAATGGATAAATGCCTGAATGCAAGCACCTAGTGCAAAGAATACACGTTGCAACACACTTTTATTACCATGGTCAATTGATGGAAAGGCTTTCAGGTCATAGCACGTCTCCGGATTCCTCTGAAGAATACAGCCTAAGAGACGAGGCAAATTATCATAAGATGCTTCAAATGTGCCAAACCTTATCTCTACAACCTTCTGTTTTACCCTCCAAGCCTTATCATAGCTAATTGTATATTTGAATTTCTCTTCAATATGCCTAACAATTGACCTTGGTTCATACCCCAGATTGTTGACAATATGAGAGTACATCTCTGTTGCAACAAATGCAGAGGTCATGTTTCTATGATATTTTTCAACACCTGTCAAGTAACATGAATGCTCCGTCACGATTGAAACTTGCTAATAATCTTTCCATATACCCTTGAATGCGTGCACCCGCCATGGACACCCATCCTTCATGCACTTTACTTCATACACTGATTTGTTTGACTTCACGACCGAGAACTCCCTCTGAAGTGACACCGCCCATTGTTTGACTGCCTCCTTTAAATCTTCTACATATGCGTACTTAGCCCCCTAAATGACCTCATTCTGCTTGTACTCCCACGGCACATGATGCCGCTCGGAGATAGTAAGCGCAGAGAAGTCCTCGTTGCTCCATTCTGCAGGCATCACGTTGTCCTCATCAGACGAGTCATCATACTCTGTATGCTCATTTTCAGAATCTTCTCTATCCATTTCTTGGACGATCGTGTCGATATGTTCTCCCTCATCTGCCACACCTGTTGCCTGTCTATCTTCTTCATTCCCTCCTTCATTCTCTCATTCATTTTCTTCTATTGTTTCACTATCACCTCCCGCCGTACTTGGACCCTCATCATCTTGTACGGGCATTGCACCAGCGTTGTTATCTTTCTCATATATGGACACAAGTATGCCCAGTGGCCAGCCACGTTAAAATGCATTCTCCACATACCATCTCCAAGTGGCAGTGCAATCCACTGGCATCAGTTACCAAAAAAAACCTTCAACTACACGACTGACTACTACATACAAGGTTATTCCGCTGAGCTGAGGGTCCAGTCGAAACCCTCGCATCAGCCAGTTGTATACTGATCCAAAACTTCTCTCAGCTGGCCTATCAATACCCTTAGCCGTTGAACTAAACTCCGACAGATCTACACCGTCTGAACCATATCTCACATTTCCTTGCCCGTGAAATAACTGAAATATCACCTTATTTGACATATCTGTTGATGAAAAATACAGTTAAACTAGGTACCAACATCCTCCTAACATCTAAAACCGTGTATTCCAGATTTTACAAGTAACATCTGTACAAAAAAATAAGTCATCTAACAGATTAACTAAAAACTACAGATCTATATAGTACTATACACGTAACTAGTACATTACTACATCAATTCTTACATACAAATAGAAATTGCAAAGGAACAATGGATTTTACTTGCAGGCAAATCAGCAAACGGGCAGAGCTTCGCTGCTTTCGCCCTCTCAGCTCTCTCCTGTTTTTTTTTTCTAATTTGAGTGAATTTTATGACTTTTTTGAGTCTGGGAGGGGGGTTTTATAGCCGGGGGCTAAAAACCGCCCTCCCATAGGGCGGCAAGGGGGCCGCCTGCAAAAAACCACCCTGCAAATGGGCGACTTTGCAGGCAGCCCCCCTGGAGCCAAAAACCGCCCTTTCAGAGGGCGGTTTTTGGGAGGCCGGGGGGCCGCCTGCAAAATGGCTGACGGCCGTCGGCGGGGGAGCCAACGGCCGTCAGCCACGTCATAAAATCGCTCTCCCAGAGGGCGGCGGGAGTCTATTTTTGAAATTTTTTGAAACAAAAATCTATTTTTGCAAATCTTTTAATAAATAAATCTAAAAATCAAAAAAATTCGATCCAACAGGGGGGACAGAGAGAAGCCACCTCCTATGATCCACCGGCCCATTAGAACTAGCCCGGGGACCAGTTAACCGATAAACCAAAAACCGAACCGGACCGAACCGAATCGAATTAACCGAATAAGTCGGTTAATTCGATTTTCGGTGTTCGGTTCGGTTCTTGTTTTTTGTTTGTTCGGTAGTCGGTTTTCGGTTCGGTTTTTAACGTCTATTAACCGATCTATCGAAAAACCGAACAACTTCAGTACCTCACGGTCTTTTCTAGTTTTCCTTCCCTTCTTCGAGTCTTCGATCTGGATCCAGACCACATCCACCTCCACCGGAGCACCGCTCCACGCGACCACGCCGCCTCCGCCTCCACGCGACCACGCGGCCTCCGCCTCCAATAGCCGGGCCGGGCGCCGCGGCCGCCGCCTCCGCCTCCACGCCGCGCCTCCACGCCGCCGCCGCCTCCTGCTCCTCGCATTGCTGCCTCCACGCCGCCGTCGCCTGACTCGCCTCCACGCCGCCGCTGCCGCCGCCTCCCGCTCCTTGCGCTTGCTGCCTCCACGCCGCCGCTGCCTATGTTAGGAAAATAAACCTGACGCGGGCGCGGGAGCAGCTCCTGGGCGCGGGCGCGGACGCATGCGCGAGGCGCGGGAAAGGGCCCGGGCGCTAACAGCTATCGCTCGCATCATCGCTCGGAGCAGGTCCATGCGATCGCTCGGTTATTTTGGATTAACCGAACCAAATTAACCATAACCGAACTGCTCGGGTATTGGTTTTTTCCCTAGAATTTCGGCTGCCATTTTCCAATAACCGAATTACATTCTAACCGAATTAACCGAACCGTTTAAACCGAATTAACCAAAATCCTAGAGCTAATTAGAACCCCCTTCTAGCACCCCCATTCCAAGTCAAGCTAGAAAGCCTATGCGCTGCTGTTGAAATCCCATACAACACATAAATTGAGCCATCCAATTGCTATTTTTAACAGACGTGGCACGTCGTGCGGTCTCATCGTCTCTCAGGACGGCAGGAAAAACGAACTGCACCACAACTCTAACTTCAACGCTTGCAGATGTTGGCGGTGGCACTTGATGGTTGGTCATAGAACGGCCGGTGTGCGCCGTGAGCCCGTGACAGCCAAAAGCCGATTGGAAGCCGGCAGCAGCCCCTCAGCACATTGCACGACGAGACATTTTCCTTAATCTCTTGTCATTTGTGTACTTTTTAAATAATTACAACCATACAGTACAACATAGCCTACTATAGAAACACAAATTCATGTTGATTATTTTGATATTCGTCACTCATCTATTCATAGAGTTAACATAAATGGTAAAAATGAACATTACACAATTATTTTTCAAGTGATAAAAATAGTACTCATCATTATTACATACTAAAAATGTTATTTATTTGACATAGTTTGCATTTATATACACTACTAGTATCATGTTCATATATAATTTTAGATTAAAAAAAGGTAGCTAGTTTCTATGTTAATAGCTTGTTTATACAACTTTGTTATCCTACTAGCACCCTTCAAATTTAGTCTGCGTTTGTCACTGGCAATGGGTTACGCATCTGAACAGCCCACGGTTATGAGTCCGTCAACCAACCTAACCTTGGACGGACGTCCCTAACGTACACTCTGTGTGTGTGAGTCCATCAGAAAACCAGCAGCCCAGCCTGTGAACAAGATAGCAGCAATACATCGTACTGGCTGCAAATAAACACAGCCGACTTCAACGTGGAGCCCCCAAGGCCTCAAAGTTCTTGGGAAGTTGGAGGCGGCAAAACGGCAGATCGAGCCGGTGATGGTGACCGCACCGGCGAGCCGGCGAGGCCGCTGATTTCCTTCTTTTTGTGCTGCCCACGACTGTAGCAAATGGGGTAGTGGGTTTCATGATTGATGATGAATGGTGATGGTTTCGGTCGTCGTTTGATAGGGACATTACCTGAACATTCATTTCACTTTCCAAGTTCCTAATATAAACACAGTTTATTTAGTGCACGAGATGAATGTACACAGCAGGGCCTGTGGTATCACTCAATAATTATTTTTCTGGGAATAGTAGGGCCTGATGTATCAAGTGAGTGGCAACTTGAAACATCAAGCCAATACCACAGTTTACAGGTACCGATCTTCACTCATTGTCACTTCCTATCTCACAGCACTAGTAGCAAGTTCTCCATTACAATTTACAACAGACAAGGTCTTGTCTTTTGGCCCATAACAACAATCATCATCCATTTTTTTCCTTTTTGAGAAAAAGAGAGAATCAGCGGTCCTCTTTCGGGACACAAGCAGGGAACCTACAATCTATCCACATCCTACAAGCACACAGGCAATTTCTAGCAGCCTTGCAGGTCTCTCCACTTGAGGTATAACAGTCCAGCATGATAGTGTGTGTAAGCTCCAGCAACCACTAACACATGAAAAAGCTGGTGGCTATGACCAGCAATGTCAAATTTTCCAGGCATCCAGCGCTCGGGCACCCGAGTTGCATACACCAGTGCCCCAATGCCATAGAAAAGACCCATCAGAACCTCATATCCTGTAGTGTGCAATGCCTCTGGTTGGTGCCAAAACAGGATCAGTTTGTGAATAACAGGGATAACGCCTGATGCACCCATACCAAAGAAGAGGCATGCTCTTATGGTCCGGAACTCAGGGTTCTGGAAGACAGGGAGTAAAGAGAAAGCAATAGTTGCCACTCCTAAAATAGTTATGAAGCTGAGATACAGGTTGCAAAAGAATGGATAGCACATGAAAGAATAGTATACTGGAGGGTAGAATGATGTTGCGATAAGAGCAGCAATGCCTGCATAATCAAGCCGAAGCATAATGTATGCAAGGCGACGGGAGTGGCAGGAGAGAAGATGGCATGTGCTGCTTGCAAGAAGGCAAAACATTGCTCCTCCCAAGAAGGCAAAAAATGGCCATCTTGGAATTGGCCTAATCAACTGTGGTGCAATCATGTTTGCTATATCATCCTTCATGCTTTGCTGCATTAAAAAGAAAAAAGGTTTGGTTATGCCTCATGTTCTCAGCACAAGTTAACCAGATCAAGTCATAAACTGCAAAATTTGATCTGCATATAAGATGACAGGGACTGAATTAATTCACACCGAAATTTCGCTCAAATAGTCACATGTAAGAAAACGCTATTTGCTGTGTTCTGAAGTAAAACCAAAAACGTCTTGATGAAATCTAGTCAAACCATATAGTTGTTCTCCGTATGTGTACCAACGCTTGTAAAACTGAACATCTACAGTAAAATATGTGGTAATGCTGACTAAACAAAGGTTCTAAATATCATAAAGTTGCAACTTCTTTAACAATCCTGGTTATCTAGTAACCTGCTAGGAATCAGTTAATTTTTATACTTTTACTGGTAACGGTATAGAAGCCAAATCTTTGGTCAAAATCAGCTCAAATCTTTTGTCAAAATCAGCTTAAAGTGGCCTAACTTTATCATGTCAGAGGAAATCAGACTGATAACTAGCATAAACTAAGAAACCAAACAGCTGTGAATTGATATTTCATTCCTGGTAAAAGTTTCCAGTTAAAAACTGTACCACTTTTGTGGTATATAAAATAACATCCTAGTAGCAGAATAAGCAAGTAAAAGAAGTTGTCGACTACTTACAAGAACAGATAGACTGGTTTCATTGGAATGAGTAAATCTGTGAGGCAAGCAACTCGATAATAACTCCAAGAGATGCCAACGGGACAACGATGGAAGCACCTCAATAGAATTCCATGAGCTCTTCAATTCATCCTTCAGCTTTTGCAAGTCAGAAAGGTGAGGTAATGAAGGAAGGCATGCCACAAGCTCTGTCTGAATCTTATGAAGATCAGCCTTTCTCAGCACATCAGGTAAGTGCTGCAGACTTTGAAGATCTACTACATTTGGAACTTTTGTTGCGGTGTATATGGTAAGAACAAGAAAGATGAAAAATCCTATCAAGTGCCTGAAGTAAAAAGATTAAAAAACAGCTTTAGTATATCAGGAAAAGGAACTTAGCAGACATATTCCTGCATTAATCACATCAGTATTTCTTTTTAAAAAAATCACCTAGGAATTGCCAGTCATAACTATCCAGAATTCATACTTCTCCAATATGAGCACAGAACTTTCACATCACAGTTTAATCAAACTAATGCTGTATGATGTCAATCAAATTACTTGATCCCCGAGCTCTGTGAGACATAGACAATGAACAGAATAAAAGAAACACTGCTACACCACGGTTCTCCATTAACTACTACAATTAAACGCATTGAACCATTGGAAAAGGACTTCTTTTAATAAGTTTAGGTGGTCCAGTCCTGTTGCATGATATGAACAGGCAAGTACACAACTAAGACTTTCCAGCTGGGAGTTTGCAAAATGAGAATTCAAAAGAGCAAATTGATTTTTAGTAGTTTTTAAAGTAGAGAGAAGTAGGTGAATTTACTTCTACAATGTCAGATTGTTTCAAAATTGTAAATCTAAATGCACCGTTGAGCAAGTATACAAATACAACAACAAAACCTACAAAAATGGCTAGATATTTTGGGGGTAGCCTAATGTTTGAAGGTTCAGACTTGAAATACGCAATGCAAGCAGAAACATCCTATATGGAATTCATCCGGCTTGAAATATAAGCTAAGCATCCACAAACAGACAAGAGATGCTTCGAACGCCCGATCTGAGAGCAATTCCTAACTTCGTAACAGATCCACGACAGAAATCAATGCCCCCTCCTCTGCACCCGCATTCCCCGTGCGATGGACAATCAACCACCTCCACTTGACAGCAATTCAACCGAGCAATCGAGAGGGGGGAGAGACACACGCAGAGAGAGGATACGTACGTCCAGACGTTGAGGGTCTCGTTGTGGATGGAGAAGGCGGAGAGGAGCACCTGCGGGAGCGGCCACTCGCAGCGATAGTGGCGCAGGATGTACTCGTTGTCCCGCAGGTAACCCGGCAGCGCCCGGTACTCCACCAGCCCGTACCTCCGTCGCCGCAGCCCCTCCTTCCTCTCATCCTCCGCCTCCGCCCACCGTGCCGCCTCCACCTCCTCCCCCACCGCCGCCGCCATCGCAACGGAAGAGAGAGGGATAGACCGCGCGAGGAGCCCCTGCCGGACGCCAATGATGTTATGCCGTTCCCGCTCGAATATTCGCCGCCCCACGCCACGCGACGATGCGACCGAGAGGGAAGGGGAGGGAGTAGTATTGTACGACGCGCCCCCCGCTCGATCGCTGGCTGGCTCGCCTCGGTTGCGTCGGCCCGTCGGTCTCGGCGAGGCGAGGGGGCCGCGCGTCGGAGATGACGGAGACCTCTCCCCGATTTAGCCCTCTGCGCGCTGCGTTCTGACGGCCCCGCGTGCGTGCTCGTCGATCGCCTTGGCCTTTTCTGGCCTTTTTTTGGTTGCCGGGTGTTGGGGTTGGTGCCGTGCCGTGTCGTGTTGCTCGCGCGCGGCCGGCGCGTCGGGGGTTGGGCCCGTTTCATCACGGATCCGACGTGCCATGCGTTTCGGGGAGATTTTTAGGAAGCGTGAGTTTGCCAAACGCGAAGGGCGTGAGTTTGTCAAACACGAATGTGGCATTTTCTTCGTGCTTATACGGACGAAAACGAAAGACGGTACTGCGTGCGGACCTTTGCTTTGCTTTGCAGCCTAAGAGATAGTTCAAGAGAAAAAAGATCACATAAAATAAGATGAGTTATTACACATAATTAATTGAGTATTAATTATTTCAAATTTAAAAAATAAATTAATATGATTTTGAAAGCAACTTTTATATAGAATTTCTTTTTTCAAAAAAAAAATCGTTTAGCGGTTCGAAAAATGTGCTCATGGAAAACAAAAGAGTTTTTTTTCTTATCTGATACCCTAAGACTAGTTTGACAATATGAATGGGTTGAACTACTTCCTTATCCTTCATAAGTACGCTTTTTAACTATTAAACGGTATTTTTTTAAAAAAATTCTATCTAATAGTTTCTTAACAAAATTATATTAATTAATTTTTAAATTTAAAATAATTAGTACTTAATTAATGGCTACCTTCTTTTGCCGCCGCCATTCCTCCGTTCCGAAAGTCGTGGGAGCACGGGGTGTTAGGATCTGTTTAAACTGAAAAGCCCATGAGATTGTTAACCAACCAAATGCTGGGCCAGTCGCCGGTTCTTGGCCAACGATGATACATTTGGATGGGCTCTGTGATTAATAGAAGATTCTGATCTTATTGGGCTAATATATGATTAATCTTCCCTACGAGGCTTCACCTCCACCACCTAGCAATGCCTCATTCACGGGGACTCTGCATTACAGTAGAGCCACTATAGCAAAAATAAAATGAGTCTGCTACAGCGGTTCAATGTCAGTAGACACACTAAGGTGCTGTAGGCCTGTAGCAACAGCGACCAATTTTATCACTTGCCCTAAAAATAATATAACAACTTTGCTACGTAGAGGGTTTTATATCCGTTCGGATCCGGATTCTCTCCTCATTACAACAGAGATTCACCGTAGTAACTCATATAGTGATTCAATGTGATGGCGGCTAGGCCGGTTGAGGAATGCCTACTACTAGTTGGGTTCCCTGATACAGAATGAAGAAAAGATTGACATCATCAACGTCCAGAATCTGGCGTCAGGCGAACAAAACATCCTAGTAGTAGGCGATTAGTGCTGCTTGACACAGAAGGAGCAAAGGATTCTTGTCAATCTGGGCTGGCCTGTGGCCACGAAAGTTTGTTCCTTTTGGCCAGCTCTGCATACACCGCTCTTTCTTTTCTCAGGCGGCCGAATCAAGAATTCAGAACCGGATGCGACGCTCGTATTCCTCCAGATACATCAGCCTTCAAGGGCTTGATGCCTTGCCCCTCCTTCTCTAATCTCTACTCCATTTGCATACTTGAGCAGCAGCACTGCTAGACCAGGACCAGTAAGAACCTGACATTATTCGTTGCAAGTTGCAACTTGCTGCGGTGATCCTTGGACACTGTCACATTAGTTATCCGAGTTGAGGCATCTACTGAAGCTTCTTTCAAGATATGTGCAGATATGGTGGATTCAACTGACGGGTGATGCATCGAGCATCCACCCGAGATTCTCTGAGAATATTTTGATTCAGATTCAGTGTAGCTATCTCTATTGGATCCTGCAGTTGTTCACGAGATAAAAACACCTTGGAGTATTCTGGTTTGTGTGCAGTAGTCAGACACAAAAACGCCTTTTTCCTCGATAGCAGACAAATCCTGTCCGTGTTGAATTTTTATATGGGTTAAGTTCAATTTACCCCTAACTATCATAAAAGTATGATTTATTCTAATTAACTACGAAACCAAACAAATGATATCCCTCAACTATTCAAACAGGATCAAATACCTCTCTAGCCCACTATGAAGTGGTTTTGGTCCATGTGACACACAGGTGACAATCCAATCAGCTAGTTTAATTAAAAAAATTATTGGTCGCTACCTCACACATCCTTCCTCCTCTCCCTCTCTCCCCTCTCATCTTCTTCCTCCTACTCCCTCCTCTTTCCATATCCCTCTCTCTCTCGTATGGAGGGCTGGAGGCACTCCTGGCGGAGGCGGCGGCATTCCAGTTTTCAGGAGGCCCATGGCGGCTGTAGCAGGGCGAGCTCGCATGACGCACGGGAAGAACGAGGCGGCGCACGGCATGGCTGCTTCATTTCGACGAGCACAGAGCTCGACCTCGGTTGCGAGCTCACCATCGCCGCCTCCACCTTGCCCGACTCCTCCTCCTCCTCCTCCCCCTCCCCTAATCTCTCCCTTTCTCTCTCCGCGTTGGATGGAGCTACGCTTCCGGAGGAGGCTCGAGGTCCGGCTGCAGCGCAATCGAGAGAGTCGAGGGAGAGACGCTTGCGCCACCCACCTGCTCCGTGTCGACCCGGCCATGCTTGCCACCACCGAGGATATCCATCGCGCTGCCATCGAGCTCGCCGAGGCGTGCCCGCACGATGCCGTGGCCACCGCGTCCACCTCCGTCACCGTCGAGGTTGTCGCCGCCGCGGCGGCACCCGTGATGATGATGCATCAGGAGGACATGGCGGCGCCGTCGTACGGCTACGCATGCTACGAGAACAAGGAGTTCGAGCAGGTGTGGGCGGCAACGAGTACTGGCAGGTGGATGGGGATGTCGACGGCAGCACCGGTTGCAGCGATGTCGCACTCTGGAGCTACTGATGATCGAGTTGGAGCTAGCAGTTTTGAGCTCAACCAGCTTTGCTCCTCCTATACAACTATAATGTAGGAGAAATGTAGGAATTGTTGTCATTGAGGAGTTTGGAGGAGAGGAGAACGCCGATGGCGTCAGTTGTGCAACGGTAGAAAGAGGAAAAATGAAGAGAGAAGAAAATTAGAAGAAATTGCTGACGGTGGGCCCCAACACCACGTGGAGTGCCACGTACTACCAAAGCCACTCCTTTTGGACCAAGGGAGGTAAATCGTCTGGTTTGAAAATTAGAGGGTAGAAAATGTCCGGTATGTGATTTAGGAGGATCATTTATGATAGTTGAGAGGATAAATCGGATTTAACCTTTTTTATATCGATGCTGTTACTATAAAACTTTAGAGAATCTTCCAAACCTAACAAAGATTCTGAACAGGGCCATTCGAGTACAACTGTGTCGATTATATTTGAATTCTGTTTCTTCGGCCTCTTTTGCAATTTAAACTGACGCTGGAACCAGGAGGCATGTCTTTTTACAGTGTTAGGTTTAGTTTGAGAGCGAGTGAAGACAAAAAGGAAAAAATTATGTAAAACGAGATAAGCTATTAGCAATGATTAATTGAGTATTAGCTATTGTAGACTTGAGAAATAGATTTATATGATTTTTAGAGCAACTTCTATATACAATTTTTTTTATAAAAAACACACCGTTTAGTAGTTCGGGAAGCATGCTCACAAGAAACAAGGGATTTTTCATCCCAACTAGTAGATTCGAACAGACCGCTAGGGTGAGTTTGAAGGTGAGTGAAAAAAAAAGAAAAAAAATCATGTAAAAGGAGATAAGCCATTAGTACATGATTAATTGAGTATTAGCTATTAAAAACTTGAAAAATAGATTTATATGATTTTTTTAAAGCAACTTCTATATATAAAATTTTTACAAAAAACATATCGTTTAGCAGTCCAGAAAGCGTGCTCATGAAAAAACGAGGGGAGTTTTTACTTTTTCTTTCAGTCTCGAACACACCGCGGCTCAATTCAGAAGTAAGGGAAGAGAGAAGAAAAAGAGAATCACGCAAACGAGATAAGCCATTAGCGCATGATTAATTGAGTATTAATTATTTTAAATTTAAAAAATAGATTAATATGATTTTTAAATCAACTTTTATATAGAATTTTTTTTAAAAAACGCACCATTTAACAGTTCAGGAACCGTGCTTATGAAAAACGAGAAAAACTTTTTTCTCAACCGGTACTTCCGAACCATGACTTATGCTTGAGGGAGCGTTTGGAGGTGAAGGTTAAGGGTAAAAAATTCTTCTTTTTCTACGAGCAAGCTTTTCAAATTGCTAAACGGTGTGTTTTTTAAAAAAATTTCTATCTAAAAGTTGCTTTAAAAAATTAAATAAATCTATTTTTTAAGTTTGTAATAATTAGAAATTAATTAATTATGTGCTAATAATTTCTCGTTTTACGTGCGCTGAAATTTTTAACCTAAGCCTTCACCTCCGAACGCTCTGTTAGTTGCCCAACTGGTACTACATGACAGTCCTGTACCTTTCAATCTGACAAATCTAGCACAATGGGGAAAAATCCTAGTAAGAAAAGTAGAAGCTCATAATTACAGCACACTAGGCATCGGTATAAATCAGCTTTTAACTAACCACCCAACCAAAGCCTCTGAATGCATTCCACAAAAGCATTACTGGAAGCAATTGGTTTCTTTGTCAGACTTTAGGAGATCGCCAAGCTAACAGGTCGATTTCCAATTCAAATCGCTAGTGGTCTCAAAAGAAAAATAGTGTGCTATGTCGTCAGGTAGTGAAACACAAAAGATGCTGAACGTTGTTAAATACTTAAATGTGAATGACCTCTCATTTGTACAACCCCCCCCCCCCCCCCAACAACCCCGCCCCCGCCCCCAAAAAAAAAGAAAAAAAATCAAATTGTAGCCCTCTGTGGATTGGAAAGAACTGAACTTTGGAATATCATGAAGCAGCTCATTTACTCGTTAAGATGACCTGCATCTTAGATGCTTTTCTCCACGGTGACTCTCAAAGATGCTGGCTTATTTCTAAAGAAGGGTAAAAAAGAGTGCTAAAGCATAGTGCCGCCTTTGTGTAACGGCCTAGACTTTAATACATTTACTGACTAGTATATAGAACTTAATATCATATCTTGAGTTTAAGACACCGTTTGTCCAGCTTTTAAGAACAATTTTTTAGTCTAGACTTGATGGAGAGCATTGAAGTATATTGCCCATGTTTTTCTTGCAACTCAGCCCCACTTTGATTTGAAGAAAAAACATAGGAGTTTTGTAGGATTTTATTTCTATATAATTTTTTTCCTAAATGTCCATTTGAAACAAAGGAATTGATACTATTGAATCCTATGAAATTCTTTTGAAATGTCTCATTCCATGTAAGTTTTGGAGAAAATTTAATATGAGGTCTAACGTCATGGAAGTTTCTTTTGAGTCTTATCTTGCCTTAAATTCCTGCTTTTTTTTTCTATGGTCTAATCAAACGGTCATTTTTGTATTTTTTCTGTATTTTTCAATCTTCTATTTTATACTTATATTTCTGTCAATCGCGTGTATTTACTATTTCTCCGTCCTCTTAATCTTGCGTTCAAAGGACCCCTCACCATTTTACCCGATTGGCCGGTGTATGTGCATGTAGTAATAAATAAAAGCAATATTCCTCATGTTCTATCCACATTATTTGTGTTGAAGATTTTTCACTACGAATCAGCCGAGAGCACAGTGAGTGCCTTGTTATATAACATGCTAAATTGCTAATTTCCCGGTCAGTTTCAGAGCGTGGAATATGTATGCCCGAAATTTTGACAAATTAACTCTTTTAGAAAACTTATTTGAAAAATAAATCGTGCTAAAAACTAATTACAGAAATAGATTGTTTTCTCAGTGCCAAACTCGATGACGCCGAGCTATAAAATCTCAGCGCCCATAACGTTGGCGTTAAGCTCTTGTTCGAGGTGACCTCTCTACTAGCTAAAAGCATGTAAAGGCTATAGCAAACAAGTGGCTCCTATTAGCCTGGTGATGAAGTATTTTGGCTCTCACATTGAGTTCCAAGGTTCAAACCCCCTTCTTGCATGTTTTTCTTACCAACCGTATATACTTGACAATCGATACCTTAATTTTTTTTTATAAAATCACAAGTTTAAATTTATTTTATTTTGAACTTGAGAAAATACGAAATATCTTTAAACTTGGTATTTTGATAAAGCGAGATTAATCTTTGTTTCTTCACTAGCATGTTGGATGTTAATGTCAAATCATATCAGTCCTAGCAGAATAGAAGATCTTGTGCCTGAAAAAAATCACAAAGGAAGCTTTCTATATATTTTATTTTGAATGGTTACAAATATTACAGATGTATTTATCGTTCTTAATTGATGAATTGTCAAAAATACCAAGTTCAAAGATATTTCGTATTTTCTCAAGTTCAAAATAAAATAAATTTAAACTTGTGATTTTACGAACAAATTAAGATAATAGTTTTCAAGTGCATACGGTTGATAAGTAAAACATATAAAAAAAGCAAGATAGGGGCTTGAACCTTAAACCTCAAGGTGAGAGTCAAAGTATTTTACCACCAGGCTAGTAGCACTTACTTTTTATTTTATAGTTTTTATAGGCTTTTAGCTAGTAGAGAGGTCAGTCTTTGGCGCTAACCTTTAATGACATAGAAAAATATGCCACCTCGGATAAGAGCTTATAGTTTAGCGCCATCGAGATTGACACTGAGAAAACGGTCTGTTTCAACAATTAGTTTTTTTTGGCACGGTTCATTCTTTAAATTAGTTTTTTAAAAAGATCAATTTATCGAAATTTCGGTATATATGCTACATGCTACAGCTGCAAACACAGCTGATCAACATGAAAAGCCATGTATTCCCTCCACAGTATCTACCCCCAACTTGATTCAAATTTAAGGTTCTATTTGGTGACTCGACGAAAGCAACGCGCAACCCAGTGCGGCGACTTCCAAGTATCGGAATAAGCATCAGCACCGTTCCCAGATCCCGGTGGTGGCGGCCTCATAGATCCTCAAGAGCTAGTAGAAGAATCAGACAGCATGGAGCAAGTGTCTCGTCGCATATGTTCCTAGCAAGGGCAGTAGCTCCTAGCTCGCTTTGCTAGTGGCCTGGATTAATCAAAGATCCCACTAGATAGCTACCTTAGCTCGCTTCGTGGAATCCACCTTCGCGATCGGCTTAATTTAGTCGAAGGAAATGCAGCGCGAAAAACTGAAAAGAGCCTTTCGGCGCAATTGCAGCGTGACACGGCGTCCGTTTCCAGTGAGAAATTCCCCCGAATTTTTGGGATTCTTGCATGAAAACGCCGATAAGGTTGGGGATTCGTTCAACTAGCTTCAATTCATGCATGCACTGCTTCACCGCTCGCATGCTAGCTTAGGCAAAGGATCTAATCTTGCTGACAGTGAGAGGCGTCTTTGAAGGATACGCATGCGTCACACGGGCAACCAATTCTGAACTTCTGATCTAATGACACAACTTGTGAATTTCAGATGGACACGACAATGGATCAGCAGCAGCTAGCAGCCAGGAATGGATGATGAACAGTTTGGTGGTGGCTGCGCGGATGGTGTCACTTCACTTGTCACTTGTCAGTGGAATCAGTATCAGCGCGGTTGGGCGGGATATGTTCCGGGAGTTGTGGAAGCGAAGTCATCTGCGGAGGGCGAATCCGTCGCAAGATCATCAGCATTGCTTGCTTTGTGCTGCCTAACTTTGCATCAGGCAGGCGCAGTGCTGGCTGCCTATGCTTCCACTGGAGTGTTGTGTGGTTTCTCAGCAAATTTTCTGATGTGTGCGCGCATCTCAAGCAACTTGCCACGGCTCCAGCTTTACATTTGTCAACTGCCTGATCAATGCAGATGCTGTAACAATTAAGATGATTAAAAATCAGGTTCATAATCATGATGGATATCTGAAGAGATTAAGATGAGCCTTGCTAATGTGAAGGGTCAAATTCTATTAGGCCAGAGTCGGTGCAAAGAGCTAGTCAACGAATTTTTACTCTTGGGACAAGAGTCAGAACATGTTTTAATCACCTTTTATTTCTTGAGCCTTGGTAATGTGAAGGGTCACAAATTCTAGCGAATCAGGGGTCGGTGTAACTAGCTAGACGGCCATTTTGTTTTAAGCTTTGTCAATTTTTATTTCCACCTTTGCCATATGCCACTCAATTAAATTATCTTAAATCTGACTTGACTTACAATTATTGTAAGATCTCAATCGATCGCCCACCCTCCTTTCTTCGAACCTCCTTTAAAACACATGAATGGTAAAATGTAGAAAATTAGTTTCAAAAATAAATTTAGTTCCAAAAAAATTAGTTTCAAAAAAAGTAAAACATAGGAAAAAAATACGGTTTTTCATAGGATTACATATTTAAAACAAAGGATTGCAAAATATAGAAAAAAATAAAAGAATGACATATTTATAGGTTAAAAGATAAAAAATTAGATGAGAGAAATAGACTCAAAACAAATTTTCTAAGAGATGGGGCCTCATGCTAACTATCCTACAAAACATCGATGCAATGAACTATTCCAAAGAAATTTTAAAGGATCCGAAAAACACCAACCCTTTATTTCAAATGACCAAATAGAAAATTTTTCTATAGGATTTGAATTCTATAAAATTCCTTCACAAGTCCTAATTCCAAGGGGTTCTTATCCTTAACTTGGAAAAACAATTTCTGTGTGCGTGTGCAGAATCATGTATAGTATTCCTCTTGTACAATATTGTACCTGTAGAATGTAAGTTAGTATTGCACAATGGTAGCTTCAATTTCAAATTTTGAAATCAGAGGGAATTGCACGACTGTCAGATTGGTAGGCCTTCACAAACACATGTTACACATCAAATCCAGAATGGACAAAATCCTCACACGCTCTGTTTTTCGTTTCGAAAGATCGAGATTGTGCTGTCATTGTATTATAATTAAGTAGAGGGAAAATTTACATGCCGAAGAGACTTAGACCCCCTTTGCAACAAATGATTTACGAAGGAATTTTATAGGATTTAAATTCTATAGAAAATTTTTATATTTGATTCTTTGAAATAAAAGATTGGAACTTTCTAAATCCTAAATTTATAAGGAATAGCTTAATGCATGTAGATTTTAGAGAAAAATTAGCAAGAGCTCAAATCTCTTGAAAGATTTTCTTTAAGGCTATCTCTTTCATTTTATTCCTGTATTTTTCTTATAGCCTATTCAAACGATAATTCATGTACTTTGTTGTGTTTTGTAATTCTCTATTTTACACTTATATTTTATCAAAACCATATGTTTCTCATATTCCTATATTTTTTAATCATACGGAAAAAAAAAAAGAGAAATGAAGCACCGTAGTCGCGTGGCCTCAAGGTTAGAATTTGAACACTTGTCCTCATATTAAAACGACACACCCTTCCCACTAAATTAGCAAGCACATCTCCATCCACTCCTAGCATGTACCGGGAATTTTACGACAATATTTTAGGCCAATCAAAAAGTTGCTATGTCGGGATTAAGGTCTATATTTTATTTGAACAATGAAAATGTGAAAGTGGTAAGAGTTTATCGTCATGGACTCAGCTCCAATACACTCCCACCAGTTACGAAAACACATTGCTCTATACATATTACAAGTAACGTGTTTAAAACTTTGAACAGCAATACATTCAAAAATATTTAACAAGATATTTGAAAATCATCTTTCTTTATCTGTCTCAAAAAGATATCATAATATTATAGTTTTAGGTTTATTCAAACATATTATAATAGAAATTACTAGTAAATTAAAATGTTAAGACCACATTAATGTTTAAGATGATATGTTTCTATAACCAGAGGGAGTAGAACAGTCGATTGCATCTCTAGGGAAGCACAAGTGGTGTGGTGATGGAGTCATGTTCCCGTGATGCACGATTCTATTCTTTAATGTTCAAACCCTAGTGCCCAGAAATATTTTGCAGACGCGGTTGAGCTTTTAATAGGAACTAGCGAATTTTCCCGCTTAATTTTGTGCACGGAGCTAGATTTAAAAAATAGAATGTATAATTTTATATACATTTTAGCTTATATTTCTATAGACATACTTGTATTTTAATTTGTACAATAGTTTTTAAAAATAAAATATACAACTCTTAGCTTATGTTTCCATATATACGATTGTGTATTGTATACTGATCAATCTATATCATTATTATTTGGACCAATCATAATCTAATAGCTAAAATCTTTCCTTTTTTATTTGATCAATGTGAGAATTTCTAGACCTCTAGAGCAAATATGATGCCTCCTTTTAAAAATTCTTAATACGAAAATGATCTGCACTGGCCGTCCAAGCGCTCCAGATGCTCTGCCGCAATGGGCCAGCTACAAGGCCCAACGAATAAATAGACAACATGCTATTTTCTTTAAAAAAAATCTCAACTCTGCATCGTCTTCCTCACTTTCTCCTTTTTTTTTCTCTTCTCTCACTACCTCCTCTCAAAGCTGGTTTCTACGATAAATCTTTCATAGAAACTTGTTGTTCTCACTCGCTAGTTGGGTGTGTGAGCTCGTCATGGTGTTGCAAGAGAGACTTCTTCTTATGTGAAGTTATTAGAATTTTTTCTCTAGATCCAGACAACTATGGAGGGGATGGGGGATGGGAAGGTATGTTGACAAGATGAGCAGAGCGACTGGATGAAGATAGCGGAATGGGTCATCGGCCATCACATGCTTACTATCAACTGCCGACGCTAAGTGCCAGCACAGTTATCGACTTCTTGTAGGGGGCTTCCACTGCGCCACCACCAAGAGCCAAAGTCGAGAGAAGGGGAAAGATGTTGTTTGCGAGCATAGAGAGCTCAGATCCAGCCACTGGAGAGGAAGAAGACAACTAGTAGGCTTTATGTTGGAGATGGTTGATGATTTTGTTGCGTCCCATTGTTTATCTTATTGTGCTTTGTCGTATTATAGTGTTTCACTCTTTTTTATCAAACGTTGCACATGATGCACACAACCCTATCGTACCAGGCAATAAAATGTTTCTTTGATGTTGCAGTTAATATTTTTTGGATGTTGCACATATTATTTTCATAATGTTGCACAACATGCTTTTTTGATGTTGTAGTCTATTTTGTTGGATGTTACACATTAGTTTGTCAGTGTTGCAATAAGTATCTTTAAATGTTGCATATCTTTGAAATATTTTTGATCAAGTGATGAAACATTTTGACTAAGTATTGAAACATTTTTCATCAAGCGGTGAAACATCGTTTAATGTTTTGCTACAAATCAGATGTTCGATCCGCAGTTGTATCCTTCTTAATATAATAGATAGATATAGTGAGGCTAAAAATTTGTCTTTGGTATCGTCTCTTTTAAGCATGTATCAGAAGAGCGCATTTAAAGATGTGCATATAATCGTGTCTGTGCATGTGGGTTCCATGTAATCGAAAAAATATTGTATCTCAGACCGTCCAACACCAGCCTACGTAATCTGCATGATCTGATAAGGAACTGTTACTCTCTTTTTTCCTCTTCGTTTTGCCCTACTAAGCCAGTAAGCCATTACACTACTAAATATATATGTCTTTGCCTGCATAATTGTTCGGAACAGAGAAATTAAAGTGGTTAAATAAAACCGGCATGCCTATCCGATATCTGTCAGCTGAGCCGTTAGCAATCGCCAATCGAACAACTTGTTTGACTTGTGCTAATAATGAAACAGCTGCTAGTCGATGAGGATGGCCATTACTCCAGAACACGACTCTTGGACATGCCCTTCTAGTTCTTCCAAGCTTCTCATGAAGTCATGATCTCATCAAGGATAGACATGTGGAAGACACCTTGTGGTCTTATCTCGGTTAGGTAAGCAGCCGCTTGCTCTCATTTGGCACAAATTTTGCCCAGGAAATGCTACTAACCGATTAATCGATCATCAAGTATCACAAAACCAGCTTCAATGTACTTCTAACAAAAAAAGGTCGGTAAAACTGAAGCGAAGCAGCGTCGGTTTCTTTGACATGTTCCTTCGGTTCCTCTCTACGAATTAAAAGGCGTAATGCACCTTTGCACGACTGCGTTGCTTCAACCAGGTCGTTCACATTCCTGTACGGCCCTGACCGACCTGGTAAAATATCCAACATGTACGTGTCATCGACATCCAAACTAGTCAGTACGTACGTACGTGTAACATTTCCTACATGAGTCAAATCTTTGAGATGGTCTCCAAATCCAGCGTACAGTTTGCCTGGACGCATCGTCGCATCGAGGCCAGATTAATAACGTGCTCCGTGTTGCACACTTGCACCTTAATTTATTTTTTGGCGAGGCAACGACCCCTATCCGCCGCGTCACCGGTTTACCCAATATAAATACCGACCCGGCATGCGCTCCCCTCCTCGTCCATCGTGTCGAGTCATTGGCTAACGTCAAACCAACCACCCAGCAGTTGGCGCCATCTATCATCCTTGTCACGTAACACAACAAAGGAGGCAAAGAAAATGGCGTTCCGACGAACACTGGCACGGAGCCTATGGGCAGCCAAGAACGCGAACGCCGCCGCTTGTCCCGCGGCTGTGCCAAAACCTCCGGTTCACGTCCCCCCGGCGCGGCGGCCGTTGCCGGCGGTGGACGACTGCCCGACGCTCGCGTACCTGCGGCCCAGACCGGCAACCGTGCGGTACACCACGGCGTCCGTTCCGCTCCCGGCCCATTGCTTCCCTGCCCTCCCCGTCGGCGACCAGCTGTTCAACCGGCTCCGTCTCGACGGGCTGGTCCCGCCCACGGCCGTGACGAGGCCACCGGAGAAGGAGACGGGCGTGACGGTGGAGGAGGCGAGGAAGGTGGCGCGGGCTGCGGAGATGGAGGTTGCGCGGGCGAGGTTGAGGTCCAACGCGCAGAGCGTCGTGTCCGGGTCGGAATTTGCCGCGCTCTGCGTCGACATTGCCGGCGGCGCCGAGGGAGGCCGCAGGCTCGCCCGGGCGCTCGACGACTCCGGCGTCGTCATCGTCCTCGGTGACGCCGTCTTCCTCCGCCCCGACATGGTAGCGAAAGCGATCGGGAGCATGATCCCGGCGACGACACAGGCGGCGCAAGCGGCAAGCGCCGTCGATGTCGACGCGCGGAAGAAGCGGGAGCAACTGGAGCAGGAGCTGCAGGCGATGGAGGAGCAGAAGGAGGCGATCGACGCGGCGGCGGCGGCGCAGGTGCGGCGGGAGCTGTGGTGCGGGCTGGGCCTCCTGGCGGCGCAGACCCTGGGGTTCATGCGGCTCACCTTCTGGGAGCTCTCGTGGGACGTCATGGAGCCCGTCTGCTTCTACGTCACGTCGCTCTACTTCATGTCCGGCTACGCCTTCTTCATGCGCACCGCCACCGAGCCGTCCTTCGAGGGCTTCTACCGCAGCCGCCTCGCGTCGAGGCAGCGCCGGCTCATGCGGTCGCGCCGGTTCGAGATCGCCCGGTACGAGGCGCTGAAGCGGCAGGTGGGAGCACGACACGGCTGCTCCGTTGCTGCGGCGCACGGCGATTGCGCCGAGCGCGACGCCATCATGTTGAGGCAGCACGTCGCGCACGTTCATTAGCAGTAGCAGAGTGTGTTTTTCTTTTTTTTTTAACCCCTTGGGTGTGACGATCGGTCACCAGCTAGTACAGTACTACTCCTAAATCTACGTGTTGGATATTACTAACAGATTTACTATTGATCAAACGTTCGAACCGCCTATTAATTAAATATTTTAAAAAATAAAATCCATCAATCGATTTTATAACTAAAATTATATGTGATCGATAATAACAACTATAACAAGTTAAAAGTGCAACTTATAACTTACTTCTCTCGCGCTGAATCTCAAAGTTCTATCTAACGTATATTGTTCGACGGAATCCAAAAAAAATCAAACATTTGACAGATTTGCTATTGATCAAACATTTGATTTTCTGGATTCTGTTAAACAACAACGTTGGCTGATGGATGGAACTTTAGGAACAGGGGAAACGAATTTCTAAGTTGTACTTTCAACTTAGTGTAATTGCCATTATCAATTACGTGTAATTTTAGTTATAAATTTATACAATTTAATCATAAATATGTGTAACTGTATCTAATAATTCATATCTTGTGCAGAAAAAATCAATTGATGAATTTATTTTTTTAAACATCTAATCAATAGACGGCACTTGCAAAGTGTTTATGGCCCCAATCACGTTAGCGCGTGGCCTATCAACCCGCGCGCTTCAGCCCACGTATTTCTGGATCGGAACTATCATTGGCGATCCGAGTCGTGCAGGCCGGTCTAATATCCCAATACACGCACGGTAACCGGCGGAGCCCGTAATCGAGAAACTTCGAGCGGCTGGACCCGCACATGGCACGACTGGGCCGAACAGCACGGCAGACCAGCATGCGTAAGAGAGAAATCAAGATGCAGCTGATCAAACCAGACTTTTCCTACGTTGAACAAAATTCTTAGTCCAAATCCCTAACGAAACAAATTAAGGAGACAGTTTGCATGCATAACCCTACGTCCCTACTACATGTCTAAGGAAAAAAAAAAAATCCTCCGATCACTGAAGGTGGCCTAACCAGAAATCCAAGATTAGTCGCGTGATCACTCATCACTGCTGCTGCGCGGGGCAGAAGGTAATGAGGTACTGCGCGCCGGCGCCGCACGTGAACGTGCTGGTGGGGTCGTCGTACGCGTAGCTGTACGCCGCCGGGCACGCCGCCTTGAACAGCCGCGAGTATCTCGTCGGCCTGCAGCTGTCCGGCCCGCCGTGCTCCCCCGTGCAGCAGTACTCCGCCGTCCCGAACGCCTCGCACGCGCTGCGGCACGCCACCGTCGTCGTCGCCATCCCGGACTGCTCTCCTCCCTTCCCCGCCACCTGCAGCTCCGCCGGGCACAGCGCGTTCACGTCGCCGACGCACCCGGCGTATCCGCACGTCGAGAGGTTCACCCTCGCGCCCGTCGCAGCCACGCCGATGCCGACGTTGTACCCGTCGACCAGGCTCACGTCGTAGAAGTCCTTCCCGTCGGCGCCACCGAGTGTGAACTCGGCGAGGGTGACGGGCGGCGCGCCGCCGAGGGAGCAGCGCACGGCGCCACCGCAGTCCCCCGTGGCGCATGAGAGGGACGCGCCGGATGTCTCGGGTACGCAGTTGGTGCGCGCCCACAAGCGGCCGGACCAACCAGCCGGGGCTGGGAACGAGACGGTGGCGCCAGGAGACAGCTCGAAGCCGCCGCCTCCCACGGCCACCGCGCTGTTGCCGGACAGCGTGGCCGGCCAGACGGTGTAGGTGCAGTTGTTGCTCAGCGTGAATACCGTCGTGCCGGCTGCCTCAGCGCCAAACTGAAGCTGCGACCATATGACCCCTGCATAGAGACACACACCATTGCTGAAGTATGAAAAGATGTGTGGTGACAGCCTGAGATTAACGGGACATCTTTCAGACTTACCAACGAGGAGTACAAGGGCCAGAGTTCGTCGGGCTTCCATTAACAATTGGTTGGAATTGAGGAGAGATCGAGATGCTGAATGAAAGAAATAGCAGTGGATCTGTGGATTGTGTCTTTGCACAATGCACGTACTCTACATGCGAGCTGCAGCTAAGGTAGAAGAGGAATGCGCAAATGGTGTAGTAGCAGCAGCAGTATTTTGCCGGGTGATCATGTGATTTATATAGACGTTGGTGATATTAGGTGGGAACTGGAGAGAACATGGCGGAGTTTGTTGAGAATTCGGAGGAAGGCACGAGCGGCGCCGGACGTCGTGCCCAACCTCTGCCAATCTGCCATTCACGCGTAAATATAGGTGCAGTGGCTCAGATTTATCGCTGCGATCGTTTCAGGCGTGGAGGTAGTGGAGGTGGAAGGGAGCTTTAGTTCAGGCAAATTTTTCGTATCAGATGAAAAGTCGATAGCAATGTTCAAGTGGATGCAGCAGAATGTCAGCATGCTTGGGTAGAAGCAAGATAAGAGAGGACTGAGGGGAGAGATGCACAAACCTTACACATCTCAAAACTGTTTGAATCATATTTGAGTTCGTAAAAGTTATAGCGTGAACGCAAGTTGATTTAAGGCCCAGATATTGAGATATACCCATGGCCCACCGATTTGGCTAAAATGGCTTCTCTCCTTTACGCATTATTCATCTTCCAAATTTCCAGTTGATTTTGATAATTTTAAAGTGTTAATGCTAGTTACTCTATCCATTCTAAAATATAAGTATTTTTATGATTCACATTTTGTATCACGATATAAACATTTATACATTGATTCTTATAATTCCCATCATTTCAATGATTCCAAAGAATCTAAGCAATTTAAAATTCCAAAATTGACAATTGAAGTGCCACAAAGGAATCTTTTGACATAATTGTAGAATCATTGTCATGATTAATATTTTATGATGAACAATTGGCTTTACAAATGACTTATTTAATGAAATTTGGTTTGAAAATATATGTGGATGTTGGCGTGAGTGTGTGTGACTAATATGAGGTCAGGTTGCGATATCTGTGCCCAGAAACAGTTATTTTGTCTATTGTGTGTAAGTGACTTGAGGTCTAATATTGGTCAATGGTGAGAACCGGGACTACGCTCAGGGAGGAGCCGAGGTCTAGCACGGTCGAGATGCCATGTGACAAGATTGGACTAAAGTCAGTTTGTCTTGAAATCAATATCGGTCAACGGCAGTATCAGAACAAAACTCAGGGTCTGTAGCGCCCCCTTCCCGGTACCCCCGTACAATGATACTGGAGAGGAAGCGCCGCAGAAGATTGGCGTGAACCAACTCCCACGGAACCACGATGCCGGTACCAATCCTAGGAAACCAAGCTGGTACCCGCGGTCAACCGAGATGTACCACAGCAATTAACTAAATAAATATATATTATACCTTTATAAGTTGCGACTTCGGGCAAGCCCTGAGCAGCAACCTGCAAACAGAACCACAGCAGCGGAACGACAGCGCAGCGAGAACCAATCCACAAGCAACGGCTTGGGATAGGAAGGATACCCTAATCTTCACTTCAACTTCACTCTTCCTGAATGAGGGGAGAAAAGAAATGGATTGAGTACTTACGTACTCAGCAAATCACGGAATACGTGAAACATGCAGGCCATCAAAGATAGGCTGGGGTTTATTTCGCAAACCATTTCATTTGAAAACATTTTAGAAAATTTAAGTGTGGGTTGCCTCATTGTGACTGGAAGGAGGCTTTCGCCTCGATCCTGTCCGCAAATTGCTTTTCAACAACTCAAGCGGACGAAGCAAATTTTAATTGATCTTAAATATTCTTATACCGCCTGTCGGATCATGACAGCGGTTTAGTGGATCTGCCCTCAAGCATCTTTCACTGTATACTTATCTATTACTTTATTTTCAATTTCGTCCACTCAGGATGAAATATCATTTTTCACTTTAGTCCTATCCAGGACATTATTTTGTCTCATCTCATTTCACTGGCTCCTCGAGCCATTCATAACTCATCTCATGACTCATCTCGATGGCTCCCCAACCCATCCATATTCTCAACTCATTCACAAACTTCTTCCACTCAGGAAGCCCTATCTGTGATGCCATACGACATCCCGGGTCATACAGCCCCGTTTCAGACCACTCAGGTCATCCATCAGCTACTGAGGCCGATTCTGGTAACGATTCTCATACCACAACTCACTTTCACAAACACTTGCAAACAAATCTACGCTAGAGGAATCACCTCACATTGCCGGTAACCGTGGGCACGGCTGTTCGAACAGTTTGTATACCTTTGCAAAGGTTGCACGCTTTACCCACACGACGCGAGCTTACTCCCACACTGATCAGGTGGGGAGGTTCACGACAAGGCCTTTCCGAAGTGTCTCCAGGATTGCCTGAAGCCAACTGGACGGGTCCTAGACCAAGTACCGAGCGAGTCCTAGACTCCTCGTACTCAGGATCCCGCGAGTGCATCTCATATTGTTACCCCGGCGACTCCACGTCCAAAGGCGACCAAGCCAACCTTGGGTCTACTAATTACTTGGCCAGGGGTGTCGCATACCACCCGTGTGGTCGTACTTGTGAGATGCTCGGATGAAATTCCCCAAGGAATCGGTCTTTATATGCGAATACGAAGTGCCACCACACAGGCGATCACTTTGCACCGCGGATTTTTCGCAAATAGATTTTGTTTCGCAAACTTGCCGACATCACATGTCGGGTTTTTTAAAAACCTTTGGAAACCCAAATTTTCCAAAATCGACAAACAATAGTGGTGTGGGTGGAACCATCAGAATCCATGCTCAGAGAGCACGGTTACCGAGGTACCATAGGTGGAGCGACAAGGGACAGGGTATCAAAGACCTACAGGGTTTATGCAGCTACCGGGCAGGTCCGTCGGTTCGACACACAAACCGAGGCCGATCAATTTAACGTGCACACTAGCCATGCAATTTTGCAAACAAAAACATTTTAAATTTAGGAGCAATATGGTCAAGGAGTGACTTGCCTCAGTCTTCGTCTTCAAACTTCACGAAAATCCGACGTTCGACGATTTTCCGACGCGTCGACTACGCGTGAAACGAGAGAAATACACACAAAACCCTAAAAATAATATACTATTATTAATAACTAATAGTGCCATAAAGTAGATCTTATTTTTAGAAAAATTTGGAGACTTGAACGGGCTCAATCGGAGTTACGGTTGAGGAGATATAGATTTTGGAAGTTTTTGGGATTTTTCTGGAATATAGAAATAGATTAATTGGATTGTTGGAAAAAGAATTATTTTTGGAATAGTGGATGACAGGTGGGGTCTACTGTCAGAGAGAGAAGGAGAGAGAAGCTGAGAAGTGTGGCCCACATGTCAATGAGAAGGGAAAAGTGGAGCCCACTTGTAAGAGAGAGGATTTGAATAAAGGGGCCCACATGCAGTGAGAGGAGGAGAGAGCCTCTGTGCTTTACTACTTTACTATTTAGGGGCCCACATGGAAGACATACAGAGGGTGATGACAAAAGGGGGCCACATGGAAGGAGAGGATCACTGTGCTTGGGATTAAAATAAATGGGGCCCACTTGCCGTTGAGTCATTATTTAAAATAAAGTTTATTTAGGATTTTTAATGGGCCGGGCCCACATGTCACTGGGTGGCTGAGAGAGAGGAGGGTTGCCGGATGGGGTACAGGAGCTGGCCGGCGGTGCTCGACGGCGTCCGACGGCGGGCGGCTGAACGGCGGCAGGCGAAGCACCGGAATGGGGAGCGGGGGCGACGGGGAGCACAATGACTAGCTCGGATTGGGTCTCAGGGCGCCATAGGTGGCCGGCGGCGGCATCCCGAGGCGGTGAGGAGAGAGATGGCGCTCGGCGGCGACCGGGAAGGATTCGGCGAGCGGCGGCGCGTCGGGGGACAGGGAACAGGGTGGCAGGGAGCGGGGAGGATGAGGAGTGGTTTAGACGGCTTGGATTGGATGGGAAGGTATCGACGGCGGCGGAATGCGGCGTCGATTCCTTGCCGAGGAGGGAGAAGGACGGAGCTCGACGACGGCGGTCAAAACCGCGACGGCGAGGATTCGGGATGGCTTCAATTGAGGCGCCGGGGTGTGAATTAGGGAAAAAGGGAAGGAAAGGGGCATATACCTTAGGTGGCGATGGTGAAAACGGCGGCGGCGGATTGCGCCGGCGGCGGCGCTAGCCAGGGCGGCTTGAGCTCGGTCTTGAGTTCGGCAACCGCAAGGGAAGGAGGGGAGCAAGACGGCTCAGCACGGTGGAGAAACGAAAGGCTATGGCGTCACGGCGCTCAGGCAGTGGAGAAAGGGGCAGGTCCGAGCTACATTCAATGGCGGCGATGATGGATGAGCTCGCGGCGAGGGAGCGGTTCTGAGGGAGATGACGGCCATGTCTATGGGCCTATTTATAGGCAGAGAAGCGGCGCAAATGGACAAGGAACTAAGACGGTGCGGCGAGATATTTCTCGTGCGGCAAGCACGGGTTGGCATGATACAACAAAGCAGCGGCGAAATGCGGTGTCTGTGTCGGGAAAAAGGGGAGAAGGGAAGGCATGGCGCGGCAAGGTGATGGGACTGGACGGGGGAGACGGGTTTGATCTAGGGAGCTCGGCTGAGATATTTTCTCTCGAGCGGGAATTTCGTCGAGCACGTGACCTGCGTGGAGAAGGAGAAGGGTGAGGCTCGAGGAAGAAGACGACGTGGCATGCGACGCGTGTCCCGGCTGTCGGCATACGGGAGCAGAGGCGCGGGCGGCTGGCGAGCGGGCCCAGGGCTGTCGGTGTTGTGCGCAAGGAGGCGGCCGGCTCGGGGACGAGCGAGAGAATTCGAGATATGAGAGAGAAAAGAGAGAGAGCAGAGGAGGGAGACGAATCTGAGGCACGGGGCCCGCGCGTCAGGGAGAGAGCGGCGCTGGCGGGTGGGACCTGCCTGCCAGCTGTAGGGGCGCGGTTGCAGGCGAGTGTGGCGCGCGGCAGGGTGCCTGGCCGGTGGGGCCTAGCCTCCGGGGGCGCGGGGAAGAAGGCCGGGCTGCGGCAGTGTTGGGCCGAGAAAGGAAAGGAGATGGCCCGCAGGAACAGTGGGTTTTCATATTTTTCCAGGAATTATTTGGAGGGTGTTTTGATGATTTTCCAAAAGGGATTTTAATCCAAACTTTTATTCTTTGGGCCACAAAATTCTGGAGATTTAATTGGAGAGGACTTTTTGGGATATTTTTCTAGATTTAGATATATATATATATATATATATATGTATGTATGTATGTATGTATGTATGTATATGGAATAGATGGGTAGGAATTTCTGGAGAATTGAAAGAGTATTAATTTTTGGGAACTTGATGGTTAATCTCTATAATATTCTCAGGAAATAATCAAGGGAATTTTGAAGAGAGCTCTGATATATATATATATATATATATATATATGTATATATACACATACATATATATCTTCGAAGGGAGGTCTAGAGAGGGAATTTGAAAGGATAAATTGGAGTTTTACTTTCGGATTTGGGATTTGGACTTCTGGGACTTTTGGGAATCTTCTGAGAGAAGAATTATAGGAAGAGAGATCTTGAGGGGATTTTAGAATTGGAGTTTAATCCTTGGGATTTCTCTGAGGAGGACTTTTGGTGAGAATTAATAGGAGGTCAAGGAAGGACTTTTAAAGGAGATTTCAATTTCCGAAAAAAGAAGAATTTTGAACAAGGTCTTCAGAAGGAATGGGAATTTTGATTTTGAACTTTCCGAAAAAAGAAAGAGAGGCGGTCGAATTACAAAATTCGAGTCTTGGATTTTAGGAGGGAATTTAGGGATGCGGATTTAGGGTTTGAAGGGAGGCCTTGACTGAGATCTACAGCACTTAATCCTTAAGCGCGCACACCAAGATCCAAAATTTTTTTTGAAATTAAGGTTTTTACTAAAATAGTTTTTAATGGCCTGAAAACCAGGGCGTTACAGGGAGGAGTTGAGATCTAGAACGGTCAAGGGTGCCGGGTGACGAGATTAGACACAAGGTGCCACACGGTGGATGGACATCGTGAGCTCCGATTGGTCGCTATAGTGACGAACCGGATTGCTACAGTACCAAACCGGTTTGCTACAGTGTTCGGATCGTTACAGTAATTTCTGCATGTGAGGGAGTCTGAGTTGGCTATGGAAAGAAGAATTTGATTTGGTATATTGTAAATAAATTTGGCAAGTGAGGGTTTGAGTCCTAGTAGGACTAGATGTTCTACTCCTACTTTATGTAGGATATTTTAGGTATAAATAGATGAGAGATGGAGGCTTTAGTAACATAATGTGTGGAAGAGATAATAGTTAGGGTTTGGTCTTGAGAGAGAAATGAGTGCTTTGTATGCACTTTGTAAACACATCTTAATGCAATAAAGAGAATAATTCTTCAAGATTTGTGTTGTCGTTCGAGAGTTTCATCGAGATCGTTTTCAGTCTATTTGTAGGCGGTCAGACCGGGAGATAATCAGCGACACGGTCAGACCGACGGCAAGGACAAGGTCAGATCAGCGTCTTCCAGAAAGGTTGAAGATCTTGATCAAAGTAAAATTAACTTCATTAGTTCAGAGGTAACTTTTTATTCCGCGAAAAGTTTGGTTTTTGGTAATCCTACCATTCACCCCCTGGTAGGCTTAATTCTTGTCTTTCGATCCTATAAGTGGTATCAGAGCCTTGTTTTTGTTTCTCTTTTGATCTTAATCGATCTTGAGTTGCTATGACGGATAGATTTTCAATTAAACCGCATGTTTTTTATGGAGTTGATTTTCTTTATTGGTGTAAAAAGATACAATCTTATATTATGTCCCAAGGCTTCGACATTTGGCACAAAGTTTCAAAACCCTATGTTATTCCTGAAGAGATTACTACGGCTAATAAAATTGATTTTGAAAATAATTGTAAAGCTTGCAATTATATTTTAAATGGAGTTTCTCGTTCTGATTTTGATCGAATCTCTCATTTTGAAACTGTGCATGAGATGTGGAAGGTCTTATGTGACTTTCACCAAGGATCTTCTAACATTAAGGAACTGCGTAAAGATGTTTTTAAAAATGAGTATATGAAAATTAAGATGAAATCTGGAGAAGCTCTTGATGATTATTATGCTCGCTTTAACAAAATTTTGAGTGATCTTCGTTCTGTTGATGATGCTTATGATGCTAATTATACTCAGTCTGAAGTTTCTCGACATCTTTTGAATGTTCTTGATATGTCTATTTGGGAGATGAAAGTTACATCTATTCAGGAATCTGTAAACATGAATACTTTAACCTTGGAATCTTTGTATACCAAATTAAAGACACATGAGATGAATATTCTTTCACGAAAAATTGATTCAAAATCTTCTGCTTTAGTGTCTTCGTCTAGTTATTCAGTCAATGCTTCTTCATCACTTTTTTTAACTGATTTTAATGCCATGTCCGATGACCAACTCGAGCAAATCTCGGAGGAGGACTTGGTTTTGTTAACTAACAGACTCTCTTGAGCTTTGAATAATGTAAGAAGCAGGAAACGAGGAGGTCCAATCCGGTGCTTTGAATGTGGAGAGCCTAATCACATTCGTATCAATTGCCCTAAGCTCGGGAAAGAAACAAAGGAAGATAAAGAGGACAAGAGCAAAAATGAGAAGAAGAAGAAGATATTTAAAGACAAGAGAAACAAAGAAAGTTACAAGAAGATGCTTAACAAAGTGTGTGCTGCCTTTGAACAAGCAAGTGACGTCGACTTCGGTAGTGAGGAAGAAGATGATGACAAAGGCAAAAATATCTCTGGAGTATGCCTCATGGCTCGTGGAGGATCAATATCTGGTGAGTCTGATTTTGATAATGAACATATTGAGGTAACACCCTTTCAAGATATTATTGTTTCTCTTGGCTTTAAGATTTAAAAATATGAGAAAAAGATAAAACAACATGACTTTATTGTTGAATCTCTTAACGCTGAAATTTCTAGATTGAAATCTCTAATTCCTGATGATGATAATTGTACATCTTGTGAAGTTTTATTTTCTGAAATTTCTTCTTTACGAGATGTTCATGGTAATAACTGTTTGAGATTAGAATCTGAAATTGAGAAAACAAAAGTTTTTGAAAATTTTTTGGCTCTTGGTCTTGCTTTTCATTCTCGTATTGCTAATGAGTTAGTTTTGACAAAAAAATTTTAAAAAATATAAAGTTGCTTTTGGTGCAAGTTCTTTGTTTAATGTTTTATGTGCTAAAAGAATTAGACAGCACAAGAAAGATTCAAGTTCTAAAACTTGCTCAACATGTTTTGTGAATGAGATAAAAGTAAAAAATGCTCTTGGTCGTGTTGAGTATATGGAGAATATTGTGAAAACGAATGAGATGATTTCTTGTTTAAACTGTAAAAAAACAAAAAGGAGTTTTAGTAGGTTGTGAAAAATGTGCTAACTTGACAAAAGAAGTTTCTTATTTGAAAAGTTCCTTGCAACGATTTTCTGATGGTAAAAAGCAACTTAACATGATTTTAGATCAATCAAAAGTAAGCACACATAATAGAGGGTTAGTTTTGATCCACATGCTTATTTTACTAATCATCAACCTTCTATTTTGAGTGTCACAAACAATGGAGAAATTTTGACAAAACCAGAACCTAAGAAAACTATTTTCAAATCTGCTGGATTTATGTCTTCTCTTTCTTCTTCAAACCAAGGTGTTTCTACTGCAAAACCTTCGATTTTAAAATCATCTTCTTGTGAAAGTATACATGTACTTTTTTGAAAAAGATGAACATTTGGTTGGTTATTGCTTTAGACTTGCTTGTAAACAGAAAAAAGAAAGAGAAATTGCTTTTGTAAAATTAAAATGGCAGAAAAGGCGTACTATTTTGAGAGCTCCAGTCCAACCGACGTACAAACGCCGGTCAGACCAGCCAGCGGTCCAACCGCAGTACTACTACCGGTGGTCTAACCGCAGTACTACTACCGGTCAGACCGGACTAAGCAAGTTTTTATGAAAAATAAATGTGGTACTGGTTTTACTCGTACGGTTATGCCTATTGGTTCTTCTGGTCGTGTGTCTTAGTACTGGATTCCTAAATTTCTTTTATCTAACCCCAGTACTGAGGCATCGACATCTACGTGTTTGTAGGCTTTTACGGCAAGGAAGGAGAACGTGTGGATAATGGACTCTGGTTGTTCGCGACACATGACTGGTGATAAAAATTGGTTCTCCTCCTCAAACCAGCATCCAAGACGGAATCGATTATCTTTGGAGATGCTTCTACTAGTACAATTCTTGCTTTAGGATCGATCAAAGTAAGTAACAAATTTACCTTGAAAGATGTCGCTTTGGTTGAAAATTTGAAATACAATTTGCTTTCAGTTTCTCAAATAATTGATGAGGATTTTGAAGTTAGATTTAAGAAATTTGAAAGTAGAATTCTTGATTCTTCTGGATCTTGTGTTTTGAGAATTTCTCGTTATGAAAGAGTTTTTAAAGCTGATTTTGAGAATTGTGTTTCTTCTGAGATTACATGTCTAGTTGCTAAATTTTCAAAGGATTTAATGTTTTGGCATCGTAGATTTGGACATATAGGTTTTGATTATCTTACTAGAATTAGTGATTCAGATCTTATTCGTGGTTTGCCAAAACTCAAAAAGGATCTTGATTTGATTTGTTCCCCCTGTCGCCATGTTAAGATGGTTGCTTCTTCACATGCCTAATTATTTCTGTGATGACTGATGCACCAGGATAGCTTTTATATATGGACAGTGTTGGTCCAGCTCGAGTGCAATCTGTCAGAGGAAAGTAGTTTGTTTTGGTTATTGTGGATGATTACTCTCGATATTCTTGGGTTTATTTTATGACAACTAAAAATGAAGCTTTTGATCATTTTCGAAACTTATATCTTCGTTTGGCTCTTGAACTTCCTAGATCCTTGAGAATGATTAGAAGTGATAATGGTGGAGAATTTAAAAATGCTCCTTTTGAACAATTTTGTGCTGAAAAAGGTCTTGAGCATCAATTTTCTTCTCCACGTGTTCCTCAATAAAACGGTGTTGTTGAAAGGAAAAATCGTTCTTTGATTGAGATGGCTTGGACTTTGCTTGATGAATATCATACTCCAAGAAAATTTTGGGCTGAAGCTATTAATACAGCTTGTTATATTTCCAATCATGTTTTCTTGAGATCTAAACTTGGAGAAACTTCTTTTGAGCTTCGCTTTGGCCATCAACCTAGAGTTTCACATTTGCGTGTTTTTGGATGTAAGTGCTTTGTGTTAAAATCTGGAAATTTGGATAAATTTGAGACACGTTCAACTAATGGAATTTTTCTTGGATATTCCGCTCACTCCCGTGGTTACCGTGTGCTTGTTTTGGAAACTAACAAGATTGTACAAACTTGTGAAGTTACTTTTGATGAGGCTAATCCGGGTACTAGACCAGAAATTACAGGTACTTTGTCATAGGTTCAGGGGGAGGATGGAAGCATATTTGAGAATGAAAGCGATGACAAAGAAGAAGAGGTCGAAGTGCTAGTAGGTCCAACCGGTCCTCAGATCGGTTCGACTGATGGCAACCAAGCGGTCCGACCAGAGGCAGAGAGCCAGTCAGACCGGGAGGGTCCAGAGAGCTCGGGATCACGCCAGATCGAGTTTGATGGATCTCCAAAAGCAACTTCGATAATTTCAGGTTTAGACCATGATGTTACTACTCCTTGGCACATTCAACGTCGACATTCTCCGGAACAAATTATCGGTAACATACATGAACGTACTACATGATCTAAGGTGATATCTACTGATTTCTTTGCTCATTCTGCATTCATTGCTTCTTGCAAACCCAAAAGGGTGTCACATGCATTAACTGATGAATCGTGGATTAACGCCATGCATGAAACTTTTGCTCCAGTTGCACAAGGTTTTACTCGAATTGAAGCTTTGGATTTTGATGAAACTTTTGCTCCAGTTGCTCGGATTGAAGCAATTAGACTTTTGTTAGCTTTTGCTGCTTCAAAAGGGTTTAAATTATATCAAATGGATGTTAAAAGTGTTTTTCTAAATAGTTTTATACAGGAGAAAGTTTATGTTAGACAACCACCTAGTTTTGAAGATTCAAAATTTCCTAATCATGTTTTTAAATTATCTAAAGCTTTGTATGGTTTGAAACAAGCACCTAGAGTATGGTATGATAGATTGAAAAATTTCTTACTTACGAAAGGTTTTCAAATGGGAAAAGTGGATAAAACTCTCTTTGTTCTAAGCGTGGTAATGATCAACTTTTCGTTCAGATTTATGTAGATGATATCATTTTTTGTTGTACTTCTCACGTTTTGGTTATAGAATTTTCTGAGACAATGAGCAGGGAGTTTGAGATGAGTATGATGGGAGAGTTGAGTTACTTTTTAGGATTGCAAATCAAGCAAACAGTACACGGAACATTTGTAATTCAAACAAACTACACAAAAGATCTTTTACGACGTTTTGAGATGGAGAATTGTAAGTCGATTTCAACACCAATGGGATCTACTACTGTTCTGGATCTAGACGAAGAAGGCGAGGCTGTTGATCAAAAAGAATATCGAAGTATGATTGGATCACTGTTGTATCTCACTGCATCAAGGCCAGACATACAATTTGCTGTGTGTTTGTGCGCTCGATTTCAAGCTTGTCCTTGTGTTTCATATCGTCAAGCCGTCAAGCGTATTTTAAGGTATTTACAACATACTCTTAAATTTAGGATATGGTATTCTACTTCATCATCTATAAGTTTACATGCTTTTTCGGATACGGATTTTGGAGGTTGTAGAATAGATAGAAAAAGTACAAGTGGTACATGTCATTTTCTTGTTACTTCTCTTGTTGCATGGTCTTCTAGAAAACAATCTAATGTTGCTCAATCAACTGCTGAATCAGAATATGTTGCTGCTGCAAGTTGTTGTTCCCAAACTCTTTGGTTGATTTCAACTTTGAAAGATTATGGTTTGAGTTTTGATAAAGTTTCAATCTTTTGTGACAACACAAGTGCTATAAACATTGCTAAAAATCCGGTGCAACATTCACGCACTAAGCACATTGACATTTATTTTTATTTTCTAAGGGATCATGTTGAAAAAGGGGATATTATACTTCAGTTTGTTGATACAAATTTACAATTGGCGGATATTTTCACAAAACCTTTAGATTCTTCTCATTTTGCTTTTCTTCGAGGAGAGTTGGGGATAGTTCATCCGTTTGGTATGTTGTGAGGGGGAGTAAAGCATAAATCAAATGACGAAAAAGTGGAGCTTTGTTTTACTACGAGTGTATCTTTTGCTTGCTAGCAAGATTCTTGAAGTTTATTGGTCTCTAGTATAGCTTTTATGGATTTTAGTATTTATATGAGTCCTTGATATTACTTTTAACGGATATGATGCATTACACTTAAATTCTTTTATTTGAATTAAATAAATATGCAATATTGAAACTAGTGCTAAGTTTGCATAGTTTATGCTTATATTTATTCTTTGTTGAATAAACATTCCTCAAATGCTCAAAAATGTCTTTACTTTCTGAGAGAAAGAAAAATGGATACCGAATCCTTGGCAAGAGTATTCACCACAAGGACGTATCCGAAGAGAGATAAAAAAATGGATACCGAATCCTTGGCAAAAGTATTCACCACAAGGACGTATCCGAAGAGAGATAAAAAAATGGGTACCGAATCCTTGGAAACAGTATTCACGACAAGGACGTACCCGAAATAAATTGAGAAAAAAAGGAGAGAAAAAATATATATTCTCTTTTGAGCAACATATTTGAGAAGAATGTGTTTATTCAACTTAACTAGATATAAGGGTATTTTGTTCAATTTATGTACTAGTAAATATATTGCATTATAAATCATTGAAATCATATATTTATAGTGTTGATTTGATCTTAAATGTTATATCTTTGTCTCATGTTTATACTCTAATACATGATTGTTATCTAGTTGAGCAATTTATTTCTCTTATCTTGCAACACATGTCTTAGGATTACTCTAAGTAAACAAAACTTCCATATTTTTTCTTGATGAAATTATTGTTAAAGGGGGAGAAATATACACACAAAATAAAAATTTTTATTTTTAAAAATAGTCGATTTTTTGCTTGGTTGAATTGCTTCATGGGGAGAAATTCTTTCTTTTTAAAGGGGGAGAGTTTTTCTTTTCATTTTGTTTTTTTATTTTAAAAATATCAATTTGCATTTTGGAGATGTTGCCAATGTGTTCATAAAGTGGGAGATTATAGAATCATTGTCATGATTAATATTTTGTGATGAACAATTGGCTTTACAAAGGACTTATTTAATAAAATTTGGTTTGAAAATATATGCGGATGTTGGCGTGAATGTGTGTGACTAATATGAGGTCAGGTTGCGATATCTGTGCTCAGAAATGGTTGTTTTGTCTATTTGTGTGTAGGTGACTTGAGGTCTAACATTGGTCAATGGTGAGGACCAGGACTACGTTCAGGGAGGAGCCGAAGTCTAGCACGGTCGAGATGCCATGTGACAAGGTTGGACTAAAGTTAGTTTGTCTTGAGATCAATATCGGTCAACGGTAGTATCAGGACAAAACTCAGGGAGGAGTTGAGGTCCAGAACGGTCAAGGGTGCCGGGTGACGAGATTAGACACAAGGTGGCACACGGTGGATGGATATCGTGAGCTCCGACCAGCTGCTACAGTGCCCGTGTCGCTACAGTGCCGAACCGGTTTGCTACAGTGTTCGTACTGCTACAGTAATTCCTGCACGTGAGGGAGTCTGGGTTGGCTATGGAAAGGAGAATTTGATTTGGTATATTGTAAATAAATTTAGCAAGTGAGGGTTTGAGTCCTAGTGGGACTAGATGTTCTATTCCTACTTTGTGTAGGATGTTTTAGGTATAAATAGACAAGGGATGGAGGCTCTAGTAACATAACGTGTGGAAGAGAAAAAAGTTAGGGTTTGGCCTTGAGAGAGAAAGGAGTGCTTTGTATGCACTTTGTAAACACATCTTGATGTAATAAAGAGAATAATTTTTCAAGATTTGCATTGTCATTCGGGAGTTTCGTCGAGATCGTTTTCAGTCTATTTGCAGGCGGTCAGACCGGGAGATAATCGGCGGCATGGTCAGACCGATGACGAGGATAAGGTCGGATCGGCGTCTTCTAGAAAGGTTAAAGATCTTGATCAAAGTAAAATTAACTTCATTGGTTCAGATATAACTTTTTATTCCACGAAAAGTTTAGTTTTTTGGTAATCCTGTCATTCACCCCCTCTCTGGTAGGCTTAATTCTTGTCTTTCGATCCTACAATAATCTTAGTATTTGTTAAACAATTTAGAAATTCTTATATTTTAGAATAAATCCTAACTAAAGTTTTACTTCGTATTCAATAATTGTAGGTAACAAAAGGGTTGATAATATTGCTGGATATGGTAATGGTAACTACATGGTAACCCCATCAAATTTAAACAAATTTAAAAATATTTTAATTTTTTATAAATTTTATCCGATTTTTCACGGTTTGTATTGTTTTCCTCCAGGGTTAGGTAACCAAGCCTTGGTGTAGCACCAAGGAGGCCGACTAGAGGGGGGTGAATAGGCGGTTTTAAACTTTTGGCTAAAACCGGGTTTTATATACAGAAACGTAAATCAAAATGGTTTTGCACAAATCAAGTTCTAAATCAACTAGTCTTAACTAAGTACACAAAGAAGCTAGGGCTATGTTGAGGTTTGCAAACCTAGGGTGATAACCAAGCAAATATACTAAACTAAATTATGTTTTGCAAGTCTAGGGTGATAAACGGTGTCACAAATAATCTTTAGTATGTAAATTGCTCAAATTAAATACAGTAAAGTAAATGAAACAAGAGACAATCGATTTTTCTCCGAGGTTCAGAAACTTGCGGTTTCCTACTCCCATTCGAGGCGAGCCTCACTTGACTACTCCTCAAACCGAGCCTCCAAATCTCTTCCACAAGAGATGGACAAGGTGAGAGCACCCCTCCTCAAACCAAGCCTCCAAATCTCTTCTAGAAGAGATGGGCAAGGTGAGAGCCTGCATCACAAGCAAGCTCTTTAAGCCTCAATCGCTAGTGGTTGCTCTTCCTCCACTTCGGAGATGGCGAACACCAATCCCCTCACAACACACCGGGCCTCCTCCACAATCTTCTTGGAGGGATCACCGGGTCACAACCGCCACCAAGCTGTCTAGGTCTCGACAAACACTAAGAGTAATAAGCCAAGACTCTCTTGACTCTTGCCAAGTGCCAAAGCTCAATCTCATGCACAAGTACTAAGCAATCTTGTCTCTACCACTCTCTACTTGCAACTAATGCACTCTAGTTGCAACCCATGCACTAGAGGAGAGAAGAGGCCTCACACAAGATTAAAACCTGAACAATAGACTCATAAGGGTTGACTCTCAAGTATATGCCTCCACTAGGATCAGGAGCACCAGCCAAACCACTCAAACTCATGGCCTTATATAGCCCACACCGAAAAACTAGCTGTTGGAGGCTAAAACACTTTTCAGGATGTGTTTGCCGGTCAGATTGCCCTAGTAACTCCGGTCGGACCGGCCCAGAGTCTTACAGTCGAAAAACTAGCCGTTGCGGGTTTTCAGTCACTTCCGGCGGTTAGACCGCCCATTAACCACTGGTCAGACTGCCCTCAGCCCGGTCAGACTGCCGGTCACTTTTCAACACAGCCAACAATTAGTAAAACGATGATTTCTCATGACTTAGGTATCGGATTTCGACGTTCTTGGACTCTATGGGAAGCTTATTCCAAGGGCTATCTAACCTATAAACAATTCATCCAAAAATCATAACTTTTCTCAAGGAGAAAGGGCTCAAACTCTAAAGGTTACTCCACTGGATTTACCCACATAAGGCCACTCACTCTGATTGGACATGCCCATTGCTCTCTTTGCTTGGGACTTGAGAAAACTCACTACACTTAGCTAGACACCTGCTAGATATGCCCACTTCTCTCTTTGTCCACACAACCAACTTCAACAAAAATTATGGGTGGACAAGATATAAAAGCCATTCATGATACACATCTAAACAACTCTCACCGTATGCATGTCAAAGGCTCTAGTTGAGTCTCAAAAGGATCAAGATCCAATCTGGACTCCTTACTCTAAGGAGACAAAACCTTAATGTGCATGCCTAGGAAAAACTAACACGCATTCGAGATTTAGCATTTTGCACATGGTTCAAATCAAGCCACTAGTCATTGACCCCTCTTAATTGTACGGCACCTAAATAGCAATCCGGTCTTTACTCCAAACACCAAGACCGGCAAAAGACTAAGAAAAATATTTTTTTTCTTCATTATACCTTTGTATTGTGCCATCCAACTTGGGGTCAATTCTTGGTTTATGATCAACACTTGTGATCATCCAGTTGAACCGTCTTTACACCGTAATCTTGATCAATCTCTATCCAGAATACCTTGTCATCATGAGCTTGACTTAATCCTTACCAACACATGATGATGCCTTTTACTTTATGGTCATTAACCCATCACACCATCCAATATCTTCATCATGGTAGGACCTATTCCTTTGCACAATTAAAGGAAAATGTTAGTCCTAACAAATCGGTTATCATCCTCTACTTGATGACCAATCGATTGCATATGAAAGATATGAGTACAATTGTTGAGTACTTACCAATGCGGCAAGTATCATAAACTCACATATATGCTCAATTGTAAAGATTCAAAATAAATTGTATGTGAACAATATGTATCTTACAACATGCATAACAAATGAATAGGATTTGCTTCCGCTAAATATATGCATACAAAATATTTGTATGTGAGGCAAGTGTATGCATAAAGAAAGATGAACCAATGAGAGTCTATCCTATACATATATAGAAGGCATGTAGCAATGATGTGGACAAACATAAACACATACCTTCACGATCTCCATGTTCTCAATGTAAAAAAGACTTAATAAGATAATGCTCAAATAAAACATTAGTCTCACACGAATATATCAATTACACGGAAATCATATATATGAGCCTATAAAAAAGTGGATGGAGAGAAGGAATGATACATATTGCTTGATCTCCATGCATTTCATCCTTATTGTGATTCGGATCCATCATCAAGGAATAACCTATTTGCTAACTCATGGAAAAGATTAGTCCCACAAAATCAGTTTGTCATAAATCACCAAAACAACAATTACTCAAATTGTTCGATCATAAATTTTTTGATGTATTCCTTTTTGGTGATGTATGACAACCCGATATAAAGTATGTAAAGATGATTAAATGATGGATCAACATACTAAGAAAGCATAAAATATAGAATGATCTCCCCCTAAAGATGTTCATATATATGAATATGGAAGAAAACATATGCACATATTTAATGAAGGACAATGAAGGAGTTTACTCTTATATTTTGGATCCACAAGAGAGATCAAATGAGAACACAAGGAGTTTAGTACATATCTCTCATCATTTTCATATCTAAAAGAGACTAGACAAAAATATACTTAACAAAATGTTAGTCTCACATAATTAGATTTGCCATTAATCACAAAAACCAAATTAATGGCACTTGAACTTACAATCTCCTCCTTTTTAGTGATTGATGACAAATCCATTATTACTAAACACATTTGGATATAAAGGATAATATCAATGACATAAATCAACATGATATGAGAATTTTACAAATGATTATCTATACATGCCAATAAAAAAATAAAGTGCAATATTTGCTAATGACATGCTAATGCATATGATGCATTGGAATGCTATGTCGTGGAATTCTAGAATATTTTCCCCCTTTTATAGCAATGATCATATGTGGGGTTCACAAATGTTCTTCCCCTTTTAGATCAAATATAGGATCCTCAAATATTCTCCCCTTTTGGCATTAATCACCCAAAAAATGAAAAGGCTAAAAAATGCAATTTTGCGCAGTCCAAATAGAAATAAACACTCAGAAGGCCAAAAAACATTTTTTTGGAATCCCAATGCAAAATTTTCAGAAATGGCACATTTAGGAATACTCCCCCTTACTCATAGAGTCTTGTCTTTTTGACAATAGAATTTGGAATATATTTCACATGTAGAAGGGGTGAGTTTGAGCACTTGAACTTTCTCTCAAAAAGTCCTAATAAAAAGCTTTGTTTAGGATACCAAAATCTAAAAGGAGCTTGGTCAAGGATATGTGAGGATCTTATTCAAGTGTATAATCTCGGCAGAGAATGGAAGTGATGAGGAAGTACGTAGTTCAAGATGATCAAGAGATACTACCATTTGTTAAGAAACCACTTGTGTATACTAATTTTCATTTTGGAAGACAAGGAATGGTAGTTGGCATTGATAGAAAGGATCAACTTGATCTATAGACGAAGACCATAGATGAATTTGCGAACCTCACAAAAAGAAAAAAGTAAATTCTTGATTTGCCCATTGAAGTTGATCATGTCTCTTGTTTGCCTACCGAAGTTGATCGCACCTCTTGTTTGCCCATTGCAGTTGATCACATTCCTTGTTTGCTCTTACGAAACTGCTTCTCCTCAGTTGCCCCATTTTCTTAACTTCCATCCCATATTTATTTGCCCAGCTGTACCCCAAAACATCCTCACATTTACTATTGTTTTATCACCACGGTCGTAACTAATTTCCTTCACCACCGGTCTTATTATGTCCTCCACCTTGTCTTGGCATATCACTCCACCATGGCTAACATGCTTATCAATTAATTGTTGCACTGTTGTGTCACTTATCTCCTTCTTTGCTTCCATTGGCCCACCTACAATATGGTCTAGCACCACTCAACCCACTTTATTGCCAGCATAATTGATTGATTCGCTAAAGCAGCGGGTGCTAGGGAGGAGGCTAGAGGCATATGAGCTCAAGGGTAACATCCGTAGCAACTATATATGAAAGAAATGTTAAGAACAGTAGGTGTATTGTATTCACGTCCAAAATCACAAAACTTGCACGGTGCAACCCCATGGCCCATTGAGCTCCACCCCTGCTTGCTGCACTTAATCCGCCCCTGCTTGTTGCACTTAATTACAAAACAAGCTGGAAAAAAAGAAAAACATTAGGGTGGAAAGAGCCTATGTCACGATCTACCATCCCACAACATTTGAGGCATCGAGAAGATTATAGATATCTATATCTCTTTCTGAACAACCACACCATATATGAGACAATGGACATAAAAAATATAGGATTGTGCTCTCTCTTTATTAATTACTAGTAATCGTGCACGTGTAACGCACGTATAGGTCAATATGAGTTAATTAAAAAATACTACTAATTGGAATTAATATTATTCATATCAAACATGTGAACTTTTGATACTAAAGAAGAACAAGATTCCACATAAGGCTCTTACATTCGTCGAGCTCACAACATGCAACATCTAGAATCTGTTAAAATTGAGCAACTGTGTTTGTTCACCTAATACAAAATTTCTAGTAAACTTTAGAACAAAATAGACCACCTGTATACTAAAAGAGAACAAAATTGATGGTTAAGTTTATTCCAAATTGATTGAATCAAATCTCTTCGGCAAGGAAAAGATGTGGCTCTTCTTTGTTCTACTATCTTGGATCCTCGGTTAGCTCTTATCAATTTGAACACTTGTACACCATATAATCTTGGAATGCAACCATAAGTCCATGATAAAAAAAACATTCTAAAATTGTGTTAAAAAAAGTACATTACTTCTTACAATTCAGTATTCACATGTTATGAAAACGTTATAGCTATGAGATAAGCATTCAAAAATGGAATTGAATGAATTTCCATGCTTCAGAAAACTTTAAACTCGTATGATAGAAACAATTCTTGCTGCTACCATTGAATTAAGTATGTGAAGCTCTAGCATCCTTAAAAACTTGTACAAGTACTTCAAGATTATTTCATCAAGCATGGTTTGTACACAAATCTTTATATTAGATGAGATATTATTCTTACTAACTGTGGTACTGAAATCTCGGTTCAATCAATTTACTACAACTCCTGTAATCCACCATCTTTTTGTTGTCCTTTGGAGCCAATTTGACTTATGAATGGCTCATTGATAATTTCACCATTGTCTGGAGTTCATGAAGCATATGCATCTCCCGACTCTTGATACCATGAATGTAGTCCAGTAGTCCACCAATCTGACCTCACACGCATGAATGTATATTCCGGTAGTCCAGTTGATTTTAGGAAGGAGTAAATGGGAATCACCAATGTAGTTTGAATAACAATGTACTCAATCTCATTGGTAATATTCCACACAGATGTAAGATTGCTTTTACTTAAAAAAAATACACTTATTAGATTGGCAAATTAAAATAAAATCTAACCATGGTAGTGCAATTATTTTTAGTTAGTTAAAGGGCAGAGAAGAAAAATCATATGATACTATAATTATCAAATGCATGGTCAGAAGGTTTAAAATTCCCCATACAGGCAAAGTATTTTAACAAATAAACAATGGGCACACTGTTGTACTCATAAACAAATGAATAAATGGAGGGAACCGTGGCACAAGCAGAGCATTGAAAAGAGAATATAAAACACGTATAATATTACAGCTATTTTTAGTTGAAGGAAGAGAATTTGAAGCGTGCTAATTAACCTCATGTTAGCCGTTCTCGGTATATGTGTGCTGACTGCAGGTCAGTCTGAATGTTAAGCTGAGAAAGAATTAGAATGCTAACTTTTTCAAAAAGAGCAAACTATTCCTTGGGCTAGCTAGGCCGAACCAGGATACATCTATTTAAACAAATTACACTATTACTTTTGGCATAACACATTGTACGGCACAAATGTAAATGGAATAATTAAAGGACTGGCAATTATGTAAATGAAATAATTAAATGCTAATAACAATTAGAAGCAAACAACCAAATTTGGAAGTGAAGGTGAAACCTTCGCTTATAGCCATATATTATCCACCATGTGCTTGACTGAAGGCGGCAAAGTAAATCACTAAAGCATAACACGATGATTGGTAATGAGCTCTGAATCTGTATGTGTAGCTAATATATTCCTTCCCAGCTGATGATTAGTTCTGAATCAGTATGAGTCTCCTAACAAATGGCTTATTGTGCCTATTGCTCAATGAAAAGTATAAAGAAAAATACCTAAACAATTAGGAAGAGCCCAGATAGAGCTGCAAGAATGCTTGCTTTCCAGATCCTTGCCAGTTGAAATACGTATATCAAGTAGGTCATCATGATCGAGATCCCACCTAGTATATCAAGGAAAACCTTTGGATTACACAAAATTTTTATTCCAGTCAAAAAATTACAAAAAGATTAAAGAGCGCATGTGGACATATTGCTAAAAGGCATTTCCAGAAACACTGTGTAAGCACTTCGCTGATAGCAACTTGGAGTACTACCGATTTCTCTGTCTTCAATTGTTTCCTTCAACACCTTTTCTACTCTATGCAGTCCTAATACACACATAAAAAAATACTCACATATAAAATCAATCAAGCATCTAGCAAACTAATTAGATTGTTAGCTGGAGCAACGGGGGCGCCATTCTACCACTATCACGATTTGATCTCCTTGTCAACAAGCAATCCTCCTACGGTCTGTACAGATCGAGTGCTAGCAACTAAATCTAGAGACATATCGGCGCAGGTAGGGGATGGCGGCTAGTGGCGATCACGGCTTTGGATGGAGGCACAACAGCGGGAACCAGACCGAGGCCGACTTCGGACGCCAGCAACGACGGGGTCCAAATTGAGCTCGACGAATGGCAAGCTCCAGATTGGGGCAGTGATGGCGCGCTCCACCTCATGGCTGGCTGCTGTGGATTCTACACTGGGGATAGCTGGGCGACGACGCCTTCACACCATGGCTGCGGCAGATATGGCCGTGCCGTCACCAGAAGACCGAGCACGGTGATGGGGACGCAACAGAGTGGAGACGGCAACGAAGATCGGCGCACGTGGGATGGGAGTGGATTGAGGCAATGGCACTCGAGTGGTGGGGAGTATGGATGACGCGGCTTTCCTTTTGTTTCATACGGGGACACATCGCCGGATGACTCCCGAGCATGTGATTTTGGGATCGGGAGAAGCGCAGGATAGGAGAGGCCGACGTATCGTAGGATGAACCACGGAATAGATATGGGCCATTGGATTTTAAGATTGGATGGCCAGAATATCACGGCTGCACAAGTTGCTCCTTTATAGTATATGATTTGTGTTCGCACCCTTTATATTTATAAAAGATGCTATCTATAAATAAGAACAGTTTTTATAACCGGTTTGGATTGACTCATAATAATAAGAACTTATCTCTTTTCTGAGATAAGAGTGACCCGAGAGCCAATAAGACCGACACAAAATACCTCCTAATCTAAAAAAACTGTTGAATGTTGCATATCTAGTCCCATATCTTTTTTACTGCGGTTTAAAACTACCACAAAATTGTTTTTTTACAAAGCGTGAACCGAAATAATGTACAGTACACATTAACAACGAGAAGCAAAACACAACACCTAACTAATGTACAGTACGCATTAAAATTGTTGTACAACATTACTCGCTAAAACTATGTTATGTTTTGATTTATCTAGCTGCCACCGCGTTCCCGATCTTAATGCTGTCCTCCGAGCTGGGCTGCCATAGCTTCTCGAACGCGTCGGCCACGGACAGCGGCTGTCCGAGAACCGAGAGGCTGAACGCGATCTCGGCCATCTTGGGCCGCCGCGCCGCGTCCTCCTCGGTGCACGCCCTCGCCATGCCGGCCAAGCTGAGAGCAGCGTCCATGCCGTACTCGCCCCCGAGGGCCGGGTCCATCCACCTCTTCAGCTTCGCCGCCCTCTTGTCCCCGCCCGCGTCCAGCACTGCACGGATCTCCATCCACAGCATGCCGATCTCCGCGCCGACGCGCGCCTCCACTGCCCTCCTCCCGGAGAGAAGCTCGAGGAGAATCAGCCCGAACGCGAACACGTCGCTGCTCGTCGCCGCGGCGTCGACCGTGGCCGGCTTGGCCAGGGAGAAGTTGGACAGCTTGGCCCTGAAGCCCGCGGTGAGGAGGATGTTCCGAGCACGGACATCGCCGTGCACCATGCTGGGCTGCGTGTGCTCGTGCATGTAGAGCAGGCCGTTCGCGACGTCCAGCGCGATGCCCAGCCGCTGGTCCCACGAGAGAGTTGTCACGGAGCTCGACGACGGCAGCGAGCACGACGGCTTCTGGTACAGCCACTTGTCAAGCGAGCCCTTCTCGGCGAACTCATACACGAGGAAGGCGTAGTCGCCGTCTGCGCCGATGGATATGCCGGCCAGCTTGATCAGGTTGGCGTGGTTCACCATCTGCATCATCCTCAGCTCCCCGGAAACGTTGCCTTTCACCGGCTTCACCACGAACACCTCCCCTTCAAGCTTCGCCCGGTAGTATGAGCTGCCGATCTTGCACTGTTCGTCCAAGTTCATCGTCGCTTCCATGATTTCCTCCTCCCTGAAGATGATCGGCTTGTCGATGAACTGCGACACGCTGGTCAGCAGCTTGTCCCCTCCATTGATCATGCGAGCAATGGAGCTATTGCTGTCAAATCTGTTGAGGCTCTTGGTCCAAGAAATCTTCGGGCTGACGAGCTTTGGCACCAACGCCTTATTCTTGCCGTACCTCCGGTACACCAAGATCGCCGTGCACAGCGCGGCGCACGCTACGAAAGACCCCGCGATGCTCGCCGCCACGATGATGCCACGCTGGCGCTTGCTCACCCTGGAATCGGCAGCGATGGCACCGTAGAGCAGCGGTGGAAGACGCGGCCGCTGCGACACCGGGATCAGCACGGGCTGCCCCATCGCGAAGGTGGAGTTTCCCGCGACGCCGTTCGACGCGGCGATGTTGGCCGCGGAGGCGTTCATCAGCGTGCTCACCACGGACATGTCGTCCCCGGGTTGCCACACGTAGGTGACGAGGAGCCATGACCCGGCGCTCAGCTCCTCCCGCGTCGGGCACCGGCAGAAGAGCGGCACGACGACCTCCTGCCACGGCTGCAGCTTGGTCGGCTCCGCCGCCGGGTTGAGCTCCTCGACGAGGCCGAAGTCGGTGAGGTTCTCGAACGCGGTGACGGCGAGCCCGTAGAAGGTGTCGCCAGGCCGGATGGGGTACGTGACGTTGGCGAAGGAGCGGGTGCCCGTGCAGCCGCACTTGATCGGCACGAGCAGCGGCTGCCCCGGAAGCAGCTGGCCGTCCTCGGTGGTCAGCTTGTTGGCGCTGGCGATCAGCGCCCGGCTCACGCCGAAGAGGTCCGATATGTTGCCGAGGTCGAGGAACCCCGGTGACTGCGTCCGGTACACCACGAATGTGTCGCACGGCGTCGACACGTTACAGGAGAAGCGTGCGCGGGCAGTGGCATCGGTGGCGGCCTGCCCGCCGGCGAGCTGGAAGGCGAGGACGACGGCGATGAAGCACAAATGGTGGCGTTCCATTTGGCGCTGGATGTCACGTTGCTTGTGAAAGGAGGTGTGAGATAGCGAGGCGAAATGAGGGCTCGGTTTAGCAGCAGTGGAGCTAACGTGCAGCGCGGAAGAATGTTCAGGTCAATTGCGGTGTGTGTTGTCGCGGCTCTGCTGCTTTTGATTCGGTCGTCAAGTCCCTGCTCGCGACTCAGATGCCATTCCTTTTTTGTCTGCATCACACCTGATTTGTTTACAGTAGTACGCATCATTTGATCAGAAAATTATTGTGAGGGCGTCGGCCTGCTTGTATTTTCTGAAAGGAGCTTTCATGAGCGGCTGCCTGCAGCCGGAACAACGGAACGGGTCTGCCGCCATCTGATTGGAGCTTTTCCCCATCGGATGACAGTAAGGCATCATCATCGACAGAAGAATTTGGATTTATATAATGATAGTTGCAGCCGGAGCGGAATTATTTATTTGTAAGCTCAAATCATACATTAGGTAATTTATATATCTATCACTGTACTAATACAAAAGAACAAGCAGTCCATCGTATCTTTTACTAGGTAGTCCAAAGAAAAAGGTGCTCATAGAAGTTTTTCATGCCGTCGGATTGTATCCACGATTATTATGGGCAAAATGCAAGTTGGATTATCATCCATACAGAACTGAATCGGGGAGAACACCCATGGTATGGGAAAGAAAATTACATAGGACTCAAGTCCTACCTTCATCCAAAGGACTTGGTCCCTCCACGTGGCACATGTCCCTCACGAATCTCAGAGCAGGCTTACTCCCGCTGTCCCTCCTCTCTCCTATTCCCCTTTCTCCTCCTCAGTTCCTCTCCTCGGCATCGAGCTCATGAGAGAAATCGGGAATTGGAGCAAGCTCGTGCTGCTCTTCGGGTTCGCTGCTGCCGGCCTGCTGCTAGAAGACCTCGCTGGTTGGAAGAAGTTGCGTTAGCGACTCTAAATCCGCTCCATGAACTGCAAATAGTTGCCTCATGGTGAAATTGTTCAATGATTAGATTTTGCTTGCCGTTGCTTTTACTCCGTGTGGTGCATTTGCATTGGTAATCGTTATAGCTGATTGAACTTGATTGAGCCTTCAAGAATTTCTTTCTTGCAGGTGAGAATCAGGATTACAGTGTTGACGTCTTGACATTCTTCTCGATGAGCGCCTCATGTGCGAGCTTGGATGCTGCTGATTTTCCACATCGCGGATGACGCTCGATGCCGGCGACAGCAGCAGCCGGCCGCGGAGCCCCATGCCGCTCATCGCTGGTCAAAGCTCGACGCCTCGCCGAGCCAGAGAGACGAGGGAGTAAGCCTGCTCTGAGATTCGTGTGGGACAGGTGTCGCGTAGAGGGACCAAGTCCTTCAGATGAGGGTAAAACTTCAGTCCTACGTAATTTTCTTCCGTGGTATGGAGGCGCGAGTGCGCGAATGACCAAAGTGCAATGGGGTTTGAAGTACTCCGCCAAGGCCACCCTACCTGAGATGCTCTCCGTCTTCCAATTACGCCAACAACAAATAGGGAAATACTTACGGAAAGTTAGATTATCAGGCCCAATCAATTTAATTTCTTACATTTTATTAGTATTTTTTTCCTCTCGAAATGTTTATTAGTACAATATCTTGACAGAGTAGCCAATAGAAACTAGGCCCAAAGGGCCAAAATTCCATGGAACTCCAAGCAGTAGAAATGATGGTGGCCCATAGATTCATATTTCCTATCGTGGCATCTTGGACCAGCTAGACAACCTATGCTCCTCCGGTAAGTTAACGAAGTTGACGAAGTTTGAACTTTTCATGATTGCTAAGTAAACAAGTATTAAAACTACCTAAAACCATTATTCAAAATCAAAGCTTAATATTTAAAATTGCTTTGGGTTACAATCCTAAGATGGAGTAAACAAGACTAGTTGCCAATCTTTTTAGATTGAAGATCAATATATATTGACATCGCTTTTGGGAGAAAGCGAAAAAAAAATACAGAGTTCTTATAATACAGAAAATTGAAAAACGATAGACGCTAGGGACTCTAGTTCACAGTTAACGACCGGGACACTTTTTTACATGACAAAAGGTGAAACCTAACGGTCTCACACCCCAAACAATTAGCAAACATCAAGAGCAAAGATTAACTAGATGCTATCTGGGAGAACATCAGCTGGCTTCAATTCCTGTAGCATTGTCATATGCTTCTCACACTCTCTAGATCGAAATTACTCACGCCATAATCACATTTCTTTGAACGGCTACACCAGGCAAGGGAAGAAGATCAGCATCAGCCTTTAATTGTTGTTATGAAATCCTCCCTAGTTAATAGAGGTATGTTGTAAATCTTGTGTATCCTCTTCCCGAAAAGCAACCTTCCAAGTCTGTATCAATGAAACACTTTTGTAAAGCATCAAATTTTGTCCTTGGATTTCCTTCTCCATTGCCACCTTATTCGAGCTGTCCAGATCACCTGTGCAAAAGCTGTGAAACAGAGCAATGTTTGATAGCAGTCACACACACCACATAAAACCACCTTTTTTTAGACTCCATGTTTTTAAAGGGGATTGGAATATCGCTCTAATCAAAGATTTCTCTTAGGTTGAGCCAGCCAAAATTAGCCCAGCAATAGATAGATGTGATATTGACTGTTGTCTTAGTAATGCAAAGGATGCATTTTTTATCTGTCATGCCAGTTTCTTTTTAGTTGCACAACGTATTGAATACTATCATGAGCAAGCAACTAAAAATGATATATTGATGTTTATAAGGTAACTTAACTTACCTTTTCATAATTTCTTCAGTTTTTTTCCCTTTAATGGATATAACTTGGTAGTGATGGATCCACTGTCCGGGCACGTTGGTGAATGTGTAATCGAATATTTTCATAGTAAAATTTTAGCTTAGCTAGATTTGTGCAGGCTCTACAATTATTCTAGATCCATTACTATAGCTTCATACCAGGATAATTTTTCTCGATTTTTTCCGACTCCATGAATTTCGGAGTCGTATATGCTATTCAACCATATCTTCAAACCTCTTTTCCCTAATTCTTACAATGCATCAAATTAGTTCCTATATCAGAATTCTTGTGACAATTTTGTGTTGCAAATGAGGCCTTCTTGTCCAATGGATCTCCCATGAGCAACTCTCCACTCTCCATCCATCACACGTTTGCTCACCATCACTTGTGCGTCAGCACAAACTCCAAAGAATGTTGGGAAGTCGTATCTTTTGCTTCACACATTTGCACACCGGATTCTTAAATTTTCGTTCCCACTGTAACTTCGTATTCGTGACGGATGTTTAGCACATCCGAATGAGAGTGTAGAGAGTGCTTTACGATGCTACACAGCGATATCCAACGGAATCAAGCGGGTCTCGCAGTATCACGCACCATCGCGGCAATTTTCTATTTACACCCTCCATCTCACCTAGGCGTAGCAAACCAGTCCCTCTCTCCCCTTCCTCTTTCCGGCCGCACCACCGCCTCCGTTCCCCCCTCACTGCCCCCACCGCGACTGCGAGCTTCTCCGCCCCCCAATCGCCCGCCGCCCCGCGCCGCGATTGCCCCTCCCGTGCCTCTCCCGCCGTCGCCGTAGAATCCCCCGACCCAGGGAAGCCCCAGTCTGCTGTGAGTTGTATCGCCGGTGGGTTTGATTTGGGGCTGATCTGATCGGCCCCCTAGATGGTGACCGACGCCGAGGAGGTCTCGCCGACGGCGTCCTCGTCGGAATTGGAGCAGGAGGACGACGACGATGACTGCTACTTGAGCGATCAGGAGGACGACGCCTTAGAAGAGTCCGTCCTCCAGGTGCTGGAGGACGAACGCGATGAGGATTGCCATTGGTCCTCCACCTCCGTATGCGCCTCTCCATCGTTTACCCTCAACGTATTTTATTATCTCAGTCCCAGTCATTTCGTTTGTTGATGGGTTCCTTCCCTTGCAGGTGATCACCAAGGAATCTCTCTTAGCGGCGCAGGTGACTCCGCGACTAGAGGCTATCTTCGCATTCGATTTCCGGGGGCGCACGCGATTTCCTGAGATTGACACCTTTTCCCTTTCCTTGCCTTGGTAAATTTGTTTTGTTTGTTTGGGATTTGCAGAGGGAGGATCTGAGGAAGGTGATGGAGCTGCTAGGGTTGAGAGAGCACCACGCGCGGACGCTGCTCATCCACTACCGCTGGGATGTTGAGAGGATTTTCGAGCTGCTTGATCAGAAGGGGAGGGACAGGCTCTTCTCCGAGGCTGGTATCCCTCTCCAGCCTGCCAATAATGCTGGCTCGCCCTCCTCGACAGAGGTAACCTGCAATGTTTGCTATGATGATGTGCTCTTCTCGGACGCCTCCAAGATGGACTGTGGCCACAACTACTGCAATGAATGTAAGCAACGATCATTTGGGACAAAGGAATTATTGTGAAGTTTTCATCTTTGCATATGTGCTGGTTATATACTTGTATATGCTGGTACATTGATCATGCAAAATGCACTTTCTGTACCAAAGTCATTGGTGCCCCCCCACCTTTTGACCTTCATGCTAAACAGCGGTCTGAAATTTATCCACTAGTAGTTACTAATCTACGGAGTATTTGGTATGTGGAAGCTGTGGTATTGGCTAACATCTTACTACCCTCGTGCTACAAAGGAAATGGTGTGACACAACATCTTCTTTTAGCTAGCTTGTATTATTTTAGAGCACCTTTTGTTTCTACTAAATGCATGAAACTAAATTATGGGAATGGTGTGTGTTGTTCTTTATTTGCTTATGACATTTTGTGGATTAACCTTTTTGCTGTATAATAATTTATTTCCTGGGTAGCTAGCTACTAATCTGTGCATTCCTGCCCATGTCCTGTCAGGTTGGACAGGATATTTCATTGTGAAGATAAATGAGGGACAAAGTCGCCGTATCAAGTGCATGGCTCCGAAGTGCAATACTATCTGCGATGAAGCAATAGTTCGTAAGCTAGTAAATGCAAAGCGGCCAGATATCGCAGAGCGCTTTGAAAGATTCTTATTGGAATCTTATATTGAGGACAATGATACAGTCAAGTGGTGTCCAAGCACACCGCATTGTGGAAATGCTATACGTGTCAAAGGTGATATTCACTGTGAGGTGGAATGTACATGTGGACGCCAGTTTTGTTTTAATTGCTCCTCAGAAGCACATTCCCCATGTTCCTGTGTGATGTGGGAGCTTTGGATCAAGAAATGCCGTGATGAATCAGAGACCGTGAATTGGATAACAGTAAATACTAAGCCCTGTCCCAAGTGCCACAAACCTGTTGAGAAAAACGGTGGCTGCAATCTGGTTGCATGTATATGTGGGCAAGCATTCTGGTAAGGGTTCATATGCTGCTTCAACATTTACCTTTTTTGCATGGTTACCAGTTCCCGTTTGTTGGTAGATAATGATATGCTACAGCTAGCATATATACATGCCTTTTTTCTGTTAGATTTATATTTGTTCATACAAACAAACTCAAAGCATTCCAACCTTTTTTCTTAACTTTCTATTTTAGGTAAGCTTTAGGCAGTGTTCGGGATGGCTTTTCAGCTGAGAAGCCTCCCATCTGATCAACAAGCTTTGTAATTAATATGTGATTAATTAATTATTAACTATTACAAACTTGAAAAATGGATTTATTTATATTTTTTAAAAAACTTTTTATATACTGCAATAAGCTAGTAGCCACAAGCCGAAAAGAACGGGCCCTTAGTGTACCATCCAGCTTGCTTTTGTTCATTATCTCACAGGTTCCACCTGGATAGCTGACAAGCTGAATGCATTCCTGAACTAAAAAGCTTATTGGATATGAAATCTTTCTTCAATACTATTGTTGCAATATGAAATGGTTTATAGCATAACAGGCTAATGGTAGTTTCTGAAGTTCTATGACTTCAGTTTAACCTTAATTCTATGGGATGGTTCTGTTATGGCCTGTGGTGGATGATGCTTTTGTATAAGCTTGAACCTATTTAGGCACTTCACTCATTGATTATTTGAACTGATGTTTCATTGACATCTCTCTAGTAGCTCCCTCTCTCCTTCAGTAACATGAGTCATGAGTCATCACACCAAGAGCTTGTAGAACACAAACTATTTTAGTATGTTTGCAACTTTGCATCAGTCAAGTACTTGGTGTTAGATGATTGTCAAAACAACAATTTTGAAGTATCATGTGGTCAATGTGTTTTGGTAGAAAGTCCATTTTCACCTGAAAAATTACTTTGAAGTTAATCTGATTTGATGCTTTTGGATGTAGTTGGTTATGTGGTGGTGCTACTGGCAGAGATCACACATGGTCAAGTATTAGTGGCCACAGTTGCGGTCGTTTCACTGAAGACCAGTCAAAGAAGACAGAGCAGGCTAGGAGAAACCTTTATCGGTATATGCACTACCACAACAGATACAAAGCTCACACCGATTCTCTTAAGCAGGAAGCAAAGCTTAAGGGTGACATCCAGGGGAAGATTTCCATTTCTGAAAACAAGGATTCCAAGATAAAAGATTACTCTTGGGTGATAAATGGATTAAACAGACTTTTCAGATCAAGGCGAGTTCTTTCATATTCTTATCCTTTTGCATTCTACATGTTTGGTGATGAGATTTTCAAGGATGAGATGACTCCTGACGAAAGAGAACTGAAGCAAAATCTTTTTGAGGATCAGCAGCAACAATTAGAATTCAACGTCGAAAGACTATCTGGTTTCCTTGAGAGGGAATTTCAAAATTTTACTGATGATGAGGTTATGGATACAATGAAGCATGTCATCAATCTTTCCAATGTGGTAGATAGACTCTGCAAGCAAATGTAAGAGCTCAACAAAAGTCTGTTAGTGTCTGTAAATTACTGTTCTAACTATATTACTTTGCAGGTATCAGTGCATTGAGAATGATTTGTTGTATCCTCTGCGCACACCTCATAATATTGCTCCATACAAATCGAAGGGCCTTGACAGGGCCTCAGAGCTTAATGTTTGTTGGGATTCGTCTGAACAAGGTTTGCAATCAATGAAATACAGTCAAGATGAACACAAAAGTCAGCCTGGTTTTTCTGGTACTTGTATTGACCTTTTTCATTTTTATTGCAGTTTAAAATTATATTTTCTGGAAGCTAATGCATATTTCAATATGCCCTGTAGGCTCATCTATTTTGGGAAGGCGGCAACCTGGCTCAAGTTCTAATAACAATGGGCGACCTCACAAGCGAGAAAGAAATGATGCCCATGGTGGGGCTGCACTTTTTGACCTCAATGTGCCAGCTGAAGTGGCAGACAAGATATGAAACGTAAAATAACTTACAGCACATTCCGTTGCAAGTGTACAGCTGACCTGGGCTTCTTCGGCTACATAAAGGAAAACCCTGCTCTTTTTGGTTGCGTTAGGGTGTCTACATTGCAAGTTTAAACTGGGGCTATAATTCCAACAAATAGGGTAGCTTCACTTATTCCCTTGTAAATCATGATAAGAATTGATGCCAATGTGCAATGTGCACATTGCATAGCTCGTATAATGCTAAATCTACCTCTGGGTCAAGACAATGGCATTTTGGAAGAGAAATTTTGAAATGTCCTTTTGCAAACTCGATGGTAATGTATGAAGCATATTGGAAGTAACTAAGGGATGCTGAGCACCTGGAAATGAATTGGATCAACTGGTTTAGTCAGTACATATTCTTGTCGGAGCTAATAGGCACATCTTATTTGTCAAACCCATCTTTTGGCGAGAAGCCAGTTGATCTCTAGGTCAGTTTTGGTTGACTCATATTCAAGCCTTCATAGTTGGGACTCTGGGAATGTCTGAATTCTAACATAGCTGGGATTCTGGGAATGTCTGAACTCTGATTCTCATCTGCGCGAGTGGTGCGCTGCGAGATGCAAATCTCGGTCCCTGCTCAGGACAGGTTTTCTTCTCTCGTTTCATCCTAGTGTCTTTGGATTATTTGTCACAACTTGTACTACTAGCTAGGAATCACATAAACCTTCAAGTCAATCGTTGGATTATGCGTTGATAAAACGTGGCATCTAGCTTAGCCTTTCTAGAACCCATGCAAAGGACAAGCAGACGGTGACCCAGCGGAATCGACGACGATGCACTCGTACAGCGCGCTGGACTTTTGGGAATCTTGTGCATGAAAGAACACTCTACGTTGTCCTCTCTCCTGTCCCGTGTTCGTCCATTCATCTCAAGGTCACTTGCTAGTTGCTAGTACTTGCTAGAGTAGCCATCCATACGCTAGCTCGAGCTCTGAGCCAATTGACTTCGTCAATAAGACACCATTGCCATCGTAGGAGTACTTGCTCTACTGTGGTTGCTAAGTTTAATCTTTCTCTGACAGCTTGGAAAACCGATGGGAAGAATCTCTCTGGATTTTGGCCTCTTGCATAATCAAATGAACTGGAGCTGGTTTCCTATGTGCATTGGTAGCATTGCCAATTGCAATCACATATATGCAGTTTCGTATTGCTATCTCACTTCACCTACTCTTTCTACTACAATTATTTACTTCTAGTAGATGGACGTAGACACATATTATTGGAATTATCAAGAGACGAGGGTCCAACAGCACATGAAACCTCGAGCATGTCTGTCGCAGGGATGTTTCTTTAATCACCCCACTGAGATTTGATTAGGGAAGAAATTAGCTTTGCCAGGGTTCCTTTTGTCATCATTAACCTGCACGGCTTCCCTAGTCGTCATTGGCAGCATCATTGTATCCTAGCGGTCGAGATAACAATCATTGAAACTTATGCGTGCATCTCTGAGCTGGGGGGAAGGGCACAACAGCGTGCGTGCGTGCGTGCCTTCTCCTGACCTGCCTCCTCTCTTCTCTTGCATGAGAGATGCCTTAACAAGTGGCTAGGTTGCAGGAGCTGTCTACTCGATGGCTCACACGTTCACAAATAATAATGGAATAAACAAGGGCCAAATTTGGTTGTCCGGTAGCCTTCACTCTGATAAATACTATTGGCACAGTACTCACATTGTATCTGTACAAGTAGGTAAGTATTCCTACCATTTCCTTTACAACGGTTTTATAGCATGGGATGATTCACGCGCGCACACACACACAAGTTCCAAGGCGAGGCCTAATAATGCATACAATTTTCTAAAACTTTTTATTTAAATTGTAAAATGAACACTCTAAAGTGTATTTTTTTTAAAAAAAAGCCATTTGACCACGCATCATTTTTTTTTACTTACATGATAGATTGTCTTACCATGCCAAGTTACTAAGGGTGAAAAAAACTCGAAGTTCGTGGCTTAGATTGGGTCATATTGAGCTCAGGTTGGATTGACTTAGACTCGTAGCATTAATGAATCTAGCCAAGTTGGTCTTTTAGCTCGTTAGTTTAACAAACCAGCATGTGGGGTGCTCGTTTAGCTCACTAGCACAAAAAATCACCAAATCTTAATATACTTAGTATTCCTTAACTAGTGCTTAGTTTTAATTATATCTAAACTATTTGTATTTAGTGAGTTTTTTTATTAGTTAGTGTTTATTATTATGTTAATGTATAATAAAATGGTAATTTTAAAATTATAAAAGTGATATAAATAAGATAAAACTTGTTAATGAACCTAACAAGCTAGCTTACAAGCCAGGCCAAGCTAGGTTTTAGTTTGTTAAGGTTAACGAGTCAAGCCAAACGGAGCTAGCTTGTTAAAATAATGAGCTCAAACGAGCTGAGCTAGCTTGTTATCCACCCCTAAAGTTACCAATGTTGATGACATGCCTAAAAAGTTCTTTTTTCGAATAACCTTCAAAAGGGACAGGGACTATTTACGGTGGAAGAAGATAGTTAACCTAGTTTTTGAGAGAAGCCTGGCCATAAAATTTTACAGCTACCAAAAGGTTTAGTTCTAAAAATAAGTCTGAGAGGATAATTTTAAAATTTTTATAGAGTAAATTTTATAAAACCCTAGATTTTGAGGCATCCATAGTGCAAAACCCCATGCATTATGATTTGTTTCAAAGAAACCCAAATTTTAGGACAAAATATTTCATGAAACCTAAGTTTGAGCTTATATCATTGTTTTGGTTATATATATTTATGCATAATAATCATAAAAAATAGTATGAGATATTTTTGAGTATATATACATGTTAGTCGTATTTTAATAAGCTTTAGTTATTGATAGTATGATTGTTTGTATGTATATGTAACCGATTAATGTGTTATTATTAGTGGAGTTGTGTTGTGCTTATTCAATCATGCAACGCGAGAGTGAGAAAAAAGATAAAAGTACATGAGAGTGAAATGTATTTTGAGCTTAATAATGTGGATACATATTATAAAAATATCATATAATAATGAAAGATGAGTATTTGACGTAAATCTAGGGTTTTTTGAAACATTTTGTCCTAAAATGTAGGGTTTCTTGAAATAAATCATAGTACCTAGGATTTTACGATAAGTGTGCTCTAAATCCTAGGATTTTATGAAATTTACTCATTTTTATATTTAAAAAAGTTACAATCCATACGTGCACCACATGTGCTGTTGTGGTGCTGCTTCTGCATCCTGTTTCCAGAACAGTGGAGGCAGGCCAAGTGAGGCCAAAGCCATAGCTCAACTGCACTGGGATTTTATTTTTAGGCCCAAACCGCTGAAAGATTCTGTGACAAGCAACTACGCTCCGTCTGGGACCTGGATTGGGTGCCACATTAGGGATAGTGTTGGCCTGTTGGCTACGGGCATCTTCCAATACAAACCGATGTACTCTTCCATGTAGCGTTTGTCATGTATGCTCACTGTGCTACTTGCCACAAACAAAGCACTTTAGGGATGAATTGGCACAATCAAACCATGTGTGCTTTGCCGGTCTAACGTGCTGATTCATCTGCCATGTTTGACACAAACACTAGTGTGTAAAAACTGTAACATGCACAATAACTGGAATGCATCACAGTTGTTAACAAGTCAAGAACAGTTGATACATATTGTTGCTTAATAATTGACTAATTAGGATTGATCTGGACAGGAGACAGCAACTATAGCAGCAGTGCAGGACGGTGGCTGTGACGATCTTGTGATTTGTGAGTGCTCCAGTTGGTAGTACTAGCAACTAGCACTGGTGTGCACTGGTAGTAAACAGTAAGATATGTGACCGTGTCACATGACCTGCCAAAAATTTTCTTTTGGACTTTGGAGGTCAGGGCTCAGGAGGCAGTGCAAGGGCAAGGAAGCGCCTCTTTCTAGGCGAAAAGATGACAAATTCACCGAGCCAGACACCCCTTCACCGTGGCAGGAGTGGGTGTGTGTGGCCTGCACATTTCCTTGGCTGCTTCTGTGATCTTCCATGTAACTCCATGCCTTCTCCACACTAGGATGTGCCAAACTGTTACCGTCCAAACCACCAGGGTACGATATCGGTTACCAACGATTTGGTTTAAATAAATTTCATCTAAATTTAAATTTTTTTAAAAAATCTAAAAAAAATTTAGTGGGCAATACTTGAATTATGGGTCATTATGGTGAATAAAGTTTGTGAAAATAAGGAAGTTTACTATATATTTTGGAGCTCCATTGAAAAAAAAAATAGGTTGGGATATAATTTCTACTTTATTTAAGTATAAAAACGATAGCAAGGGGTTATACAAAAAAATTATACAATATTGTATTGTTTTTTTAGAGATATCTATAATTTTTTTTCTGAATTTTCTACAATTTTTTAGAATTTTTACTACGTTTTATAATTTTTTCTTTTTAGTTTTAACATACCGTAGCTTACCATACGGTTACTGCGCGATATAACCATGACCGTATCTTGTGATTTAAAAATTTTGAATTTAAAATTTTGAAAATAAATTTCACGCGGTTTTGAACGATTACCGCGGTAACTGTCGTACCGTAGAGATGATAACCCCCCACATAACAGTAGGTTAAACACTACTCCGCACACACTTGCCACTGTCCGTGGTGTTACTGGCGTGGTCTTGTAGACACATAGGACGAGCTCCATCAATTACCGGAGCAGAGTCGGTCACAGGTCAAAGAAAAGACATGCATGCTACTGTCCTCTGCTGCTACAATTTTATCAGCATATGAGCTGCTTATCATTGTACAGTGAACACATCAGGCATAACACTTATGTATAAACACCGGAAATTACTCCATCCGATCTCAGATACTGATATTATTTAAGTTAAACTTTAACTACCTACTATTTTTGCAAAAAATATAAATATTTAAAAAGATATCGTATTATCAAGTGTGTTGCATCCTAAACATAAACATTAAACTTTCGTTCATCATAGTCTAACCATTAAAAAATTATTAGTGATCAAAGTTGAAACAGTAACGATCAACAGTGACAAGTATTTGGAACGAATAGAGTATACCATTGTTGGCATTGAGAAACGAAGGTTACTCAAATTTGGGGAACATTTTTTTTTGTTAGAAAATGGATGAAAAGGAAAACTCATGTGTTGACATTAAGTAACTATAGAGGCCCTCCAAGCTAATGTGGCAGGTGGGACAGGCTTATAATGTGGCAGAAGATTATGTTATATATTCACCATCTGATCTGATGTAACTTGGGTAAAAATGTCAGCCACTTTGGGTGAAGTAAAATTTCCTTTTGGGCATAAATAACTGGAAGTAACCAGATCTGGATGGAATAGAGTGAAGCCCTTTTCTGAGCTCTCTCACCTCTATCTTTGCATAAAAAAGAAAGGAAGTTGGTAAGTTTGAGGACAGACATAAATATATCTTCCTCCACAAACAAAGTATCAGAATAGCCGGACAGGATCGATCCGGCATGATACTGATATAAGAGCTTCAGCAGTAGGGAGAGTACTACTAGTACAAGTAGTAGTGTAGTACCTCAAGTTCATCACCCTCATCCTCCTACTAGCAGAGAAAGAGGCCTTTTTCCAAGAAGCAGCTTTTACACAAGAAAAGAGAGAGGAAAAAGGCATCAAGAGCTCAAAGGCTCAAAGACTTTATTAGGTGATCAACTCCACATCAACAACTCCAGGCTCCCACTTCCTCTGGATGATTTGTCTGCAAAGGTGAGATGCCTCCCCATTCCATGCAGTCTCCACCCTGCATCATCTGTTCCTTTTAGTTCTCTAACCCACGGTGTAGTTTAACAGTTACAGAGTTCAACTGTTTGCTTAGATAGGCTCACCTGTGCAAAGATCACAGAGGAGGAACCCTTCTTGAACTCAGTGGTGCAGTGCAGGCCTGCAGTGGAGTTGTTCCCTTGTAGTCTCCTTCCTAACCTGCTCAATGTATCATAGCCGCTCCAAGAGGTGAGCATCCTGTGGTATTTTGCAGTTGTAACAAGCTTGTAACTATGCTTTCAGCTCCTTGTTGGAATCACAGGCTTCCAGTAAAGCTTGTAACTTTACTTGTCGTTGCTAAGTTAATAGATATTAATCTCTGACCAGATGTCATGATTCTACATGTTTTAGATAGGAGCATTTCTTGGCTAATGATCTTGGCGAATTTGCATCAGCAGTGATTCTGTTAGAATTCTCAGAATGGATAGCACGGATTCGTCTTCTCCAAGGTGTCATGCTCAGCATCTACAGGTAATTTGGCGGTCATGGAGAAAAAATATGATATGTTACCCTTGCTTCTTATTCATTCTCTTGATATGAAGCATATGGGTGGGCGTCATTTTTGCTGGTAAATTTTCACGATAAAAATTTCCCCACTTTTCCCCCTTCAATCTCTAAACCATTTTGTTCTGCCCAAGAGGCCAAGATCAGCACAAAACTCTTGATTAACGCATTTGCTATGCTCCTTGGGAATATACCTTTTTTTTTCAACTCCAAAACCCAAAATATCTCATCTTTCCCCCTCACTTCTCTTTCTGTTTTTTTTCTGTTCATGCAAGATTGCTGGAGAACTGAAGGATCAGAACAGCACCAATAAGAGGTTGTCCCGTACTACAGAGCTCCCATGCTCTTTGATACAAGAGGTAAGAAGTAGATATTGCGAGGATTGCACAAAGTTTTCGATTTTGAGTTTAGCATATTGTGATACATGGACCATTTTAGCAGTGTAAATATGTTAATGATGTGAATTTTATGATTCAGTTGGGAAGTAGTAGTACAGATTTCTGTAACAGCCATTCTTTCCTGCATTGCTAGAGTTACAGACATCCCAATCTTTAGTGCAAAGGACAGGGCAACCCTTATTTTGTCCTGCCCAAGTATAGTACAAGACTAATGAATTAGTTCTACTGTAATAATGATACTCCAGATTGGTTTTGATACATAGAGTTAGCTCTGCAGGTCCAACACCTTGAGAAGCGACTAAATGATCAGTTTGCTATGCGGCGTGCTCTGGAGAAAGCATTAGGTTACAAGCCTTGTGCCATTCATTCATCCAATGAGAGCTGCATTCCAAAGGTAAAATTTTCCTTCTCATTTTCCTCCTCAATTGTATCGCAAAATTTCTTATGGCAGTGTTTTCCAATTGCTGATCCAAAGCCCATGTGTCTTTTCTTCTCATGTTGTCTCAGCCTACTGAGGAACTAATAAAGGAGATTGCTGTACTAGAGCTAGAGGTCATATGCTTGGAGCAACATCTCCTAGCACTCTACCGGAAGGCCTTTGATCAACAATTTTGCAGCATGACTTCTGCTTGTGACATGGAAATAAATAAGCAGCCAGCAAGGTCGTTCTCAGGTATACTCACAGGATCTTCAGAGCTGGATTTCTCAACCCCAAGGAAACACCAACTCGTGCAGTCCAGTGGCATGGTCATGGCACGCAAGTCTACACCGACAACTCTCGCTAGTGAAACCAGCACTTCACATTACAATGACAAGATCAGTATCGGACGCAGCCATTCCTCACTCCTGCAGCGTTCCATTTGCTCAGCTAGAGTATCTCCTTCAGCAAACAATCTTGCTAGGGCTCTGAAGCCATGCCATACTTTACCCCTATCCTTTGTTGAGGTGCGGGACGATGTCTGAAAACTCTCTTTCATTTCTGACCTGTTAAACCACTTTGCTATCTGATCCATGTTGTGTGCTTGTAACTACATTGATACTGACATAATTGTGACGACCAGGAGGGCAAATGCATGGATCCTGGTATTGTGACCCTGGCAGATATCCTAGGGACCAGGATAGCAGATCATGTTCCTCAAACACCTAACAAAATATCTGAGGACATGATCAAATGCATTGCTTCCATATACTTCAGGATCAGGGACTTTCCTGCCGTGCAACATCCCTTCTTCCCCTCACCATGCTCATCATTTTCATCAGCGAGCGGGTTCTCTTCCAAATACGCTGGAGATATATGGAGCCCCAGATGGAGGAAAGAGGGCTACATCGAGGCCTGGCAAGACGATGCATTAGGCACCAGTGAATCAAGATACTTCAGTCAGCAATATGATTCTGTGATCGAGGTTTCTGCTCTTTGCAAGGGCGCCCAAAGGTCTGCCGATGTTAAAGACATGCTGCACAAATACAAGTGGGTATTGTTCATGACATGTTGGAAATGATCCATAGATCTATTTTCTCACTAGTTAAATATGTCCTTCTGCAGGTCTCTTGTACAGCTGCTAGAAAGCGTTGATCTCAGCGGAATGAAAAATGAAGAAAAACTTGCTTTCTGGATCAATGTGCATAATGCCATGATGATGCATGTAACTAGTTTCTTAAACCTGCATTATGTCTTGCTATGTTTCTTCAGTTTGGTGGAGTCTAATGTTGACAATTTCTTTTAGGCCCATATAGAATATGGGATTCCGCAGAGTAACAGCAAGAGAGTATTGCTTACTAAGGTGGAAACATCCTCAAACTACAATTTATTATATTTTATATCAGCATCTCATCCCGTCTGAAATTATATAATCTAGCATCAACTTCTGCATGACAGGTATCCTACATCATCAGTGGACAGAGAGTAAACCCGGGGTTGATCGAGTACCAAATCCTTTGCTGCCGAGTGCACTCTCCTGCACAGGTTTGTTCTACTTCCTGCATTTTACTACCTCCCGTTCCTGAAGTTTTGAAAGCTAGTTCAGTTTGATCTGCTTGGCAAAATTTGCCAGCTTGAGTTACAGACGAGATGATCACCTGGTAGTAGGTTCCTATTACATATGTTGTTTGCTTTTGAATTATGCAGTGGCTGAGACTACTCCTGTACCCGAAATGGAAGTCCAAGGAGAAGGAAGACCTGCAAGGGTTCGCCGTCGACCGGCCGGAGCCGCTGGTGCACTTCGCGCTGTCCTCGGGGAGCCACTCCGACCCGGTGGTGCGGCTGTACCGGCCGGACCGGCTGCTCTGGCAGCTGGAGGCGGCCAGGGACGAGTTCCTCCGCGCCAACGTCGGCGTCCGCGGCGGCCGGCGCGGGCGCCGGGTGCTCCTCCTCCTCCCGAAGCTCCTCGAGCCGTACGCGAGGGACGCCGGCCTGGGCGCGCACGACCTGCTCCGCGCGGTGGAGTCCTGCCTCCCCGAGGCGCTCCGGCCGGCGGCGCAGCAGGCCGCTGCCGGCCGGTCGCGCGGCGGCGGCGGCGTCGAGTGGAGGCCCCACAACCCGGCCTTCCGGTACCTTCTCGCGCGGGACCTCGTGGGCCCACTCTCGGCCACGGCCCACCTTTCATCCACGTAGTTTGACGGCCCAATTCACCACGGGCAAATGTACAGCCACGGAGAGATTTGTAAAGTTGTCTTTGATTGAGATGGTCACAAAGTTGAAATTTTCGGCCGGCTAAATAGGCCCAAAAAAGCAGTGGCTTTGGCCCATGTTTATGGAACGTTCTACCGCTGGCCTTTTTTTGCGGCACGAACGGACAAGTGGAGCGCTGACGTTTTGCGTCTTGGTGGAAAAGAAAGAACGGACCGAGAGAATGGAGTATTTGACTTGGATTCTTAAACCCGCCGCTGGTTTCCGCGCGCACGGCCACCCACGTTATTGAGAGAGAGGTGAGGCTTGTAGGCATGCGTGCGCGTGCGTGCAGCTTCCCGCTTTCGCAGCTGCATTCAGCACACAGTTTTACGGCTTGGATGGATATCCCTTAGTTTCCAACTCTATCTGTTCCTTCCCACCTGTACATTTCACCGTAGAGTTGGAGTGGAATTCCACCACGGCATGGGGCTTCGGTTCCATGCTTCTTGGCTCGTCCAGAGCGCGAAAGGCCGCTCCGGCCTGGGGCCGATCAACTATAAATCGGCCTCACTCTGCTCCTGTTCGGACTCAGATCGCAACAGTCGAGCTTCATATTGATCCAGCAGTGCGCCGCCTGTGGTCGTTCAAGCCATACAGAGCAAACAATCGAAGCAGGATTTGATCAGGAAGCCATATGGCTCTCGTGGAGGGAAACGACGGCGTGTCGGGAGGAGCGGTGAGCTTCAGCGAGGAGCAGGAGGCGCTGGTGCTCAAGTCATGGGCCATCATGAAGAAGGATTCCGCCAACATTGGCCTCCGCTTCTTTTTGAAGTATGTTTGGGATCGTTCATGCAGAATGGGTTTCTGGGGCATTCAGGAATGCATCTTAATTACATGTGTGTCTGATTGGAGCTACTCTACTCTAGGATCTTTGAGGTCGCGCCGTCAGCGAGCCAGATGTTCTCGTTCCTGCGCAACTCTGACGTGCCGCTCGAGAAGAACCCCAAGCTCAAGACCCACGCCATGTCCGTCTTCGTCATGGTAATACGACCATCTAAAAGCAGCTCGTTATTGCAGACAAGTAAATTTGTAGCAGGCACTGACAGAATATGTGCGTGTGTCGCGATCAACCGATGTTGCAGACATGCGAGGCCGCTGCGCAACTGCGGAAAGCCGGGAAGGTCACCGTGAGGGACACCACCCTCAAGAGGCTCGGCGCCACGCACTTCAAGTACGGCGTCGGAGACGCCCATTTCGAGGTACAGTGATCTCTAACGCACGGCTGCTCCATTCGATCGACGTGAAACTCGATCGTATTCTGATTGTGTTCTTCCCGAACTTAACGATCGATCGTGAACAGGTGACGAGGTTCGCGCTGCTTGAGACGATCAAGGAGGCGGTTCCGGCGGACATGTGGAGCCCTGCGATGAAGAGCGCGTGGAGCGAAGCCTACAACCGCCTGGTCGCGGCCATCAAACAGGAGATGAAGCCTGCTGAGTAATAGATATACTGTCCATGATCCTCGCTCGAGTCGACGACGTCCGCTGCTCGCCGCTTAACCTTGTTGCATTCAAATGCTCGTTCAATATTCCTCCCGGAAAAAGAAAAGGAGTGTGTCCGTTTGTATGTATGTAGTGTTCAATTGATGCAAGTACCTGCTGCTTTCTTCTTGTGAAAAACAAAAAACATAAATAAAGATGGTTTTCGCGTGCATACACTTTGATCTGTAACGTCGAGAGAGGATAACTTTGTCGTGATGGTCAATGGATGCGTTGACTGGCACTCGCTCGCGACAAGTCAAATTCTGACCTTGGACCTTGCACCAAAAAAGGGAAGTAGAAAGCGTACGCACGGACAGAGTACTTGGGGAGACAGGCAGAGCAACCCAGGAGGCCCATGCATAGTTATGAGAACCGGACCGGACTGGCGGTTGGACCGGTAAAAGACCGAACCAGAGGCTATACCGGTTTGGTTCACTTAAAAGACCGTCCGTGCAATCGAACCGGTAAAAATCGGTTGAACCGGACGGTTTTTTACGGAACCGATGGACCGGCCGGTTTTATTGGAACCGGCCGGTTTTTGTTTGTGGACCATGTTACCTCTCTTTTTTTTTGGATCACACAACTGAGTATGGGCAAAATCGTAAATATTTTTTTTTAGGGTTGCCTTGCCTGTGCTGCTCTCTGCTTTGGGCCTAAATCGATCGAATCGATCCCCATCGGCGGCGCAGGTGCACGGCGGTGGCGGAGGCATAGGCGCACAGCGGCGGCCGCGGAGGCAGGGCCGTGGAGGCACAGGCGCACGGCGGCGGCCGCGCAGGCGCAGGGCCGCGGAGGTGCAGGCGCAGGCGGCGGCGGCGGAGGCAGCGGCGCAGGCGCACGGCCGCGGAGGCGCAGGCGCAGGCGCACGCGGCGCAGGCGCACGGCGGCGGCCGCGAAGGCAGGGCCGCGGAGGTGCAGGCGCAGGCGGCGGCGGCAGAGGCAGCCGGCGGCCGTGAAGGCAGGGCCGCGGAGGTGCAGGCGCAGGCGGCAGCGGCGGAGGCAGCGGCGCAGGCGCACGGCCGCGGAGGCGCAGGCGCAGGCGGCAGCGGAGCAGGCAGCGGCGCAGGTGCACGGCGGCGCAGGTGCACGGCCGCGCAGGCGCAGGCGGCGGCGGCGCAGGCACACGGCGGCGGCCGCGGAGGCGCAGGTGCAGGCGGCAACGGCAGAGGCAGCGGCGTAGGCGCACGGCCTCGGAGGCACATGCGCAGGCACAGGCAAGCAGCAGCAGCAGCAGCCTTGATTGACGCCGAACGGCACGCCATCTTCCACCTACCATGGCTAATGGTTAGTACTCAGACTTTCTAGGATGATAAGTGAGTGTATGTAGAAGATGACAATGTCTTTAATCCCTCGATTTTCTAGGATGATAAGTAAGTGTATGTAGAAGATGAGCTCTTGTTTCCACCAACTCTAAAAAAAAAGAATCTTTTCTAACTTCTCCATTAATCTTATTCTTGTATATGCAGTAATTAAGAGCAACAATAATAGCACACATTATACTGTTACAGCTGAAATGAGCAACTAACTCACAGTGGCTAGTCCTGACTAGTTTTTTTACATTTTACAGTAGGTTCTTCAAATACTCCCAACTTGAGATTGCAGCAAAGGTACCCTTTTATTGACTTCTTAATTTCCATTACTTGGCTGTTGTATTTGTTCTTCTAAGAAATAATACATGGTTGTATTTCAAAATATTCGACATTAGGTCTAAAATCTCCACTAGAAATTATGACCCAATTAGCTTGGAGGAAATTATGAAACAAGTCCTCACAATACTCCACCTGGAGCTGAGAATGATTGGGATCCAATTAGTTTTTATTGAGTACCATATTTCTTATTATTGCGTACCTCGCTGTCCTGTTTGTTCTGTTTGGTACTTTGGTTGTGAACTTATGCATCTTCAGATATTCTCTTGTGTGGCTGTCCTGTTGTCTGACTGTGAACTTGTAGTTCTTATGGTCTTGTGAGTTCTGATTGTGGGTGTCGATCTATACTATTTATTTGGTACTTTGGTAAGTTGTGTCTTGTGAGAGTGTTAGACCATTTGTTGAATTTGAATTATGAAGTAAGAACTTATGTACTATGTCTATGATTTCAAATGTCACAATAATTTTTTAGTATAGCTGCTGTGATTATATAATTAAAATATTTATGTGCTTATTTTTTTCTATAAATTGACTGTATATGTATATATATTGCTCCGGTTCAATATATTTCTTGACCGGTTCAATTCATCCGGTCTAAAACTATTGAACCAGCGGTTCAACCGGTTCTTAACGGTTGGACCAGTGAACCAATGAACCGATGGTCTCACCGGTTCAATGTCCGGTCCGGTTCTAATAACTATGGGCCCAAGGGCGGATAGCCTGTTTTTCACTGCATTTGTGCGGAAGAAGAAGCTAGCAAAGCCGCGCGCAGAGGATATCTTCAGATTGCATAGCATGTATTGAACTGTAGATAAAGTTTTTAGAGACCTTTTACGGTGCTTGAAAGGTACCTCACATACCTTCTAAATCAAGCAGTATCAGCCGTTGATAATTAAAGGGCAAATTAGAAATAGAAAATAATATTAACAAGAATAATTTATTAATTTTATCTTTTTTTCTGTCAAGCCTCATGGCACAGAAATTCGTTAGCATTAGTACTACTCCTCGCTCCCTGAGCCGACGACGCACCAGTCCGTTGCCACCGACGTCGACCTTGGCGCATGCGGCTGCGTCGTGGTTGCGCCTGCCGTGGACAGCGAGAACGCCGTGGTGCTTCCCCCCGGGCGGCGCAGTCGTTGTCGTCATCGCTGTCGGCTCGGTGCCAGCTGGGGCTGGCGGGTGGCGGCGCGCGGGGAAGCGGCGGCCGCGGCTGTCGAAGCGAGGTGAGGCGTAGTCGCGGGTGAGGCGCAGTCGGCCGGCAAGGAGGAGGAGGCATCCGTGCTCGTCAACCGCGTCCGCGCTGTGGCCGCAGCCGGGGGCGCCGTCGACCTGATCGAGTTCCTCATGGCCTACTCCAACACCGTCGTCTCGCGCGCCGCGTTCGGCGACGAGAGCTCGCGCAGCTTGTACAGCAACGTCGAGAGAGGGCGCGAGCTGAAGAAAGTGTTGACCGACTTCGTGGAGTTGCTGGGGACGGAGCCGATGGGGGAGCTCCTGCCATGGCTCAGTGGGTACGAAGTAAACCATCAGAACAAATCTCTGAATCTGTGGCTCTGTTAAAAAATTCCCTGAATCTGTGATCTCTAATTTCCTACAACCAAAAGTAAGCCAAGATCAGGCTGCACTTCCAAGAACCAGTAGTAAAATGGGTCCAATAGATAACTCAATCTCTGACGTTCTGTCAATTTGTCAAACACGAGGTAAGGTTTGTCATACATATCTAGTTATCTAACTATATAAAGAACATGATGCACCACTAGATAAGAGGAAAGCACACTCACAAACAGTTGCAGGGTCATCAGTTTCAGTTTCAGTGAGCCACCTCCAGCAAGTTAATCTCAGATGCTAATCTCAGCAAGGTAATCAAATAGTTGCAAAAATGTTCAGAACGTTAGCATGTCAAGCAGAACAGACAAAATCAAAGCACAAACCACGCTCCTCGATTGGACCAGGAAACGGTAGAACCAAAGGCATCAAGCATGGCTAGCCAACGAACGCTGAAGAGAGATTGCTCAACGGAGTAAAGACGGGGTAGTCCTCGGCGATGGCGGCCTTGGAGAGCGCCGCCGACGGGCCCGGCGGGAGTCGGATGAGGGCGGACGGGCTGCAGCTGGCCCCGCCGGCGCCGCCGTAAGCGACGTACCCGCCGGCATTACTGGCGCCACCCTGGAGGAGCGCGGCATGGAGCGCGCGCAGCTCGGCGGCCTTGGCAATGGCCGCCTGGATATCCTGGCGTGTGGCCGGGAGCGCGGCCGCGGGAGGAGGTGGGTGGGCGGACGACAAGGTGGTGGAGGTGGTCGCCTTCCCCGCCATGGAAACGACGGCGACGGCGCGAGGAGTGGCTTTGCACAGCAGAGGTGAGGTGGTGCTACAGCTAATAGCAGAAGAAAGGATGGGGAAAGGGACGAGGCTCGGTAGAAGAAAAGATGAAATTACTAAATTATTCTTGTTAATGTTATTTTTTATTCCTAATTTGTCCTTCCACCTTCAGTACCTGGGGTATCTTTTTATTAGTACCTCCTATTCTGCTGCGTTAGATTAAAGACAATTAATGGCCCTAATTAATTTCAAGCACCGTAGAAAGCCTCAAGTTTTTACGGTGGTCAATCTAGGGCCAGATCGGTTGTCACCATCCTTGGCGATAAGAGTGGCAACTGGCAAAACAATTTGAACATCCTATGCGGAAATGCGCTAGCTCTCTTCGAGTCCTTGTTGATTCCTTTCGGGTATGGCTATTTCGCGCACGCTCTGCCCCTGGTGAAAAGAATTGTCGAGATCTTTTGAGCAATTTTTTAGGTTTAAGTTGGTTTTTTTATTCGAGTACGATGTTTTGGATTTTAAAAGAAATTTAGATATTTGAATTGAAAGCTTTGCATATAGACATTTAGAGATTTCAACTGAAACTTTGATTTTTGAGTAGAACGTTTGAAGACTTGAGTTGAAAGTTTGAAGCAATGAATCGAAGGATTTTGATATTTGAGTTGAAAGTTTCAAAATCTGGACTGAAAGTTTAGTTCCCAAGTTGAAAGTTTGAAGCAATGAATTGAAAGGTTTGAATTTTGAGTTGAAAGTTTCAACATTTGGATTGCAAGTTTAGTTTCATCAATTGAAAGTTTGAAGAGATGAATCGAAATATTTGAATATATTTGAGTTGAAAGTTTGAAAATATGGATTCAAATTTTAGTTTCACGAGTTGAAAGATATTTTCCTAGCCCAAAGTGTTTCGAATTACGAGAATGGAGGTTCTGATCGGCGATCTCACGGAAGTGCGCGTGACTTATGCCACTCGCACGCAGGGCCACATTAGGTGTGAAGGCACAAAGCTCTTTGCATTTGGTAACGATTTGATCATAAATTAGTGATGACCACCCGATAGCGAGCGCCCTAAATTTTTCCCTCTCTTTCACGGTACCAATTAATAGCAGCTAATAATTTTCACGATTCAAGAAGAACAAGCAAATATAAAAGACCGGCCAACAATAAATTTGCTCACTGATCTGTGATGAAATATTCTACCCGTGACTCAAGAGATCACGAATAGAAGAGTAGGAACACAAGGCTCCAAGAAACGCAACCAGCATGTTCCTGATCACGATCTTCTTTCACACCCAAACAACGGCGGCAAAAAAAACTCAGTAGTGTAGAGATGGGAGCGCCATCTAGAAGTTCGACGAGGGCTAAACCCTAGACCAGAACGAAATAAAAACCTAGCTGCCCTCTTTTACACAGCCGCCGTGGCCTTTAAGTGCACGCAGGCACATGACTCTGAGTTCTATCCGAACTCCATGCATGGGCCAGCCTCGTACAAAGGCCCAAAAAAACAAAGAAACATGCCTATCATTTAACTAAGCTAATCCTCTAATTAACCGGCAATGAGGCCGCTAATTAATTACCCTGTCTAAACTGAAACCAAATCGGACCAGCTGAATCGAACACATATATACATATATGTTGGAATGGTACTGATTCCAAAATAAATAAATAAATAAGACCCAAAACTATGCTGGCTTGACCTCAATCAACATGGATCCAATTTGCACAATCTGCCTCACCTCTGATCGTTTACGCTGGTAATTCTCCATCATGTCTGGCTTAACAGAAACAGTCATAGAACCAATGGCAAACAATATTGGTGCCTTGGTCGCATCATCCGCCCTTCCTTGAAACAAAGCCATCCTTGGCTTTGTATTAATTACTCGAGGTTCTTTCTTCTTCATCATAGCAGGAAATATCTCTGCTTTAATAGCACAATCAAACATTGGTTTTAGCACATGATTAATGCCACGATGCTTAAAATAATAATGATTGGTCCGGCCTTCGTGTGTTGCATTAAGATCAAACTGCCATGGCCTCCCCAACAACAAGTGGCAAGCATTCATCGGCACCACATCACAATCCACTTTATCAACATAGCTCCCAATAGAAAAAGCAATTCTGACCTTGTGAGTAATTTTCAACATACCCGCTTGATTCATCCACTGAATATAACGTGGCGTAGGAAGCCGCCGTGTAGTCAAAGATATAGCATGCACCAAATCTGAACTAATGGCATTAGTAGAACTACCACCATCAATTATTAATTTGCATACCTTGTCCTGAATTTTGCACTTGGACTGAAATATATTGCAGCCCTGCCCCTTTATGTCAACAATAGAACCATCTCGATGTACCTCATGTGCAAGCATAGATAAACCCTTTTTCTGTTCAGTATCATCATCCACAGATAAATCATTAATGTCAGGATAACCTGCAGCATGAGTATGATCAATTTGTTCAGCTTCTGAACTTTCTGATAAACTCTCAGAAATATAGCCTTGGTTAGTCATCAACACCTTCTTTTGATTAGGACAATCCCTCATGTAATGTCCTCTTCCCCCACAAGTATAACACTCCACACTCCGTGATTTAGACCTAGAAGCAGCAGTAGATTCAACTTTAGATTGAGCCTTACTCACTGAACTAGCATCGGGTCTAGATATCTCTTTAGAAGGGGTAGCCGGCTTGAAAGCAACCGACTTACTAGCAGCACCTCCATCACTGTCTCGCTGAAGAGAACGTGTACAGCTAGTTTTATAACCTTTCAATTGCCGCTCTGCCCTTTGAGCTATGTGTACCAGACTCTGTATATCATAATAATATGAAATCTCAACACGATCCTTAACATCCCTATTGAGGCCATTAAGAAACCTAGCCATAGTAGCTTCTTCATTCTCTGTTACCCTGTGCGAATCATTAATAATTCCATCTCCTTATAATAAGCATCAACACTAAGATCACCTTGTGTTAGTTGTTGCAAACGTGTATACAGTGATCTAGTATAATGTTCAGGAACAAAACGACGACTCATAACCTCTTTCATATACTGCCAAGTATGTGGACGACCCGCAACACGTACCAATTGATTCCACCAAGACAAAGCATAACCGGTGAATTCAATAGATGCAGCACGTACCTTCTTCTCCTCTGAGTAGTTGTGACTATTAAAGATCAGATCACAATGCATCTCCCACTCCAAATAATTCTCCAGATCACCAGAACCCGAAAAAGTAGGCATGGAAATTTTTATCTTACCAAGCCCATCATCCAACGGAACACGAGCAGCACGACCAACCCGGTTGTCACGACGGACATCATCAGCAATCCTCTCCATATAAGCAGGACCCCGGCGAGGAGGGTGTCGAGGACGTCGATGATAATTACCTCCATCAGATTGCAACCCCTGACTCTCATCCTCAGCATCATACTCACGTTGCTCAGGTGGTGGATGTCGACCCTGTCTAGCATGTGCCTCAGGTGCCGGTGGCAGACGATCAGCTAGCATCCTCTCAAGCTTCCTGAAATTATGATCCATGCGTTTCTCCAGATAATGACATGCACCTTCCAATCCATCCTTAACTCCAGCGGGCAAATTAGTATCAAAAATAGGCATAGTAATATCTTCCTCATCAGAACCATGGTGAGAACCACCACTACTCTTAGAACCGCCTAATTTAACCATTATGCAACTTCCAAAGATTACAGTAGTAAATAACTCAATAGTACCGTGATCAACCACGCTCTGATACCACTTGATGACCACCCGATAGCGAGCGCCCTAAATTTTCCCCTCTCTTTCACGGTACCAATTAATAGCAGCTAATAATTTTCACGATTCAAGAAGAACAAGCAAATATAAAAGACCGGTCAACAATAAATTTGCTCACTGATCTGTGATGAAATATTCTACCCGTGACTCAAGAGATCACGAATAGAAGAGTAGGAACACAAGGCTCCAAGAAACGCAACCAGCATGTTCCTGATCACGATCTTCTTTCACACCCAAACAACGGCGGCAAAAAAAAACTCAGTAGTGTAGAGATGGGAGCGCCATCTAGAAGTTCGACGAGGGCTAAACCCTAGACCAGAACGAAATAAAAACCTAGCTGCCCTCTTTTACACAGCCGCCGTGGCCTTTAAGTGCACGCAGGCACATGACTCTGAGTTCTATCCGAACTCCATGCATGGGCCAGCCTCGTACAAAGGCCCAAAAAAACAAAGAAACATGCCTATCATTTAACTAAGCTAATCCTCTAATTAACCGGCAATGAGGCCGCTAATTAATTACCCTGTCTAAACTGAAACCAAATCGGACCAGCTGAATCGAACACATATATACATATATGTTGGAATGGTACCGATTCCAAAATAAATAAATAAATAAATAAGACCCAAAACTATGCTGGCTTGACCTCAATCAACATGGATCCAATTTGCACAATCTGCCTCACCTCTGATCGTTTACGTTGGTAATTCTTCATCATGTCTGGCTTAACAGAAACAGTCATAGAACCAACGACAAACAATATTGGTGCCTTGGTCGCATCAATTAGGGTTTCGGAATACGCTCTTCGATGAGTCGTCGGCTGGCTGTAACAGTAGTTACAGTGCAGGTACTACTCGGTTTAAGCTCGATAAAAATTATGGTATGCCCTATGATACCGTATTAAGCGGAATTGGGTACCATACACTGTTCGATTTCAAATTAGGGATTTGAGAGTATGCTCTTCAAGAGCCAACAGCCGATCACCGCTAGATGGGATACATATATCACTTGGCCGAATCTAATTTGATAGGTGGTGTGCCCCATAATGGGTCAATTGCCAATCACCATATTAATGGGGATTTGGACATTACTCGGACTAAGATAATTAGAGACTTATAAAATAAATACCTCGCAATTTCACTGCCATGAGCAGGATTTTGATCAAAATTGATCGGGATTGCATTCGCACTCAGGTACTGAACCACTCGGTCGCTAAACCACTCGGACTAAGACTGAAGCCAGTCGGATGGAAGTGGAAAAAAGAGGCAGTTCAAGTGTGAAGGAGCATTTGAATCTTCGTACAACGTGGATGGTACGGCTCTCAAGATTGCAAGCATTTATTTGCTATCCATATATGGTAGGAAGTCAAAGGGAGAACTTCCCATACTGCCATACATGACACGTTAATTCCCCCTTAAAATCTAAAGCTTGCAATATTGATCGCACATACCAATATCTATCTATCTATTATATTATAAACATTGGAACGGCTGATACGTGCGTGAGCACTGCAGAAGTAAACTGTGCTCGCGCTCGGCCCTACTCAGACTCCGCGTAAAATGCTCACATGCGATTTTCATTCCGGGTTGGGCCCACGCATTGCTGACATGACGCTAATTTCATGACTTCGCGGATACGGAGGACTTCAGGACTAAACTTTGAAGTCAATTTTTTTTAAATACCAACTTAAATTTTGAAACTTTTAATTCAAAAATTGAAATTTTCAGCTCTAAATTTTGAAAGTTTTAACTCAAATTTTGAAAATTTCAAACTCAAATCTGAAACTTTCAACTTAAATATGAAAGTTCTGAAACTTGAGTTGAAAGTTTTAAAATCTGAGTTGAAAATTTCAAATTTAGAGTTGAGAGTTGAAATTTTAAAATCTGAGTTGAAAATTTCAAATTTAGAGTTGAAAGTTTCAAATTTTGATAAAAGTTTCAAAATTTGAGTTGAAATTTTTTAATTTTGAGTTTAAAGTTTTAAAGTTTCAGTAGAAAGTTTACTTGGATTTTCAAATTTGAGTCAAAATTTTGGCTTAAACATTCATGTAAGTCTATTGGATGAAAATTCAGAATTTCAAATGACCTAATCTTGAAGTTTGCCGCGAGCTTGGCGCCATGTCCGTCTTGATTGTCGAGTCCAGGGGTACTCCAGCCTTGATCGCACGCATGCGTGGGCCCTCGCAACCTCCGAGAGACCGAGTTGAAATTGGAGCAGGGTCGCGTGCGCGAATTAGCAACACCATATAAACATAGCTTAAAAAGAATGCACCACGTTCGCTCTGAAGATTTAGAAATTATTATATTAACCGAAGAAAAAAATATTTAAACCGTTAGATCATGCTAAGTCCAAAACATAATGGTATAGGTTGATTTGGCATAAAAGCTAAGGAAAAATAAAAAAAATCCCGGTTGAACTTTGACTCCATAGACAGAAAATCCTAATTAAACCCTGACTCCATAAAAATATACTAGACAAAATAACATGACTTTGATTCGGACTCCCAGCCAAGGCAACTGAAGGTATATGCATGTATATACCTTCAAATTGACACGTAGTAGCACCATTGTATCAAATTGACACGCTAACAAACATGTATGTGCATCCATGATATGCACATACTGAAGGCCGGAGAGTTTTCTCTACGTAGTAGTACCATGGCATCAAATTGACATGCTAAGATATGTGTATATGCATCCATGGTATGCACATAGTGCCACTGCGTACATATTGAACCATACTGTTCTGTTGTTAGCGTGTAGGATAAAGCAGAAGTGTATAACTACTGTTGGACATAGAATAGCAGGCAAAATTAGTTTGGCCATCTGGTGATATTTTACTATCTAACAATAAGCGTGGCATCAAAGTTGGCTGCGTGCATCCTAGATTCGCAAAAAAAAAAAAAAGGTTGGCTGCCTGGACAATGCCCAACCGGTCGGCGATCTTCAGCAATTGTGAGTTGTGACGAGCCGACATGATCTGTGGTTGTGTTCGACTAGGATTAATATAAACTAATATAGAGTATTTTTTTATATCTGAGTAATTGTATTGGACAAGACCAGCATAAGAACTCACGTACAAAGCATTGTTAGCAAGCAATATAATCTTACGTTCATCCAAAAATGTGCAGTTTAGTTTTGTTCGCCCTTAAGGCCTAAAATTATCACATTAATTAAAGAAAAAAATATACTGTTTATAGTGGATCCAAATTATAATGGCTTAGATTGATTAGTAATTTTAGAAGCCTAACAAATTACAATCCTTTACATTGTCAATAAACCTTAAGTGTCCATATCTGTTATGGTAGAATTTGTTTGCTTGTCGAGGTATAGACAAACCACTGTGCATATATATGGTGGTCGCCACCTCTTTAGTGTTCTTTCTTTTAGGAAAAAAAAAATAATGCAATGTTCAGCCACATGAATATGGAGTCTAAATCAAATAACTTCCATCTGCTCTGCAGTTATATGCACGAAGACCACGATTTTAGTTATATAGCACTGAGAGTTTCTAGTTCACTTTGACAACACCAAAAGTTACTTCAATTCTCATCTTTAGCACTCCATCAAAAACCACCATTGTCTTTTTCAAGCTTATATTTTTTGCTATCCTTCTTCATCCTCACCAGCTTTTCATGAGCACAACAGCGGGAAAGGGAAGACAACAATGTTAGGTGAGATCGATTCTATGGTGGACGTGGACGAGCTTGAGGACGTAGAAGCAGCGGCGGCATTAAGTGAGATTGAGGAAGGCGGTGACTACAAACAAGCTCGAGGACCTTGCTGGTTGCCGCTGCGATTGAGCTTCAGTGGCAAGCTTGAGAGAGATCAAGGGCGACGACGACCACACAAGTGAGCTTAAGGGCAGCACCGGTGGCAGTAGTGGTGGCGTCGGGCAAGATCGAGGGAGATGGCGACCACAAGTGAGCTCAAGGGCTGCAACAATACTGGTGGCATCATAAGAGATCGAGGGAGGCAGCGGCCATAAGTGAGCTCGAGGGCAGCAACAATAGTGGCAGCAGGCGACAGGCGATATCAAGCGATGCAGCGACCACAAGTGAGCTCAAGGGCAGCAAGAGCAGTGGCATTAGGCAATATCAAGGAATGCAGCGACTACAAATGAGCTCAAGGGCACAGCGGCTGGACGAGCTCGAGAGCACAACAATAACAGGCTTGCTTAAGGATACTGGTGTCTAGAGCGGCAAGCAAGCTCAAGGGAGGTAAATATTCAGTAGAGTTAGATTGAAATGGCCAACAATTAAGGAAAGTAAAGATTCACATGCTTTTAGAGTTTGAAGAATAGAATAAATAGAAGTAAAACTTAAAAATAAATTAAATCTAGCTGCACAAATGCGCCACCACATTCACTATGAAAACCAAAAGTTCTTACATTAATCAAAAAAAGAAAAAGTCTTAAACGATTAGATCGTGGTAGGTCCAAATTATAACGGTGTAGATTAATCAATATAGTTGTATATAAAATACAATTGTATTTATACAAACAGAAGATAAGAGTTGTATATGAAATCCAATTCTACTTTTAAAATTTATTGTGCAGAAATAGAATTTAAGAGTTGTATATCAAATCTAATTCTACTTTAAATATCTAGCTCCATGCAAAATTGTGTGTGATATCTCTTAGTTCATGATAAAAAAGAAGACAAAACACATGAAATCCGCCTCACAAATCTGAATCGCTCAGTATTGATCAATGGCCCAAGATCGCAACTATTTGATGGTCCAAATCAGGAGGGGCCAAACAGATGACACAGAATAATACCAGGGTCCAGGACCAGGGTTATAGAGAAGTTCCTGCACTAGCGCGAATTCGCAACTATGCAATGCAACGCAATCTATGGGCTACGGCGACAAGGAAAGCCTTTTAAAAATCTGTAGTGAGAAGTCGAAGGGCTTGTTCAGTTTGTTGCCAAAATTAATCTTACCAAAATTTGGTATTGCTAAAATTTGGCAAATTTTGACGTTACCAAATTTTGGTAGTATTGGTTGTATTTGGTTTCTAGCCTTACTGAATTTTGGTAGTGTTTATGTGAGAGAAAACTTCCGGAATTACCAAATTTTGGTAGGGTATAAATGACAATTGTATGTTTGGTTTGTTACTTTACCAAATTTTGGTAATGCCAAACTTTGTAGGGTTAAAAGTGTAGCAAAGTGAACAAGCCTGAAATTCAGCTCGGGCGCCCGACCTAACAAACCTGGAAAATCATCTGCATTTGTCCGCTAATTGGGCCCAAAATGGGTCATGGCTTTCTCCCATGTTTGTGGAACATTCCATCCACTACCAATCTTTTGGGTGGCACGAACACAAACAAATTTTGACTTTGGATTCTTAACTCAAACCCGGCGTAGGTTTCTGCGCGCGGCACGCCAAACCGCCCTCATTGTGCAAACCCGAGATATGCTGACTTGCTAAGTTGCGGGCAAGCCATCGTGCAGCACCCGGCACATAGTTTCACGGCTTGGATGGATGGATATTCACCATATTTAGGTCGTTCTAGTCCTTAAAACTGGAGTGGAGCGCCACTACCATGCATGCTTCTTGCTCATCACGACCGCCAATCCAGCAACAGACAGTTTGACCTGTGTAAATCCTGGGACCGATTGACCTGTGTAAATCAGCCTCGCTATGCTCTAGGGAGGCGCTGGTGCTCAAGTCGTGGGCTATCATGAAGAACGATTCCACCCATATTGGGCACCGCGTGTTCTTGAAGTATGTGCATGTTTCTGAAACATTGAGCAATGCATTTTGCTGATACTCTATCTCTACCAGGATCTTTGAGGTCGTGCCATCAGCGTGCAAGCTGTTGCACAACTCCGACCTACGGGTCGAGAAGGACCCCAAGCTCAAGACCCATGCCATGTCTGTCTTCGTCATGGTAAACAACAAAACCATTCCTTATCACAGACGATTAGATTTTGCAGCTGAGACTAACAGAATGTGTGCATGCTTTTGGAAGAAAATTTGACAGGACTTCAGTCCTTCCTTGATTCGAAGGACATTGCTCCTTTATGTGACATGTGTCCATATACAATATCAAAGTAGAGATCACCCTTAACTCTTAATCCTACGACCTGACATCATTAGCCACACGCGGGAAGATGGAAGGGCATGCACGACATTTAGGAAGACAGACCTTTGTGCACAGGAATAAATGAATGCTTTCTAGGTGATGCGCGGGAAGCTAGCAAATCCGGCGGCCATGAAAGCTCATCGATGTCGCCTAGAGGGGGGTGAATAGACGTTCCTGAAAATTCTTGAACAGCAGCGATAAAATTCTGATAGGAACCTCCAACCCCAGGGGTAGGAAGCTCCGATCGACTCTCTCGGGCTGGCCGAGAGGGCTGGTCAGAAGCTCCGACCTAGAACGCCGGAAGCTCTGATTCGGTGAAGTGAAGATAAATTGACAGGAAGCAACCCTAATGCAAACAAGTATACAGAAGAAGGATGCATGCAAGTACAGAGAAGAAATAACACAATAAATGGACAAGCAAAAGATAGACACAAGGATTTTTCTCGAAGTTCGGATCAAAAAGATCCCGTTGAGGAGCTCTGGAGAGCCGGGTCTCGATTGACCCCTTGCCTCACCAAGCGACCACGAAGATCAACTTGGTATCCACTCGAATTTATATCTTTTTCTTATGAAGGCGAGGTTGACCTTCACAAACTTTCCCAGGACATTCCACAACTTGAGGAAGCTCACGGGCGACACCTAACCGTCTAGGAGGTCACCCTCCAAGAGTAATAAGCTCCAAACAGCTGATCCGCGTCCATCCTCAAGTGCACAAGATACTCCTAGCCCTCTCTCAAGAAATTTCACTCGAAACCCCATTAGATCCTCACAAGAATCATAAAGGAAGCACTAGAACTAGTTGGGAGAGCTCAGAGAACCTTAGGAAAAGCTAGGAGACAGTGGAATAGAAGGGAAATGACCAACGAACGGCTAGAAATAAGGCTTGGGCTTTATAGGCATTGGCATATGCCATTTAGCCGTTACTCACAGATTTTGGCCAGGAGGTTCCGACCCCAGGGGTAGGAATCTCCGACCAACACTTAGCCACTGGCTGAAAAGGTTGGTCGGAGCCTCCGACCCTAAGGGTAGGAACCTCCGACCCTGATACTAAAACTACCCCAACCCAAGTGTAAGTATTGTGCCAAACTGATATACTCTCAGCTACTTAGATCTTAAGCACTTGAGTGGTATTGGAACACTGTTTGCAACCTCTCTTAATTGTACGGCCTTCCTACGACTCAAAACAAATTTCAAAGAAAATTAAAATAAACTCAGAGTCGCTTCGCCGCTTTGCGTCATGATTTTGTGGGGGTCTCTATGCACCACACCAAGCAACCTGGGACTAATCTCTGCATATTTCTCGATAAACTTATTAGTCCCTTAACCATTTTATCATTAATCCACCAAAACCCACTTAAGGGGCTAGATGCATTTTCAGGCCAGTGATGGTAGCCAAGACATCCAAACGCAGCGGCCAATGATGCCAGGCAAGGTGAGTTGACGCTTGTTTTTCCTGTCTATCTGTTATTGATTCTTCTACATGGTTTACAGATTGATTGACAATCTGAACAAGACTTGTGGCCCATATTTGATATTGGTCTATTCTTGCTGATAGAAATCGTTTTATATGTCAAGTTCGGTCGACCATCATGCTATGGGCAAAAGCTCAGATCAGGATGTAGAATTCAAATCAGATTATGATAAATCTGAACAACTTGCTCCGTCAAGCATGGAGGTAAGTGGCGTGCTCATTTAATAATAAAGTGGCTACATGTGGCTAATAGACATCCATGTAGACATGTAGTATAAACTAAAACTTCAAGAAAATATTTAATTTGTATAAGCTTTCATTGTACTTGTAGGCTATTGATTAGAATGCTCCTTGTGAGCAAGTGCCAATGGTTGGTATGACCTTTGAATCTGAAGAGGTTGCATACAATTTCTACAATTTATATGCTAGAAGCGTTGGTTTTAGTATAAGGAAGTGTCATGTTAATTACAGAGTAGATGGCACTTTATCATCCAAGTACATGTTTTGCAGTAATGAAGGTCACAAGAACAGTAATCCAACACACCCACTGAAGAAATAATGTGTTTGTACAAGATCAGATTGCAAGGCTCGTGTTTAGTTCTATATTTCCCGAGAAGGTATTTGGAAGGTACAGAAAGTCGAACTGGCACACAATCAACCCTTTGTAAGTCCTAACAAGGAACACATGCTTAGATCGCAACGACGTATGTTAAATGCCGATGAACATATCATTAGCATGATGCAACAAGCAGGAGTTAAGCCAGCTGAGATATTTGACTTTTTCAACGATGGTCAGGTGGAGATGAAAATGTGCCATTCTGACAAATGGATTGCAATAACTTTACTGGTCAAGAGTGCAAAAAATATTTAGAAACGCAAGATGGATAAACTTTATTAGAGTACTTGGGTTACAAACAAGTAGAAGACCCTTCTTTCTTTTATTCCGTGCAATTGGACAAAGAGGATGGTCGAATTTGTAATTTCTTCTGGACAGATGGCCAGGCTATTGCAGATTATGCTTGCTTTGGGGATATTCTCTCCATTGACACAACGTTTCAAACAAATAAGCCTGAAATGCCATTTGCTCCTATTATCGAAACAAATCATCACAAGCAAACTATTATTTTTGGAGCTTCATTATTATTCGACGAAAGTGCTGATTCATTTGTTTGGCTATTTAGAAACTTTCTGAAAGCAATGTCTGGAAAGCAACTTGAAACAATTTTCACATATCAATGTGCTGCAATGGCAAAGGCGATTAGGATTGTATTCCCAAGCTCAAGTCATCATATTTGCCTATGGCATATATACCAAAATGCTGCAAAGCATCTAAGCCATGTAATCTCCCACAATCCTGATTATCTTCGTGACTTTAAAAGATGTGTGTACGAAGAAAGGTTAGTTGCACACTTTAACTTCAATTGGCAAAAATTGATATCTGATTACCACCTTGAAGAGAATTCTTACAGAACTTGTATGATTTGCGTGAGAAGTAGGCCACAATATACCGTCGTGATTCATTTTGTGCAGACATGACATCCACTCAAAGGAGTGAAGATATGAACAATGTATTAAAAAAAAACTTTCCATTTCAGAACTTTTGGTACAATATGACAAGTGTATTGCATGTCTTTGTTGGAAAGAGCTATATGAAGATCATAAATCACAAAATTCAGATCCAATCCTTTGTATTAGCAACTTGCCAATGTTGAAGACAACCGCTGAATCATATACAAGAAATATGTATTCTACTTTCAAGGAGGAATTTCAGATGCAATTTGTTCTATTGTGCACATTGCTAATTCAAGAGGGGCCAATCAGCACATACAAGGTAATAACTATTGGTCACAGCTAGGATGAAGCAAGAGTCATCTTTAATTCAGTTGATATGAATGTATCATGCTCTTGCAGGAAGTATAATTGTCTTGGTATGTGCATTTTCTTGGCATATTCCCCATTATAGTTGGAATTTATTTTTCACCTCTAAAAAATTCTGAATAATGTAGGTATATTATGCAAGTATGTACTGCAGGGTCTTCAACTATACTAATATTATTGTGTTTCCCCCTCAGTATATATTGAGTAGATGGACAAAATATGCAAAAAGAGAGATCTTTACCTGCAAGTGAAAAAGCCAGAGTGACAACTTAGCATCACAAAGTACATATCTATGTAGAAAGATGACATATGTTGCACTAAAATGTGGAGTTTCAAATGAAGTCCTTCAACATTTGGATCATGGTTTTGATAAACTGACTGCCGAAGTAGAAAATTTACTAAGCAAGGTTAATATAGATGAAAATGAAGCTCCACAATGTTTTCTGGAGTTCACAGAAGAAGTTACAAAAGAGCGCATATCAATTAGAGCTCCTCCGCATAAAAAAAAGGTCCATTACAGAAAATACCTAGAAGTTTGCTTGACAGAGGAAAGAAAAAGAAAGGTATTTTATTCAAATTTGCTTGTCTTTTTTCATTTTTTTTTGTTAAGTGCCAACCATTCATCTTGCCATGTGTACTTTGCAGGAGAAGAGCCAACACAACCATCAAGCATAAATACAGTTAGAGCTTCACAGCCAACTGTAAAATCAATAAGAAGTAAATTTCAATCATCATTTATTTGTTTGAGTACCTTAATAATTTTGTTTCCTATAACATGAATTGGTCTAGGAACCACTTGACTCAATTACTAGGATGCCGTTTGGAGACATTTCGATGATGCTTTTTCCACCCATTCAAGGAGAATTCACAAATCTACTACTTCAAGCTCATCATGAAACTACTAAACCATCACAAGCTTCTCGGCTTTTAGATTTTGACAACCAAGATCCTAACATCGACATTTAACAACTGAAGTTTGAATGTTTTACCATCATTTAAGTGGCATCATTTTGAGTTTCCACTTCCTCAGAAATATGGAATATCAAAAGTAACGCTGCAAGTTTGCTTGAATATCCTCTGGTTATTTTGGGTTATTGTAGATTGACATTAAGACTTCATAGTCTCATTGGATAATGAAATTTTGTATGACACCACAAACATGTTCCTCATGTACTCTTTGAGTTCCTGGTTGTCTAATTGAGTACATAGTATGAAGACTTATTTGTATGGTTGCTTCACTGTTGAGCTTATTCCCTTAATTCTCAGTTTATCTAATCACCATTTGTCTAAACTATTGGAGCTTTAGCAGCAAAGAACGCCCATGCGCTAGAGCTCTTTATATGTAACCTGTTGAGTGCTGACGCTACCAATGACTCACCACAGCTGTGCTTCACGCCGCCGCCACGGTGCAGTAGGCCGCAGCCGGCCATCTGCGGACAGTTTCCTAGATCACTCACTTCAAGAACGGTGTCTGTCTCTCTGATGCCCACTTCGAGGTATATACATATGTAGTTGATGCTCTCATCTCTAGCTAAGAGCAAGTTCAATAGTGCAATCAACGGCTGGCTATAGTCATCTCCATGTCACGTTGGAGCTAATACTAAAGCCAACTAGTACAATAGGATGATGTTGTGATGACTACATATTATCAATCAAACATTTAATTGTGCATGCACATATTAAAATGTATGATTAAAAGTGAATTATATCCTTGTAGCCATTTGTGTTGTGAATGCATATGAGTAGTCTCCATAGAAAATAAAAGTCCACTCTATCCCCGGCTCGTTCATTCTTGGCCCATTCATCTGAGGTGTGCGTCGATGAGAACTGCCACCCGGAGATGTAGATGGTGTCCATACACTTCATAACCTTGAAAGGAATAGAACAATAATGTCAGGCTAATGACCCAATTCTAACCAAAACCATTTCAGAGCACAAACTTCACTTTATCTAGCCTTGAATCCTTGATCATGCCCAAAATAGCCACGCTACAGCTTAATTGACCTGGCAATCCATTGGACTGAATAGAAAATGAAGAAAACCAACCATCTAGAAATCTAACTGCACAATCTTAACAAGCATTGCTGAAATCATAGCCGTTCAGAAAACAAACACAACAACAGATAGGAATCATTTAAATCAAAACCAAAACCGAATGGATCAAGCATTAGAAAAGACAAGCAAGCAGTGGCAGCGAATGAGATGAGATCGACACCGGTTGCTCCTTACCTACCGATTTAGCCACCTACACTCACCAAGACATTTCGATGGATCCAAGCACAGTGGCTGGGCGGATGAATCTAGAGCGGAGGCCGAGTAATTTGACGCACGCCGGAGTTTTGGCGCCATGGGCGAGTGATGCATAGCCTAGCGAGATGCAGGCAAGTTGGAGAGGAGAAGAAGCGGAGCTGAAGGTAGGCAAGCAATTTGGTGGCACGCGGCACCGTGGCAGTGATCTCGCCCTGTATGCAATGGAGCAGGGGAGGAAGAGCATGCCAAGGTGGGAACGGCACAGGGGATCAGACTAGGCCCACAAAGCGTGTTTTCTATCGCCACCACAAGTTATACGCTAGCTATACTGCGTGTTTATGCATGCTATCGCATGGCGCTAGAATAGTCGCCCACTTTATTCTCTCTCATCGATTCTCTCCCTTCCACATAAGATTTGGGTGATGGAATATTTTGGAGCATGTTAAGTCAACCTTGAAAGCCCGTTGATGTCGCCTAGAGGGGGGTGAATAGGCTAAAAATTCTCAAAATGCAGCGGTAAAATTCTGGTAGGAACCTCCAACCCCAGGAGTAGGAAGCTCCGACTGGCTCTCTCAGTCTAGCCAAGAGGGCTGGCCGGAGGTTCCGGCCTAGAACACCAGAGGTTCTGCCCCTTGAGTTCTAACTCTACCAAGACACTTCAAAAATGGATAAATTGACAGAGATTAAGTGTAGTGCAAATAATAGGGTAGGAGATGGATGCAGGCAAGTATAGAGACAAAATAAAGCAATAACGTACAAGCACAAGGGAGACACAAAGATTTTTTCCAAAGTTCGGATCACAAAGATCCTATGTCTCCGTTGAGAAGCTCCAAAGAGCCGGGTCTTGATCGTCCCCTTGCCTCACCAAGCGACCACGAAGATCAGCTTGGAATCCACTAGAATTTACCTCTTTTCCTTGTGGAGGTGAGGTTAAGCTTCACAAACTCTTTCTGAGACAATCTACAACTCAAGCAAGCTCACGGGAGACGCCTAACCATCTAGGAGGTTTCCCTCCAAGAGAAATAAGTTCCAAGCAGTTGATCCATGTTCTCCTCAAGTGCATAAGATCCTCCTAGCCTTCTCTCAACAAAACTCACTCAATTCCCCACTAGATCCTCACAAGAATCACAAAGGTGGCACTAGAACTAGTTGAAAGAGCTTAAAAGATCTTCGAAGAAGCTAGGAGACAGTGGAATAGAAGTGGAATAGCCAAGCAACGGCTAGAAACAAAGTATGGGCTTTATAGGCATTAGCATAAGTCATTTAGCCGTTACTCACAGATTTTGGCCAGGAGGTTCTAACCCCAGGGGTAGGAACCTCCGGCCAACACTTAGTCTATGACCGAGAAGGTTGGTCGGAGCCTCCGACCCCAGGGATAGGAACCTCTAACCATGACACTGAAACTAGCCCAACCCAAGTGTACGTGTTGTGCCAAAGTAATATACTCTCAACTATTTGGATCTCAAGCACTTGAGTGGTCTTGGAACACTGTTTGCAACTCCTCTTGATAGCACGGCTTTCCTACGACTCAAAAGAAATTTCAAAAAAAATTAAAATAAACTTTGAGTCGCTTCGCCGTTTTGCAGCATATTTTTGTGGGGGTTCTCCATGCACCACACCAAGCAACCTAGGACTAATCTCTGCACATTTCTCAATAAACTCATTAGTCCCTTAACCAGTTTGTCATTAATCCACCAAAATCCACTTAGGGGCTAGATGCACTTTCAATCTTCCCTTTTTTGGTGATTGATGACAACACGATTAAAGCTTACAATAGAATGAATATATAAATTTGATTTTAAATGAAAGGAGATGAATTTGGCTCCCCCTAGAAATATGCATATACGAGTGAGAGTGAATTATATATGCATATTGAGTATTGGTGGAATATGGAAAGTCTCATTCACCTCTTTTCATCCGTGGGGTGCAAAGTGTGACATGATAAACAATATATAAAATGCATATGACATGTCAAGCATCTAAAAAGGAAAAATAACATCACATCACATTGCACGGCATCACAAGAATAGATCTAAGGAGTGAAATTAAACTAGAACCATAATTAACCAGTCATTATATCCCAGCATACAGTCAATACATGTCCACAAGCCGATAGGAGATCTAGGAAACCTAATACAGGAGAGGAGGGTCGGAGCTTCCGATTGCCCTGCAACAATAGTCAAAAATGGTGAGAAGAGGCCCCTTTATTCTAAATTTTCTCCTCCTTTGTCATCAGGGCACCAAAAGAGAGGAAAGCTAGGGGAAGAAGGGACTCAGTCATCGTCGGAGGGGATGATCACAGTGTCGCCGGATGCTAGACTACCTACTGTGCTAGTCTCATCATCAGGAGCAACTATCTCTGTATTTTCACTGGCGGTGTCATCATCCCTCTCAACAATGGGAGGAATGTCGTAGACAGGCTGAAAAGAGAGAGCTGCTGGTACAAAGTCAGGTCGAAAAGGTGGGACAACTGGCACAAAGTCAGACTAAACCGATGGAGCAGCTGGCACAAAGTCATCATCCTCATCGCCATTGTCCTCATCCTCCTCATCATCCTTCCCATCATCATCGTCGTGGTAAGAGTCCTCCTCTGTGTCCTCATCAGAATCTGCCTCAGACTCGGAATCTCCAAAGGGTCTAGTGGAAGGACCTACGCCACTAGCGATGTGCTGAGCAGACTCATATGCAGCAAAGAGATCCTCATACACCTCATCCTCAGAATCATCAGAGGCTGTCTTGCCGGCATTCCTCAACATCTCCTTCTGCCAGCACTCCATCTTCTTGATCTTCACAGCATTCTTAGTACAGATTTTAAAAATGGCTTTGAGTGCCTTTTTGATGGGTGACTCAGAACTCTGAGAAGAAGAGCCAAACCGAGAGGAAGCTGAAAGAAACTCCACTGTGGGAGGAGCTGGTGGACGGTAAGACTTGTGCTTCACATCCTTTTCAAAAATAACCCAGATACTTCCTCGATCATCTTCATGATATAGAGAGCATAAGCACAACCTCTCTTGAGCTCTACCACAATGCTGAAGATCTCAAACCAGATGTACTTCACCACACTGATAGGCGGCTGATTCCTCCTCAACCTTGCAAGCAGAGTGTAGTGGCGAGCGGGGAGAGCTGTAGCATCGCTAGCTTTGGGAGAGAGTGTAGCCCTGATCATGTTTAGAAGGAGCTTGTAAGGGGGAAGCAACCCCTTTGTAGTGCCCATGCAGTTTCTGGGTGCTCCATCTGCATACAGAAACATAGTCCTCTAAATGGGCAGCGTCTTCTCACTGTGCAGGTTTGGCCTGTTGAGATCATCGGGTTCCAGTCCCAAAATGGCCCCGAACTGAGAGATGGTGACAGTGTACTCCACTCCCTGAGTCTACCATCTCATCTGAAGCTCATGCTTTGGACTCTCCTTGAAGAACATGGTCGCATAGAATTGACCGATCACCTCCTCACTCCAGTCATACTACAAACCCATGATCCCTCCGATATCCTTGTCTAGGCAAAGCTTGATCACATCCTTAAAGATCTGCCCCTTCTGGTGCTTCATGTACTCCCAGTCAATATACTTCATCTCAATGACCTGCTTGGGTCGATTCATGAAGACTGAGTTGTACCAATCCACTTGGACAGCAATGATAAAACAGGGGTCTGACAACTCCTGAGGGAGAGTATCTGGGTTCTGCTTGATGTCTCTATCTCCCCTTGCCACATCGTGCAGATAATCAAAATGTTGCCTTGCAATGTGGCCAAAGGGATTAGTGCTGACTGCCCTGTTTGATCACTCAGATTGGATCATCGAAAGTGCAATTAACAGTACTGCGAGCACCACCACCGCGAGATCCACCACTCCTTGGTGGCGGTGGAGCATCGGGATCCCTGATCACTAAGGCAGAGCTGCGAGTCTCTCGAGTAGAAGGAGGCTGTGTAGCGGCCCTTTTGCCTCCGCCTGCCCTCCTGTTGCTGCTAGCACGAGCCGGTCCCTTTCCTTTGTCAGCTCTACTAGGAGGTGACTCCTGATCACTCTGGCATCGGAGGTGGAAATGTCTTATCTCGCCTTTTGATGTTTCTCTCGATCCATTAACACTAAAATACAACCATGTAATCAAGGAAAGAACTGAGGTCAAGGTTTTATCAGAAGAAACAAGGCTACAAGGGCTAGCAGAAAACGCCAGTCAGAAGGTCCAACCCTAGGGTCGGAGCCTCCGGCCAGCCCTCTCGGCCGGGCCGAGAGTGCTGGTTGGAACCTCCGGCCTTGAGGACCGGAACCTTCAGCTGACACATGGCTAGAACTTTGATTTGCAAAACTAGCCAATGTATTTGATGCAAGATTATAGATCGATGGTCTAGGGGTATGCAGGAAGATTTCTAACCAAGGGAAACTAGTCCTAGGTTCACATTTTGAGAGATCGGGTCAAAAAAGAAAAACCCTAAGGAATGAGATCAAAACCAATACCTTGAGATGAGGAATTGCAAAAACGTCGATGGAACGGAGTCTTCGACCACCCAAGAGGAAGGAAACGTGAATGCCCGAAAATTTTTGACGGTAGAAATGCAAAATCGCCATAGGAGGGGATGAGAGCGAATTAGGGCTGAGAGGAGATGAAATGAGAAGAGAGAAGACTCCCAGCCGTGCACAGGAGAGTGAAAACCGTCGGCCAGCCGGAACCTCCGGGTTGGGGAGCCGGAGCTTCTGGCCTGGTTTTTGAACAGGGAGGAAGGGTCGGAGCCTCTGACTAGATTTTTCTGGAATGGGGGAACAATGGTATTTTGGTACAAAGGAAGTGGACACGATTCTCCGTTGACCCACATGTGATCAGTAGCAATCAATCAGCACATAACAATGGTCACAATGCAGATCAATAACGAAAAGAACCAAATTTTTTTTGCAATAAAAACTAGCATATAAGGATTTTCACAAATATTTTGAGAAAAAGAATTTTTATGGGATAGGGGGAATGTCGGAGCTCCGTTCCTAGTATTAAGACCATTTTCTATACAAGAAGAGGCCTCAAAAACACAGGAGCTCACTTTGATTGACGCTCTTTTGACCCACACTTGACTATTGATTAGTCAAGCACTTCGTCATGCAATGTTTCGAGAATTTAAGATATTAAGCTCACTCCTAAGCTCACAAAACCTTTTCTCATTTAAGAGCTTGATGAAGACATCGGCAAGTTGGTGTTCGGTTCTCACATGGGTAATGGCGATATCTCCTTTAGCTTCGTGGTCTCTCAAGAAGTGGTGTCTTATGTCAATGTATTTGGTTCTTAAGTGTTGGACAGGATTATTGGCTATTTTGATGGCACTCTCATTGTCACAAAGGAGTGGGATTTTGGTCATTGTTTAGCCATAGTCTTCGAGGGTTTGTTTCATCCAAAGGAGTTGAGCACAACACGAGCCGGCGGCTATGTATTCTGCCTCGGCGGTGGATAGGGCAATGGAGTTTTGCTTCTTGGAGGCCCAATAAACTAGAGACCATCCAAGAAATTGACGAGTCCCCGTTGTGCTCTTGCGATCAACCTTACACCCGGCATAATCGGAATCGGAATATCCAATTAGCTCAAAGTGACGGCCTTTAGGATACCATAGGCCGAAATTAGGCATGTGCACCAAATATCTTAAAATTATCTTAACGGCAACAAGATGACATTCTTTAGGTGCCGCTTGAAAATGAGCACACATGCACACACTAAGCACAATATCCGGTCTAGATGTACAAAGGTAAAGAAGAGATCCAATAATGGAGCGGTATACCTTTTGATCCACCGGTTTGCCGTTGTCGTCAAGGTCGAGATGCCCATTTGTTGGCATTGTAGTCTTGATGGGCTTGGCTCCCTCCATTTCGAACTTCTTGAGAATGTCCTTGAGATACTTCGATTGCGAGATGAAGATTCTATCCTTTTGTTGCTTGACTTGAAGCCCGAGGAAGAAAGTGAGCTCCCCCATCATCGACATCTCGAACCTCTTAGTCATGATCTTACTAAATTCATCACTAAAAGAAGGATTACTAGAGCCAAAGATTATATTATCGACATAAATTTAGCACAAAAATAAATCATTCTTGAATTTCTTAGTGAAGATAGTTGTGTCGGCTTTGCCTATTTCAAAGCCATTTTTAGTAGAAAGTCACGAAGGCATTCATACCAAGCTCTAGGGGCTTGCTTGAGTCCATAGAGCACCTTGTGAAGCTTGTAGACGTGATTTGGATATTTGAGATCTTCAAACCCGAGCGGTTGCTCCACATAGAGATTGGTCCATTGAGAAAAGCACTCTTGACGTCCATTTGATAAAACTTAAAATCATATTTAGCGGCATAAGCTAACAAAATTCGAATAGACTCAAGACGAGCAACCAGCGTAAAGGTTTTACCAAAGTCGAGACCCTCGACTTGCGTGAACCCTTGAGCCACTAACTATGATTTCTTGTGAGTGACTACTCCAATCTCTTCTTGCTTGTTGCAGAAGACCCACTTGGTTCCGATGACGTTTTGCTTGGATCTCTCCACCAATGACCACACTTGGTTGTGGGTGAAATTATTCAACTCTTCTTGCATGGCCATCACCCAATCCGGATCATCAAGTGCTTACTCCACCCTAATTGGTTCCAAAGATAAGACAAAAGAGTAATTCTCACAAAAGTTAGCGACCTGGGAGCGAGTGGTTATTCCTCTTTGGATATCACCAAGAATGTTGTCGACGGGATGATCTCTTTGCACGGTATAGTGAATTCTTAGATGGTGCACTAGGGAGACTTAAGCTCGTACGGTGTCTCTTGGCTCACTCGTGCCCTCGGCATCGATCCTATCCATTCGTGCTAGATAATCCTCTTGATCAACTCTTGTGCTCAGAGGCGCCGCTTGAGTGGAAGGAGCTTGTTCGGTGCCTCTTTTCTCCTCCACCTCTTCTAGCAATCTCACCTCTTCAATTGTCTTTTTGTTAATGTCATGTCCCGTGACTCCTTCACCTAGCATCTCAAGCTCAACTTACTCCACTTGGGAGCCATTAGTTTCATCAAACGTCATATTTCTCGTGGTTTCAACAATTCCAGAGACTTTATTGAAAACACGATAGACGTGAGCATTTTGACTCATATCCGAATAGGAATTCTTCATCCACTTTAGGAGCAAACTTGGATGAACGAGGTCTCTTACTCAAAATGAAACATTTGCAACCACAAACACGAAAGTAGGAGACATTGGGTTTGTTACCGGTGAGGAGTTCATATGCCGTCTTTTTGAGAAGTTTGTGGAGGTAGAGGCAATTTAACGCGTGACGCGGTGTTCACTGCCTCCGCCCAAAAGAGGTCCGTGGTCTTGTATTTATCTAGCATAGTTCTTGCCATTTCGACAAGAGACCGGTTCTTCCTCTCCACAACTCCATTTTGAGGTGGATCATATGGAGCAGAGAACTTGTGCTTAATCCCCTCGTCATCAAGGATTCCCCCACTTGAGTATTCTTGAACTCCCCCATTGTCACTCCTAACTTTCTTGATCTTAAGCTCGAGCTCGTTTTGGGTTTGCTTTGCGAATTTCTTGAAAATTCCTTGGGTTTCACTCTTATCTTGCAAAAAGAATACCCAAGTGAAACGAGAAAAGTCATCAATAATTACGAGCCCATATTTGTTATCTCCAATGATTAGGTAGGTCACAGGACCGAAGAGATCCATGTGAAGTAGTTCCAACGGCCTTGAGGTAGTCATGATGTTTTTTATGGGATGTGGGTTTTCAACTTGTTTTTTGGCTTGACAAGCGCTACACACACGGTCTTTCTCAAATATGACGTTAGATAGCCCAAGAATGTGTTCCCCTTTAAAAGATTCGATAAGTTCCTCATTCCCGCATGGACTAGCCTTCGGTGCCAAATCCATCCCATTGAGGATTTTGCAATCAAGCAAGCTTCCGGGTTCACTTTATCTAGATCAAAGTCAACTAGATAAAGATCTCCATTTAACCTTCTCTTGAATGCGACGAAATTATCATCTCTTCTAAAGACGGTAACATCCTCGTCGGTAAACAAGCAATTATAGTCCAATTTGCACAATTGAGACACCGATAATAAATTATAGCTTAAGGACTTGACGAGAAGGACATTAGAGAGAGATAAATTGTTGGAGATGGCAATTTTATCTAGACCCATTACCTTGCCCTTGCCATCATCTCCAAAAACAATATTGTCATGATCTCCTCTATTCTCGTCAAGAGTTGCAAACATATTCCTCTCTCCCGTCATGTGGTTGGTGCATCCGCTGTCAACAACCCAAGTCGATCCGCCAGAGGAGTATGCCTATAAAAAATCAAGCTTGGGATTTAGGTATCCAAACTTGTCTAAGTTTGGGTACTTAAGCATTAGTCACAAGCGCCTTGGGCACCCACATACAAGCCCTGTACTCCTCATGGCAATCACCAATGAAATGAGCATTCACTTTACCACGGTGATTCTTGGTGATCTCATATGAGTTATAGTACAGTTTTTCTGGTAGGAAGCCTCCTACTAGCCCTCTCTGTCTGCTTGGAAGGGCCGGTCAGAACCTCCAACCGTTCTGGTTAGAACCTTCGGCCACTGTGGTCGGAGCTTTTGGCCCCTAGGCTAACGGATAGTCTTTTTACCTCCTCAGCTTGCGTTGAACTCCCTTCTGTCACGAACTTCAGGCATTGCTTTCCATTCACCATGGTCCTTCTGGATGGCCTGCTTTCAAGAGGAGAGAAGCCAAGACTATAGCCGTTCTTGTTGGAGTGGGTAGGAAGGGTTTTATAGAGGGCATCCTTGGATTGGTATGTCTTCAAACATCCAAACTTCACCAAAGTGCCCAGTCGTTCATTCTCCTTTTTTAGAGCTTCCAAAGCTTAAAAGTTAGTAGCATATGCATCCAAATCATAATTATAACATTTAGCACAACCGTTGCTTGTGGAGGCATTGGAGGTCTTAGCGGTCTCATTGGAGGTGGAGGTGCTATTCCAAAGAGTGTCAAACTGCACTTCAAGAGCCTTGTGATTTTGATCCAACTTCATAATTTTTTCTTGAAGTGTTTCATTCACACTCTTTAGGTTAGCCGTGGAGTCATTGACCAAAGAGAGCTCTTTGGTCAATTCCTCAACCCTCGGCTTGTTCTTAGCCAAGTTCTCCTCTAGAGCAAGGTTTCTCTCCTTCTCAAGGATGAGCAAGTTCTCTTGCCTTTCGAGGGACTTCTCTTTACCCTCCAATGTCTTCATAAGCTTTGCCAATTGTAACATGACCGGCTTATTAAAGCCCTTGAGCATCTCTTCTACATCATCCTCACTTTTATCATCACTAAGATCATCATCATCAATTTAAGATGATTTGGATGGAGAGATTACCTTTCGTTCTTGTTCCATGAGGCAAGTGGGCTTATAGTGATCACCGTCGCTCAAGTTGTCGAAGAGACGCTCCTCGAACGCCGACAAAGACTTAATGGCAATTATGGCAACACCTCCTTCATCGCTTTCTTCCTTGTCGTCGTCTTCATCATTGGAGAACCACTACTCTCCAATGTGAGCACGCCCGGTCTTCTTCTTGACCACTTTGGACTTGCCGCCCTTGTTCTTAAGCTTGGGGCAATTGGTGATGAAATGGCCGTACTCCTTGTATTCATAGCACGCCCGCTTGGATTGCCTCCTTCCTTTATCGTCGTCCTTCTTGTATTTGCCGAAACCGCCTCAACGAAGGAAGTACTTGAACTTCCTCACAACAAGAGCGAAGTATTCATCTTCACTCTCGAAGTCACTTGAGGCTTGCTCCTTCTTGACCTTCAAGGCAATTCCTTTGTTCTTGGCGATTGCGGCGTTCTTGGCAAGTTACATAACCTTCTTGGCTTTCTCTTCTAGTAGCTCATGTGATATGATCCTCAAGAGAACGTCGCTTGGGGTGAGTCTCTTGAAATTCTTCATCTCCCAGATGAGGGTCACCAAGGTAGGATTCCTTGGGACGATCACGTGGAGAAGCCTCTTGACCACCACATGATCGGTCATGTCTTCACCACCAAGACCACGGATCTTGTTGACATCATGCAATCATACATCTCTCACGGCGTCTCGTCGTCTTCCCTCACGAACCGCCCAAGTTGCCCCTCAAGCAACTCGATCTTGGACTCTCGCACGCTGGGGGATTCTTCATGCACTAATTGAAGCGTATCTCAATTCTCCTTGGTCTCCTCAAGTTGGCCCACCTTGTTGAATTCCTTGAGACTTAAGGAATTGAGGATGACGCTTGTGGCTTGAGCATTAGGGTCGATGAGAGCCTCTTGAGTCGTTGTAGGTTCCTCTCCTTCCTCTGGAGCATCCGTCACACCTGTGCACACAATCTTTAGATTAAATACAATTTCATCTTGTGCTTCCACGTGCTATAGAAGGTCTCGTCAAAATGGGGAGCGCATCTGGAAGGCACAGAGATGAATTGCTGAGGGGGAAGGGATAAACTTGTTGTATGTCACGCCCCAAACTGGCCTTCCATGAAGGATGAGTCCGGACAGTACAATTAACCTGCAAACCAGTACCAGTCCCAGGAATATAGTGCTGGCACAACAGGCGATGGAACCGTCATGGCACAACTTGTTTTTATTAATAGATATAGTCTTACATCCAAGTTGGAACTACGGACATACTCCGAGTTCGAAACGATACATTAGCAAAAGAGCGGAAACGGAAACTAGCCCAAAGCCACAAGTGCGACTCGGGAACTAAGCCGAAACCCTAAAACTCCTCGAAGCCAGCCTGCTCCTAGAAGAACTCCTCGTCAGTTAGATCCAGCTCGTCTTCCAGCACTGGGGGGATAGATATATATAGAGCAAGGGTGAGCACTAGCGTACTCAAAAAGTCATGAGAACTTAGGTGGTTAATGCAAGCTTCAAGGGTGGCTATTTGGTTTATAATCCATTTTATTTAAATTCCTTTCGAAATAGTCTAAGTGTGTGCTTTTCAACAATCAGGGCGAGGTGCGGTCTCGCCCGGATCGGAGTGATTTGTATCAATCATTGATTCGGCGCAACTCACAAGAGTTGGCCTCCGAGATCCAGCTCTACCAGCTAATCCAACATCATCGAGCCCACAGCCCCGCTGTCCTCGACAGCATCACATCATTTCCGAAATCGGATTCCCAGTCTGTAAACATCCTTCGCAAACAGTAGTTAAACAAAACTACACTAAAGAATCACCTCACATCCGCCCATAACCGCGAGCACGGCTGTTCAAACAGTTTAAACCTCTGCAAAGGGGTACACTTTACCCACACGACGCGATTTCCCTTATCACCCAGCTCGCGAATGAACGGACACGACTGCTGACTAGGGATTTTCGCGACAAGGCATTTTCGGAGTCCACCTAGGTTACCCCATGCCAACTGGAGAGGTCCACGACCAATCACAGGGTAGGTCCTCGACCATGCTGTACCAAGAACCCAGGAGGCAAACCCGACGTCCTACCGCACGGTCCATTGGCACAAAAGGCATCCCTGGGTGACTCTTTACTCAGCCAGGAGTTATCCCATATCACCGATGTGGTTGTACTGTCGTATGTTCGGATGAAATTCCAAAGGAATCGGTCCTTGACTGCAATGCGGGAGACTCGTCTGCTGGCACAATCCCCGCACCACGGTTTTCACAAAACCATTTTATTTTCTAGACACTGACCCAGGTGTTGAGTTTTCCAAGGTTTTGCAAACCCAAGTTTTACCCATCGTAGTCATTTTTAAATTTGATAGGCGATCACCGGTACCATGCCCGTCGGCACAGGTACCGGGATCTGTCAAGGGAGGTGACAAGGATGTTTAAGGGATTCACAAACAATCAAGAAAATCATGCAGCAAATGGGTTGGTGGCCCGTCGGTCGTTTCGCGACCATGGCCGAGAAACTATCTCCGTTTAGCCTAGTATATGCAATTTGGCAATTAGAGTACTTAGTTCTGCAAATATGGGTCCAAGATGATCAAAGGTAACTTGCCTTGCTCAAGGCCTGCAGCTTCGTCTTCGAAATCCGTGTCCTAAGGTTCCTCGGACTCTGACGCTACACGCGTTACGAAATAATTCAAAAAAAGCTAGTATAATAGTCCTATTACGAATTTCTAAGTGTGCCATCAGAAAGATCTCATTTTTAGAAAATTTCTGGAACTGGAACGGAGTCAAACAGACGAGCGAGGAAAAAGATATGATTTTTTTATGATTTATGGGATTTCTAGAATAGTGGAAAAGATAAAAGAATCGATTTTCTCAATTTTTCTTTCCCCTCGGGTCGCTGCCAAGTGGGGCCCAGCTGTCGGCCCAAGAGAAATCGGCGCGCGCACATGAAGCTCGGTGAAAAAGGCCGGCCCGGAGTGAGATGGCCCAGTTGGCCGGGATGCAGGCGCGCGGGGCTGAGATGGCCTGGGCCGGGTGGCTCACGGCCCGACCGGATGAGAGGCGCGGGCGGGACCTGACAGGCGGGCTCCAGCGGGCGGGCAGGGTCCGCTTCTCGGCTCCTTGGTCCATGGGAAAACGAGTTCACAGATGGATTGGCGCATAGGGGGCAGTGGACGGGGAGCACTTCGGGGTTCACAGTACACCGATTTGGGGCGGGCCCATGCGTAGTCGCACAGATCTACTGAGCCGCGCGTGCACGAGTCTGCGGGGAGGCACTCTCGGCTCACAGCCGCGCGACAAGAGGTAGACGAAGAACAGTGTAAGAATCCGATAGCTCACGGCAACACGGCTCACCGGAGCGGCATCACGAAGGGAGGAACGGCGGCGAGGGCACCGGAGCGACGCGGAGGGCATGGGGGATCGGGTTAACGGCTCAGATTCGCCGAGATTCGATCGTCCAGGGAGTATTTTGGCGGCATCCCGAGGCAGTGCGTATTGGGGAACTTCGGCGGTGGCTATCCGTGGCACGATTCGGTGCTCCCAACGGTTCCTCGGGGTCTCTGGGTTCGCTTCCCCTACGTCGCGGTCGACGGCGTTGGCACTAGACGGCGGCCAATGGCGAGCAGGGCCACGGCACGGTGACGCTCGTGGTGGAACGGTTGAGAGGGCATACAATCACGCGGAGGCGAGTTGACGAGCTAGCTAGCATCTAGGGGAAGGGCAGAGACGAAAGAGAGGAGGTGGTCCGGTACCAAGACGGCGGTTCGCTGTGAAGGATGGCCGGCGGCACGAACGTGATCGTTTGTGCCTCGGCACGGACGGTTGGGAAAGGGAGGCCGACGGCGACGGCGGTCTCTGGCGCACCACAAGCTTGACGAGGCGCGGAGAGCTCCAAAGAGAGGCGGTGTCGGTGAGGATTTTTGGAAGAGAAGGACCGAAGCGGAGGGGGTCGTTTTATAGGGGTCAGGCAAGGATGGTCACCTCGGGGTGGCATGGGGATTTCCCATGGCGGCGGCGAGCCGGCGCCATCCTCGCGAGGACGAGCGGTCTGACGGCGGACGTTAGCTGGTCCACGCTCCATTGCAGACCACTACGCGGGGCGGGATAGGCGCGCTCTGCTCGGTAGAGAAAAGCGGGGAGGCAAGTGGCACTGGAGCGCAAAGGCGAGGCGGGGAGGAGCAAAAGCGAGGGCTTTTGGGAGCGGGGTACCAGTGAAGCACGCAAGCGAAGGCATCTAGAGCTTGGCCGCTAGCGGCGGGCCACCGTGACGTGGGGCGGTGAAGGCCATAAAGCGGAGGGATGGTTTGGAGTCGAGCAGGGACACATCGGTCGTCGGCACAGAGCGGTGACGGCGGCGTCCTGGCGGTCGGCAACCAGGCGGGAAACGTCGGTATCCGAGGCGCTGCGAGCTAGGTTTGAATCGGCAGCGGCAGATTTGAGCGAGAGAAAGGAGAGAGAGATCGGCGAGGAAGAGGAACAGGGAAACGGCTCCCATTTCCTGCGATCATGACACGTGGGGGGTAGATGTCGAGCACATGCGCGGCGTGGGAAGGCCGAACGGGCCGGGAAAAGGGACGCACAGAACTGGGCCAGGGATTGAGGCCCATGTGCACAGGGAGTTTTTCTTTTTCTTGGATTTCTTGGGAAATTACCAAAAGGTTAACTTGGAGGGTTTTAAATGAGGGATGGGATTTTGGATTTTTTGTGAATTTATTTGGATGGATCAACAGGGGATTTATTTGGAAGGAATTTAATTGATGGGTGAGATTTGGAATTTTTATAATTAAGGGAAGCTAGGACTTGCACTTGAATTTGGGCACAGAGAGTTGAGTCACCGGTTTGGGGTCTGATTCAGAGAGCGAGCGAGAGAGAGAGAGATCTCAGCACACGCAAGCACGACAACAATTAATAACCAAATTTTCGCAATTAAGGTTTTTATTTAATTACGTTTTACGGCTAGACGCTAGAGCGTTACATTGTAATCAAGGTCAAAAGCAGCTCCCTTCCTTCAACCCGATTTGCTAGTCGAGCCATCTTCGTCTTCTTAAATTCCGGTAGAATCAACCATCTTTTCGGTCGACATCCTCAGATCAACTCCAAGCGGTTAAGCTTCTTAGGAGTTTAGACTCTGATACCAATTGAAAACTCGTTGATATCGCCTAAAAGGGGGTGAACAGGCGTTTTTGAAAATTCTCAAAACACAGCGGTAAAATTCTGGTAGGAACTTTCGACCTAGGGGTAGGAAGCTCCGATCGGCTCTCTCGGTCTGGCTGAGAGGGTTGGCCGGAGGTTCCGGCCTAGAACATCAGAGGTTCCGACCCTTGAGTTATGACTCTACCAAGACACTTCAAAAATAGATAAATTGACAGAGATCAAGTGTAATGCAGGCAAGTATAGCGACAAAATAAAGCAATAACGTACAAGGACAAGGGAGACACAAAGATTTTTTCCCAAAGTTCAGATCACAAAGATTCTACGTCTCCATTGAAGAGCTCCAAAGAGCTGGGTCTCGATCGACCCCTTGCCTCACCAAGCAACCACGAAGATCAGCTAGGTATCTACTAAAATTTACCTCTTTTCCTTGTGGAGACGAGGTTAATCTTCACAAACTCTGGCTGAGAAGGTTGGTCAGAGCCTCCGACCCCAGGAGTAGGAACCTCTGATCCTGACACTGAAACTAGCCCAACCCAAGTGTACGTGTTGTGCCAAAGTAATATACTTTTAACTATTTAGATCTTAAGCACTTGAGTAGTCTTAGAACACTGTTTGCAATCCTTCTTGATAGTACGGTTTTCATACGACTCAAAAGAAATTAAAATAAACTCCGAGTCGCTTCGCCGTTTTACGCCATATTTTTTATAGGGGTTCTTCATGCACCACACCAAGCAAACTAGGACTAATCTCTGCACATTTCTCAATAAACTTATTAGTCCCTTAACCAGTTTGTCATTAATCCACCAAAACCCACTTTGAAGTTAGATGCACTTTTAAACCTATTGTACCTACTCTAAAAGCAAGTACAATAAGCATACATTAGTAGGCTATAAAGATTGCCACATTACATTTGTATTGGGATGGATGATAAATAATGCTATGAGAGAGAAAAGCTGGCTACTGCTCCCTTCATTCTAGAATATAAGCATTTTTAGGTTGTTAGCAAAGATTAAGGTTAAGGAGAAAAGATTTTAGTGTCCCTTAATAGATGAAGATGGAAGGGTAGATAGAGATAAGATAGGAAGAAATTTAAATAGGAATATGGAATGAATGAAGATAGAAGAGCAGGTAGGGATAAGATAGGAAGAAATTTAAATAGAAATGTAGAATAAATGAAGATGGAAGAGCAGGTAGAGATAAGATATGAAGAAATTTAAATAGAAAGTAATTGATGGAACAAATAGTGTTATAAATAGTGCTAAAAATCCTTATGTTGTAGATAAGATTTAAATTATAAAAATATTTATATTTCGGAATGGAACGGATGGAGTAATTTATAGTCAAACTGCACACTCATCCCAAAACAAAAAAAAAAAAGTGAAATCACTACCTTCTAGCCAATAATCTTTTTACTATATTGTATAGGGAATTGTGCATTATAGCATGTCTACTGTATGATGTACTACTGGTACTGATTATAGATGACGTAGTAATTTTTACAGCTAGTTGTTGATTATTCTATTAACCTTGATCTAATGACAGCTTCGTTTTGATGGACGTGAAAAGCTCGATCGCGTGCTGATGATCGCGGCCTCCTCGAACGGACGATGCTGAACAGGTAGCAAAGTTCGCACTGCTTGAGACAAAGGACGGGGTTCCACCAGCGTGGTTTTCTCACGAATATCGTGGTTATTCTGTGTGATAAATTTCTCAGCTTTTATAACTATGATACCGTCCCACCAAAACAGTAAGAGAAATCCTAGGTTCCGGCGAGCATGTGGAGGGGGTGGTTGCGGCCATCAAGCAGGGGATGAAGCCCGCCGCTCTGTTATAACCACACTGCTCCACCTTGCCTATTTCGCCTTGCTTTGGTGCCATTGTGCTCGTTCGATATTCCTGAGTGTCTCAGTGTGTACGTACAATTGTTGCAATTTGCAGCCCTGATGTTTATCTTGTGAAACAAGATAAACAAAGATGGTTTCCTACGTGTGTATAACCTTGGGTATGTAGCCTGAGGTTGTCCAACCCCACAAAACGCAAGCCTAGGATACATGTAACCGCATGACAATTCGACATGTCCAGGCCATTACCTTATATCACGACCGTCAAAACAAGAAGCTGAAACATCCAGGACAGTAAAACACGGTTCAACAACATCCAGAGATAACAACGGTAGCACAGAAGTCTAATATGACGATGGATTTAACCAGTCCAACCCAACGCATGACGCTCTAGTTCTTGATCTTCTTCTTGGGCCTCAGCTGAAAGTAGAAGGATCAGAAATTTTCGTTAGATCGAAGAGACAAAATAAAAAGTAGTAGTTGCTTGTGTAATCATGGTAGCAGACGAGGGAGCTGCTGCGCGCCCGCACACACCCGCACATGCACAGCACAGTAAAAAAATAATAAAATATTAAAAAAATTGAGTAAACTTTATACTAATAATTTGAAACTTTCATCTCTAATTTTAAAACTTTCAATTCAATTTTCGAAACTTTCAACTCAAATTTAGAAACTATCATATAAGAATTTAAAAAAATCTACTCAAATTTTGAAATTTTCAACCCAAAATTTAAAACTTTTAATCAGATTTTCAAAACTTTCAACTGAAATCCAAAACTTTTTACTCTACTTATTTATGTATTATTTTATAATTAAAAATTATTTAAGTACTAATGATAATGCTTAGAGGGTGATTAGGCTTAATGACAGAGATTAAGAAGCTATCCGGCCACGGCCCGCGGGTTAGCCAACCCCCACGCGCGCGCTAGGCCTGCCCGCTGCAGATGCAATGCCCATTATTTACAAGCCTAAAGCAAACCACAAATCCAAAATAAAAGAACCCTATTCTCATCGAACCATCACAACTATTTCTAAAGGGTTAACAGAAGATGGATCGAGTGCATGACTCTCCACTGAACTAGAAGGATAGCAAGCCCTACTATCAGTCGTCAAGCTAACCTGGTTGCTGTGTCCACACTTCTTCTTGCGGCAGTTGACAGCCCTAGGGTGCAGGCGAGCATAGCATCTGGAGATAAATAACGCAGGTCAAAGTCAAAATGTGTTTTTTACATTCCGCAATTCGTACAGGAATATACCAAGGACCCCTAGGGAGTAGTTATATACAACAAGAAAGTTGCAAATAGCCTGTCAAATAAAAGCATGCACATACACAAGCAATTGAAAACAAGAGAACATGGACCACAGAACATAACAGAACAGGTGAAAAACAACAGCAGACTGGCAGGTCAGACAAATGTATGCCTCAAAATTTTAGCTCATAAGGTAACTTCTTACATCTAATTGATTCATCATTCCTGCCAATAAAAACAGGACACTGTCCACATAAACGAATAAAAATAACCGAATTCACACACTAATAATCAATATATCAATAACCAAAAAAATAAGGACAACAACAATGAAATCGTGTTAATAAACATTCTTGTAAATAGGCACTGCAGATTTGCAGTTATGAAAAGGCAGGTCAGACAGAATGTATGCCTCAAAAGTTAAGTTCATAAGGTCACTTCACACATCGAATTGATTCATCACTACTGCCAAGTAGAAAAGCAGCACACCTGCCGCATAAATAAGGAAAAAAAGGAACATGCCAGCAGTACTATTGACCAGTACATTAACACACCTAGAAAAATAACACAAAAGAGTACAACCGAATAACAGCAGTCTAAAACATGGAAATTCTTTGGCTGTGCACATCCTTGATGCATAGGCCAGAGGAGTATTACACTCTTCAACATTATCTAGAAAGAACATGTAAACCCAGAACTAACAGCAACAGCAAAAATTAACTCGGCCTAAATAAACGAAGGTCATTACATTGATGGCTCTCAGTATAAGGCCAAAGTTTTCCACACAGGAAGATCCATCAGAAGATATCCTCACTCCTTTTACACAATGCTCCACGATCTCGCCGGACCCTTCTATCTCAATCTTTTGATGAAGGACAAACTACGAAAAATAAATTCCATAGTAGTACTTCACCAAAAGGAAGAGACTTCATAAGGAACCACCGAGAGGGAAGAGCAAAGAGTAAAGGAGGAAAGGAGAATACACTTCCTCCAGTCTTCAAATTCGGTGTGGTTAAAGCAAGAGTAGTCATCATCGAGCCAATAACTGTTTCTTGCTACTGTGATGCTCAGGAACAGCTAAAAGTAGGGGATAAAACGTCAGCAGAACTATTGAACCTACGAGAAAATGCGAGAGTCTATTGGAAGAAGCCGCATGTCCAGAGGTCCTCATAATTTATCTTGCATCTCTTCAGAAAAGAAAGCTTCTGGTCCACTTAATGGTGACCGAAGTGACTAATCTTTAAACTAGAAGAGTGCACCACAAAGAAGGAAGGGAACAATAAAAAGATCACTTTTTTCTAAGTCTGACCAAAACCAGAGTTTCTAGTTTTTTCTTGCACCATTCCTGGCAAACGCAATTGCTATATGCTCGTGATAAATGGCGCACATAGAGGGGAAACGCACAGGCTAGCCTACTTATAAACACGTTGTATTGCTGATAAGCAGTTGGTAACTTACTTGCGGCAGATCATCTTGTCCTGGTTGTACTTGCGGGCGAGCGCCTGAAGCGATGGCTCGATGATGCCACCACGGAGCCTGAGGACGAGGTGGAGCGTGGACTCCTTCTGGATGTTGTAGTCAGCCAGGGTGCGTCCATCCTCCAGCTGCTTCCCGGCGAAGATCAGCCGCTGCTGGTCCGGCGGGATTCCTGCCGACACAACCCCCCTATTAACAACAGGAAGGTCGCAGCAGATAAAGAAAGGGAGGAAGAAGAAGAGGCTAGGTGCGTACCCTCCTTGTCCTGGATCTTGGCCTTGACGTTGTCGATGGTGTCGCTGCTCTCGACCTCGAGGGTGATGGTCTTCCCCGTCAGGGTCTTCACGAAGATCTGCATCTTGCCCTCGCTTCGTTCTTCCCTCTGTCTCTCTAGCTCCTTGCTGCTGCGGCGGCGAGGGGTGGGCGTGCTGGTGGTGCGCTGCTTTATACAGGTCGAGCTAGGGTTTGGTGAAGATGGCCAAATGGACGTGCCAGACCGGCCGGCCCGGCCCACGGCATGGCTAGCCACGGCCCGCTAGCGCTTAACGGGCCGTGCCAAGCCGGCCCACGTGCCGAGGCCGTAGCCCGGGCACGGCCTGCTGAGTTTCCGGACCGTGTCGGACCGCCACGGACACGCTAGAGGCCCATAGGCCAGTGCCGGCCCATTAGCACAAATGGCTCTAAAAATTTAAAATATATAGCAAAAAAAGAAAAATAGGACAAATTAAAAAAAGAAAATTAGAAAAATATTGGAAGAAAATTAGAAAAAATAAGGAAAATAGAAAAAATGTGTAAAAAATTAGAAAAATTAGGAAAATTATATGAAAAATTATTCACTTCATAGCTTATGGACCGAGCTTTTTTCTTGTTTTTCGTTAGCTTTTCAAAAAAAAGAATAGTCCTCCTACTTACGAAGAGGTGAAGTGAGGTGAGAGAGTGAAGAGTCAACGGCTGGGCTAACCACTATCAAAAATAGCGAACTGTTCCACACGGAGGAGGAATATTTTATTGTGGTACAACATAAAACGTGTAGTGGAATTTTTATATGGAAGTTTTTCAAAAAATAAATAAATCTATTTTTTAGTTTATAATAGTTAACACTTAATTAATTATACACTAATAATCCGTCATGTTATATGTGCCACTCATACGCTTCACCTACAAGCCGAAGTAAACATGTCCTTAGTGAGCCGGCCTAGCATATCCTACCCTAATGATCTCCTCCGAGAGATCGGGCCAGCACATGTTGATATTGATGAAGTTACCGTATACGTTACGTTGTTGATAGACATGTTTACTATTGAAAGAGTATTTAGGAGCTATTTGATTTAGATTATTGAACGGATTATTATCGTGAATTATTGATTTGATTATAGAGATAAATTAAATATTTTAAGAAATAACTTAACAAATAGCTTAAATTAAGTGGTCTCTAAACAATGCAGTAGAAAAAAGATTTTTAAGAATACATATTTTTAAAGCGTAAAACAAATAATTCATTTTAATAATACAGTGAATAAGTAAAAAAAACAAAACCATAGTCATATGCGAACGCCTGTACCGAGTCTAACACTTTTATGCGAATGCCTGTACCGAGTCTAACACTAGAATTTAGCTGAGTAGATTAAAAAACTAACAGCTGAGTTAAACAAAATTCGCCAAGGAGTAATGTTTTCGTAGTTAGATGTTTGATTTGAGTTGAATTTTTTTAGTTATACTGCTCATCGGAAAGTACGTGAAGATTCCTTCTATATTATCAGACTAATTCTATATGACGAAAATTACTTACAGCAGTACGGCACTAAGAGTCTAAAGACCAGTTCATCAACTGATAAACACCGGAGTCCAAAGAAGTTGCAAGGCAAACACCTGACAGGAGAAATGTTGCACGCTTTTGAAATTATCTAATGCGTGTGCGCAGAGTTTGATGATAATACAATAAACCAATAATTCAGCGATTTCTGCCAGACTAGTTGCTCTCTCTAGGAATTAACTCTCTGATCGCGATTAAGAAAGACCCTTTCTCCCACTGTCGCATCGCCCAACCACTAAGGATGCGTTTGGTTTGATAGATTTGGTGGGTTGGGATGGGTTCATCCCATTTTTTGGTGTGTTTGGTTTGAGGAATAGGTGAGATGGCATGGTCCCAAAAAGGAATATTCGTCCTATATTCGGGTCGGATCGATTCGGCCAAAATGGCTGGACCCCGCCGACCCAGCTCTCGTGGGCGTGTGACACGGTGAGCTTCTCTGCGCGATCCAGTTCCAAAGCGAGCGACAGGGGAAAAAGCGGAGAGCAGCGACGGCGCGGCCAAGGAGTGGCGACGGCGCGGCCAGGTACTCCTCGGCCTCCTCCCTCGTCCATCCTCCCTTCCCCTCCCTCTCTCTCTTTCTCTCTCTCTCTCCGGCTGCTCATCCCCATGGACGACTGCAGTGGTGGCGGTAGGAGGTGAAGACGCCAGCGGCGACGGCGCGCGCCCAGGGAGCGGCGACGGTAGCCAGGTACTCCTCGGCCTCCTCCCTCGTCCATCCTCCCTCCCCCTCCCTCTCTCTCTTTCTCTCTCTCTCTCCGGCTGCTCATCCCCCTATGGACGGCTGCAGTGGTGGCGGTAGGAGGTGAAGACGCCGACGCCCAGTAACCTCGTCCTCGTGCCCTCCTCTTTCGCCAGCTGCTACTTGGCATTGCATCCTCCGTAGCCAAGGTAAGAAACCCTAGCACTGAAACCCAGCACTGGAATGTCAGATCTGTGTGAATTTATTTATGTGATCTGAATGTAAGGATTGACAAGAAAATTATTGAGTGAACAAGCCAGATATGTGTGAATTTGTTTCCTTTGCCAGATTATTGAGTGAACAATATCTTGCTCTATGGAGGCAAGATAGATGTAGGAGTAGGACTACAAACATAAGACTTGAGGTCTAAAAATTGAGGTCCAAATTTGAATGCAAAATGCCATCCAGCCATTTCTAGAAGACACTTCTTATAAGAAATTTATCCTATCACCTTTCATATTTCTGACCCAACCATTAGGGAATGACAATGAAATGAAAGTAAAGATTGGGCACAGATCTATAGATTAGGGGCTTCAAGTTTTGTCGTCGTCTTTGCTGTTTCTTGAAGTATCATATCCATTTCATGTTTCTTTAAGTATCATATCCATTTCATGCTTTATAAAAAATGCAAACATGTCTGTATATGCTTTATTGTAATAATCAAATAATGCTTTACTGTATATGCTATATATGGAAAGATTGACTATATGCTATACTGTAGTTTAAGTTTTTGCAGAATTATTTTCTGATGTGAACAAGTATTATTTTCTAATGTGGGTGTCGGCGAAATGGGATAGGGGGTCCCACATACCCTGGGGACGCGTGGGTCATCGGCCAAGTCAGTTCCCCGAGGGGCCATCTCGCCTTCGGTCCCGAGGCGCCGCGCCTATCGGCCCCAGGCACGTCCCCGGAGCGCCCTCGCCTTCGGCCCCGGGCACGACCCCGGGGCGCCGCCTCTATAGGCCCCGGGCCCGTCCCCGGGGCGCCGTCCCCACCGGTTTCGGCCCCGAGGCATCGTTGGCCTCGGACCCGTACCTTGCCTCCGGGCGCCATCGTCTCACTCCCTGCCCGGGGCCCACATGTCGGTCTCCGGCAGGATCGATGGACCAGCTCTCCAAATATCAGCATTAATGATGAGGCGACGGGGCACGTTTCCCCTGTCATCCGCTCCGCCACGCGTAAGTGTCTCAGGACGGCCCCCCGTGGACACCTGACTGCTGTCAGAGGCCTGTTGACTTCTGTGGCGAGGGCGTGCGCCGAAGTCCAAGCAGTCAGAGACTCTTTACTTCGGCAGCGCGCTCCATCACATCCCATCACATCCTCACGACTCTACCGCCCGCTGCATACCTACTCCGGCATGGGCTCAGCAGGCGGACGTGAGCGACTGGACGTCTTCCAACTCCAGCGTGGGCGTCGCAGGCGGAGGGGAGGACCAGAGAACTCTCCAGAAACTCTCTGTCTCTCTCTTGGTGTGCTGGTACTGTGGACTCCCTTGATTATAAAAGGAGGATCCAAGCCACCGAGAAAGGGGGGCCGAACTAGACAGGAGCTTCCCCGTCCTCTAACTCTCTGCTCTGCACCCCCGAGCTCACTCTCTAACCACTGTTCTTCTTCTCCGGCTCCGGCCGTGAGCTAGATACACCTTGTAACCATAATACCACATTCATCCACCTCATAGCAAAACACGCACAGGAGTAGGGTATTACGCTCCGGCGGCCCGAACCTGTATAAATCCCCGTATCTTCCTTGTGCATCGATCCCTTCTTCCCTGCGCGATCTCCTCGGTTCGGACGGTCCGGACCCGGTTCGGACGGTCCGGACCCTTCTGCCTTCATTCACGGTTCGGACGGTCCGGACTCCTCTGTTTCTTCTACGTCTTCTTCGCGTATCTTTCTTCTACACCCTGACGCCGGCTTCGCCTGAGAACTACTCCCCTGGCCGAATCTCAAAAGGGGGGTCTCCTGACTTCCCGCCGTCGAGGTTTCATCCTCCGACAGTGGGCTAGTAATTTCTGATCATATGATTTGTGCTTGAGCATGAGATGGCTACATGTTTATTTTTCTTTGATTGTTGTTGTAGATGGATAAGAGGACCAAGCTTTTAATTTTTGCTGCTGCTGCAAATATACTATTGTCTATGATGGCTATGATTATTGAGTCTAGGAAAAGAAAAAGAGGTGCAAGGAGAGAAGGTATTAAATATGGCGCAATGGATGAAAGGGATAGGATGAGAATTGAGTACCTAGAAACAAAAATTTGGAGGAATGATACAACTTGTGTCAACATGCTTAGACTTAGAAGAGCATCTTTCTTTCGGTTTTGTAAGCTTTTTAGGGTCGTGGTTTGCTTGAAGATACCATCCACATGTGTGTTAAGGAACAGGTTGCTATGTTTCTAAATACAGTAGGACACAACCTTAGAAATAGGTTAGTTGGCGCTAATTTTGGTAGGTCCGGAGAAATAGTTAGTCGTTATTTCAATAGAGTACTTCATGCTATTGGTGAACTACGAGATGAACTAATCAAGCCCCCCTTATTGGACACCCCAACTAAAATAACAGGCAACCACAGATGGGATCCTTACTTTAAGGTGTGAGATTCTTCCGTGTCTCCTTTTCAATTTTCTATTTGTGTAAACCTCTATGGTTCCTAATCTTTTTATGGTATTGAACGTAAAATAGGATTGTATTGGAGCTATTGATGGCACACATATTAGAGCCTCTGCTTTGAAGAATATGGAGTCTTCTTTTCGTGGTAGGAAGTCTCATGCCACACAAAATGTAATGGCAGCCGTAGATTTTGATCTTCGGTTCACTAATGTCTTGGCTGGTTGGGAGGGGACAGCACATGATGCTGTAGTTTTAAGAGATGCATTGGACATCAGCTATGGACATAGGCAATGGAAAGGGAGGGAGCAATCATGCTTCATGGACATCAACTATGTCCTCTTTCATGCTCTCTCAACAAGGACTAGTTCTGGCTTCAAACAGGTCCATCTCAATGCATGTGCTAGAGCTGTCAATGAAAAGTTCTTAAATACTCTTACAGGTGATCAGATTAAGAATCATTTGAAAACATGGCAAAAAAAATCACAAAAATAAATAGACTTAGGAAAGTGAGTGGTACTGGTTGGGATGAAGAAAATTTTATTATCACTCTTGAAGCAGAACACTACAACGACTATGTCAAGGTATACTTTACCATCTTGTAATTTGGTTTTTATATATTTCTATTCCATCCACTTATTCAGTAATTTTAATTTCATGGTAGGATCATAAGGGTGATGCTGAGTATTTTAACAGACCTCTTGTCAACTATGGTGAGATGCTTACCATCTTTGGTACAGGAAAGTTTACAAAGGACTCAAACTCAGTTCTGGGCACAAAAGATGTTGATACTAAAAATGAAGAGGGGAATGATGGCACCGCCACACTTGATGATCATGCGGAGACATCATCTGCGAGCAAGCCAAAGAAAGCTAAAACAAAAGACTATGAAGATGAGGGGCTGATTGGTGCATTTGAACGCGTTGATAACAAGCTTGCCAACGCTATAATTGCAGCCGATGCCTCTAACAATGATGTCCCCGCTGATTTGTTTAACAACCTGAACAGCCTTCCAGGATTTGAGGAGGCCCACATCTCTTTCTACTATGCTTATTTGGTGGCCAACCCTCATATTGCTAGAGCTTTAAATGGACTTCCACTCACCCACAAGTTGAATTGGGTTGCGATGTTCATTAGTGAGAAGTTTTCTGGCTCAATGTAGGGTTGTGTTGGATAAGTTGGATAGTTATTTTGCTATTATGAACTTTGTTGCCTTGGTCTTTGGCATTATCTGTAAGCCTTGAACTTGCCATTATGTATAGGACATGAAATTGCTATTCTGTGCCAGACTTGAAAATGCTATTATGTAAGACTTGAAATTGCCATTTTGTGTGGCTTGAACTTCCTATTATCTGTAAGGATTGATGTATGCTAAGGTTATCCGTGGCCGCGAGGGGCGCGAGGCCGATGCCCGCGCCCGCAAGGCCCGACAGGGGAGGCGGGCGCGGGGGCACGAGGCCGATGCCCGCGGGGCCCGACAGGGGAGCTTGGGGCCTGGCGGCGGCGGGCGCGAGGGAGCAGGGTTGGCGGCGGCTGGTGCTGGCATCGTCGCTCGTTAGCCGCACCAGCGCTGGAGACTGGAGACAAAGAGAGAGACAGAGACAGACTGTATATGAGAGGTAACCTCACCATCCCTATATGGAGGCATCTCTATCTAGTTATCACATCTCTGTCCCTCTATCCAAACAGATGATAGAGCCATTCCATCCTCTTCTATCCCTCTAACCAAACAAAAAACAGGGTTCATTCCATCCCTTTAACTAAACAGAAACTAAAACCATCCTATCCCAAAAAAGAGGGATGGGTCTAACCCATCCGCTTTTGTCCCTAAAACAAATGCATCCTAAACAATCCAGTAGGCTGTAGTAGTACGCGTTGGAATGGGTCCACACATCATTGCAAGAAAGCGGCGGCTGCAGCCACCGTGGCCGGAACATGTCAAACCACGCTCCAGCCCGGCTATAAATACCCCGGTGACGCCATTTCCGCTCCACGACCAATACAACACTAAGCTGATCACCAGCTCACCACCGGCGACGGCGTGGTAACCGGTGAGCAGGGAGCTGAGCTAGCCTGTCTGCGCAGCTAGCTAGCTACTCCGTAGCACAGAGGAAAGCAAAGGAGGAGTAGAGAAGTCCACGTTTCCCAGCGATCGATATTTTTGCCGGCGTGCATGGCGTCGTCTCTCGATACTGCACCGGGGGCGCTGGTGTTGTGCGCGCTACTCGCCCTCGCCGCGGCGGGGGGTGCGAGAGCTGGACCGCTGAGCCCGTCGTACTACGAGGCTTCGTGCCCAAGCGTGTACGACACCGTGCGGCGCGTCATCCAGGAGGCGCGGATCGCCGACCCGCGCGCCCCCGCCAGCCTCCTCCGCCTCCACTTCCACGACTGCTTCGTCAATGTGCGTAACGTGTAGTGTAGCCGTGTATGGCGCATGCATGCGTGTGATAGATTTGAGCAGGAACTAACTGGTTGTTGCGCGTCGTGTGTGGGTGCAGGGTTGTGACGGGTCGCTGCTGCTGGACGACGACGGCGCGATGCAGAGCGAGAAGAACGCCCCCCCGAACAGAGGGTCGGCGCGTAGGTTCGACGTGGTGGATAGCATCAAGGCCGCCCTGGAGAGCGCCTGCCCCGGCGTCGTCTCCTGCGCCGACATCCTCGCCCTCGCCGCCGAGATCTCCGTCGAGCTGGTCAGTGCAAGCATGCATGCCGTCAGACATTTGATCATGCATTTCCATATCTGAATTGTTAACACCAAACTAACACGCTTTCTTGTCTATGTGCGCGCCGGCGATCGAGCAGTCAGGAGGGCCGAGCTGGAACGTGATGCTGGGGCGGAGGGACGGCACGACGGCGAACTTCGACGGCGCCAGCAACCTCCCCGGCCCGGCGGACGTTCTGGGGGTCCTGAGACAGAAATTCTCCGACCTCAACCTCGACGACACCGACTTCGTCGCCCTCCAAGGAGCGCACACGATCGGGAGGGCGCAGTGCAGGTTCTTCCACGACCGGCTCTACAACAACGATGGCACCGAGCAGCCGGACCAGACGATGGACATGGCCTACCTGAACGAGCTCCGGCAGAGCTGCCCGGCGAGCGACCCCGACAGCACGTCGCTGCGCAACCTCGATCCGCCCTCGCCGGACGCGTTCGATAACAGCTTCTACGGCAACGTGCTGCGCAACCGCGGCCTGCTCCAGTCCGACCAGGGGATGCTCTCCGCGCCGGGCGGCGCTGCGGCGACCACCGCGCCCATCGTCGTGCGGTTCGCCGGCAGCCAGGACGACTTCTTCCAGAGCTTCGCGACGGCGATGGTCAAGATGGGTAACATCAACCCGCTCACCGGGAGCATGGGAGAGATCAGGGGGAACTGCAGGGTGGTGAACAGGGGTTGATGACCACATCGATCAGTGAAATTGTTTGTTGAGAGGAAATTGCACAGGTGTTTTAATTCGTTAATTATTTCTTTTGGATGAAAATTGAAATGTACACATGAATTAATAATTATTTTGAGTTTATGCAAGCAACACGGTGGGATTAAGCGATTCGCTACGCAAACCGAAAACCGTGAATATCAAAGCGAGGCGCATAGCACGGTTTGCAAAAGCATTCGTGCATACAGCATACAGTCGCCATTGCTTGTCAAGTACTAAAAATTTCTGACAGCATAAATTGCACAGGTCATACCATGAAAAATTCCTAAACTCAAAAGCTGAACACAGCTGGAAAACAAGTTTACATGGAACGAATGGTTCTTGATATCTGCTGAACTGTCAGGAGGAAACAACACACTGACGCTTCGTCACTGCAAAGTTTATCGTTGGGTATACACCTCTCGAACGCCTCCGGGTAACGAAGTTACAGTACAACAGACTAAATGCTGCTTCAGCTTCTTCTGTTTTTCTTTTAACTAAAACTACAACACGAGGGCTACATGAGAGCTACGACACTTGAATACTCACTGGGTCGGTTTTACACTTCTACGGATGTCCGTCATGCTTCCCAAGCTCGCTAGGCGGGGGTAAGAGAAGTGCAAGGCGCTGCTTGTATCTTTCAATCCGTCGTAGCCGCTCCTTTTGCAATCTGCCAAAGAAATTTATGTCAAGGCGGAACACCATAGCCTAGTGACTTAGTATCTAATGAAGATAACATTCTCAAATAGTCATTCCCCAACTTATGTTTACAAGCTGCCGTCTATCGAAATGACAACCTAAAACCTCTCCACATGAAAAGGCGTTAAAATTATCTAACTTATACCTCCACCCCGCAACATAAGTTTGTTTGAGCTTGCGATTAACACTGGTCTCCAGAGGAAAGTATATGAATTGACTATGCCAAAACAATCAACATCACATTACATTTGTCTTGCAAAATACTTTCATAATATATCTTCTTATTATTTTTGCTAGTGCATCCTTGTTGTTTCCTTGGATACCGTGAAGAATCAAACTGGACTTATATATTGGGAAGCACAAACCAGTCAGCACCAATTCACCATATTTTGAACTTATTTACTCACCTTGCAAACCAGATATAAAATGGCTGGAAGAAGAAAATGAATACATACCCAGCACGGATCTTTTTTGCACGCTTCACATGCTGCTTCAGCAAGTCACTTGCAGTATATTCACCGGTTTCATTCTGCACAGAAGATCAAAGCCAATGGTTTCTGAGTCTAATATAGTAACACTGCAATTGTAGATGTAAAATACCATAGCTTGCGGTGATAGAAAAAGATAATAGAGGGAAATAGTAGCAATAGCTACAAAGTGGCCAGTAATAGAAAGTCACAAGATAATAGAGGATCTCAATTTACAGAATGAAAAAAAGGACTCCTTCACCCCTTCAGTCTTGAGAACTTTTAGGAATACTACATTTTTGTGGTAAGTTTGACTGAGCCGAATTTCTCAAACATGTTAGCTATGAAATCGTCATCTAATATATTATTCAAGGCAGTAACTGGGAAACAAACCTAACCCTTTTGGGGAGCAAATGGAACACATGGGCAAATAATGGATCAACACAACTAAAAATAAGCAAGAGCAGCATATGCAGGACATAAGATAAACAATATACTTCGCTAAAAGAAAAACGAACAGAGTAAAGCTTAAAAAATCAGAGTTGGTGTGTGCAAGTCCTAGGAAAGGGAACATTTTTTTGCATGTATTAATCATAATATTAATTATAAAGGACCTATGCGCTTACATGCCAAAAATCAGAAAAATACTACGTATGATCCAGAATTGCCTGGAAAGAATATAACTAAGCGCTATGCTGTACAATGAATTAGCATAAGTATTAAATTTAGTGTATCAAAGATCAAAACTTCAAAATTGCTTTTTACAAGATACCTTCTCTTCCTCCGACTCTTCTTTCTCAGCATCATTGTCCTTTTCTAATATCCTAGAATCCACGACTGAAGCAGGCAAGGGTCTTGGAAGAATTGGTGCACCAGTTCCAAAGCTTGGCTACAAGAATTAGTAAGACAAGTGCATGGATCGCATGATGTACATACAAAATATGGACTATTGCAGACATTCACATATTAAGAGCCAAAGGGGGCTTTCTTGTGGTGGTGGTGGTGGTGGGAGCAAAGTGGCAGGAGCCTTGCCTGTCTATTGCAAAGAAGAAAGAATGTAGTGCAAAACAACCTGCATTGTATCCACAAAAGACAGTGCTCCACTAGGAAATTACATTTTATAGGACAGTGCAATCCATACACAATAAAATAAGTAGTCATGTGACAAACTGCACTTGGCAAAATTCTCAGGAAGTTTGAAGCTTGTTGATGTTAAACCAAACTTTAAATATGTGTTCCCTCAAAGTAATAAGAGGAAAATTCAAGCATACAGCATAATCAATCAAGTTGTAGACCTAGAATTTCATTTACAAGTTACAACTGAGAAGAAATATTTTTTACGCTGAGCTTTGGTGGTACAGAATGATGTTTATGTTTAACTCAAACAATGTGATTGTGATACAGGATAATACTCTAATCATCCTTAACACAAATACACAAGAGAAAAAAATCAGGAAAAAAATCAACAGCTAGCCTCCAGATAATTAGAATTTAAGACAAAAAAAATACTAAAAAAAGGTTATCTAACAAAGAACATATCTTCTTTTCATATAGCACAAATGAAATATTTGAAGAACATGCATGACTTTCAATCAAAGAGTTCAATAGCAAAAATCTGAAATATAAGACCACCAGAAAGGCTCTTGAGGTGTGTAAGAACCTATTAGGATCTAGTTTAGAGTAACTCTAGAGGGAATTTCACAAGGCAAGTAACCCAAGCATTCATCTGTAGCGAGGGAGCATGCTAACCTGACTTTCGTGTGGAACTCCATTACGCACCCATGATCGACAAAGTGCATACAAGGATCCTGACTCACTATCCATCAAGTTAACCTTTGGAACAATCAAAAGAAAAGACAGAAGAAATGTCAGTTTGTGCAGTCCACTTGGTCTGTCTAGATAAAAACGAGGTATGCATAAACTCGATGGGTTTATCTCATGAGGTTCTTCAGTTGTGGGCCAATTCTATTTAGAAATTCAACCTCGTAACCCAAGTATCTAAAATGATCAAAACTATTTGGCCAATTAACAAAATGAATTGTGAAATAGAAGCAATTTGCATTTGCTTGAACATGAAAACAAGGTGTGAAGAGCGGTATGCTTTACATTTCTTTAGTATAAATGTTAAACTAAATGAAATCATATTTATTGTAGGAGCTGAAATAGTTTGTCACTAATCAGTGCAAATACAAAAAAAAAAACTTGTGAACCATAAAGACACTGGTATCACAAAGATTCATGTTCATGGGCAAAAGCAACTGGGCATGTTCCAACTATCCAAAAGGTACAATTATTCTCCTCTTCTAAACAATGTATTTTCATTAGTGCAGTGCAAATGTTCCAGAAAAAGTTTAAGAAACATAAACTTACTTTCCGGTCATTAATAACCACACTTGTAGAGTCTTCCTTGCTCCTTTCGCTACAATGAAATAAACAATCAAAATTGCACTTGCAAAGTCTAATTCCAAAAGATAAAACACTGTGGGTTTGTAGCTTTCTTACCTGTCCTTTGAGTTGTTAATGTCTTGAGGAGATGGTGCTACAGCTGGGACTGGATTGACCTAAGAAAGTTGCCAAAAAAGCAGAATTTTAGGGAACTTCAAAATTCATAATATTTACATCCAGAATTTATCAATAAGGAATAGCCTAATTAACACAGCACCCAAAATAGACCAGTAACATTTATAATCAAACAATATAAACCATGAGTTCCTGTCTCCAATAAATTTACAAGATCTAAATCCACAGTGCCTAGATCACTTGCCTCAGAACTAGCCTTGTGCTATTACCAAATAAGTTCACTAAGCAATTCAACATGCGCATGAAACCTAGCATGCCCAATCGGAAACAAGTTTCAAAATCGATCAGAAATCACCCCGAAAAGAAGATATGTTTAATTAAAAAAGAGCCACGGCCGTGGACTGGAAATCGATGGAAGGTTAAAGTTCTACTATAGTTCCCCTTCCTTGCAAAGCACGCGGACTAAAATTACTAACCTTGGGCGGTGCCTGCGGAGCTATAGGGACTCCCCGGGGAGGCTGCTCAGGGCGCGACGACACACCCGCCACCACCGCCCGGGGAGCGGCGGGGAACGACCGGCCCTGCGTGGGCATCAGGGGATGCTGCGGCTGCGCGATGGGCACGGCGACAGCGTGGGCGCGAGGGAACCCTACGGCGACTGCGGGCCCGCGGCGGTGGTTCGCGGTGGCGGCGGCAGCGGCCGCGGCGGCGGAGGACGTGGCGACGGGATAGAGGATGCCGTGGGCGGTGGAGGCATGACTAGGGTTAGGATTCAGTGGGCGGCCGGTGAAGAGCGGGGGCGCCGGTGCCGGCGTTGGGGACGCGGGCTGCGCGCGGGGCGAGGAGGCCGCCGCGGCGAGGAAGGCGCGGGGGAGCGGCTGCGAGGCGGCCACCGGGGTGGGCGGGGATGTCGCGGGGGGCGCGCGGTAGCGGGTGGGCGCGGCGGCGGTGGGGACGACATGTCAGAGTGTGGTGGAGTGGCCCCGCCGTGTGGGGTCGTTCTTATGTAAATGGATTTGAATCGGACTCGTGGTGTTGGTGTGGGCGGCGCGCGGGCGGCTTCGACAAATTTCAGGGCGCGAGCGCGGCCGCGTCGCACCTCCTGCACAGGTTGTTCGTGTAGACGATAGAGCGTGCGGTCGGCTTGCACCGTTTGATCGTTGATCGAATGGTTAGGATATGCTCAACAGCTCCTTTTTTATAATTTTGACAATATAAATATGTGTGATGAAGGCTTACTATCAATGAAGTTAGGTGTGCAACCACAAGTGATTGTGAGACTAAAGGCAGTGCCATTTAGAGCAACCACAATAGAACTCTCAAATTTGACCCCCTATTAGTTAGAATAGGGGCCCTCTCATCTATATTCAACCTCCTATTTTACTGCACACTCTAACCAACCCCTCATATTTTTAGGTGAGGCCCACTAGTCAGTGGCCCACTCCCTTTCTTTTCTCCCTTTCTCTCCTCTCTCTCTCTCACTTTCCTCTTCTCTGTCTTCTCTGTCCCCTCGCCACGGAGATCAGTGGCGAGCGGCGCACGGCATCAACAGCCGGGAGACGCCATCGGCCGGGGGGGAAGAGGAAGGGGGCGGCGGGCCAATGGCCGACGCAGCGGGAGAGCCAACGAAGGGGGCGGAGGCCGACGCAGCTCGGGGCGGCGAGGGAGCGATGAAGGGGGCGGCGGCCGACGCAGGCAGAAGGAGGTCGGGAGAGGCGCGGGGAGGGGATGAGGGCCTCCTACATCTGGGGGGTTGGCTCCCTCGGATGAGGGCCCCCTTCAGGTAAGAGTTTGGATAGGATTTCGGTTGGAGACAAATTTTAGCCCACAAACCCTCAAATTTAAGATGAGGACTTAAAATAGGGGCTCTATTGGAGTTGCTCTTAGAACGTAGGCATATAAAGTACATGACTAAGAAATTGATGAATGAGAAATACTAGCAATGCTTATTTGATACTCAAAATAATTTTAAATGAAAAAATGATAAACTACAGAGTTTTAGATGAACTTATATAGAGTTTGTCTCCATCGAAGGTCGATTAGAACGTAGATATGAATTTTGTAATAAATATTACACCCTAAACAATCTTAAATGAAAAAGATTATCAACTACAAATCTCGCCGAGCTCTACAGTTTTGATAAAAAATTTGACTTTAATCCGACTTCGTATGGTCTGTTTATAAATTGTAAAAATACTATGCACCAAGCTATAAAAAAAATTGCATTTAGACCCTTCCAGCTCCCTTCCAGCTCTCCAAGAGGGCGGCCTAAACAAAAATTCTCATATCTTAAACTGCCACGTCACATTTGCCACCCTCTATAGAACAGTTTTTTAAAAAAAATCATGGAGAGGAGGAGTACACATCTATAAATTTAAAATAGTTATTATTATAAATTAAAAAATAAATAAAAATATAAATAAATAAATAAATCCTCCTTATGCACCGTGCCCGAGCCACGGTGACAAACACGGCCACACCAATGAGCCCAGCAACCTCTGTTTGGGTCACCCTTCATATTGGGCTTCAGCCTAGTAATTTTGCTTAGGCCCAGATGTGGGGGTGCGTTCACTCAATATATCCCATTAGAAATTCAGCGTGCTGGTTGACGCAGCCGATATTTCATAGCCCGTTTATATTGTTTAATTATTTTATAACTAGGCCTCCAGCCCTCCAAGCTGGAATTTTTACCGTTACTAATTTAATTTTTTTTATTTACAAAACTAATTTTTATTTGAACTTTTTACAGATTTACCATCTTGCCGCCGTGGGCCAAATACCGTCGTGGCTCAGGATGGCGAATGGTATCCCCGTCAGGCGCGGCTAACGGCACTGGCCGCCGTTAGTCCGGGGAGGCCACGTGGGCCTGCCTCCCTGGGGACGGCGCGAATGGCATAGGGACCGTCCGCACTGCGATCGGACGGTCCGAATCCTCCGAATGCTAATTTTTAACCCCAAAATTTTTGAAAATTTATTTATCAAAATTAAATTCTTAAATTCTATTTATTGTGCCATTGCATTTATTGGGTGGATGTTTAAAAAAAAACCAAATATCATAGATTGTTCACGTCGTGAAAAGAACTTGTCAAACTGAGGGTATTTCCAGATCGCCACTCGCATTCCACTCCTCGTATGTCTGGATCGGCACTCGCAATCCACTCCTCCCCGTCTTTCGCCTACACGCTTCACAAAATTTAGTTTTAATCGTGGTTTAGGGTATGTTTTTTAAAGTTTTTTTTATAATCCGACGATGGTGGGCGTTGGTTTGTAAAATCGTACTGATCATTTTTTCAAGTTTATTTTTGGTAAAACTTAATTAATGACATGGTAATAGGCCGGTCCGTTTTACGTGAGGGGCTTAGGACCCCAGGCGAACGGAATGTTAGGGTCTATGAATTTTTTTCCCAAATTTTTGCGCAATGTACGTACTGAATGATTTTTAATTCGACATTGGAAGACGATATATTCTATTATTCGTTATCCGCTTGGTCGATACTTAACGCAGTTCACGTACAATAGCATAGTGATATTAGCTAGATGCGAGCCGTTCGTATTGCGGCATGATGAATGCGATACCCATAGTACGAAATACAACAAGGGAGACTACATTATTAGCAGTACAATGTATCTGAAGGATGGGATCGAGTCTACAGGGAGTGAATATGGACATGACAAATTTAAACAAGTAATGCGAGACCTCTAAATAAATAAATACAACAATAGCCCCTAGGTCATACGCCTCCTCGTCCTCCTAGGCTGCGCTCGCACGTGCCCGCGCGAGTACGTCAGGCGGTCCGCCGGTACCCCACGGGTGGCTCGAATCGCCTGAGCAGCACGGGAAGCACCGGCGTCGTGCGGCTGTGTGTGCGGTGCACCTCCGAGCTGTGACGACCCGATCACGTCCTGCTCCGGAACGAGGTCGTCCTCGGTAGAGATCCAAGTAGAGGTGCTCGGGGCAGATCCCCGCCCAGTGTCCCCCAGGTGGTGGTGAGATCCGCCGCGTGGGTCTGGTAAAGAAAAGCTCGCGTCAGCCGCATAAAAAGTGCAGTTAGTTATGGAGAATAGGTTCAATCCTGACGTACCTGACAATCCTCGGCCGATCGTGGAGCCTGCCGACCTCGATCCTCCGGCGGTACCAGAAGAACTCTCGCGTCTATGTTTGGCTGTCAGCTCATCAAGTCTCCTCCACAGCTCATTGAACTTCTTCTGTTGATTCTGGGCGCACAAACGTTTGAACATGGCCATGACCTCCTTGTTTCTGAACTGCTTATAAAAGTTTGCGCCCATGTGACGCATACACCATCTGCTCTTTACATCTTCCCACACCGGAGGGTATCCCTTGCCTGCGCAGCCGTTTCGCAGCTCCTCAATTGCACGCAGCATCCCTGGATGACGGTCATGTATGAGATATACATCTGGCCTCATCCCCACCACCTTTTCCTTAACCAGCTTCAGAAACCAGTACCAACTCTCTGTGTTCTCGTTCTCGACGAAGGCAAAGGCCACAGGCAACACTTGGTTGTTCCCGTCTACTCCGATTGCCGTCAACATTTGCCCTCTGTATTTTCCAGTTAGGAACGTGCCGTCGATGCAGAGAATGGGCCTGCAATGAAGAAATGCAAACATGCATGCCTGCAGAGAGAGGAAGGCCCGCTGAAGCCTCCTTCCTCTCCGGCACCCTCGTCTTCTGCCTCATTTTGGTCCCCTGTTTCATCGGGCCCTTCCGCTGTACTCAGACCAGCCTGATCAATGCTGACCACGTCATGCACTACCACTAGGATGCTCGGTGCCCATCCTCGCTGCAGTGCACTCTCCACAAAAAATACCCAGCTGGCCGTCGAATCTACTGGCATCAATTCCCACAAAAAACCTTCCACAGCACAGCTAACCAGTGCGTACACCGTAATTGCATTTACTTGAGGATCTACTCCGAATCCTCTCATTAACCAATTGTAAACTCCAGGAAAACTTCTCTCAGCTGGAGCTATAATTCCCTTTTGTGCTACGTTGAACTCCGATAAATCTACCCCATATTGTCCTTCTCTGACATTTCCTTCACCGTGGTATATCGCGAATACAACTCTATTTGCCATTTCTGTTCACATAAAAGATTTTATTAATCTGTACTAATCAATATTTCGTTCCATAAAAAGGCTATACGTATGAGTCAACCATTACCGTTTCTATATTTTACAAACTAACCCAGCGGCGCTAATAAAGTTATACGCTAAGTTTATCTAACATGTCAAAATAACGTATACCAACGATGCCCATGGCGGAGCATATTTATTTCTAAAATATCTATAATTTACTACCTGTCCGCTATGTTCTTCTAGTACGGTCAAATAAATTTAACACTAATGATGCTTATGCCAAACCGCTAATATTTTCATACTATGTCAGGTATTACACTACGCGTCTAGTACTAATTAACACTTATCTAAAAAATTGACTACATAACAGAGGGAGAGCAAAAAAATACCTGGATTCGGCTGAAAAATCTGCGAGGGCTTCGCCGCTATACTGCTCCTCCTTTCCCTCAGCTCTATTGAACGAACGCTGGAGGCGAAAGGAATAAATGACGCGCTGGCGAGTGCGTGAATGGATTTTATACGGGAGGGCTAAAAACCGCCGTTCCCCAGGACGGCGATTGGCCTATAAACCGCCCTGGGGGACGGCGGCGAATGTAACCGCCGTCCCCCAGGGCGGCAAGGCCACGTGGCCTCCCCGGGCTAACGGCGGCCGGCGCCGTTAGCCGCGCCTGACGGGGATGCCATTCGCCGCCCTGGGTCACGGCGGTTTTTAAATACCGTCGTGACCCACGGCGGCAAGAGGGTAGATCTGCAAAAAGTTCAAATAAAAATTAGTTTTGTAAATTAAAAAAAATTAAATTAGTAACAGTAAAAATTATCTGAGCTGCAGGCGTCGCGGAAGTCGTTCCTGTCATGGCTCATCACCACTGCCTAGGCGGAGAGGCCTGAGTTGCGTGCGTCCATGCAATCTGGTGTCTCGTCGTACGGGAATGTGATACTCTACGTAGATGCACACCGCCGCAACCTCGCGTCGCCCTATGCTGCTCTGTACTGCGCTTGGAACTGCTCCACCTATCCGTGCCCACCCCCCCACCCAAGGTGTTACCCCTCACCAAAAGCCACACGGCCCCACGCGCGGCCGCCATCATGCATGGAGAGACCTGCCTACCTACTCTCGTGCACCTGGCGAGAGCGCACCGTGCGGCATGGCTAGGGTTGGGGGATGCCACGACGAGGCCAAAGGCATGAGAGAGCGGACGTGGGAAAACGGAAGGGGAGAGTTTAGGAGGAGAGACTTCAGAACGATGGACGAGTCGTCCGCTAAGTCAAACAGGGTCAGCACGGATAAAGCGTAGCGTGATGGACGAAAATTGAAGACAACGAAGGCACGAACCACGTGGGAAGCCCGATACGCACGGCTGACGAACGGACGAAATTCTGACAAAAAACATTATTGTTTTCTATAATATAGAGATTTTTGATTTTTCCAAGATTTATTCGGGAGTTAGTTTAATTTTAGTAAAATTCCTATGAAGTCAGATATTCCAAAAGAATATTTAGTGGGTATTTAATTTGTGTCCGCAAAAACATAGAGTAACAAACCAAAATAGGACAGAATATATGATGTTTAGTGATTTTACTAGGCCGAAGACATGAGGCTAGATTGCTTTTCATATGGAAAACTTATACTTTGAATTATGTCTATATGTGCTATTAATTTTTCTATGTATTTGATTTCCGTACTTATTTCTTTTGATTATTTGTTATTTTTTATTATTCTTATGATGGGTGTAGCAATTTTTCTTTAGAGAGAGGGTGTAGCAACAGGTAACTAAGGAGGTCAGGCCTGGCATTGATTTTAAGCCCAATCCGTTCCTTTCTGTCTCCTTCTTTTTCATATTTGGGCTGCCTGATCGGCCTTCCTATTTGGGCTCATGCTGATGCTCGCGCTAGGAATTTTTACTGTTACTAATTTAATTTTTTTTTAAATTTACAAAACTAATTTTCGATTGGGATCAATTGCAAAACTACCCTCTTGCCGCCCTGGGCCACGGCGGGATTTAAAAACCGCCGTGGCCCAGGGCGGCGAATGGCATCCCCGTCGCCCGGCCTAACGGCGCCGGCCGCCGTTAGCCCCGGGGAGGCCACGTGGATTCGCCGCCCTGGGGGACGGCGGCTGTCGGAGGATGAAACCTCGACGGCGGGAAGTCGGGAGACCCCCCTTTGAGATTCGGCCAGGGGAGTAGTTCTCAGGCGAAGCCGGCGTCTGGGTGCAGAGGAAAGATAGGCGAAGAAGACGATGAACAGCACACTCAGAGGAGACACGAGGATTTGTACAGGTTCGGGCCGCCGGAGCGTAATACCCTACGTCCTGTGTGTATGCTATGTGGGAGAATGTGTATGGTTGTGTTACAAGGTGTACCCGGGGAGCTCGAAAGCGTAACCGGGAGACTTGGGGAAGAAGAACAGTCAAGGTTGCCTTGTTGTCTATTGCTCCAGCTTGAGCTGCCCTCGGTTCGGTGGCTTGGAACCTCCTTTATAGATTAGGGGAGTCCACAGTGCCAGAATACAGAGAAAGAGCTTTTCCGGTGAGCCCTCCTGTGCACACGTCTGCCTACGACGCCCATGTCGGAGCCGTTGCTGCGGTGGGCGGCTGGAGCACCTGCATGCCAGCAGCCGCCTGTTGTGCCACGCCTGGAGAGCCCCTGTCAGGTGCTGCGGGCGGCTGGTCTGGTCGCCTGGTCGCCTGGTTGCCACACACGCCCGGAGGCGGCGCCTCCGGGCACGGGCGACACGCGCCCGGGGCCGGAGCGGCGCTCCCGGGCGGCACTCGCCTGGGGCCGGAGGAGGCACTCCCGGCGGCACGCTCCCGGGCAACACTCGCCCGGGGCCGGAGGCGGCGCTCCGGGCGCGCTTCCGGGCACGGACGCCCGGCGGAAGACACGGCCTCCCTGCGGCCCCGGTCGTGCAGGATACGTCCCCCAGAGGGGCCGAGCTGCCGGAGATCCACGCGTCCTCGCAGGCTGTGGGACCCCCAGTCCCATTTCGCCGACAGTGGCCCTGGCCCTGTTGCTCGCCGGAACCGCTCCGGCAGAAACGGGGCCACGTCCTTGAAGAAACGAGGGGACGCTGGGTCTGCCTGGTTCATCTTGAGCTGGTAGAGCTTAGCGACTTGCTGCGCCCGCTTGTTTTGCCGGGAACAAAAATGGGCCCGGGACCGGGCCCCGGAGGTAATGCGGTGGACAAGGTCCGGACCCGGGTGCCCTGTCCGGGAACATTGAAGGTACCGGGACGCCTTCCCCGGGCTCGAGCTCGCCAAAGGGATGCTTTCCGGGTTCTCGCGCCCCGCCTGGCTGCTAAAATGTTGAGGGAGTCGCGGTGGTTCGCGAGGAGGCGCGGGAAGCCGTGGCCGAGACCGCTGCAACGGAGGCGGGGTTCCTCGACCGCGGCGAGCCCGCTGTGGAGCCGCCATCCGACGAAGAGACGCCGGTGGCCCAGAAGGCGAAGAATGTTGCCCCGGCGGCCGTTGTACTGGCCGTCACCTTTCTGGAGCTGCGCGGGCCCCGGGCGGACCGGGGGCGCCGTCGCGGTAACTGCATGTGTGGTAGTGAGCCTGGGGGCCGCGCCGGAGCGGGCCGTCGTGGAACTGGCTGATGTTTCTGCTGCCGAAGAGGAGAGGAAAGGCAGGGCCCAGACGTCTTCCGCGAGGGGGGAGTGGGCCCTGGTAGTTTCCGCTGCCCGGCGAACAGGAGCAGCGCACGGACGCGCAATGCTCCGCTCTGCGCCGGACCAGATGGCGGTCGCCGCCGGCCAAGTGCAGGCGGCAACTCGTCGGGAGCAGCGGAGGTCGGCCCCCGGTCCGGGAGGATCCTCGAGCGGTGGTCGGCCCCGGCCCGGGAGGATCCTCGAGAGCGGACGGGCAGGGACCGCGACGGTGACGCAGCAATTGACCGTCCGCACAGTCGCGACCGGGTCCTTCGTGGCAACCCGGCGATCGGACCGTCCTTCCGCGGATCGGACCGTCCGAATCCAGACGATCCGCGGAAGGCCGGCCGGAGATGGAGGGCGCGGCGCCGGACTGAAGGGCGCCGCCAAATTCGCCGTCGACGAGTCCTCCTGCGCTCGATCCAAGATGGAGGCGCGGGGGAAGAAAACATCTTTCCGGAAGGATCGCGTCTGGACCCGAGAGGCCGGGCTCGCGGTCCGGAAGCATGAGATCCTTGCAAGCGAGCCGGCGGTGAAGGCCGCCGAGTTCTGGTCGGTGGAGATGGAATGGGAGGCCGAGGCCTACCGGAAGCGCGCGGCCGATTTTGAGGCCGTGGCCGACGCCGCAGCCACGGCGGCGGGGTTCTTCAAGCGGGGGGAGCACTTCGAGAATCCGGGGACCGACGAGTCCGGCGAAGACGCCGGTTGCCTTCCGACGTCATCCGCGGTCTGTTCCGATGAAGGCGAGCGATCTCCCCCCGTGCGATGATATCTCCGGCCCTCCGCTCGTGCTTGCGCTTGGCTTTTGCCTGTCTAGTACGAAGAGAGACATTTGCATATGTATATGATCATGTTTATATTTTTCGTACCTTGGTTCATTGTGTTGTTCCGGGAATGGAGCTCGGGCACGCTTCCCTCGTGGGCCTGAGTCCGGTATGCGCTTGGGACCCGGAGGCCCCGGTCGTCGTGCGGATATGTGTCCGGGATCCCGGGGGCCCCGGACTGGAATGCGGTTTTGATTTAAGCCGGGTTCCGGGGGCCCGGGCTTGAATGTGGGATGTGAAACGACCTTCCGGAAGCATCCTCGCCGGGCGTGCTATCCGGGCTATCGCGCCCTATTCCGGGTGTCGCGTTCCTAGGCTTGCGCTCGCCTTGGCGATGCCGCCCTGGTTCGGCTCCTCGGTGTCAGGCCCGGGCGCGGATTCGGAATCCGAGCCTCGGTTCAAATATGTGCCCGGGACCCAGGGCCCCAGGCGGTAATGCGACTTGATACGTATGGTCGTTACGTGCCCAGGCACGAGGCCGGGTATGAACATGGACCATATTGGGACGGCTTCCCCGGACCGCCCTTGCCGAGGCGATGCTGCCCGGTCGGGCTTCCTCAGAGTCAGGCCCGGAGGTGAGTCCAGGCCATATGTTTGCCGGGCGAGGGGCGCTCTACGACGGGCACCACACTTGCTGCCTGCGGAGTATTATTGGTGCGTGCCCAACCATCGACCCGCGTGTCATGACCTGAAGCCACGGCGGGGGGAGCGGGCACGAGCCTCGATGCAGCGAGGATGCTCTCTGGTTCTGGCCTGTTAGGGGCCGTTTTCGGGCTCAGCTTCCCTTGCGAGGGTGCGAGCTCTCGACACCGGGAGGGGATCCTCGACCGGGAACGGTCTGCCCGGACTCGCGCCCGACTGGGCGGCGTGGTCCGGATTATTACACCGGGAGCCGGAGGCCCCGGGCTGATTCGGGACGGACCGCCCGGGCTCACCATCGCGTCCGGGCAGACCGTTCCCTATGTGCGTTCGGGGCCCGGAGGCCCCGGACTGATTCGGGGCGGACCGCCCGGGCTCTCCATCGTGTCCGATGGGGTCCGGCCAGTCGTACCCTATGCGCGTTCGGGGCCCGGAGGCCCCGGACTGATTCGGGACGGACCGCCCGGGCTCTCCATCGCGTCCGATGGGGTCCGGCCAGTCGTACCCTATGTGCGTTCGGGGCCCGGAGGCCCCGGACTGATTCGGGACGGACCGCCCGGGCTCTCCATCGCGTCCGATGGGGTCCGGCCAGTCGTACCCTATGTGCGTTCGGGGCCCGGAGGCCCCGGACTGATTCGGGACGGACCGCCCGGGCTCTCCATCGCGTCCGATGGGGTCCAGGCAGTCGTACCCTAAGTGCGTTCGGGGCCCGGAGGCCCCGGACTGATTCGGGACGGACCGCCCGGGCTCACCATCGCGTCCGATGGGGTCCAGGCAGTCGTACCCTAAGTGCGTTCGGGGCCCGGAGGCCCCGGACTGATTCGGGACGGACCGCCCGGGCTCACCATCGCGTCCGATGGGGTCCAGGCAGTCGTACCCTATGACAAAGGAAAGGGGAAGACTTCCTCTAATAAAGGAGGAGAGGAGAGATTTTCATTGAATCAAAAGCCAACCAAAGGACCAGAAGCGTTACAGTCGAGGCTTCCCGGGAAGGTGGGGCGAATCGGGATGATCTCTCCGGCTCGGCTGTCCCGGGTGCCACGTCCGCGGCTCGCACTCGTTTTGGCGAGGCGGTCTAGGTTCGGGCTTCCCTGAGCTGGGACGTTGGTCGTCCTGTCCGCTGCCCTCGGCCAGATCGTCCGGCCAGGGATCGTACGTCCCAAACCGCGCGTTCGGACCGTCCGAGCCGGGGCCGGACCGTCCGAACTGGGCTTGGCTTGCTAAGGCTCCTGCCGGAAGTACTTGACCTGCTTGGCCAAGCTCTGGACGGCGCGGCACTCCGTGAGATCGTGCGAATCCGTCTCGTGGACGGCGCACCACTTCTGGGCCGCTGCCGTCGAAGGCGGCGCGCGTGCGGCCCTTGGCCGCTCGCCGGTGATGTTGTCCCCGCGGACATCGTCGGACCGTGGGGCGCCCGCAATAGGCAAGGCGAAGCCGTCGGCGGCCGCCTTCTCCTTCTGTCGCTTCCTTCTGTCCCGACGCGCCGCGGAGCGCGAGGACTCGCCGTATTCTTCGGGGTCCCCGTCAGGGGCCCCGGGGCGTGGCTCGTTCCACGCCCGGGCCTCCTCCTTGCGGGCGCAGAGATCGGCGAGCTTGAAGAGCTCAGCCGTAGTCTGGACGTCGCGGGTGCCCATCTTTTCGAGCATGCGCCTGTCGCGCACACCCGAGCGAAAGGCATGGATGACCGCGTGAGGAGCGATGTGGGAGATGGTATTGCGAACCTGGCTGAAGCGCTGTAGGAAGTGCCTCAGCGTCTCGTCCCTGCCCTGGCGTAGGGCATGGAGGTCCGCCTCGGTCCCAGGGCGCGGAAAGGTGCCTGGAAGTTGGCCACGAACTGGTGGCAGAGGTCCTCCCACGAGTAGACTGATCCCTCGGGGAGGTTCATCACCCAGGAGCGCGCCTGGGCCTTGAGAGCGACGGGGAAGTAGTTCGCCATCACTCGATCATCGCCACCGGCCGCCCGGATGGCAGTAGTGTATATTTGCAGGAACTCCGTGGGATCCACGGAGCCGTCATACTTCTCCGGCAAGCTGGGCCGGAACCTGTCCGGCCAGCGAACCTGCCGGAGGCCTGGGGAGAGCGCCAGGCAACCCGAGCCGTACAGGGCGGGCTCGGGTAACAGATGATGGTTTCCCGTCAGTAGGTTGGAGCTGGAGGCCTGGACCTCGGAACGCGTGGCGGCGTCCGCCCGTCGCTCGCGCTGTCGCTCCATGGTGACCCGGGCGTCCTCGTCGGACCGCCCCCGGTTCAGCCGGTCACGGAGGTCGCCGTGGCCGCTGTCTGCCGGAGTCATGGCGTGTTGCGCCGTGCTCCGGGCTCTGTTTTGACTCGGGGCGGGGGGCCGGCCCGCGCTAGACGTTGCGCGGTCGGCACTCCTGGCCCCTGTGCCGCTGTGGGCAGCGACCTGGCGATGGGCCGCGCCTACGAGGTCGGTGACTTCGTTGAGCCAGCGCCTCTCCCGGCCCCCGCTCCCGTTAAAAGCCGGGGGGTGGCGCAGGAGGGCTTCTGCCGCCAGGAGAGCTCCCTGTGGCGATGCTGGCTGGAAGTCGAGGTTGCGGCGTGCCGTGGAGCGGCGCCTCCGCTCGCGCCTCAAGGATGAGGCCGTGGCAGACCCGGCGGGGCACGTGCCGGTTCCTTCCGAGAGAGAAAGAGCCGCCGCCGCACTGCCAGGCCGCCGAGGAGCGAGCTCAGCCCGCCTGGGTTGCGCGACGCGTCTCCTGGAAGACGGGGAGCGCAGGGGGCTTACCACCGGGCTTACGCCACCCGGCGGGGTGAAGTCGTCGGACTCCTGGTCGGAGTCCCGCGGACGGTGGCCTCCTGCCATGGAGTGCGCTGGTCTTGGGGACGTCGGCGTGTCACCTGGAAAGGAAACTCCCCCTACCTGGCGCGCCAGCTGTCGGAGGATGAAACCTCGACGGCGGGAAGTCGGGAGACCCCCCTTTGAGATTCGGCCAGGGGAGTAGTTCTCAGGCGAAGCCGGCGTCTGGGTGCAGAGGAAAGATAGGCGAAGAAGACGATGAACAGCACACTCAGAGGAGACACGAGGATTTGTACAGGTTCGGGCCGCCGGAGCGTAATACCCTACGTCCTGTGTGTATGCTATGTGGGAGAATGTGTATGGTTGTGTTACAAGGTGTACCCGGGGAGCTCGAAAGCGTAACCGGGAGACTTGGGGAAGAAGAACAGTCAAGGTTGCCTTGTTGTCTATTGCTCCAGCTTGAGCTGCCCTCGGTTCGGTGGCTTGGAACCTCCTTTATAGATTAGGGGAGTCCACAGTGCCAGAATACAGAGAAAGAGCTTTTCCGGTGAGCCCTCCTGTGCACACGTCTGCCTACGACGCCCATGTCGGAGCCGTTGCTGCGGTGGGCGGCTGGAGCACCTGCATGCCAGCAGCCGCCTGTTGTGCCACGCCTGGAGGAGCCCCTGTCAGGTGCTGCGGGCGGCTGGTCTGGTCGCCTGGTCGCCTGGTTGCCACACACGCCCGGAGGCGGCGCCTCCGGGCACGGGCGACACGCGCCCGGGGCCGGAGGCGGCGCTCCCGGGCGGCACTCGCCTGGGGCCGGAGGAGGCACTCCCGGGCGGCACGCTCCCGGGCAACACTCGCCCGGGGCCGGAGGCGGCGCTCCCGGGCGGCGCTTCCGGGCACGGACGCCCGGCGGAAGACACGGCCTCCCTGCCGGCCGCCGGTCGTGCAGGATACGTCCCCCAGAGGGGCCGAGCTGCCGGAGATCCACGCGTCCCCGCAGGCTGTGGGACCCCCAGTCCCATTTCGCCGACAGCGGCGAATGCCCCCAGGGGGCCGAATGCAAAATTACATTCGCCGCCGTCCCCCAGGGCGGGTTATAGCCATTCGCCGCCCTGGGGGAGGGCGGTTTTTTGCCGGCCCCTATAAAATCCCTTCCTGCAGTCGCCACGCCTCATTTCTCCCTTCCGCCTCCAGCGTTCGTCCAATAGAGCTGAGAGAAAGGAGGAGAAGTACAGCGGCGAAGCCCTCGCAGATTTTTTAGCCGAATCCAGGTATTTTTTTGATCTTCCTCTGTTATGTACTCAATTTTTTAAACAAATGTTAATTAGTAGTAGACTTGTAGTGTAATATCCAATATAGTATGAAAATATTAGCGGTTTGGTATAACCATCGTTAGTGCTAAATTTATTTGACCGTACTAGAAAAACATAGCGGAGAAGTAGTAAATTGTAGATATTTTAAAAATAAATATGCTCCGCCATGGCCATCGTTGGTATACGTCATTTTGACACGTTAGATAAACCTAGCGTATAACTTTATTAGCGCCGCTGGGTCAGTTTATAAAATATAGAAACGGTAATGGTTTGACTCATACGTATAGCCTTTTTATGGAACGAATATTGATTAGTACAGATTAATAAAATCTTTTTTGTGAACAGAAATGGCAAATAGAGTTGTATTCGCGATATATCACGGTGAAGGAAATGTCAGACAAGGACAATATGGGGTAGATTTATCGGAGTTCAACGTAGCACAAAAGGGAATTATAGCTCCAGCTGAGAGAAGTTTTCCTGGAGTTTACAATTGGTTAATGAGGGGATTCGGAGTAGATCCTCAAGTAAATGCAATTACGGTGTACGCACTGGTTAGCTGGGCTGTGGAAGGTTTTTGGTGGGAATTGATGCCAATAGATTCAACGGACAGCTGGGTATTTTTTGTGGAGAGTGCACTGCAGCGAGGATGGGCACCGAGCATCCTAGTGGTAGTGCATGACGTGGTCAGCATTGATCAGGCTGGTCCGAGTACAGCGGAAGGGCCCGATGAAATAGGGGAGCAAAATGAGGCAGAAGACGAGGGTGCCGGAGAGGAAGGAGGCCAAGAAGACATGGGACCGGGGGGTTTGCAGATGAAGGGGAGAGACACCCAGGTCTAGTACAGGAGATGGAAATTGAAGACTCAGAACCTGAGCATATGGAGGATGATGATTCTTCGGAGGACGATGTACACCCGGCAGAATGGGACAACGAGGACTTCTCCGGTCTCGTTGTCTCAGAGGGGCACACCGTGGCATGGGAGTATCGGCAGAATGAAGTGGTGCAAGGCGCTAGATACGCCGAAAAAGCACAGTTGACAGAGGCTGTGAAGATGTGGGCCGTGTCACTTGGGAGGGAGTTTTGGGTATCAAAGTCCACAAGATCGGTGTACGAAGTGAAATGTGCAAGTTCAAGCGATGGATGTCCATGGAGGATGTACGCATCCAGAAAGAAATATGACGACTGTTGGTCCGTGTCAATCGTGACGGAGCACAACTGCCATCTTCCGGGTGTTCAGAAGTACCACAAGAACATATCATCTGCATTCATCGCTTCAGAGCTGTATTATGCTGTTGTGGAGAACCTCCGGTTCGAGCCGAAGTCAATTATCAGCCGCATCGAGGAGAAGTACAAGTACACTATTACATATGCCAAGGCTTGGAGGGCCAAACAGAAGATAATTGAAATGAGATTCGGTAGTTTTGAAGCTTCGTACAATAATTTGCCTCGTCTACTGCAAACCATCTGTGCGAGGAATCCTGGTAGCTACTCCGAAATCAAAAGTTTCCCATCGTTATCAAGTCCTGGGCAGAGTGTCCTTCAGCGGGCCTTCCTCTCTCTGCAGGCGTGCATGTTTGCATTTGTTCATTGCAGGCCCATTCTCTGCATCGACGGCACATTCCTAACTGGAAAATACAGAGGGCAAATGTTGACGGCAATCGGAGTAGACGGGAACAACCAAGTGTTGCCAGTGGCCTTTGCCTTCGTCGAGGGCGAGAATACAGAGAGTTGGTACTGGTTTCTAAAGCTGGTTAAGGAAAAGGTGGTGGGGATGAGGCCAGATGTATGTCTCATACATGACCGTCATCCAGGGATGCTGCGTGCAATTCAGGAGCTGCGAAACGGCTGCGCAGACAAGGGATACCCTCCGGTGTGGGAAGATGTGAAGAGCAGATGGTGCATGCGTCACATGGGCGCAAACTTTTATAAGCAGTTCAGAAACAAGGAGCTGATGGCCATGTTCAAACGTTTGTGCGCCCAGAATCAACAGAAGAAGTTCAATGAGCTGTGGAGGAGACTTGATGAGCTGACAGCCAAATATAGACGCGAGAGTTCTACAAGACCCCCAGCTAGAGGTGTTGACGGCCCTGAAGCTCTAGAAGCACTTCCCACCGATGACGGTACATTCAGAAGGAGGCCCGGTTCCTCGGTTAGCAGATTTTCGCAGTGGATCGAGCACGAGCCGAAGGAGAAATGGGCATTGCTGTACGATGAAGGTGGAGCAAGGTACGGCATAATGACCACGAACCTTGCAGAGGTGTACAACTGGGTCATGCGTGGTGTTCGGCAACTCCCCCTTGTTGCCATCGTGGAGTTCATCCTACATAAAACACAGGCTGGCATCCCTCTCACGCAGCAGGAGCAGACGATCACGTTCGACCGGATGTGCAACACGATGCGCTCGGTCGTCCGTGCTCTGAGTTGTCGCCGTCCCGATGCAGTCCCACCGATGCAGATACCTATGCGAGGTCCCCATGGTGAAGGGACATCGGCAGGAGCGGCGGGTTCTGCAGGGGCCAGTACGTCGTGGGGAGCAGGTCCTTCTGGTACCGCCGGAGGATCGAGGTTGGCAGCCTCCACGATCGGGCGAGGATTGTCAGGTACGTCAGGATTGCGAGTGCCGATCCAGACATACGAGGAGTGGAATGCGAGTGGCGATCCGGGAATACCCTCAGTTTGACAAGTTCTTTTCACGACGTGAACAGTATATGATATTTGGTTTTTTTAAAACATCGACTCAATAAATGCAATGGCACAATAAATTGAATTTAAGAATTTAATTTTGACAAATAAATTTTCAAAAATTTTGGGGTGAAAAATTAGCAACAAAATTTTCAAATTTGGTAATTTACAAATGGCTCCAGGGGGCCGAGGCCTGGGCTGGGCAATGGTCCGATCGGGAGGGAACGGTTTGATCGGACGGTCCGATCCCTGTGCGAACGGACCGTCCGATTGCCGGGCGGACGGTCCAGTGGATTTACCGCCCTGGGGGACGGCGGCGAATGTAATTTTGCATTCGGCCCCCTGGGGGCATTCGCCGCCGTTCCCCAGGGCGGCGAATCCACGTGGCGTCCCCGGGGCTAACGGCGGCCGCGCCGTTAGTCCCGGGTGACGGGGATGCCATTCGCCGCCCTGGGCCACACCGCCGTGGCCCAGGGCGGCAAGAGACTAGTTTTGCAATTGATTCAAACCGAAAATTAGTTTTGTAAATTTTTAAAAAAATTAAATTAGTAACAGTATAAATTCCTCGCGCTAGAGCTAGCTCGTGCGTACGCGGGAAACGAGCAAGACGCCAACGGCGTCATATCACACAACGACACGCGTCAAAAAAATGTCGTGCCATCTGGTCCAATCACCTGGCGGGATTCCCGCCAGCTTGAGATGAGACGACTAGGCCACGTCATGTGAGCCGAAACGGTGGATGGGAAAAATCACCTAGCTCATCTGCTCATGCTCTTCTGGTTCTGGTATCTACTACCTCCGCTTCTATATGAATGAAATTTTAGTAATAAAACTGAACAATTATACCGTCGAAGTTTATATTTTAAAAATAGTTTTTTGGAACAAAGGTAATAAAATCTAAAAGTTAGTATAGGGCTACATTTGTGGATTTTGGGAGATGATGTTCTGAATGTCACAGGAGTATTATAAATGATACATTTCATTCTCGTCGGTATCATAATCCAAACCTACAATCAACTTTTAGAAATCCATCTACTGGAAATCACAATCTTGGCCTTGTTTTTTTTCTCATTCTAGATTTTGGATTCTATTTGTACGATTCTCAAGCTCCTAGAACGGTGTATTTAAGTATAAAATTTCTACATAGAGTTTTCTTAAACTATTTTTGCAGAATAAGTTTTTTAACTTTGTAGGAGTTAATTTATTCATTTATACCCTAAAATAGTTATAAAAATTAAATAATTTATTAATTTTAGCTATATCAAACTGCCCAAAAAAAATTACCGATCGATAAATTAAAGTGATCTATAGTTCGTTACAACTGCCTGCAGGCATCATACAGTACAGGAATACGATCAAGACCTTGTAGCTAACTTCCATTAACCATTCTGCAGCTCTTCCGGATCTCCCCCTGGCTGCCCGTCAGCGGCTGGATGTTCCCCATGTTGACCATGGACCTGGCGAAGTTCTTGAAGAAGGCCTTCTGGCTGATGGCGAAGCGGTTGACGATCGCCGCCGTGGGCGCGCCCGGCGTGGACAGCAGCTCCTGGTCGGACTGGAGGAAACCCCGGTTCACCTCGATGTTGGCGTAGTAGTTCTTGTCGAAGGTGTCCGGTGTGGTCGGGTCCAGGTCGTTGAGCGCCGACGTGTTCCCTCCCCGCCGCGGGCAGCTCTTCGCCAGCAACGCCCGGTAGCCGGCGTCCAGCGTCGGGTCCGGCCTCCTCGTCCCGCTGAAGTTGTACAGCCTGTCCGTCACGAACTGGCACTGCACCCGCCCAAATGTGTGCGCCCCTGCCCATCATACGCATTTTCACCGAGAACTTTCAGTTTTGATTGGTAGCTAGTGGCGTCGTTCTCTGTCACTCTGTTTACCTGAGAGGGCGACGAGGTCGGTGACGTCGAGGCCGACGGCGGCGAACTTCTGCTGGAGGGTGGTGAGGTTGTCGCGGGGGCTCGGGAGGTTGTTGTTGGCGCCGGTGAGGTTGGCCGTGGTGCCGTCGCGCCGGCCGAGCGGCATGCGCCACCGGGGGCCTCCGGACTGCAAGCATGACACGGACATCGTAGGTTGTACGAGCGTCATGTGGCGGTGCTGGAGTAAAGAGCGGCACGAAAAGAAGGGATTTGGTGTATGATCTCGACGTCTGGTCGACAGCCGATGGATGCCCGATGCAACATGATGTGTGCGAGGATATAATCCACGTCGTACTATGTAGGGTCTCTATTTTTTTGTGCTCGAGGAATTTTCAACGACGGTTAATGTTGGGAGATTAATTATCTATCTGCAGCATTGCAGTTCAATTATTTGGCACCGACGGCTAGCTTTCCTGTCGCTCCAGTACCCAGCCTAGTCACGGGCATTGTAGTATGTAGCGTCAAGCTTTCTACTGGTTATAAAGCTAGCACGAAGTACTAGTTTGCCAGTACTTGGTCACGATGCCGGCGTGAAAAGTATGTGGAGAACGTGGCTAGCTTCCAATGAAGTTGACGTGAAATTGTTATCGAGAGATAACGATGGGTTTACGTGACAAAGCATGCACATATATTTCGCCGGCCGATCGACCGATGTCTGTCTGATGTCTCGCCTACGTACGTACTAACGTACCAGTTCGACGGAGATCTTGGCGGCGATGGCGAGGATGTCGGCGCAGGAGACGACGCCTGGGCAGGCCTCCTCCAGCGCCGCCTTGATGGCGTCCACCACCGGGTACCCGCGCGCCGAGTTGTTGTTCGGCGTCGCGAACTTCTCCGACACGATGCTCGTGCTGTTGTCCAGCAGGATCGACGCGTCGCAGCCCTGGAACGGAAAACGGCAGCCGCGTCAGAAACGTTTCGCACAAATGCGCGGCGCGGCACTTGTGCGCGCGCGCGTGCTCGCCGGCAGCGGAGGCGACGCCGGCAATGGTGGCATGGCTAGAGCTTAGCTAGCTGATCACCTGGACGAAGCAGTCGTGGAAGTGGAGGCGGGTGAGGCTGGCAAAGATGCGGGGGTCGTCCTGCCGCGCCCCCTTCAGCACGCGCCGCACGATCCGGTGCACGTCCGGGCACGTGCCGTCGTAGTACTTCTCGCACAGCTGCGCCGACGACGCGCCGGCCACCGCGGCGAAGACCACGGCCACGAGCAGGAGCGAGGCACGAGCCGCAGCAGCGCCCATCGATGACGATCTCTCTCTGTTCCTCCGCTGCAGTTATAGAGCTAGCTAGCTAAGTACACAGCTCACTCTGTGACGACGCAGTACAAATGGCTCGCAAGTTTTGGTGTGACGAAGAAGAGAGGCACCCGGCTATATATACACGCACCGAGATCGACCTGACATGTATGCCATATCTTGCCATGCACAAATGCACAAGGAGGTTTAATTAGCTTAAGTCGTCTGACACATCAAACGGCACCTTTGCTTGAATCCGAAGGATGACCAATAATGAACGTGCTGTGTAGCTAGACTTTGGCTATCGCGGCGTCATTTTCAGAGGGCAACGCATCCATGCATGCTGGTGTACGTGCGAACAGAAACACTGTGCTTTGCATGGATGCATCAGGCATGCATGGACACTGTTCAATCGTTGGGTGCACCTAATTTCTCGCTCGGATGTGTGTACGTAGTGTGCCTAGTCGCCAACAGATTCAGGCAGTACACGCTGAGAGATCTTTAACCGGGACACTAAACAGAGTCTTTATTTTATTTTTTAAAGCCAGTTAAAAAAACTCAAGTCCAACAGGATCCCAACTCGAGTCCCTACTTTATGGAGGCTCCGAAATGTTCCACCTCAGCCCCATCTCCCACGGGTACGTAGGGAGCTCCCTACTTTACAGTTGGGAGTTTTTTTTCTCTTCCACAAACTAATTTTTCCCCCGCCTCTCGCTCGTCCAACTCCCTCCGCCGCCGCCGGCGACGACCCTGACCAGATCGGACGCCTCCCGGGCTTCCTCCTCATCACCATTCTCTCCCTCCTCCCTCTCGGCGCCGCCGCACGGACCGCTGCTCTCTCCCGCCGCTGGCGCAGCCTCTGGCTCTCCGCCCCGCTCCGCCTCCTTGACTCCTCGCTGGGAGATGCCTCCAGGAGCTCCTGGTCCAGCCGCAGTCCGAGCCCCTGCCCCTCCCGCCGTCCCTTCTCGCCTGCCGTTCCCTCTGCTCCGCTGACCTCACCAATTGCCGCCTACCCGCAGCAGCTGCCGGAGCCGCCTCGTTCCCCCACCTCCACGAGCTCACCCTCCGCTACGCCTTCGCATCGTCCCCTGTGCTCCACGGCCTGCTCGCCGGCTGCCTCGCGCTAGCGAGCCTGTCGCTTGACCGTGTCTTCGGCTGCCGGAGCCTCCGTGTGCGCTCCAGAACCTTGCACAGCCTAACGGTGTTTGTCTCCTTGCGACGACGGGAGGAGGTCGGCAAGGAGCTGTAGGATGTCCTCAGCCATGTGCATCACTGTTGCCCAGATTTTCTGGAGTTGAAGGTGTTTGCTCTTTATGTGGATGAAGAGATGGCTTCGATCATCTGCAACTCCCTTCCACGCCTGAAGAAGCTTGAAATACCAAACTCTAATATGTCTTGTGCTGCTATAATAAGATTCCTTGATTGCCTAGAGGAGCTCGAGTACCTGGACATATCTGGTTATGAGACTTCAGCAATATGAAGTGTTGTGCTCCGAAAAGCTTCTCGGCTGAATATCTTCATCTGGAACTCAAAATTCGAGCTTGGGGAGTTCATGGACTGCTCGAATTGTGGTGAACATTGCATTAACCCTCAAGAGCCTTGTAAGTGCGTGATGGAGCACCGAGTCATGGACTGGCTGGCTGGACCTTCATAGCCTTCCTGATGCGATTGAACTATGGCTTAAGTTAAAATGACAATCCTACCTGCTCGTAAAAATTCAACATTTGTTGAAAGTGGTGTTTTCGGTTACTTGTCAGTCAAATGGTGGGTAAGGCAGTAGCATGCTTTGATGTGCCTTGCGTGGCGAGACTTGGGTCGTTCAGTTTCCTTCTGCCGCTCACTTTGTTTTAGAGTTTAATATCTATGCTATATCACATTTTTTTGGCATTTTGTTGTCAATGATCTCTTGTGCAAGAATAAAGCAATGCATGATACTTGGTGCACTGTTGAGCCTTGTTTTGCAATAAATTTGAAATTGTTGCTGTTTCTTGGACCTGATCGATTGAGCTAGCAAATGCATGGCTGTTTCGCCTCTGCAGAGTACTTTGCTTTGTACTAGTGTTTCCTCGAGAGGCATTTCTGTTGGAGATCTCCATGATCACACACTTTCTTGAAGTTCTTTACTGTTGACAACTGCATGGTGGTCTGAATTCTGGTAGGATCAAGGTACCGTAGCAAGTTGCTTGGAGCATATTTATCTTTTTTTTTTAAAAAAAAGACAGGAGTTATTACAGTTCATTAAAGAAGACGATCACATATTCAAGTGTGCTTGTATCAATCAATGAACTATGCTTGTTGAGAGAAAAAAAAAATAAGGGCTCAATTTTAGAGACCTTGTTAAAATTGGATGTCAAAAACAGAGCTTCAGAAAGTAGAATAAACAACTACTCAGAAAATAGGAACTCTGTTTTTAAGGTTATTATTGGAGATGCTCTGACTACTCCCGTGTAGTTTTGGTTTGTTGCATGCCGTCGAGCTAGCTGTGTTAGCTTGACTGCACGCATGCACGGTCCCTAGCGCTCTCTCTCTTTCTCTCTCTCTGAACAAATAATTTCAGGCCAATGGAAGTAGCTAGCTAGCTGGCAATATTTGGCGCGTTCTTCTTCCATCGATCAGCGCGGCGGTCGTTTGGAGGGGAATGAATCCCCGGTTGAGTAGTTGCTGACGATTAGTAGTACTACATCCGTCCGTGGTAGCATACACAAAGGACAATAGACCTGCTTCTTCCCTCTGAATATCTAGGTACTACTGTATGAGTAACTAGATAGAACCCTGCACGTTGCTGCAGAGAAATTGTAAATATGAGATACAAATTGAAATTGTTTTGTTGCCAAACAATTTGACTTCTCGGGCTTTATAAAATTACATCTTTGATAGATCCTCCATGATATATATTAAGATGATGTAGCTTCATAAGAAAAGAGAGGTAATAGATCAATGATCCAAACACTTAAAAATACATTTGACCCGATATGATAAAAAATGCTAGAAATAATTGAGATGTATATATGGCTTTATGGGAGAAGAGGGACTAATTTGCACCGTAGATGAATGATTCTAGAAATAATTAGGATGATGTGGCTTAATGTGAGAAGAGAATTAACATTAAGTACACTAGCTACAGTGTATTCACTGGGTCTAGTGCCTCGGTGACCTCCGTGCAAATTTCATATAATTAAAACCTCAACTATATGGAAGATAAAATCATAAGAACTCACTTTTAGTATGTGATAATCCTGATGACCTCGATGGTCCATTTCGCTTGCTCCGCTACTAATATAAAGGATATATAGTTCTCGTCGAACTAAAATTAAACTCTTCTCACAATATAATGCGTCTGATAATACTCACTGATCACGCTCACCAGGCCTTTTCCATGATATTTTAGGGAAAATTTCACCCTTTTTGTCCTTACGCAATATGAATCTGAAGTACAACTATTTTTTCCTTGTCTGTCATATTCAGCAATCAGGAACATCTAGCTAGCTTATGATTTTTAGACACATCATCAGCCACTGTATTATGTACTACCACTTATTCAAAAAGTTGTAGTAGCACAAAGCAGCTAACAATTACACATGCTGGAGAGAAGGCGAGGCATCGTTCTCATAACAGAAGTGATCAATGATGAGAGTAGGTGACAGATCGGTTTAGAAACGCAAGTCAAAAAACTAAAAGTTTCTTGCAACGGAGTCGTGAGCATTCGTTCCGTTTTTTCTTGCTTGTTCAAGGAGCAGCATCATTCAAAGGACGTACCCGAACACCTACTGATCAAACCATAGCGGCAGTTACATATTCTGTTACTTTTTGCATGGTGTAACAGATCCCTGAGAGCTACAGCGTGTTTGTCTGTGCTCTAATAATGGTGATACATTGTCCCACTGAAATGCAGCTAGCTGCAGATTGATAGGGACTAGCTGCTTAGCAATGTTGCTCTTTGCATTCTAATGCTTATGCTACTTGTGCATTGGAGAATCCTAGATAGCTTGAACAAAACGAAACATGTAGCACTCCACAACGCAAAGATAGATTCACACTTGAGTCCAAGAAGACAGTATATGTAGCTTGAGATGGAGCCATGGCGGCTGATGCAAAATCTTGCTTTCGCTGCTTCAGTTGACGACCCTGCAGTTCTTGCGAACCTGGCCGGCCGAGCCGGTGAGAGGGCTAATGTTGCCCATCTTGACCATGGAGTTGCCGAAGTCGCAGGAGAAGCGCTGGCTGTTGGTGCTATAGGCCTGCACCAGCGCCTTGGTGGCTGCGACGGCGGGGTCGTCGGAGTTGGAGACGAGGCCCTGGTCGGAGGAGAGGAGGCCCTTGTTGGCGAGCAGGTTCTGGAAGTAGTGGTTGTCGAACGCGTCGGCGGAGTTGGCGTCCAACGCCGCCAGCTGGTCGTCGCCGCCGCGGCACACCTGCTGCAGGCTGGTCGCCAGCGACGAGTCCAGCGTCGGGTCGACGGAGTTGGTCGCCGAGAAGTTGGCCAGCCGATTGCTGAACAGCACGCAGCGGGATCGCCCGATCGTGTGCGCCCCTGTTGATTGATGGTCATCAGTTCAGGTTCAGAGTTCAGACCAGTCATGAAACTAGCTTGGATCGATTTAACAGATTGGTGCAGAAACTAGTTTTGATCTGACAAATGCTAAATCATGCCTAATCCACGTAGTACTAAATTCGTATGCATGTCACACCAAGTAGAGTAGACATCTATACAGTCTTAATCTGTGAAAAATGCTAGTTTTAATCTGTCTTTATCATTTCATTTGTCAAATCTCTATCAATGTTTGATATGAAGAATTTACGGGGTATTTTCTGGTCGATATGTATAGGAGATAGAGCAGCTACCTGATAAGACCACAACATCGGTTGCATTGAGACCGACATCCCTGAAACTCTTAATGATATTGCTGATCGAATCGAAAGGGCTAGGCAAGTTACTGTTCGCTCCTGTCTGATTTGCCACTGGACCATCTCTTCTTCCCAGGAGAACATCATAATCAGGTCCTCCACTCTGGAAATACCAAAACTCAATATCTTCAGCATGATGCTTGCATGACTGAAAAATCAGCTGTTCTCCATGGTACTACTAGTAATTATAACTGCCCGACAGACCACAAGACAAACTGCTAGAATGATTGACCATTGGGTTTCTAAAAGCAATTATCTCTACAATTTGCAAACAGTTTGCTCCATTGGTACCATCTCCGTCCTAAAATACAGCTATTTCTGCTTACGACTACGGATCTAGATAAACATCTTATCTAGATTCATAGCTAAAAATAACTATATTTTGAAACAGATGTATTATTTTTTTTTAAGTTTGATTGGTACGGTAGTAGAGTAGTTGTGTCTCTCATCCTCTGCTTGTTTGTTTACTAGCCACAATCAAAATAAAAATTTTAAAATTTGATTTTAAGTTGAATTTGAGGTTTTTCATTGTATTTTGTTTTTCTAGCTTTAAACTGTTAATAAAAATTTTACTTATAAATTATTTTTGTTCTTTTATTTATTTTTCTACGCCCGTTTAGAGCTCCTGATTCAGTGATTTTGATTCTGATTCTTGCTGAATCAGATACTGAAGAGAATCGGAATCAGTACGATTAGGCGTTTGGCTAAAAACATTAGCTCTAGATTCTAATAGGAGAACTTTCAGATAAATTGTCTATATTACCCCTGTATTAGCAAGAGATTTATATATACTTCCATATAAATATACTGCTACTCACTAAAAAATATATATATTACTGCTCACTATTGTCTACTTGTTATTTAAAAAAAATGAGAGACACTGTTCTCTACTTGTAGTCTAAAAAAAGAAATAAAAGACACTGTTCTACTGTTCTTCGTTTGCTGTTTAAAAAAATAAATGGAATAGTCTACTATTCCATTTATTTTTTTAAACAGCAAGTGAAGAACAGTGTCTTCTCGGGGCATTGTTCTGTACTTGCTCTTTAAAAAAAAGAAATGGGAGAGCTCACTGGATAAGGGAGGCTGGCGTCGGCGCGCGAGGCCGGAGGGCGGCAGGGGAGGCCGAGGGCGGCGTCGGCGTGCGGGAGGCCAGGGGCCGGCGTCGGCGCAGGAGGCCGGATGGCGACAGGGGAGGCCGAGGGCGGCATCGGCACGCTGGAGGCCAAAGGGCAACGTCGCCGCGCGGGAGGCCCAGGGCGGCGTCGGCGCGGTGGAGACCGGAGGACGGCAGGGGAGGCCGAGGCCGGCGTCGGCGCGCGGGAGGCCAAAGGGCGGCGTCGGCGCGCGGGAGGCCGGGGGCCGGCGTCGGTGCGGGAGGCCGGAGGCAGCAGGGGAGGCGAGGCCGGCGTCGGCGCGGGGGGAGGCCGAGGCCGGCGTCGGCGCGTGGGAGGCCAAAGGGCGGCAGGGGAGGCCGAGGGCGGCGTCGGCGCGCGGGAGGCTGAGGGCCGGCGTCGGTGCGGGAGGCCGGAGGGCAGCAGGGGAGGCCGAGGCCGGCGTCGGCGCGCGGGAGGCCAAAGGGCGGTGTCGGCGCGCGGGAGGCCGGGGGCCGGCGTCGGTGCGGGAGGCCGGAGGGCGGCAGGGGAGGCCGAGGCCGGCGTCGGCGCGCGGAGAGGCCGGAGGGATGGACGGATAGGGGGTATACCCCAGTGGCAGGTGGGTAATTTTTGCAAATTGTTGTGGGTATTTTCATTTTTGGTTCGTTGGATTCCCACGAGAAGCTGCCTTTTGCCCGATTCTCTATTCATGTGTAAATTTGGGAATCACTGTGAATCGATTCGGCTGAGAATCAGAATCATTTTTGCCTGTTTGGCTCAGGTCTAATGGATTCGACTGAGAATCACCCCAAGAATCCCTACCAAACGGGGCCTTAGTAGTAGGAAGAGAGGAAGGTACCAGCAGTACTCCGTATTTAGCCGCAAGGGCTACTATGTCGGCGCAGGAGACGACCCCCGGACAGGCGCTCTCGAGGTCGGCCTTAATCGTGTCGATGAGTTCGTACCCCCTTACCGAGTTGTTGTTCGGCCCTGCGAACTTCTCACTGTTGCTGCCGTCGAGAAGGATCGACGCGTCGCAACCCTGCAGGAGAGTTCAGTGTTTATAGAGTTCAGTTCAGGGTCTAAAGTTCAATGGTGAGAAGTGCAGAGAGTACTATGTGTGTGTCAGTGTGAGTACATTGACGAAGCAGTCGTGGAAGTGGAGCCTGAGCAGGGAGGCGCCCATGCGCATCTCGGCCTTCATCGCGGCGGCCACTCGGGACCGGACGATGCGGTACACCTGGGGGCAGCAGTAGTCGTAGTAGTCGTCCGTCAGCTGGCCGTTCGCCGCCGCGGCGCCGAGGCACAGCAGCACGGCGAGCTTGCAGAGAAGCTTAAGCCCGCCCGTAGTGTGATCTCCGCGAGTAGAGTACTCCATGGCCGATCGATCAGATATTGGTCTCAGCACTGAGCCACTGAACTACTTGTGTGCATGCGTGATTGACCTCGATATCTCCTCGCATTGCTTCTTGCAGTGATATAGACTGTGCAAAGTGGGCAGTGATTCAGTGTCGTCACTGTGGCAGAATATGGATATGAATTCTTTTTGGACAATGGTTAGACCTCGTGCATGAATGGCTGAGTAAATGGGCGGCTAGTGAGCGATCGATGTGTCGTCGTCAGCTTCCATAACTGGTAATTACTAATTAGTTTCCATATGGCTGCATGCATGGCGATGGGTCATTGGACAACGCTAGGACCCTTTCAGCCTTTCTGAATCTCTGAAGATGCGTGTGTTCTTCTGCATGCTTGTTGCATCGATCAGATAAGCCGCTATAGAATAGTAGCAGCGTAAATCTGTAGTGGAGCTGCACTTAGCACGCCTCCTAATTCTCTGTGCTTGCGTTATCTATCTGAAATGAAAACCCAAGTGGTACGTAGTGGAGCTCCAACTTAAGCTAAATGATAAACAGCTCAGCAGCTTCTCTGCGTTGGCTTTTTTTTTTCGTTTTCCGCGCATACGCTTTCCAAAACAATCGACGGTACGCTTTTTAAAAAAATTTTTATATAAAAGTAGCTCTTAAAAAAATAAATAGATCTATTTTTTAAGTTTTTAATAATATATAGTTAATTAATCATACCCTAATAATATTTTCGTTTTATCGTATGACTTATTTAAGTTACAAAATAATCAGTAATGCAGCGCATGCATGCATCTCGCTGGAGCATGACACAGAGACGCATGTATTAATCCGTGTTAGGCAGCGTCTGTTTGCAACGTGTGGCACGATTAGTTGATTGGGACGAATGGCATGGCTGCATTGTTTATCACCCCTTCCAACTAGCCAGAGACTTGCGACGACGTGATCTGACTGAACCTGCCAACCGAATCTGTTAAAAAAAGAGCATTTTTCCACAGCTGATTACATCTCGCCTTGGAAATTGGAATAGTCTCTCCTAGTCCCAGCAGATAAGCATCCCAGATCCGTTAGTGCGCACGATCGGTAGGCGCAGCGTGCATGCATGTACGACGACAGTAAAGAACACCACATGTCGGCGAGTTTCCACTTGGCCCGTACGCGAGGTGACAGATCGGTAGACGCAACGTGCAGCGTACTTGTTCGGCCCGACCCGTATAGACGAGCGGCAAGGATTCGGCTAGAACTGGAAATTGTTTTGGGCTTTCGATGGGCGAGCGTTGCCCTGGACGTCAGGACTAATGGGCATAGATTTGACTCAGGCCTGATGCACTACCTGGCCCTCCCAAGTCCCAATCCTGGCCCGTTTCACTGGGAAATTTGTTGACTACCATGTTTTTGTAAAATTTGTACGGTTTGAATTGGAGTTTGAAAAGTTGAGCGATGGTAGATCATGTGTTTACACTGCAAATGTTAGTAGCCTTCTAGATTACCAAAAATTGTCACTTAGATTGATTTTGCATGTAGTTTATTGATGGCTCAGATCGTTGGTACGGATAGGTTCTAATGGAAGTTGTAAAAAAAAAATTGAATAAAGTAAAAAAATAATTTATGAGTAAAACTTTTATTTCTACATTATTAATAGTTTAAAAGACAATGCTGGTAAAATAAATTATAATAAAAAACTCAAATTAACTCAAAAATTAAGTTTCAGAAGCTACCATATACTTATATGTCACAGTGCAAATATGAATAACACATATATTTCTCGTTTATGTTGTTAAAACTGCGGTCACAAAATCTATACAGATTTTTTTAAAAAATAAGTAACGGAACTTAAACTAGAACAGCTCCCTGAAAAAATAGGGAAGAAACTAGAACTAGAACAACTTCTTTAATCTAAAAGCAATCAAGGAGAGGATTAGAGAATGACACTTCTGCAAGTTACGAGCAGAGCTTGCAGAAAGTTTTTTCCTCTCCTCTCGTCGTCTCTCTCCCCAACCTACTCCTCTCCTGCTGTCCAGCTCTCCGGTTTCTTGCTGCTCCAAGTCTCCGTCTGATCCACCCTCCCCTACCCTCGAAACCTAGCCCTCGTCGCCTCCCGAGCTCCTTGTCGGCGGCGGATGGCGACGGCTTGATCGGCCCCCAGACACCGGCCCCGTCTCTGCCTCCCGCTCCCCGCATCTGATGTTCCTCTCCGCATCGTCCTGCGCGACCTGGATTCCATCGACTCCCCCGCCTCCATGGCGTCCTCGAAGAAGCTAGTGACGCGCGACGAGTGGGAGCGGAAGCTCCGCGACGTCAAGATCCGCAAGGAGGACATGAACCGCCTCGTCATGAACTTCCTCGTCACCGAGGGCTTCGTCGACGCCGCCGACAAGTTCCGCATCGAGTCCGGCACCCAACGTATCTAATGCGCGCGCCGCCGTTACACGCTCATCTCTTCTCCTGCTGGAGTTTCATAGATTTTTTTAGTGAACTTTTTATGCGTCCCTTTGCAGCGGATATTGACCTGGCGACCATCACGGATCGGATGGAGGTGAAGAGAGCGGTGCAATCAGGGAATGTTCAGGAGGCAATCGAGAAGATTAACGATCTTAATCCCACGGTTCGATTCTATTACTTTTCTAGCAATTTTAGTTCCAGTTCGAATGTTGGACTGCCTTAGTTGTGAGGATGGAGGGGCAGCAATGGTGTTGCTGAATTGGGTTCTACCTGAGATAAGAATGTCATAGCAGCCTCTGTTGTTAGCGAGTAATACCGGTGTTGGTGCTACCCTGGGGTATGAAAACTGGACAACGGGATGGTGTCTGTTTGTTTCTGAAATTTAGAGGGCCAGTTAGTTTCGGAATCAAGGGAAAAGTCCTTGACCATGCCATGTTTGCTGTGCTTGGCATCTTTCGATGTGTTAACCAAGACTATTTATTATGTTGGGGGAAATAAGTAGAGACAATGGACCAATTGATCTGTCAAATTGGATGTTTGCCAAGTGGTTATTTGCTCTGACCTCTTGTCAATAATTAGCTTAAATGCTGTGCAGTTGTGTGTTTAGGTGCTAAAATTTAGTTTGTCTTTTCTGTGTTTAAGGATTATTGACGTGTCTTTAATCTCACACAAGTTGTTTATGGGTATATAGATGGAGTTACTTGCCATAGTGTCAACTTAATTTTGCATTCAGGAAATCTGAAACTTATTCAACTCCCGAATATGCTAAATATGCCAAATTTCCAGGTGAATAACCTGGAAGTATGTGAACTATTCTAAATTGTCTTAGCTGGTCTTGAGTTATTCTTCTCTCCTCTTGCTTACATACATGTTTTGTGCAATAAGTTTGGGAATATCTAACTTAATCTGAACTGATTTTGGAGAGCATCTTTCACTAAGTCATAAAACCAGACTTGACCACCACAGTGTTATTGTTGTCAGTAACATAGTGAAACATAGTGAAACAAAATTTGACTTGTTCTATACTTCTATTGATCCGTTAAGATCTCCACTGCTTCTTTTCTCAACCTCCCTTTTAAGTTCAGCAATCCAGTGATGCCACTCCACTGACTCCTAGCCTAGATACTCTCAGGTGTACTTACTGTGGTATGTGGCAGCTGCGGTCACTCAATTTGAAAAAATAAACTCGATATGTTAGTGTTAAGTACTTGTTTTTTAGTGTTTTACTCATTTCTTCACGCAAGATACAACTCAGAAAGTATGTCAATCAGAATCCAGGAACTACATATGTGACTGATTGAGGACTGTTCATATCAACAGTATTCTCCACCATCTGATGTGCAGTAAAATCTCCTGCGATTTTGACAATTTATATATGTAGAAGAAACAAGACCATTAGTTCAAAAGGCACTCTTAACATCATATGTTGTTTGTTCTACTGAGGTGAATTCTGTAAATTTACAGGAATTGTTCTTTCACTTTTGATTCTTCATCCTAACTTATTTTCCCACGTGCAGATTCTGGACACAAATCCCCAACTATACTTCCATCTGCAACAACAGAAGCTAATAGAATTGATTCGTGCGGGAAAAATAAATGAAGCTTTGGAGTTTGCTCAAGAAGAACTCGCTCCAAGAGGCGAAGAAAATGTAATTTCCTTGATTTTTGTTAGTCCCCTTATGATTAAGGAGTTCAAATCACATTATTCAGAACATCAGTTAGATTTCTTAGAATTCAGTTTTTAATAAGACAATGCTGCGCTGTGGCTTTTGGTGCTTTTCTTTTCACTCTGCAGCAAGCCTTCCTTGAAGAAATAGAGAAAACTGTAGCACTTTTGGTCTTTGAAGATATAAAAAACTGCCCATATGGGGAACTGCTGGATGTTTCCCAACGATTGAAGACCGCGAGTGAAGTTAATGCTGCCATTCTTACAAGCCAAAGTCATGAGAAAGGTTAGCATATGCTTTAATATAATATTCATATTGATGTGGTCTAATTTCACTCAGTTGTGTCATAATGCATGTGCATTGCAATACCAATTTTGTGTGTTTCATAAGTTTTCATTTACTTGAATAGAAGAATTAGAGATCCACAAGTGTACATCTTAATTAGGATGTAAGAATGCACATAATGTGGTGTGTTTGAATGCAAAAAATGCACAAAAATTAAGATAGAATCATCACAAGTGTACTTAGCATTTTCTGCCACATTAAAAACAGCAAAGGCTTAACTGAATCTTGTTTGACCAAACAAAGTGACCAAGAATACTGGCAACTGGCAAGAAATCAAGAATGGGTTGAAGCAAAGGGCATTTGCAGTGTATTACTGAACAAATATGTCTGTTTTGAATATTTTAGGATACTGTTTTCAGATTTGTGTTAAGATTTCAATTTTGTCGCTCTTTGCTATTATTTCTTACAATGGAATTGAAGTTTGTCTACTTGTTTGGAAATTGGAATCTTAAAAAGGCTGGTTTGCTTGGTTCAGAATGTGATTTTTAGCGATGTTCTTTTATCTATCTTTTTCACATGTGGCAGATCCAAAGCTCCCTAGCCTCCTAAAGATGTTAATTTGGACTCAAAACCAACTGGACGAAAAGGCAGCATATCCACGGATCAATAATTTCTCTACTGCTGCACTTGAAGATCCAGCGATTTGAGGCCGCTCGGAATGTAGGCACCATACTATGATTGTCTTCACACATTCTACTTCTTGGATCTGTTGTGCTCTTCACCTGCAAGGCTGCACAGCGAATCCACTGCTTTCTTCGGTCTTATCTCAAATGCAAAAAACGTGGAATCAGAAAAAATCGCTCGTGTTGTACATGATGTAGAAGATGTTCATCACATTTTAATCTGTGCAAAATGTTCCATTTGATTTGGGTTCATTCAACATCTTCAGTCGGACTTTGCACTTCTATTACACGAAATGTTCTCCCCCAGATTCTAGTATGTTGGCAAGGTGCGGCAGATCATCTTGTCCTACCGATGTCACAATTGCGTACAAATTTGGAAGAAGCAATTGCTTCAATCAAACGACTGGATTTTCGCTCTTCTGGAATCTGAATGCCCAGGGTGTGTTTTAAATATGTAACGGAGATATGGATTATTCGTGCCATGCTTCTAAAATTATGATTTTTACAAAAATTTTATACATCGGTATTATTTAGATAACTTTTTTTAAGTCATTTATTAGCTTTATAACTTTTCTAAGCCATTTATTAGCTTTGCGTATTTTAGTTTATCCATATGAAACATTTTTTTCCTGTCCATCTATCGTCAAGTACTCAAGTTACAGCATCATGTTTAAGCAGAGGAAACCAACCAGCATGTTGTGGCACTCGCTGCTGCGACCATGCACGGCAATGGCGTCGCGCTCCATCTCCGACTTCACGAAGGCCCCGACCTTCTCCGTCACCACCGCGTCCCAGCTCCACGATGCCATCGACCGCCTCCTCCCGCGGCTCCGCGCCGACCCGTCCCTCGCCCCCGCCGCGCGCGCGCTCGCCGCGGCAGCGAGACCGCTGCCGCCCTCCACCGTCCTCTCCAACCGCCTCCTCCACCTGCTCTCCTCCCACCCCGCCACCCTCCCCGACGCGCTCGCCCTCTTCTCCTCCATCAGCGACCCGGACCTCTGTTCCTACAACACCCTCATCTCCGCGCTCTCCCGCTCCCCGCGCCACCTCCCTTCCGCGCAGGAGCTGTTCGACCGAATGCCCCAGAGGGACCACTTCTCCTGGTCCGCCCTCGTCTCCGCCTACGCCCGCCACGGCCATCCGGGGGCGGCACTCGCTCTCTACCGACGGATGCAGGAGGAGCCAGGGAACGCCGGCGTGAACAACGAGTTCACCGCGTCCAGCGCGCTCGCTGCGGCCGCGGCCGCACGGTGCGCCCGCGCGGGCAGGGAGCTGCACTGCCACATCGTGCGGAGAGGGATCGACGCGGGCGGCGACGCCGTCCTGTGGAGCGCGCTTGCGGACATGTACGCCAAGTGCGGCCACGTGGACGACGCGAGGAGAGTCTTCGACCGGATGCCTGTCCGGGACGCCGTCTCTTGGACGGCGATGGTGGAGAGGTACTTCGACGTCGGCCGCGGTGGGGAAGGGTTCACACTGTTCCTCCGCATGCTGAGGACCGGAGGTGTTCGACCAAACGAGTTCACCTACGCGGGGGTTCTTTGTGCCTGCGCAGAGTTCGCCATCGAGAGCTTCGGGAGGCAGGTGCACGGCCGGATAGTGAAGAGTGGCACCGGCGACTCTTGCTTCTCGGAGAGCGCGCTCATCCGCATGTACTCCAAGTGCGGCGACATGGGGAGCGCGGTGTGCGTCTTCGAGGCCACAGCGAAGCCAGACTTGGTGTCATGGACGGCAATGATCGTCGGGTACGCGCAGAACGGGCAGCCGGAGGAGGCGCTGCGCTACTTTGACATGTTCTTGAGGTCTGGAATTAGGTCTGATCATGTCACGTTTGTTGGCGTCCTGTCAGCGTGTGCTCATGCCGGCCTGGTCGACAATGGTCTGGAGATCTTCCATTCGATTAAGGAACAGCATGGCATTGAGCACACTGCTGATCATTACGCTTGCGTGATCGATCTTCTCAGCCGGTCAGGCCAGTTTGAGCGAGCAGAGGAGATGATAAGTAAGATGGCAGTGAAACCTAACAAGTTCCTATGGGCGTCCTTGCTTGGTGGCTGCCGAATTCACAAGAATGTCCACTTGGCAAGGTGGGCAGCAGAAGCATTGTTCGAAATGGAACCCGAAAATCCAGCAACATATGTAACTCTGGCAAATATCTATGCCTCGGTCGGTCTCTTTGACGAGGTTGAGGATGTCAGAAGGATCATGGAATCAAAGGGCATAACCAAAATGCCAGCCTCAAGTTGGATTGAAGCTGGGAGAAGAGTTCATGTGTTTCTGGTCGGCGATAAATCACATCCTCAAGCTGATGAAATCTACGCACTTTTGAAGAAGCTGTATGCGAAAATGAGGGCAGAAGGTTATGTGGCAGATACTGAATTTGTTCTCCATGATGTCGAAGACGAGCAGAAGGAGCAGGACATTGGCTACCATAGCGAGCGGCTTGCTGTTGCATTTGGGATCATTGCCACTCCAGAGGGTGCCCCTATCAAGGTTTTCAAAAACCTGCGCATTTGTGGGGACTGTCATACTGCGATTAAGCTCATGTCGCAGATTGTGCACAGACAGATCATTGTCAGGGACTCGAATAGGTTCCATCACTTCAAGAATGGGAGTTGTTCTTGCAGAGATTATTGGTGACAAGCGCTGCATATATGAAATAGTTTTGCTTCCGATTGGTGCCCCTATTATTCTTTCACGGCTAATGTTGATGTGCGGCAGCAACTGATCTGACCCCAGGTGTTCACTGGTTCAAGTGTTGAAATACTGGAAGAGATTTTCCTTGTCAGGCTGTCCCTAGGTAAACGGTCTAAATATCTTATCATTCGCATCTGTTCTGATGAAAGATCATTTTATGTAAGTTTGCTTTGTTTTATATAACATATGCTGTAAATATGTTCATTTTTTTTGTGTGATTGTGGGTTGGCGATAAGTAATAAAGCAACAAGAATGAAGAGTGGTATTTTGCGATATTAGAACTGGTCGCTCAGCTTTACAATTTTGCATCTGCAATGTCTTGAGTCTTGCCTGCACATGATATCTGTAATTTACTGAACAAAGGTGACATGTGAGTGGGTCCAGGAACAAACATGGTGCTTTCGAAAAGGGGAAACACATAACTCTGCTACCCATGGTGGCTCAGTCACCTGGATTCAAAATTTTTATGTAAAATAAATCACCAAATGAACTGCAAAACAAATTCATGATCTTACCCTACAATGTTTAGTCTGTACAATGCGCATTGCATTTGATGAATGTGGAATCTATTATTACATACACAAACTGACTTTACCGTGAGTATAGTCATCATGCTTTCTTGTATCTATATCTCATTGCACAACCAACAAAAACCAGCAAATTCACAAAGCTTATCCCAGCAATCAACGAAAAGAACCTATCTAGGTGGCCTTCATTCAGATTATCCGGGATCCATCCAGGATTCCCTCCTTGAGTTGTAAAATATGACACTAAGGTCAATATGATTGAGCTTAAATAGCTTCCCACTGAGACTGTTACAAGCGCAAATGCACTACATAAACTCCTCATGGCATCAGGGGCTTCATCATAGAAGAACTCAACCTGGCCTATGGCAGTGAAGACCTCGGCAGCGCCAACCAAGAAATACTGCGGTATTTGCCAAAGAATGCTCATCGGAACAGCAACCTTCTCATGAATAAGACCTTCAGATCTGGCGATCTCTAAACGCCTCAACTCAACAAGAGCTGCGGATACCATTGCAAGAATGGACAGGACTAACCCGATTCCAATCCGCTGTAACTCAGAGAAGCCCTTCTCCCTTCCAGTGAACTTTCTAGCTATTGGCACAAGAACGCGGTCATAAAGAGGAATCCAGATGATGACACTGATAACATCAAAGGTTGAGAGGGATGCAGGCGGAACAATGAAAGATCCAACCCGCTTGTCAAGAACCATTCCCTGCTCTATGAACATGGAAGAGTTCTGAGCATACACTGCGTTGAATATAATAGTAGTGGCCCAAATGGGAAACATTCTGATAAGAATTTTCAGTTCTTCCACCTGGGTGACAGTGCATAGCCTCCATGGATTTGTAAAAGAGTCACTCTTGGCATCAGCAGATGAGATGATGGCAGCTTTGTCAAAGAATCTGTATAACAAAATGTATTTTCAGTCAGACAACAAAACAAAATCTATTATCTAAAAATTAAAAGAAAATGTGTCAGTAAAGCAAGCCACCTACTGACATATATTGCATGCGATATCCTGATATTTTCAGTTATGATACAAGATACAATGTAGTAGTATATCACTAATGATCCCATATTGATTATAAGCACCAGTAATAGTTATTATAAGTAGACTTATAAGAATTGCATGCCATGCATGAACTACTAATATACTACTAGTGTTCTGCTGTATGGTCTTACCCATGTTCTTTTTGTTACATTTAGTATTTGATTTCCACCAATCTCAAATTGAAACACTACAAGAAGGTAGTGTATCAGTTTCTATGTACACATCCAACTGCAAATTGCTAGTGTTGTCCCCATCCAGAATTTTTCATTTTTTTTCAAAAGCAGGAATTAAAGTGAGTCAATTATGCATAACACGGGAATTACTTGAGTTCACTTGTGTGCTCCAGCTTCCGGCTTCCCTCAATCGCTGAAGTCTCACCATCAAGCTCATATAAAAGAGATGTATCATGTGGCATTTCAGTGTGCCACTTACGGAATGCTGCAACAACAACCTGGCACACTCTTGTAAGAGGGCTCCCACCAAGTTTCTGAAATCTATACATATTTGAGGCAACAAAGAAACTTGCAATAGACAATGCCATAAATATAGTAGGAATGGCAAATCCTATCCCCCAACCTGAGTTATCTTGGATCCACACTATAACGGTGCCTGATATAAATGCACCGATATTTATACAGAAGTAAAACCAATTAAAGAAGGAGCCCTTCTTTATTCTCTCTGCTGGATCAGTGTCATCGAATTGATCAGCTCCAAAGGATGATACACAAGGTTTGATGCCTCCAGTTCCAAGGGCTATCATATAGAGGCCAGAGAAAAATACACCATACTGGAGTAAGCTTGCTTCTGGACAAATAGATCCTGAACATTTAGGAGGCTGCAGAGCTGGAAGCGATGCTGACAGCGTCAAAGCAGCCAGACCCTTCAGAAAAAAAAAGTTTAGAAACTATCCATGTTTCAAATATGAAATTATTTTGAAAAGATTAAATAGTTTATGCAACGGAAAATTTTATTTTTCAAATTCTAGGTCAGCACAACCGAAGTGCATAACATATAGTATCTATTATAGCAATAGGTTTGTACTTACAATAAAATAAATTGTTGAGAAAACAGCAATAGCCCAGTACTTCCCCCAATAAGAGTCTGCTAGGATGGCTCCAATGAGGGGTGTTAGGTAGCATGTCCCCTGCCAAGTTGTAACATTTCTTGCAGCTTCAAGGTTGCCTTGATGAAGTTTTGTTCTTAGATAAGTAACTAGGTTCTTTGCAATACCATAATAGGCCAGTCTCTCACAGCACTCATCCCCTGTCACCAAACTAGCATTTCTGAAACTTGACAAAGCTCCTCATTGCAGAACAAATAAAAATGTGCACAGTATTTTTCAAATTGGTTTTGTAAAGTATGTTTTTTTAGCACTTCGTCCAGCATTTGGTTTGTGCTGTATATCACCAAAATGTATTGGCAAAAGGTAAATACATGATCTCATGATTCAAAATCGTATAGCAGCGATAGATAGTTTAAATCGTATTTTGAGGGAACAGCTCACGGCTAATTATTCACTAGTACGAAGAAACAAGGAGTTCCTTCATCAACTACTGTGCTAAAGTTTGACGGGATATGCTATGCATCTTTAACAATATTACCTAGGATGAAAAAACATGCACGCCAATTGCCAGTGGCATGCTTTAATGCAGGACGACCTTTGATATCAACAGATCCATCTCCTGTGTAAAGACTAGCACCCTGCTAAGAAACAGAACCACTTCAGTCTGAAGTCTGAACCACCAACCGAGATCTGAAAGGCAATAAGTTGCATTCCTCAAATTGGCCAAAGAAAGAGAAGTCACGTCAATCTTCGAAGGAAAATTTTAAGACTGCCATTTAACAAAAAACATTGGAATTGTCCCTCAGCAAGTCAGCATATATTTTGGATGGGTTGATTTTCTTTCTTTTTTCTGGCAATGAGTCAAAATTTCAACATTATCGAATCCGGAGTTCAAGAGATAGAGCTTTGATCAATAATCAGTTTGATCTTTCACAGACCTTCAGAAGAGTGAAGTACACCTACATCCTTCACAACCAGACAAGCAAAATGGAATCATAATTAAACATACACACACAAACGACTTGATGACCTTATCTCACAGTCTCTGGTTTCAGTTCTGATTCAAGAGGATGGGGTTCCTAAAATCCCCATGCTTCTATTTCCTTAAGTAAAAGAAAATGGGCAGTTACCATACGGAGACGAATCAAGTGTGATGTACTAGCTACCATAGTGAATGGAACTTAGCCTGAGGAGAAAAAAAGGAGAAAAGATGAAATTTTACCTGAGGAGGAAGAAGGAGCGGTTCTTGATCACCGCCCTCTTCTCGCACCTGCAATCGCCTATCTTCTGCTGCCTCTTCCATTGCTCGTCCCGGAGACGGAAGCAGCTGGAGCAAATCAAGCGGCTGCGCAGGAGAAATGGTTTGCCCCAATGTGAGTATCAGAGCGTGCGAGTTGCGACCGCAGGGGCAGTTGGACTTCGGGTGGATCAGGGATGCAGCAGATGATTGGTGAATCCAATATATTATTCTGGCAAAATTTGTCCCATATAATATTCATGTTTTGCATAAAACCCCCTGTAGTTTGGTAGGATTTTTTCTGGAGAGAATGCTGGTTGGATTGGGAATACAATCATGGAGGGTACTTGTTATAAATATTTAATATTTAGAATAAGATTTATTTAAACTTTTAAAATTTGAACCATCAATTCTATATTAAAATAAAATTATAAAATCTAATAAGTTTATAATATTACGATAGCACTTTTCATGATAAATCTATGTATACTATTTTTTTAAGCTAAGTATTTAAGAAATTATTGACGGTTAAAATTTTAATAGTTTTATCGGATCTTTTTTAAATATCAAATTTTTATATGACCGGAGTGAGCACTGTGGATGGAGTAGTACTCCTAATTTTTTTCCAGAGCAACAGGTCGACCAGCTGAGGTCAGCGAGGAGTCGAGCGGTCGAGCCTGGCCTCGTCGAGGTCTATCCATCCTCAGCTCCGGCCGCCGCGAGCCGTGTAAAGCGAGAAAAAAATTGAATATATATATTTTTTTAAGTTTTATAAATATAAATTATTGGGGAGTGCAACAATATACATAATCTGCGTGGCGGGAGCGTAATACGCTAGCTGTTAGTACTATCCTTGGACGTGGCACGCAACGGACACGCGCTACTGCTCTCCCTCTCATCCTTAACCAAAAACGTGGTACCGATCTCTTCTCTCATATGTTGTGTCTTCAGAGCCTCTTCCAAACCACTTTGCATCCTAATAATACTTCAGTAGATTCGATCACTTTGCAAATTCATGGTCTTTCCTTACGATAAGCCCCGAGTATTCATAGGTGCTTACTCTAAAAATAAGCCTGTGAGTTCACAAAGTGTGCAAACCTATTGAAGCTCTTAAATTTAGCTTGGTACGTAAACTTTCTCTAATTTTCTCATCACTATATCTCTTACACTCTCTGTCCAACGTATGATCTCCTTTTATAGGCAGCCGGCGATCATAGACATTCTATGCAAATAATGCACCGGTCTTGCGTATAATGGTGGAAAAAGATGTGGGCTATCTTTTGGGCTAGCTGTGGTCTCACGTATTATTTGCGTGCATGCATGTTTCTCACTGGCAATTGCATCTTTTGGCAGTACACGTCGCTGTTATTCATTTACAATACTTCAGGACAAAATGTTTTTGACGCATTATTTGTGATTCAGGATAAAACGCTTTTGGCGCCACAATTTCCGTTGTTGACATTATCTTGAAATGACGCTCTTAGTATACTCTGTCCTTTATAAAACATTGGTTTGAGAAAACGGCGGTGCTATGCGCGCGATGCGTGCCACCTTGTCGGCCGCACGCGCTGGTGGCGTGTAGTGAAAACAAGCCACCGTGTGCCCAAGCCGCGGTACCGGCGCGGTGGCACGCCACCACTCTGCGGTACATGTATATTTCTACTAATATTTTTCCTCTCTATATATATTTACAAAACTTTTAAAAAAATTCTATATTTTCAAATTTTTTTCTGTAAAGCGATACCGCCGGCACGCGTGCACATTGGCACTGGGGCAACCTGTCACAGGATGCAAATTGGCACCTGTGATCAGTCATATTCAACCAAATCCAAACAAAAGAGCTATTGTACTAGCCAAGGACGTGTAGCATGCCAACTATTGTTTCAGCAAACATCACACAGATCCTTCTGTTCCACAGCACACATGTTTATTTATTCTGACAGGAATACCAGGAAATCAAGTATGTCATGCAATACACTTGCTTTCACATGAAAAGAATCTGACTTAGCAAAAAAAAAAAAAGATTTTTCCCCTATTCTCCAAGTAATATTATGTACCAGTACCACTGAGGAGACAATATACATTATATAAGAGACTACAATATTTTTTTGAGATAAAAAGTACACATACAATTTGCTGTACAGTAAATTCCTTTGTCCAAGTAATATTGCTCTCTGAACTCTGAAGGCTGAAATTAAATTGCAGCTGCTTTCTTGCACTTGTATTGCTGTGCATAGTAGATGAAAAGAAGAAGATTCAGAAAACTGAGGCCAGCTATGAGCCAGAAAAAGCGGTCAAGATGGCCTTCATTTAAGTTATCAGGGATCCAACCCGGATTATCACTTCGAGTCGTAAAATATGAAACCAGGGTCAATATGAACGAACTCAGATAACTTCCAAGCGACACGGTAACAAGAGCGAAAGCGGAGCACAAGCTTCTCATGGAATCTGGAGACTGATTGTAGAAGAACTCGGCTTGACCAATGGATGCGAACATCTCGCCGACTCCAACCAACAAGTATTGAGGTGCTTGCCAAAGAATGCTCATGGGAACAGGTACCTTATGATGGATCAGTTCTTCTGACTTTGCAATCTCCAGACGCTTAATCTCAACCAACGCTGCAGCTGCCACTGCAGTAGTAGCCACAAACAAGCCAATTCCCATTCGTTGAAGCTCTGAGAAGCCCCTCTCTTTACCAGTCAATCTACTTGCTATTGGCACAAAGAAACTCTCATAGATTGGAACCCAAACAACAATGCTTATAACATCCAAGGATGACAGGGTGGCTGGCGGAATTTTAAAAGATCCAACTTGATTGTTGAGGGCCATCCCTTGTTCTATAAACATCGATGAATTTTGAGCACACACAGTGAAGAACACAATGCCAGTTGCCCAGATTGGAAACATCCTCATTAATATTTTAAGCTCTTCGACCTGTGTGATAGTGCAAAGTCTCCAAGGATCATGAGAACCACCACGTTCACTCCACAAAATGACAGCAGCTTTGTCAAGGAAACTGTGAAGAAAAGATAATATATCAAGTAAGAGTGCATCTCAGTCTATGCATCTGCACTATCGGTACACAGATCTTGTGTAATGTTATCTGCCATGACTCTGAAAAAAGGCTGTTGTGTCCGGGAAGTTCCAAGACACAAACTTGCAAGATGTGAATGTCAGACTCAGACCAAAATAACATATTTGTATCCATGCCAACTTTGTTACATAATGTTTTTAGAGTAAATTTCATAAAATCCCAGGTATTATGGTCCAAGTTGCAGGCACATAACCCTAGGTATTATGGTACTATAGTTTCACAAAACCACAGTGTTGACTGATTTGACTTGCTATTTTAGCAAAATAAAAATACTTAACTTAGATGACAAACATTTTATATGATGGATCAAAGAACTCATAAATTTGAGATTTGACTTTAGAACTCATAAATATAGTGAATCAAAGAACAATTGATTAATGGAGTGGTTTTGTGAAACTTTAGGGTCATAATACCCCAGGGTTATGTGCCATATGCCATAACCCCTATGGTTTTGTGCAACAAGGACCATAGTATCCAGGGCTACATGAAAATTTACTCTTTTAGAGTATTTTTATGTACTTTTTTAGAAAAATATTTTTAATCTAGCAATCTGAACCACATGTCACCGTCTGATTGATTGCTCCCCATTTCTTTGAGAATTGGATAGGACCTCTGGCGTTCAGTAAAGAATGAGATGCACACTCAAGCCAATTTTAGGATCTGAATTCAGGTGGATGGGGAGGTTAAACTGCCTCCTCATTGCATTGATTTTTTAAAAGGAACAATTCCATGTGAAGGAATAAAATATATCAAAGGTAGCCAAGAAAAATACCTGAATTCACTACTATGTTCCAGCTTACGACTCCCCTCAATAGCTGAAGTCTTACCATGAAGCTCATAGAGAACAGAACTATCAACCGGCAAATCAATGTTTCGCTTGCGCATGGCTGCAATAACTACCTGGCATACTCTTACGAGGGGGCTTCCTCCAGGTATCTGATATCTATATATCTGTGAACCTATAAAAAAACTTCCAATAGCTAAGGCAATGAAGATAGTAGGGATTCCAAATCCAGTTCCATATCCACAGTTTTGTTGTACCCAAATAAGAAAAGTGCCAGATATCAGAGAACCAATGTTTATCGCGAAATAAAACCAACTGAAGAAAGCACCCTTCTTTGTTCTCTCAACTGGATCAGTGTCATCAAATTGATCAGCACCAAAGGATGAAACACACGGCTTAATACCTCCAGACCCTAAAGCAATCATGTATAGTCCAACAAAGTATATCAGGTACTGAGGCACGGTTGGTTGTGGACAAAAGGACCCAATACATTGAGGAGGTTGAAGAGAAGGAACCAATGCTGAAAGTGTCAATGCTGCCAACCCCTTCAATTAAATTCACATTGAGGAGCCGTTAGCACATAATATCAACAGGAACAAGAGTGTAAATAATATGTCAGATTCACAGCCTGGACAAGTAGGTTTTCAGATGATGTTTCATACTTATCAATCAAGCTGGTGAAAATGGCTAAGGCCTATTATGCATGTGATCATAATATAATTATGAGATAAGCTTTATGTCTACCACATATGCCCTCTTTATAGTTAAGCTTTCATCCATGAATAAACTACAATGCAGACAGCATCTGCTATAATAATTTGGCGCCTAATTAACTAGCACATGCACATATTAAACATCAATGCACAGCCAATGCAAGTGAACCAACGAAAAAGACAAAATTAAATGATACCTCTCCTGTTATGAAAATTTCTTAATATACGCATGTATTTGCAACTTACAAGAAAGTAAATCGATGAGAAAACAGCAATAGTCTGGTACTTTCCCCAGTATGAATCTGCTAAGGTTGCTCCAAAAAGTGGCGTGAGATAACAAGTTCCTTGCCAGGTTGTGAAGTTCCTTGCTGCAGAGACATTTCCTTCATGCAGTCTTGTTGATAGGTAAGTGACCAAACTTTTTGAGATGCCATAGTAGGCCAAGCGTTCGCACACTTCAGTTCCTACCATGTAAGAAAAGCATTTTGCCAATTGATTTAACATCAGATAAAAGTGTAAAAACTAAAAAGGCTCATGTTTCAGGAATTCAAGACATCAAAACTTTTGATTTAGCACATGTTATTCAGCAATCAGCGCACAAATGCTTCGCATACTTAGAATCAAAAGAAAAAAAAACACTCAATCAATTGCAAGTCAAGAACTTTACAAGCTAGCAGAAAAAAAATGATATTCCGTGGAGCTCATATGGGGTTTATGATCATCCCGAAGATAATGTTTCAAACTGGATTCTGGCTAAAATCTTACCAAGAATTAGTGAGCACGCCCTCCAATTGCCCGTATCATGCTTCAAAATAGGTTGACCGCTGAATCCCACGGATCCATCGCCTGTGTAGTCATCAACATCCTATGCAGAGAAGCAAAGTAGTTACTAGTTGATTCTAAATTATCCACGCTTCTGTCAAATATGTTTAACACATTTCACTCCATCGGTTTCAATCAATCTTCAAACCCCTAAAAAAAAAAAGCAAAACTTCAAAGTTACAGGTTAAAGTAACCATCAGATTTCTCAAGGAAATGACACCAGAGAATCAATCAAAATTCACGGAGAAAATAATTTCCACAAGTAATTTGTACATGTCAATCCAATAAATCCTCAAAATTGTTGCGTGTTCCAGTATAATACCCACGGTGCATCAAGACTCTAAGCAGTACATAAAAAAAAAAAAGAAAAGTCTCTAAGCGGGACCCTGTGGCCTGTGGGCCTCATCTGTCGGTCACCAGTGCCCCTCTACCTTCACCTTCCCGGTTCCCCTTCGTTTCTCTACTTACGGCCATCGTTTTGCAACCGACCAATCAAAGTGGGCACACGCCAATCTACCAGAGCTCTACGCAATCCCAAGAATCCAAGAACTGAGCAATCGAGGTGTCTATCATATTCCCATCCTTTTTCTTACGATTTCGGCCAGTTTAAGCATTTTCAATCGATCGGAACATAACCAAAACAAGAAACTAAAGAGGATTGAGAAACCCTACGAATCCTCGAATCTTGGCGGAATAAGCAGGAAAAGAAACGATTTTTCTCGTGTAGAGATGGTGAGAAACTGTTAGTACCTCCGGCTCCGTTGTGCGCACTACCAAGCTCTGCCGCTCCCCCTCCAGCGACGACCCCATGAATGCACCTTTTGCAGCTCGGAGGACTTGTTGTTCCCTCCACAAAGAAAGGTGAAAGCTTTGAATTGCTTTTTTTGGCAACTCCTGCTGCCAATCCTAAATAGTAGGAAAAATCCCAGAACGCGAGAGCTTGAGACGGTAAAGGAACAAGCTTATCATTTGCGTTTTTTAAAGGGCTTCGCTCCTGTAGGATAGGAATTAATATTGGTCGCCACCTCCCATCTGTACTGGCTATATGAAATCCATACCCTTGTTAAGAGTGTGTAATTGCAGAAGTGTCTATGTTTGTAAAAGGTTCTTGCCGAGCTCTGTCAGCTCTGTTATAACCCCACAATGGTTAGGCTCGCTCGGAACATGAGAATTTAGTAGTTATGTGGATAATTGTGGGGTGAAATATTTGGAAAGGAGATTGTTGCATGCTAAAAATGAAATGTTCTTTCTAATTTAGAGATTTTTCAAGGTACTAAGATGTGTTTGTTTTTTTCTATGCTGCCTCTCTTGTATTCCCTACGTCTACAAATAGTAGCATATTACCCATGCGTTATAATAGGATTTTAATTAAAAAAAATATCATTAACCGATTATTATCATTATGTTCCGTATATATTATCTCTTAATTGCTACATACATTTGTAAGCACATATGTTCTTTTTTTTAACTACAAAAGGTGGAGAGTTGGTAATAGTTTGACATGTGGTTCCTCTAGGCTCATATTATTATTTTTTCTTTTTAAAAAAGTAGAGAGTTGGTGGTGAAGATGATGACAGATTCACCACTCAACACCACCGCTACTCCCTTTTAAAAAAATATAGATAGACATATTTTCTTTTATAGCAGAGATAAGAAGGGGAAAGAATTGTTAGGTCAGCTCCTGATTAGCCAGCAAGAGAGGGCTAGCTCTTGATTAGTGGAATACTCTAAAAATATTTATATTTATGTACTTAAATGGTAGGAGGGAGTAGTATTATGCACGGACGAAACCAACTACATTCCTGGCTACACTATCTAGGGTAGCTCTTTTTTAAAATACGGACATAATAAAGTTGTTTACATAGATAAATTAAATATTATATTATTATAAATTTAACAAATAGCTTTGAACAAGTAACCTAATCAATATTAATGTAAAAAGTTTTTAAAAAATCATACTTTTAGAAATGTGACATAAATAATCCGTAAATAATCCCCCATTAATAAAAAGGAAGGGGGCCACGCATGGTGCAGGTCAGGATGGAGTTGGGAGAGAAATTTCACTATTTGCCACTGAATACGTAAGCCTTTCATAATTTGCCGCCTAATTCGCGTGTCTTTTGAAATATGCTATTAGGGATACGAATTCCTTCGTTCCGTGCCACCCTGTCCGTCTGACCTCGCCGTCTGTCGCCCCGCCGTTTGTCCGCACTGCATGACACCATGTCTCCGGGCACCGTCGCTGCTCAGCACTGCCGAGTCGTGGTGGTGCGACCCCAGCATCGAGCACAGCTGGCTCTCAGGCGTTGGCGGCAACCACCTCCCAGACCCGCTCCTGCTCGTCATATTCAACCGCATCGGCGACGTCAAGACGCTCGGCCGCTGCTCTCTCATATCCTGCTGCTTCCACGACCTCATGCCCCTCGTTGACTCCATGCGGGGGCATCGCCGCCGTTGATGGGCAGCTTGGAGAGGGAGGGGGATGGGCAGGAGCGGAAGGAGGGGGTGCTCCGGTGGGCCGGCGCGGTGGTGCCGCACGGGTGGGGCACCATTCGCGCTCATCTCGCTGGTCGTCTTCCTCCGGGAGCCCTGGACATCGTCAGCCAGTGTCTGGCCCATTCTCACCATCGTCATCATCTACGAGTTTAGCGTCGGCCATCATCGTCGTCATCGTCTTCCGGTGGCGGCCGAGGGTGGGGCTCGCCAGCGGGGAGACCGCGAAGAACGGCTACCAGCAGGGGTAGATGTCCCCAGTCCGACTTACTGACCTTGGGCGGCCGGGACGCTGTCGGCGACGAGAGCGGTGGTCGACGGACGGCGCGGCCGATGGGCGGCGAGGTTGGACAGACGGACTGACACACAATGAAGGAATACGCATCCTCGGTGGCATATTTCAAAAGACGCACGAATTTGGTGGTAAACTCTGAAAGGTGGCAAATAGTGAAATTTCTCGGAGTCGGCATGGGGCTTGTTAAGCTGGTCAGGTTCAAAATTGCTTCAATTTACCTTGTTCCTTTTTCAAAATTAAACTTATTTGATTTGGCTTTGAATGAATTTTGGTATCACCCTCACTCTAACTCGACTTGGCCCGGTATATACTCGTACATCCTAAAACAAAAATGATCTCAAATGATAGTGAGATGATAATAGATCATAATATCATTCATTCGCTACCCAATACACCCAATTGTTTATAGACAAATTTCAGGTGCTTACTAAGATTGAATCTTGAAGAGCACATTCAAATCTAAACACCAATGCATATTTTGCCAGCTATTCATAACCAGATTGAGCAAAACTTCATGAAAATCGGTTGCATGCTTTGCAACACGATTGTCTTTATTTTACTACCTCTGTTTCATAATATTACTATCAACTACAACAACAGTAGTATTATGGGACATAAGTACTAATATGAAAATGGGTGCATGCTTTGCAGCACAGTTGTCTTTTCCTACAATTTGTATTGCCAATATCAAAGTTCAGGTAGCCTTTTTACATTTGTACCTCATGGCACAGAACACAAAGGCGAGCATATTCAAGAAACACAAGCCAGCCATCATCCAGTAGAACCGATCCAAATGCCCTTCGTTCAAGTTATCGGGTATCCACCCTGGACTGCCTTCTCTGGCTGTGAATACTGGCACAAGAGAAACGATAAACGAGCTGAGGTAATTTCCAGCCGAAATGTTAGCAAGTGAGAATGCAAGACATAAGCTTCTCATGGCATCTGGTGATTCCTCGTAGAAAAATTCAGTTAACCCAATGTTTGAGAACACCTCTCCCACGCCTAACAGGAAGTACTGGGGTCCTTGCCACAGGATGCTCATTGGAACAGCCACCTTGTGGTGCACCAAACCTTCATCCTGCGCAATCCGCAACCGATTACTCTCCACCAATGCTGCTGACACCATTGAAAGCATGGAAAAGAACAAGCCAATCCCCATTCGCTGCAGTGGAGTAATGCCATTTGGCTTGCCAGTGAATTTTTTAAATACTGGAACAAGGACTCTTTCATAGACTGGAACTAGTATAAGGACAGCAATGACATCTATGGATTGGAAGGATGCCGCAGGTATTTCGAAAGAGCCGATGTGTTTCTCCATTACCATCCCCTGTTCCATAAATGTCGAGAACATGTGGTCCAGAACTGTAGCAAAGAATATCATCGTTGCCCAAATGGGGAACATCCTGATCAAAATCTTCAGTTCCTCCACTTGAGTGACTGTGCAAATCTTCCATGTGTTTAGTAGGCCATCAGATTCACAATCAGATGGTGCCACTATTGCAGCCCTATCAAAGAACCTGAGAGAGAAACAAAATAAATAGATTACTAACTTGATAGAGCTAAGATGGAACAGGCAGCTCCTAGCCGGCTTTGCATTGACAAATAAAAGTTCAGGAACAATGAAGGTTCGCTTCTAGTATGTACAAATGAACAGCAGAAATAAGTGTATTATGGGAAACTTGTTTCAAAAGCGATATCACAAGAGACATTTCTTTAGAGAAGATTATAAACAATGTGCTGAAGCTCTTGTCATGTTAACTGGTTCCATGTTTGTATTGTGTCCCACCATAGAATTTTCAAGTGTGAAAGAATCTCATGCTTTACAGGAATTAATTATCTCTACTCCCTAAAAAGAGGAGTTGCTGATTTTGTATGGATAGATCTATGTAAACAAATGTGTGTCATTGTAGGATTTTTTTAAAAAAAATTGCATACTGTACACATGTATATGGCTGGTTGATATGATTTTATTTAGTTTTATATTTCAAGCCATCATTTTGAAATTTTAAAATTAAACTATATGATATACATGTATATATGAAAATCAGTGCATCACATGGGCACTACACTAGTACGAGTTAAAGACAAGCTTAAAAGATCATATTACTAGAAATGAAATAAAGTATAGTTGAATGGAAATGCAAGCATAAATAAACGAATAGATTATAGGCATCAAAGTTGTAATATCAACAAAGTGTATTACTCAAGTCCAGTTGAATGCTCCAATTTTCGGCTGCCTTCGATTGCTGAACTTTGCCCCAAAAACTCATAAAGAACTGAGGAATCACATGGCAAATCGTTATTGCGTTTGCGAACAGCAGTAACAACAACCTGGCATATTCTCGCAAGAGGGCTTCCTCCAGGTTTCTGAAATCTATACACAGAGGAGCCAAAGATAAAAGTACCAAAACCTAAAGACACAAATAGTGCAGAAATGGTAAAACCCCAGATCCAACCTTTGTGATCTTGCACCCACACAATAACAGTCCCCGAGATCAATGAACCCGCATTGGCTATGAAATAGCACCAATTGAAAAAAGAACTCTTTTGTGTTCTCTCATCTCCATCAGTGTCATCAAATTGATCAGCTCCAAATGATGCAATGCAGGGGCACTGAGCACCATACCCTAAAGCAACCATGTACAAACCGACAAAGAATATGATGTGCTGAGAAGAGACTGGATCTGTCCAGATAACCCATGAGTGAGGACCAGTAGAGATTAATAGAACTGCTGCTGACAGAAGCAACATCATCACTCCCTAAATAAAAAGGATATAAAGGAAAATGTAAACGATCATGTCTAGAAAAATGATATAAGCCGCACGCCAAATGAGAAAGGTCATTAGCGCATGATTAATTAAGTATTAGCTATTACAAACTTAAAAAATAGATTTATTTGATTTTTTAAAAAACTTATATATAGAATTTTTTTGCAAAAAACGCACTGTTTAACAGTTCGGGAAGCGTGCTCACAGTAAACGAGGCAGAAGCTTAAGGTATAGTTTGAAGGTGAGAGAAGAGAGAAGAGGAAAAACATCACGCAAAACGAGGTGAGCTATTAGCATATGATTAATTAAGTATTAATTATTTTAAACTTGAAAAATGGATTAATATGATTTTTAAAGCAACTTTTATATAGAAATTTTTTGCAAAAAACGTACCGTTTAATAGTTCAGGAAGCATGCTCACGAAAAACGAGGAGTTTTTTCCCTCTTCACTTAGATTCGAACCCAGCCTAAGCCAATAAGCAGTTTCAAACGGTGCAACTCTATAAGCTAGAGGCTGCTATGTAATTCGTCCATCTGAATATCATACTATTGTGCACTGAAAGTACAATTTTTGCTCACTGAGTGGAGGTAGGAATTAGGATCATCTCTTACCGTGTTTACTTCCAAAATAAGGATTATACTCGTTATTTTAGATGATAAACAAACGTGCACGAGTTCATACTATCACTTACGATAAAGAAGATCGTGCAGAAGATCAGAATTGTACTGTACTTCCCCAGATATGAATCAGCTAAGAAGGCTCCAACCAGAGGTGCAAGATAACTAGTTCCTTGCCAAGTTGCAACATCTCTTGCAGCGGCCACGTTTGTTTCATGTAGAACTTTGGTGAGATAACTGACTAGGTTTTTCACAATTGAAGTAAAGGCAAGGTAAGAACAGAATGAAAAAACTGCAATAGAAAATGAATTATATAAGGTCCAGTGTAAAATTAAACAAAACCCATACACAAAAGGCAAGAATATTCGTAAATCATAATAATACTGTAATATATATAAATGCTGGGGGAAATTAAATCAGTGTCAGATGTTTGAGTATTTAGCATCGCATATCCTACTATATCTTCAAACAGAAGCTTGATAATACAACATCATTTTTCAACACTAACCGATGGCTAATGAGCAACCCTTCCAGTTCCCTGTATGTTTTCTTAAAGCAGGATGCCCACGGATGCAAACAGATCCATCACCTGTATATTCAAGGGTATTCTGCATTTCCAAGTAAAACACAAGTAGTCTGTAATGTCAGTGTCATCCATCAAATTTCATATAGATGTTTCAATAGAGAATTGTGCATTCTCCTAATGTAGATGGAATTATTCTATATCTTTCCAGGAAAAAAAATCCTAAGAAAACAAAAAATATTATAATATATTGGAAATAGATTAATTGATCGCCCAAAAAAAACTGTGCATTTATCACTATCCAAAAATATATGCAGGGGCCTAGCAATTCTTATTGTCACAATTGTAAGGATATTACTATATTTTAGAACTATGGCAATTAGTAGACAGAACATTTGAAAGTTTGTCTTGGATTGCATGCCCCAGCAGCCATGCCCCATACTAGTGCAACCATATAAAAGCATTTAAGTAGGGGATATTTTCTGAGTGAAGTTCCCTCTATATATCTTTTTTAAAACTTTCACAACTATGTAGAACTAAAGCATTGAACAGAACCAAAAAATCAGCTGAATGCAGCATTTTCACACCATTTGATGCAAGCAGAAAAGGCACACTCCAAATTCGACCAAAGAGATTTTCTTCTCTTTAAGGGTATTTATATTATAAGAGAACATATCGTGCTATGATAGAGAGAGAGACAGAACAAACCACTTGCAAGGAGTTCTCTTCATCCAGCAGAGGCTTGTCAAACTGGTATGAGGAGTCCATGGCTTTATTTTCTTACAAGTAAACCAGGTTGATGTCCTGAGAAAGAGGAAAGAAGGTAGCGTGAAATTTTGAGCTGATGATGGAAGTGCAGGATGGAGGTCTTAATGGAACATAGTGGAAAACATATGGCCCTACAATAGGAAAACAAGTAATAGACCACCCAACAACTGGGCATGTGGGTGATATCTGGCTACAGTTTAGACAAACATGCCTGTTGTTTTTTTAGATAATGAAACATGCATGTTGTACATATGGCTAATATCTTTTGTAAAAGAACTCTTCTCTGGTAGAACCAGAGCCCATTTCCTCTCACACTAACGTTCATAAAAGGCAAAGATGTAAATATATCCAGTACATGTCAAATAAAATTATCAAAAGAGTGCTTATTTCCTGATAATTCAGATTATCATGTTTTAACCAGAAAAATCTGTCGTACAGATTCCAAGCCATCAAAAATGTCATAATCAATCGCTTGTTTTCTCCATATCATAGAGTGACGTATCAGTACGACAGTACCAGCACTCACCTAAAAGTTGGTGTCATGGCATCAAGCATTTCTTCAGAAATGATGAGCCAGCCTTTCCGGAGAACGAATCAAACAGCTGACGAGACTAACGTTACACGCTACCCGTATAGTAGAATAGAACAAAAATTGTATCTTACAAAACTAAAGCCGTACTCAATCCTCATCACTCAACACGCCAACAGTGCAGCTATGCAACGGGTTGGGAGCTCACCCTACGCTCTTGAAGGGTGATCATCTCTGTAGCCAGGATGAAACACTCACAACGACTGAAAGGACAGAACCTGCTACGAGCAATGAGCAGCATCAAGTAGCAATCCATCTAATGGTATGATCTATCGATCTTCTAGGAGTATTTGGCGATCCCGATTAGCCATCCTACAGAACGCCGTAACAGCTACAGCCGAGAAAGGCTTGAACCTAGACATGGAAATTCTACCGCCCCCTCCTTTCCCCTTCGCTCGGGAAAGAAAAGAGGAGACTATCGCATCCACATCCCAAGAACTCTCTAACTAACTCTGCAATATCAGCAGAGGAACATTCATGCAACGAATCTGAGGAGATAGCTTGCACCAAAAGAGGGGGGGTGGGGGGAATATTTCTACTAGATGGAGAGAGAGCGCAATCGGAGAAATTACGCACCGCGCGAATAAAGCATGGAACGGATTGGCCGGAGTCCGGCGAGCCCGAGACTGAGAGAGGGAGTAGAGCTGTGGAAGCGGAGACACCTCCCGAATTGCTCCCGACTTCGTGCCGCTCCACTTGGACCCCGCAGTCCACCCGGAGGCGAAGGCTCTTGATTTGCCTTTTGTAGACTTGGAGTGACACGCGGGTCCACGTGGAAGAGCTTCTGTGCGTTTGAAACTGACAGCCAGGCAAGAACGTAACGCATCGTCGGTGTGAAACGCTCTCCTTTTCTGGACTTCAGTTTCCCTTTTTCTCTGCGGGTATGCGCCTAGTCATGGCCTCATGGGCCACGCGATCGTGCAACTCGACGGCAGATGATCAAAAGGAATATTTGCTTTTCCACGTATATTGGGGATAACTCGTGATGGTGCTGCAAACCCTATTATTTTTTCTGATTACACGAAAGATTCACGTGGACACACCTCAAGCAGACGTACCCATAAGACTAACACCCTGTTATTTCCCACTTATTTAAGCCGCTTATTTTTTCGTTTTTTGTGAGTACGCTTCCCAAAACGATAAACGGTACGTTTTTTTAAAAATTTCTATATGAAAGTATCTCTAAAAAAACAAATAGATCCATTTTTAAGTTTTTAATAGTAAATACTTAATTAATTACGTACTAATAATGTTTCTCGTTTTATGTGCGGCTTATAAGACAGAAAAATAAGCTCCTAAGAACACCATATAAGTCTTTTGACACATGTTTAAAGATTTAGACAGACAAAAGATATCAACCATAATTTTCTAGCCCTACTTAGACTATTAAAAGTACACTTACATGTATATTTGTGGACATTATAATTTACCTCTAATAGATAGAGTTGTGCGCACACATCTATCTCACCACACTTTATATTTGCTCTCCTTTTACAATTTTGAATTGTCAAGCAACATGTCAATTTTAAATTTTAGAATTTAATTTGAGATTGATTTCAAGGTGTTTTCATTTTTTTTATTTTTACCTCAAATTTTTTAGATAAAGAAAGCTTTATTCATCTTAGACAATTATATTAAAAAGATACAATTACTTTAAGATCATTTTTGATCACTGCATAACTAGGATAACTAGGATGGACATATCATATGGTTATTAAAAAGAAAAAGAAGGACAATAATAGTAGATATTATGCCGCAGCAAACTACAGCTACCATTAATCTCCATCCTTAAACAATACCCTAAACACCACCAAAAACACTTAGACCGTGGAAGAGACTCTCCTAGAACAACATCTGCCTAACCTCGAAGTAGAAAAGTTTTACCTTGATTTTTGGACCAGTAAGGGTGAAAATTATATAAGTCTTATCTCAATAATATTTTTCCTTACTTAGGCTATGTTTTGGTTTATAAGCCGTAGGCGTAAGAATAAGAATACATACCAAGCAGGAACTAAATACGATCAATGTACTGGCAACACTACAGATTGAGTTTGGGTGTCTTTCGTTTCGGTCCAGTTTCGGTATTCAGTTTTGAAACTCTCGATATCAGGCCCAACCGCCAAACAAGCACACACCCCGTCTAGCGGGATATTGGCATTCGGGAAGGGGAAAAGTCTAATTTGACTCTCTCTAGGTCGAATTTTATTAGGATCTCTAACCGTAAGATCGATTATTGACTTCTCTAATTATTAAAACCAGCGTAAATTGACTTCGGAGGTATTAACGTTGGTTTTCACTGATGTGACACTGATATGACATCCACATGTCAAGTATTAAAAAATATGCGTGGGACAGGCAGTGACCACTTCTTTTTCCTCTATCCTCCTCTCTCTCTCCTCTCTCCACTTCTCTCTCTCATGATGGTCGGGGCGGCAACCGGCGAGACCAAGGGGCACCGACCGGCGGAAGAGGGGCCAGAGGAGGCGATGAGGTAGGTGGCGGCAGAGGCGAGGTAGGCAGTGGCGAAAAAAAACTATACAAACAGAAGAGGAGGACGCCGAGGCAAAGAGGCAGGTCGGCACGGAGAGGAGGTCGCCCTCCACGAGCTCGATGGCCGGATCAATCGGGGAGGGAGCCGCCACCGCCACACGCCCATAGCGTAGCCGCTGCTGCCGCCATCTCCCTCACCCATCGTGCAGGGAAACTTCCACCCTACAAGGCCCACGCCGGCGGAGCTCCCCACCCTCTAGGTAAACCGCCACCGCCTCGCTCGCTTTCTCCATGAACTTGCAGACGCACCATTAGCGCGACGCAGCTGGCCTCTTCTCCACGCTCTCCCGTCGGAGGGAAGCCGACTGGTTTTCCTCTACTTGCCTAGGCACCGGTGGTGGCAGAGGGCGACAGGGCGAGGGCGGCTATGTCAAGCTCGAACTCTCCCCGACCACTTCCTCTTTCTCGACCTTTTCTTTGCTGCGATATCTGGTGGAGGTGGGCGTCTCGGCGGGCGACGAGCTCCCTTGCACCGGCATCTCCGAATCTAGGGAGGAGGGGCTGCGCAGGGGGGGGGGGGGGTTCGGGGGAGGGAGCACGAGAAAGGTTCGAGCGGCGGTTCTCGTGCCGCCATCGAGGAGATTGGGCAGGAGAGAGGGGAAGAGGGGAAAGAGGGGAGAGAGGTGGAAGACAGGAGGAGTCTGGTCACTTACACATGGAGCCACTGTATTTTCTATTTTAATTTTATTGTAGTGCCATGTTTGTATTTTTTTAATTTCTTTGATGACTGGGTTGCCAGGTAGACACCATATTAGCTGAAACCACTCCCAAAACCGTCGAGGGAGTTATTTTTCATTGGTTTTTAATAATTAGAGGATTGGATATACCTGATTTTATGGTTAAAGATTAAAAATTAGATACGGCCAATAGTTAAGAGAGTCTAAATGAACTTTTTCCTTCGGGAAATGGCCCAATTCCAACCGTGTCATTCCGCTCGCACGTTCGCCGTCCGTTTGCAAGGTCGAATCCCCCGAGAAGTAGGTCTTTGCCGAACGAGGCCGAACTCGGTGGCCTAGTTAGGCTAGTTTCACCAAACGCCTGCGGGTAAAAGCCCACAACGACCCGCGTCCCATCAGCGGCGTGTCCGTTCACGGCTTCACGCGCCAGCCGTGCTTGGTTGGTACTCCGCGTAGCCCGCTCGTCGGATGATCTTTTTTGTTTTTGACTCTCTGGTTGTTGTCTTTCTAGATGTAAAGTAATGTTTATTCTTGCATCAGAAGTAGTTCAAGAGTATATATGCTTGTTACAGATATACTCCAGTACATATGCTATGCTCGTTACAGATAGCTTACCTTCGAATTAAAAACAGGGGAATATATACGGGAACGCTCGGTAATTCACCGTCCAAGCTAAGGTAGAAGGATGACTCCCAACTTCTAAGAGCATACATACCACCTAATATAAAGATAATCTGAACAAACTAAACGCCATGGTCGGTTCAAGATAAAAGTACATAAAAAAAAAGCCCTCGGATTCCTTGCTCTCTGGCAAGAAGCAAAGCACCAGCGCAGAAATTCAACACGATACATCGATCCCAACTGGGGACGGCTAAAAATGAGCGTACACACGCATGCAGTCACGTGGATGTTTCTTACCGGCGACCGATTGATCAAACGAGCCGGGAAGCAGAGAAAAGTACACGTGCTCGACCGGTAGCGCGCACCTCCCCCGGATACCGACGCGGCGCGCTTCTCGGCGGCTGGTAGCCGCGTCCCTTCCTTTTCCTTGCCTTTGCCTCTGTTCTGACCCCGGCGACAGTAGCATCGATGTAGCGCGATTTCTCAGCGTGGACGGGTGGTGTTGGGGCTATTTTCACAAAGAACGGCTGAAAAATTCTGCATGACGGATTTGCTACCTGCCTGGCTGCCTGCCCTAGATGCGAGATGGTTAATTAACTTGCCTAGCTAGATTAGCTGCTCTGACAGTTGCGGGAAAGTAATTTGTAACGTGCATGGAATTGGATCTTTTTCTACGTCTTTGTTTTCTACATCTTGTCCCGGTCTGAACGGAGGTCAGGTACGTATAAATGTTACAAGTTTTTCTACGTCTTGTTCCGTACTGTGTGGAGGTCAGGAGAGTATAAATGTCAAGTTTTGATTTCGTGGAAGCAGTCAACACGACCATTCGTGGAAGCAGTCAACACGACCAAGCCGGATGTTTACCTTTTGTTGTGTGCTCAAAAGCTAAGGTAGTAAGGCTTTGTTCGAGATTTTCGGTGGCCCTTAAAATAAGATAAATTATTAACGTATAATTAATTAAATATTAATTACTTTATATTTGAAAAATAGATTAATATAATTTTTAATAAACTTTTAGATATATATTTTTTAAAAAAACACATATTTTAGCAATTCAGGAAACGTGCTGACAGACAAGCCCAACTAAACCTCCGGTTCAAACACATCCTAAGACTTGATTAATAGGGAAATTAAATTGATTCTATAAAAATCATACAAAAATCCAATATATTTCACATAAGTTATTGATATTTAAGAGATGTGTACAAGCATGCTCAATACATATTCAGCGTACAGTAGCTCTTGGGTTGATCGAGTGGTCGCTCGATTGATATCCGCTACTAAATATCTCTACAATCAATTGTAAGATTGCAGTAAGTGGTTGGCCACCGAAAACATTATTCGTTATCTGAGACCAATAAGGTCATAAGCTCCAGTATAATTTATATAACACATCAGATCAGAATAATGGTTATAATTCACCAGACATCAAAATATAGTCACATACACGAGTATACTGCTGTTATAGTGAGTGTACATTGGCATTAAATTTACTGGCTTAAAAAGCTCTTTTAAAGGGGCGTACAACTTGAAACCTAGTGTGCATGATAAACGTACCCACACCAGCCACACGCCAGCCGCACCGAACGTGGCTTGAAACAAACCTGCATTAGATTTGCGGCTATTCTACGGGCAGCACCCTGTTTCGCGACATAAACACCGATAAATTAATGAGCAAGGCAAGAGCTTTTCTACAGGAAATGGCCATCCCGCGAATTCTTCTAACAAAAAGAAATGGCCAACTCCGCTTCCGATGAAATGGAATGACGATTCTGCGCCTTTTGCAGGGAGTGCATCAGTGCGTGCATGTGCGGTACAGCGTCACGTCCCTCTAGAAATCGTCTGCCCGAGAACAACGCGGGCTGCGGCCACCAGGCGCGAGTCGGTGGGCAGCAGCCGGGGTGGGTGCGTGGGGAGAAAACAAAGGAAAAGCAGGTAAGCCCGTGGGACGGCTGCGCACGCGGGATTCCGCCGCGGCCCGCAGGGAGGCGCTACCGGGGACGGCGGTTCCGTTGCGACTACCCGCGCGGGGTTCGGCGCCTTGGCGGTAACTTCAATTACTGGTGGTTTCTGGGCATCTCGCCAGCGCCTCGCGGCACATATTCCTTGGCTTAAACCCCACGATTTGGGCTTACTGGCTGATTGCGTCTAGCTCGGTCGCCTTGCACTCTGTTTTGCCATTGGTTTTGTTTCCGTGGGATAAGACTTCGACCCGTCCTGCGTGTACAGTTTATATTTTAATTTAATATGAGTCTATAGTCAGACGTTCTATGTTAATTGCCTGGACGTGAGAGTCTGCGTCATTTGATAAGTGGGTTTATGTAATTAACCTAGAAATTTATCGAACTCTATGGCTCTCCTCTAAATTGCATGAACTTCAAAGTTAGTTTATTTGATGATGCTATCAATGCCTTAGAAAGCTTTATCCACTACTTAAAAAACAACATAAATCATTTTTTTACGTGCCTAAATTGCCCCCTATCTCGAGTGAGCCCTTATTACTTATGTTTTCTGTTTTAAAATATAACAATTTCTAGAGTTTAAATTTTATCCCAAATTAATAGCCTAGTACTTATAAAAAAGGTGATTTTTACAACTAAACTACTTATACTACTTATTGGCTTTATATCACCTTAACTAGTCCGGGCGTATACCTTATCCACTCGGATGAGACAAATAAGTTTTTTTACCCTTTTTCTTAATAGTCATGACCAGGACTAAAACTTTTATATTTTGAGATGGAGAAAGCATCATTTTATTTCTCTTTTATACTTTACTAAACTGTAGTGAGGTCATGAGGTGCCCTCACCTCGCTTGTATCAGCAATCGAGCGCACTTACCTCCCACACCCTCTTAACCATTCAATTCTTTTGCCCCTATTGTTTCCTTTTCATTTATCGTCTTTGAGGGTGGTGCTGCTACCTTTACATACTAGCCCTCCAAATCTGGACACTCTTCCCTCTCCTCTTACACTACTCATTTTTTTGCCAAAACCCTCATCTAAATTATAATTTAGCGTCGTTGATGTTGGAAAGGATCAATAGAGCATATATCTTAGCGAAGATTGAATAGTGAGTGGTAAAATTTTTGTCCTTTTGAAGCCTAATTTCAAAATTTTACAACCAAGGATATGTTCGAACTAGCTTAATCACATGACTTATAAGCGCCATGCAAAATAATAAATATTATTAGTATATGATTAATTAAATATTAACTATTAGAAACTTGAAAAATGGTTCTATTTGGTTTTTTAGAGATACTTTCATATAAATTTTTTTTCAAAAAACACACCGTTCAGCAGTTCGGAAAGCATGATCACGGAAAAGAGAGAAGAAGCAAAAACCTCAGGCTGTTTCTAACAGCATGTAAGGCTGTGTTCGCCTCTTAGGTTAAGCGCGGCTTATAAGCCGTATGCGAAAAAAACGTTATTAGCGATTAACTATTAAAAACTTGAAAATTTAATTTATTTGATTTTTTAAAAATACTTTCATACGGAAAGTTTTTACAAAACCACACCATTTTACGTCTTGAGAATCGTGTTAACGAAAACCGAGACATAAGCCAACCACGATCAACCAGGACCTAAGATTCTCTTATGTTCAAGCAGGCTTTTGTCTCTGGTCATGTGGCCATGTTAGGTCATTATCTTTTAAAAAAATGTAACAATGTTAGGTCTCCCTGTATCAACAAATTAACCAAAATGAACATTACTGGACAAAAGTGTACATTTCTCGTTTCTTTGCAAGAAAATGGAAAGAATCCTACTGGGTTTCATTAAGGCGAGGAGGACCTTTTTCTGCAGCTGCTGACGTCATTAGTTTCTCGGCTGCCGTTTTCTGTCACGACCTTCTCAAGCCAAATGTCAAACGTGGCGACTGACGTATGAAGATGAACGAAAGGAACCTGAAAAAAACAATAAAATACCAAATTACCAGGGATAAAACGGTTAGAAATGATATTATTTTTATATTATTTTTAAAAATGTTCTTGGTACGGCCGGAAATTTCCATACTTAAAAATTTAGTGACGATTTCAATACGTCACTAACAGAAATTAGAAAAAATAAATTTTATACATGGCTAGAAAAATAAACAATCAAAAATAATATCATTTTTATATTATTTTTATGAAAATGGTTTTGGTATAGTCAGAAATTCCCATACTGCTTTCACCCTATGTGAAACATGTCTCAATCAACATAAGGCTAACTCTCCTTTCTCAGTGTACCGAATATTCTGTAAGCGTCTTACTCCCTCTAGTAAAACAAAAAAAATGTCATTTGATTTTTCAGTCAAACTTAATTTTTGACTATAATAAATTTTAAAATACTTAATTTATAACCATAAATGGTATGTGTAACTTTTTCTTGAAAATTACTTTCATAATCTGTGGAAAATTACTTTCATAAACCATAAATTTATCTTAATAAATATTCATGGTTAAAATCGCACCCTAACGACCTAAAAATGTCCCCAACATATATTTTGATTAGAGGAAGCATATGTGTTTACAGATCAACAATGCTTTTATTTACTTAACCGTTCATGGTCAGATTGACTATTTATCTTAATAGTTATGGTTACAATCGCACCATAACGACCTACAAAATGTCTTCGTCAACAGTGCTTTTATTTATTTGACCATTCATGGTCAGATTTTTTTTCTTTTAAAAAGACTATACACCGTCTTCTCTGTCTCTTTTATGGGTACCGAGGATCTGTTTGGATTCATACCATTTCTAGGGTGTGTTCTTAAGTGCTTATTGGGTGGCTTAAATAAGTCGCACGTAAAACGAGAAACGTTATTAGCGTGTGATTAATTAAGTATTTACTATTAAAAAGTTAAAAAATGGATCTATTTGTTTTTTTAAGCTACTTTCATATAGAAAATTTTTGCAAAAAACGTACCGTTGATCGTTTTGGAAAGCGTGCACGCGGGAAACGAGGAATAAGCTGCTGGGGCTGCTGGAGTGCCGAACAGAGCCTTAACCCTACTAAAAATTAGCAATACTAAAATTTAAAATATACTAGACCAAAAATAGTTTAGCCAATACTACCTTACTAAAATTTTAAATTTAGTTTCAGAAGCTTCCCCACTACCAAAATTTGAAAAATCTTTAAACCAAATATATCAACGCTACTAAAATTTAAAATTTAGTAACATTGAAGTACACCAAAATTGGGCATTACTAACTATTGATATGGTTATTTCGGCAGCAAACTGAAAAAGCCATGAGTACTGACAGGTGACAGGTTAGTTTCTTCCTTGGACGAGTACGCAGTTACACACACCGGTGCGCATTTTTGACCGAGTGAAAACTGAACCAAATCAAAGTGTCCATTTATAGAATCAGGTAATGACATTTTTAGCCTCCACACTGTGCACGAGGAAGGCTCGCGGAGTCGCTGCTAGACTTTTCCCGCTCTGCAAAGTCTTTTCCTCTAGACCGAGCTGCTTCTCTCCTCCCATCCAACCCTCTGGGCCTTGTTCAACGCCGTCTCCGCGTCTCCGTTTTTGCGCGGTATAAAAACCAGCCCTGCCCCTGCCTCCAAGCACACCAAAACCACTCGCACCCGTTCGTTGAAGTCCCAAGAAAAGAGCCAAGTAGAAGCGCGCCACAAGCCTTCTCGACCTGGCTCTCCTCTAGCTAGCTCTGCTGCTTCTTCTTCTTCTTCTTCTTACAAGGCTAAACTGCTAAAGCCACCAAGGAGGAGCAGGTTGATAGCTCGGCAGGCAAGATGGTGCTCTCCAAGGCCGTCTCCGAGAGTGACATGTCTGTGCACTCCACGTTCGCCTCCCGCTATGTCCGCTCGTCCCTCCCAAGGTATGTGCTCTGTTCTTGCCGTTCTTGGCCCAATGCCCTACGTAGCTCACTGGAGCAGAGCTTCTTCCGTTTCATGGCTAACTCGATGATGGTTGGTTGGTGCAGGTACCGGATGCCGGAGAACTCGATCCCGAAGGAGGCGGCGTACCAGATCATCAATGACGAGCTGATGCTGGACGGCAACCCGCGTCTGAACCTGGCGTCGTTCGTCACCACGTGGATGGAGCCCGAGTGCGACAAGCTCATCATGGCCGCCATCAACAAGAACTACGTCGACATGGACGAGTACCCCGTCACCACCGAGCTCCAGGTACAGCACCACCGCGTCAAGCCTCTGCTTCGCAGGATTTTCTCCTATCACGCCTAGCGTTTTCTCGGCGCGCCGGATTTTCGGTCGGCAAGGCGCCAAAGCCGGCCCCGGCTTGGCTTGCCTGGGACCGGCATGGCACGCACGGCAGATGGGTGATAAGAATCTGTCAGGCTGTGTATGGTCAGACCAGAAACCTGTATTTTGGGGCTCACCATTTTCACCCAACACGGGAGCGAAAGGGAAACAGCATGGCGCAGTTTCCGAGATGATCTCCATATCTCTTTATTTTTCGCGTTAGAAAAAGGAATAGAGAGTCCCATAAATAAAGTAAGGGGATGGGAATTACCACTATATCTCTTCGTTGCGTATTAAAATTAAATTATACTGTAAGCACATGAAAGGTCCGTGAATGAAGTAAGGGAATGGGAAAAAAATATTGCTTGGTTCGGTCAAATGTTTTTCCCGACTAAAAACAGGGCCAGGTTCCATTGACTGAAACGGCACGGACAACAGTCAAAACCTGTACTCTTAGGGGAAAAGACAGAAAACAACATTTCAACCTTTTCTTTTTTGTGAATGAGACACATTACAGATTTTTTTTCAGCCAGACCTGTTTCGGGCCAAATGATATATGGCAATTAACAAGTACTCCTAGATAAAATATAAGTTGGGGCCAAATGATTTAGCATGAAAAATATGTTTTGGGCCGGGCCGTTCACTTCGATGCATGTGCGACACTGCAGAACCGGTGTGTGAACATGATCGCGCATCTGTTCCACGCGCCGCTGGGCGAGAACGAGACGGCGGTGGGCGTCGGCACGGTGGGGTCGTCGGAGGCCATCATGTTGGCCGGGCTGGCCTTCAAGCGGCGGTGGCAGAACAAGCGCAAGGCCGAGGGCAAGCCCTTCGACAAGCCCAACATCATCACCGGCGCCAACGTCCAGGTCTGCTGGGAGAAGTTCGCTCGTTACTTCGAGGTGGAGCTCAAGGAGGTGAAGCTCCGCGACGGCTACTACGTCATGGACCCCGAGAAGGCCGTCGACATGGTTGACGAGAACACCATCTGCGTCGCCGCCATCCTCGGCTCCACCCTCAACGGCGAGTTCGAGGACGTCAAGCTCCTCAACGACCTCCTCGACAAGAAGAACAAGGAGACAGGGTAATTAAATTACTCCTCCATTAGCCACTAATTGATCCAGCTCGTTGATCACGTGGGAGAAACTGAGATTGATCTCGATCATGGCGGTGCGGTGCAGGTGGGAGACGCCGATCCACGTGGACGCGGCGAGCGGCGGGTTCATCGCGCCGTTCCTGTACCCGGAGCTGGAGTGGGACTTCCGGCTGCCGTGGGTGAAGAGCATCAACGTGAGCGGGCACAAGTACGGGCTCGTCTACGCCGGCATCGGCTGGTGCATCTGGCGCAACAAGGAGGACCTGCCGGAGGAGCTCATCTTCCACATCAACTACCTCGGCGCCGACCAGCCAACCTTCACCCTCAACTTCTCCAAGGGCTCCAGCCAAGTCATCGCGCAGTACTACCAGCTCATCCGCCACGGCTTCGAGGTAATAAATGGCACAAGTTAACTCTCGATCAGCAATCAAGTTGATTTGGTGAACTGATCTGACACGAAGGCAACCGATCTGATGTTGCAGGGGTACAAGAACATCATGGAGAACTGCCACGAGAACGCCATGGTGCTCAAGGAGGGGCTGGAGAAGACGGGGCGGTTCAACATCGTATCCAAGGACGAGGGCGTGCCGCTGGTGGCATTCTCCCTCAAGGACCGGAGCCGACACGACGAGTTCGAGATCTCCGACATGCTGCGCCGCTTCGGGTGGATCGTGCCGGCGTACACCATGCCGCCCGACGCGCAGCACGTCACGGTGCTCCGCGTCGTCATCCGGGAGGAGTTCAGCCGCACCCTGGCCGAGCGCCTCGTCTTCGACATCGAGAAGGTGATGTATCAGCTCGACGCGCTGCCCTCCAAGCTCATGCCTCCCGTGCCTCCGGCGCCGCTGCTGGTCGCCAAGAAGTCGGAGCTCGAGACGCAGAGGTCGGTGACGGAGGCGTGGAAGAAGTTTGTGCTTGCCAAAAAGACCAACGGCGTCTGCTAGTCAATAAGCGCCACTGCCTACAAATCTACAATTAAGACCTCGCTGCTGATTAATATGGTTAATTACATTACACACCGTGCATGGATTGACGATCATGCTGTGAGCTACCAATATATTTTTTCCCCGTGCTAATTTGAGTGGAGCCTTCAATTCTAGGTCCAGGTAGTAGAGTTGATAACCAAAAGCTTTGCTCTTGCTTTTGTCCTGCTTTTGATAATTTGTGCAGCTGCGCTGCACTAATCTCCTGAGAGTTGTAAGTTGAAACTGTACGATTTTGATGTTCCCTGTACTAGTGTAAGTGCCAACTATTGAGTGCTATGAAAAATACTCTTCAAGAAACCAATCAGAGCGTAATTTTTGTGTTTGATGGTGTGCTACTTCTTGCTGTTGGATGTTCCCTGTGGTTCTTGCTGTTGGGGGCTGGTTTCTTGGGACCATAGGCCCAGCCCAAAAGTCACCTTTCTCTTATCCCGTGAGCAGGAGTGACACGACGTCCTGCTGCTTCCGCCGCATCCTCGCCGATGAGCACCCGTACCGATATCTTCTTTCCCATCCCCCTCTACTCACACCCTTCCTCTTTGTCTTAATCTTATCTTTTCATCTAGATCGAGAAGCTTTTATTCTGACAACTTTTAGAATACATGTTTTGTCCCGATCTGGCACCGTCGTATAACGGCACCAGTTAGGATGTGCCGCAGAAAAACAGTGTGAACTGTCTTCCTGCGGAACCGCGATACCGATACTGGTCCCAGGACGCAGCGCTGGTATCCACGAAAATCAGACATGCATCATTGCAGAAGCTTAGATAAATAAATAATTAAATAGACTTATACCTTAACTTACGTTGTAGCTTCGGGTAAACCAGAGACGGCAATGAACAACACAGAGACAGCAGCAGGACCGGAACAGCGGACTAAGTCCCAATACATAGGCAGCGGCTGGGAACCAGGACGAAACCCTAGTCTTCACGTCATTGCAACTCCAGCTTCAGCTTCCGATGGAGAATTATATATATATATATATAGAGAGAGAGAGAATGTCACACCCTGAGTTTAGCCACACTAAATATTACCTGTGAAAAATACCCAAGAAAATAAATTTAAAAATGATAGAGAAATTAATTGATGGTGTAAAATGCAAGCTAATAAATTATCGTGGCCGGGAATATTTTTCTTGTATTCTCTGTGCCAAAATACATTAACTGGATTTTTAGTGGAATTTACAGAGCACAGGAACTATTTTTAATAAATTAAATACGCTTATTGGAATTTAAATCGTCCTGGAAATCTTTTTCCTTTTCTTTTTCCTTCTGTTTTCTCTGTTTCCTCTTTTTCTCCATCGCTGGGTCTCCGGCCCAGCACTGTGCCGCAAGCCGGTTTCCTCCCCGGCCTTTTCCTCCTCACGCCCACGCGCCCGCACCCTCGCTCGCACCAGCGCCCACGCACCCGCTGACAGGCCGGGCCCGCCTGTCAGCATCATCTTCCTCCTCAGTCCGAATCGGGTGGAGGGGAAATTCCCCGGAGCCGTCCGATCCGGCGCCGCCTCCCGCCTCATCACCCGCGCTCTCCACTCGTTCAAACGGTCGCGGACCGAGTCCGTCCCACTCCCCCGAGTTCTCCGGCGTCCACGTCCCCTCTCTCCCAAGAATCTCTCACAGATGCCCACGCCGCCATCCACTCTCCCGTGCACGATTGGAGCCGTTCGGCCTCGATCTCTCCCGGACGACTATATAAAAACCATCTCCACCCTCTCCTCCATCTTTTCCCCAACACGCCGAGCTTTCCAGTGCCCCAGAACCCCGTCGCCACCGCGCACCCAAGCTCCACCGTTTTTTGCCGCCTCCGGCCGCCGCTCGCCGCCGTTCCGGATGCTGCCAGGCTACTCCGCCACTGCATGCACCTCCGCCGCACCGCGCCGCATCTCGGCCGCCACTCCGTGGAAGCCGAAGCTCGCCGGACCGCCTCGCCCGCGCGCACGGTGAGTATCGGTCCTCCATTTCCTTCCCGGCCGGTAATTCCTGCCACGCCGTGTCTCCATTCTCCGCTCTAACTCCTCTCCCGTCCTCCTCATCCTCTAGGACACCTCGGCAATCGCCTCTCGCCCATTCCCCGCCGTCGGAGCTCCGTCGCCGACGTCGTTCCGAGGCCGCCGCCGCTTTTTCATCGCCACTGTCGTCTTCGCGCCGTCGCTCGCCGTCGTGAGCCGCCGGTGAGAACCCCCTCTGTTTTCCCGTTCCTTTCCGCCCCTCCGTGTGGTCGCCGTCGTCGACCGTCGGGTCGCGTGCGTGCCGCCGCCTCCCGCTCGGGACGGCTGGCTTCGGCCGCCGCTCCCCGGGGCCGTCTGATCTGCCGGGTGGCAGATTGGGGCCGCCCGCTCGCTCACCCGCGTGGTTGCCCGCGGTGGCGCCACGTGGTGCGCCCACTCTCGGCCGCGGTGGACTTGGTCCGCCGTGCGCCTGCCTCTCGCACGCCACTGGCTGGTGGAGCCCGCCTGTCGGCGCCGGCTTCCCAGTCTGGTGACGTCATAAATCGGTTAATGCGCATTAAATCACTGGTTAATTATATTTACTCTGAAAATAGCAGTAAAACTTCAATAAATCATAACTATTTCATACGAACTCTGATTAAGTCCATTCAAATTTCATTAAATCCAGAAAAATGCCAAGAATCCATTAAAAATACTTTCAGCCCATGTTTGATTGCCCCATGTACTGTTTTTAATTGTTTATGCATTGTTTGTTGTAGAATCTGATGCCGGTAATTCTCCCGCGTATTTCGAGATCGTAGCCGAATACCTTGAGCCGGAGCAAGGCAAGTCGCACTGTTACTTTGATCACTTTGTACCCATTTTTCGCTAAAATTGCTTTGTTTACTTAAATAAACTGTATTATTTTAATAATTCATGTGGATTGGTATTGCCTATACAATGTTAGGATTCAGCCTTAGTTTTGATAACTAAATCCTTGTCACCTGGGTAATAATGTGACTAGTTTACAATTCTTAGGAATGCTTAGCCAAGCTTAGCAACGTAGCTCACATGGGAATTAAATACTATTTCTTTTGTATGACTCGACTCAATGTCGGAAAAGTGGAACCTTGGATAGGCTGTTGTTAAATTCCTAAAATTTTGACCTAAATGGTGGGCTGTGGGTGTATGGTTTTGCTTGTCACACCCATGGCAATTAAGGACCGGTTCGCGGGAATCACTTGGGCAACTTCCCGTACTTGCCACAAGCCAGCGTGGGCAACGGCTGGGCTTGAAGCGTTTCTTCTCCCTCTCCTAGGCACCGAAGAAGAGGGTGGGCGTGATGGAGTTGGGTCGGCCCGGGGTAGGGTTGATCGGCTGCCGGATTCACCGTGGCGCAAGGGGGGTAGCCTGGCCAATATGGCGTGCCCTGTCGGCAGGTGCAACCTCAGCGTGGTGTGGATGGTTAGGGAGGGGTTTCGTGAACGGTCCTGTCACAGCCTCGTACGGGACATCGTGGTGATGTACTGGCACACGGGAACGTGTGTGGGGGCTGTGTCTTGTGGGTACAGTTGTACACCTCTGATCAGAGTAAAACTATTCGAATAGCCGCTCCCGCGGTCATAGGCACATTGGCCAAGACTCACCGTGATTAGTCTCACCCTAGATAAATAATCTGATTTTATCAAACCGGTGTTGTGGAAGGTGTTGAGTCCGGTCGACGTGGTTGAGTTGACCGGGGGTGACTGGTTAGCGTGGTGTAACGCTAATCGGTGGAGACTGGTGAGTGTGGTGTAACTCTCATCAGTTACGCCTGATGGTCGTGGTGTAACTTCCATCAGCGCGGCCTGGTCAACATGGTGTAGCGTTGATCAGGAAAAACTGGTCAGCGTGGTACGTTGTCCGGTGGTGACTGGTTAACGTGGTGTAGCGTTAATCAGTGGAGTCCGGGTAACGTGGTGTAACGGTACCCGAAGGTGTCTGATGAACGTGGTGTAGCGTTCATCAGTGGAGACTGGTTGACGTGGTTTAGCGTCAATCGGTTGGGAATGGTTGGGCCTGGTTAACGTGGTGTAACGTTAATCAGTGGAAGTTAATATTGTTAATTAAATCAACTTTTTACTGTTTGCGAACTACTTCCCTTTGCAACTGCTTTTCCGCAAATAAACCCTATCCCATCTTTGTACCCTATGCATATGCATATTTGTGGGTGTGATTTGTTGAGTACTGTGGGTGGTACTCAGCCTTGCTCCAATTTTCCCCCCAGTGTTGGAGGACGCGTCAGATGAAGATCATCCTGAGGAATAGGCTGGCTCCGCCGTCAAGGTGCCTGTGGGATGGAAGCGGCTGCTTGGCCAGATGTTTATAGACTCCGTTTTACCTTTTTTCGCTACATTTATGTAATATACATTTTACTCTGTTTGTAAGACACTCTGTATGGCAACTTGGTTTGTGTACCCTGGCTTTCCTGGGCAGGGATTTTATACACATTAATGTTCAGAATTTCGGTGCGAATTTCTGGGCGTTACAGAGAATAAGGGTGAATACTTACGTACTCAGCAAGCCAGAGAAACTTAGGTAGTTGTTGCAGGCTTCAAGAAGAGGCTGGATATTTTGTAATTCCTTTTTGTTGAAATCTTTTAAATCTGCTAGTGTGTGCTTCTCAACAATCAGGGCGAGGTAAAGTCTCGCCCGATCGGAGTGAAAGAGGCATCAATCTTTATTTCTCCAGTTTTTGCAATCAAGAATTCACATCAAATGGCTTTCTGAGCCAAAACATTTCTTCGGACTTCCTAAGTCCCACTGTCCTCGACAGCCAAGCTGACATCATCGGACGACCCGTGTCCTCGACGGCACATCCTTCTCACAGTTCCCAAAAACCACACACGCATTTGCAAACAAGGTAAAAATAAAACTACGCTAAGGAATCACCTCACATCCTCCCTTGATCGTGGGCACGGCTGTTCAAACAGTTTAGACCTCTGCAGAGGGGGTACACTTTACCTACATGACGCGACTAACTCTAGCATCCAGCTCACACTAATCAGGCACGATCGGTGGCCTAGAGTTTTTCACGACAAGGCATTTCCCCAGCCCTCCTAGGTTACCCCATGTCAACTGGAGGGGTCCTCGAAACCAATCACAGGGTAGGTCCACGACCAAGCTGTACCAGGAACCTAGGAGGCAACCCCGACGCCCTCCCGCACGATTCACAGTCCAATGGTATGCAAGGCGTTCCTGAGAGTCTAGTTACTCAACCAGGGGCTTCCTAATTTACCCATGTGGTTGTACTGTCATATACTCCGATAAAATTCCGAAGGAATCGGTCTTTTGAGCGACCACACAGGCATCCCACACAATGGATCAGCCTTGTGTTGCAATCTCCATTTTAAAATTCATTTTTGATTTCACAAGGCACCGACCCAGGTAACGGGTTTTCCAAACATTTCGTAAAACCATATTTTACCCAAGAAGTTTCTCAAATTTTAAGTTTAAAAGAGCGACCGTCAGTACTCGTACAATAGTGCATGAATACCGAGGCGCGACAACGGTGGTTACAAGGGAGTAGGGTATTTCAATCATCAAGGAAGGATTTAGATGCAGCAAGTTTAGGAAGGTCCGTCGGTCTGACTCGCAGATGGGACCACACAGATCAGTGCACGCCTTTTCGATGCAAGATTTCGCACATAACATAATTTAAATTTCAATTATAGGCTCGATTGATCAAAGGTGACTTGCCTTGCTCTAGGCCTTTACGAGTCTTGGGAAATTATCGCGAAATCCGCTCTGAACGATATTTTCGACGACCGTTACTATGTGCAAACACACAAAAATCTACACAAAAACCAGTAAAAAAATCCTATTTAGTGCTAATAATAGTTCCATTAGATAGATCTCAATTTTAGAAAATTACTAAAGTTGGAACAGAGTCAATCAGAGTCACGGATTAAAAGATATGAATTTTTAAAGTTCAATTGAATTTTTGGATCACTGGAAAATGGAGTTATTTAATTTTCCAGGGGAATATTCCAGGGAACCTCTCGGCCAGACACTGACAACTGGGCCAAGGAATCAAAGAGGAGTGGAGCACGGTGCACACGATTGGGGATGGCCCATCGGTCAGTGGCCCGTGGTCCATGGACTGGGTCCAAACGGGTATGGAGAGAGAGAAACGGGGCAAGGTGGCTCACGGCCATGGACTACGGTGGACTGAGGGAGACAGGCCCACACGGCAGTTGTTTGGTCCACATGAACCAGGTGCATGTAGGGAGGTGACTAGGGGCGCGGTCCACGGTGAACCAGGGCACGGGGGCCCACATGTCGGCGACGGCTGACACGGGAGACCACGCGCATGTGCTCGGGGAGAACGGGGATGGGATAGCCATGTGGCCGTCAGAGGCAAGGGAAGAGCTCGAGATCAAACGGCTTTATGGCGGCAGAGACGATTTTGCGAGCGACGGTGAATGAAAGCGAGTGGATGCGGCGGCGAGCGGAGGAGACCGAGGCGATCGTCGTCAACGGTTCGGATGTGTGGAAAAAGGAACATTGGCAGTCGGCGACGAGAGCCAGAATGCGGGAGGGGGGAGAAGAGGGGGAGCGAAGCTCGGCATCCATGGCGGCGCGACGGGCCGCTGTTGTCCGAGGCGATTCCCGAGAGGAGGAGAGGGGCCAAGGGGCATGGAGGAAGGGAGAAGGAGGCCGACGGTCCTAAGTTCCACTGGGCGGTGTGCGGCTGTGCGCGGCGGTGGTGGCGAAGGGGAAACAGAGGGGAAGGACGGGGAGCCGAGGTGAGGATAGCCATGGTGGCGTCTAGGCACTTTGCGCGGCAAGCGCCACGGCGCACGGTTTCCTTATTGAACGCTTAGGAGGGGGGTATAGGCTCGGAGAGCGGTTGGGGCTCACCGTGCGTGGCACCGATGGGAAATTCTGGGGAGGCAGAGCTGGGGAGGGAGATCCCGCGCGGCGTCGCCCTGAGGTCCGAGGTGAGAGATGAGGCGGCGAGACGGGGGAGGTCGTGGCGAAGGAGGGCAGTCAATGTCAGGTGGCGGCGGCCAAACTTGGGAAGATGTTGTCGGGCGGCGCTCCTGGAGACCAAAACGGGAGGAGGGGGATGAGGCCTCAGATAGCTTTCATAGGCAAGGGACGGAACGGCTAGGTTGGTTTGGGCTTTAATCATGGGGCTCCAATGATTGGGGTGCGAGAGGCCGGAGAGACCGAGGTAGCTCGGGATTTTCTCGTGCGGTGAATTGGCGGACGGCGTGGATGTGGTGGGCGGCGGAGGTGGTCTATCAGGCGACGGGGTTTGAAAAACCGCGCGCTGGGTGGTATGATTGAGAGAGAGAGGGAGAGGGTGCCATAGGACCAAGCCGACGCGGTCTTGGTCAAAAGGAGGAGGGGAAAGGGGTAAAGGAGGGCGGCGGTGGTGGTGGCTGTGGCTGTCCAGCCCTTGGCGGCTAGTGGCGACCAAAGCGGGGCCAGATAAGGACCGGTGTAGCGGCGGCGACGGGTTCGGCATTTGGTTGAACACCGTCGGGGCAGAACGGGGAGCGAACGGGGTCGAGGTGTAGGAGGAAGAAGCACAGTGGTTCGGGATCGGATGGCGGTGCATGGGGTTTGGACCACATGGCGAGATACGAGCGGGCGACAACGTCCTCGCGGGCACCCGCGCGGGCGGCATAGGGCGGTGGCCGACTGACAGGCGGGCCCAAGGGATCAGGCGTAATGGCTGCATTTTTATTTTTGTGTTAAAACTATTTAAAAAAACTAAATTCAAAAAGAATGGTTCTTTACTTGAGTTTGGAATTTTGTGCCTAGTGTGATCTAAAAAATTTTCTCCAAAAATCAGCCTTAGAACCTCTGCAAAATCCCCAATTTTTTTTCCTAAAATTAAACCCTATTCAAAAATCAAATTTCCAAAATTTAAAACCTCAAAAACCAAATTAAATCAATCCCTGAAAAATATTATAAGGCATTGTGCATGCCGGGCCGCCATCCCTTCCTTCCGGCCTGCTCTCTCTCGTGGCCCGCTCGGCCCAGCGCGCTCGCGCCTGGGATAAAATCCTGCGGGCCCCGCATGTCGGCGACCCTGCCTCTGCCCTCACTCTCGGCCGCCCTATGCTCGTGCGTGGACGGTCGAGATCGACGCTGCCGCGTGAGCCCCACATGTCAGCCGACGACGACAGTGTCGTCTTCCTTCTCCCGCTGCTCACTCGCCTTCTCTCTCTTCTCTCGATCTCTCTCGAGCTCTCTCGGTTCTCTCTCTCTGTGTGAACCCATACTGCCCTGTCGATGCCTTAAAGTGCACGGGACGCCTTCGTCAACTCCGCCGTCCCATCGCCCGGCGAGAAATCCGCGCCGTCGCTTCATCCCGAGCGCCGAAGTCGAGGACGCCATGGCCACAACAGCTTTTTCCCTCGCCGTCGGTCGCCAAAGGTCAACAAGCACGCACGGGTACCTCGTCCCGTCGCTTCGCCATCATCTCCTCTTCCCATTTTTCACCGCTGCCGCGCGTGATGCACACCATAGTGCTCCGCGCCATTGTTGCGTCGCGTCGCCGAGCTCGAGCTTATCTCCCTGTGCCACCGCCTCAGTCCGTCATCTGCTAGCTCTCGAGCTCCTCTATAAATAGGGCAACGCCCCCCTCCTCCAGCCGCCAAGAAACCAAGCTGAGACCACCTCGCCACCGAGTCTCTCTCTCCACCGCCGCACTGACCCGAGCAGCGTTGTCGTTCTAGAGCCCCACCGACCGAACCGCCGCCACCGTTGGACTACCCGAGCCGCCGTGAAGCCTCTCCGCCCCTCGCCGTTGCCGATTAGCCCCCACAACAAGAACGCCTAATTTCCATCGCTGCCGTCTGCCATCACCGCCGTTCTGATTCCAGCCATTGACGGAGGTAGAGCACAATTAACTCCCTTCTTTCCCTTCCTCGCGAGATATCGCACTCAAACCATCCTACCCCGAGCCTTTCCGCCATCCTAATGGTCACCGGCGATGACCATCTCCTCTCTGCTGCCGCCGCCGGTACTGAGCCCCACCGCTAGCCCTCCTCCACCGCCTATCCACCCAATCCAAACCGTTCACTTGATTCGGCATCGTCTCCGCATCCCATAGCCGTCGGCCGCTCGCCGTGGTTCACCGCCGCCGGTGAGATCGACTCCAGCGATCGTCGGCTGTCGATCTTCCGCCGCTGTCAGCGAAACGGGACTGGGGGTCCCCACAGTCGCCGGGGACACGTGGGTCTTCGGCCACGTCAGTTCCCCGGGCCACAATCTGCACAAGCGACGGCCAGCTACGGTCGCCGTCCCGCTGAGCGCCGGGGCCCGAGCATCGCCCGGATCTAGGCGGCATAGGCCTCGCCCCCGGGGCGCCATCTCCATTGGCCCCGGCCCCGGGGTGTCGTCTCCATCCGCTTCGGCCCCGGGGCGTCATTGGCCTCGGGCCCGTGCCTTGCCTCCGGGGCGCCATCGTCTCACCCCCGTGCCGGGGGCCCACATGTCGGTCCCCGACAGCCTCTGCGCCAGCTCTCCAGCTACCCGCATTAATGGCGAGGCGACGGGGCGCCTCCCGCCTGTCTCCCGACAGAGAGCGGAGCCGTACGCTGTCACATCTCCATAATCTGGTCGCCCAACAAGGAACCGACCAGACATGCTCTGCCACAGCCGCCCGCAGTAGCAGAGCGATGTGGCGACCAGACGACCAGACCAGCCGCCCGCAGCACGCGACTAGGCGCTCCTCCAGGCGCGGCGCAGCAGGCAGCTGTGGGCGTGCGCGTCACATCTCCGTGCTCCGGCCACCCACCGCAGCAGCTCCGGCGTGGCAGCAGCAGGCGGATGTACACGACAAGACAGACCATGCCTAGCTCTCTCCGGGCGGCTCGGCACTGTGGACTCCCCTAATTCTATAAAGGAGGATCCAAGCCGACGAGCAAAAGAAGGGGACCAGGCTCCAGGATTAGCAACCGCCGAGGACTCTCTGCTCTCGCGCTCTAGTTGCCACCCTCGCTACTATCCTTCTTCCTCAGCGCCGGCAAGCGGGTTGAGCTCGCCTTGTAACAGTCATACCACATTCATCTCCTCATAGTCAAACACACAGGAGTAGGGTATTACGCTCCGAGCGGCCCGAATCTGTCTACGCCTCCTGTCTCTCTCCCGCGCAATTGCAACGGTTCGGACGGTCCGGACCCGAAACGGACGGTCCGAACCTCTCTATCTCCCAGCTCGGGCCCCCGGTTCCCGAGCGCCGATCCGTCCGTTGATCCACTGGATGTCGCATTCGCCTAAGAACTACTCCCCTGGCCGAATCTCAAAGGGGGGTCTCCTGACTTCCCGCATTCGAGGTTTCATCCTCCGACAGCCACGGTCAGCTCCGGCGACCTATGCCGACGTGGCCTGCCACGCGGCGCGCCGCATCGGCTGGCGTGGCCCGTTTCCAAGGCCTGGTCCCACTCCCCTAGCACTGACCCACCGGGCCCATGTGTCAGCGACCTCTCTCTCTTTCTTCTGACAAACCGGCCCTGCTCGTCAGTCCCCCATCCTCTCTCTTCCTCACTGTTTTGCCAGCCCTACATGTCAGTCCCAGTCTCTCTCTCTCTCCTGACAACAGGGCCCACCTGTCAGCCTCTGGACTCTTTTTCTTTTTTTCTTTTTATTCCTTTTCTTTCCTTAAATAATTTTAATCCTTTTTAATTCCAAAAATTTGACTCAAACTTTGAAAATTCATAACTTTTAAACCGTAACTCTGTTTGAGCCCATTCAACTCTCAAAATTTTTGTAAAAATGAGATCTACCCATGGCACTATTAGTTGTATGAAATAGGTTCTGATTCTTGGTGTTTTTGCCTATTTTCGTTTTGCGACGCGTAGAAACCGTTCCCGAGGAGTTGCCAAAGGAAGATTTTGTCGAAGACTCGCAAGACCTCGAGCAAGGCAAGTTATCCTTGACCATATTGGACCCATAATTTAAATTTTATTTTAATTTCCTAAAACTTGAATAATTAGGAACACGACTATTACCGACCGCGATTCAGAATCGAATCCGTCTGGCCTAACCTATTTGCTGCATATTACCTTCCTTGAATAAATTGTTGCCCTGTCCTTTGTAACCCTGTCATCTTGATGTTCGTACTTGAGTACGAATATTGATGATCCTATTTTTTTATTTAAAAATATGATGATGGAAAAAACCAGGGTTTTAAATAAAATGATTTTTTTAAAACCTCGACACCCTTGGTCGAGTATTTGCGAAATAAAACAGCTTTACAAAAGTAAGTCATGAGTCATCGCTGCTTGTGTGGCTCTAACTTCGCATGACATTTAAGGACCGTTTCCTTGAGGAATTTCACTGAGCATATAACAGTGTGACCACACGAGTGGATTGGGACGCCCCTGGCTGAGTAACTAGTGTTCCTAGGATCATTTTCGGTTGCTAATAAATGTGGGATTGGTTAGGTGCCAAGAGGGCGATATACCCCCGCCCCTGAGTACAGGAAATGAGTTCTTGGTACTTGGTTGAGAGAGCCCATTTATGGGGCAACGTGCTATCCTAGGAAGGCTCTGGAAAAGCCTTTTTGTGAACCTCCCTGCTTGGCCAGTATTGGAGTAAGCTTGCGTCGTGTGGGAAAAGCGTGCACCCTTTGCAAAGGTCTGTAAACTGTTCGAACAGCCGTGCCCACAGTTACGGGCGGATGTGAAGTGATTCCTCTAGCGTAGATTTTTATTTTATAAATATCTGTGCAATTATTTTGCGGGTTGGGAACCGTTACCAGAATCGGTCTGTGTGACTGATAGATGGCCTGTGTGGCCTGAAACGAGCCTATGTGACCTAGGGTGTTGGATGACACCGTAGTTGAGTTGTCTGAGTTAAGTGACAAGTTTTAAAATAAAGAATCCACCTAAATGGAGGTACTAGAGGATGGTACGCTCCGAATCGGAATTTGTGACAAGTCACAGAATTGTGGAATGGGTTGAGACGTGAGTCTCTTCCCGACTAACTTAATTGAGGTGAGTTGTTGCAAAGCAACTCACAGAATGGATTGAAGCGTGAGATTCTTTCCGACAACTCAAAGAGCACACTTAGATTTTTAAAGCCACAAAATCTATGAAAACCACTTTTGAAAAATAACTCTAACCTTCCTTGCTAAGCCTTGCATGCCACCAAATTTTCCGTGACTTGCTGAGTACCTCGTGTACTCACCCTTGCTTACTTTCTCTTAGAAGTCTATGAAGATGAAGACCCCACCCTCAGCCAGTATTATCAGGACCAAGTCGAGTACGAAGAATTTTAGGGTTTCGATCTAGGTCCCAAGCTTTGCTTGTGGGTATAGGTCTATCCGTGTTTTTCCGCTGCTTACTTTTATAATGTATCGTTGCATGTCTCAGGTTCTGTCCGAGGCTGCAACTTATGTAAGGACTATATATATTAAATAAAGCAGGTTTGACTGTGATCCATCGATGTCCTATATGTACCAGCTGGTCTCCTGGGACTGGTACAGGTATTACAGGTAATGGCATTCCTCTTCTGTTAACCTGTATGGGTTAACGGGAGAAGGGCGTTATATCAGGCGACCGAGAACGTCCTTGGCGCCACGCGGTGGAAATCCAAGGGGGCGTGTGGGTTCACGCGGCGGTGTGGGCGTGTAGGGGGGCAATCGACGGCAAGCGCTCGACGCCCAGGCCACGTGGCGCCGATCCATGCACGTGTCGAGCATCGGCTGGCTGCACGTGCCACAGGGCTGAGGCGAGCTTGGTCATGAGAAGAAGCGGCCTAGGGGAATAGTAGCACTTCATAATTTTTCAGGGTATTTTTGGAGGGCTTTTTGGAGGTTTTGCTTGGAGTTTTCAATTGGGAATTGAATTCAAATTGTATTTTTGAATTCAGGGAAAAACAGTGAATCAAAGGAGGGGGTCCAAGGTAGAAATTGTGGATATTTTTGGTGTAACTTTGTATTTGTCCCTTTTGGATTATTTTGAGAAGCCCAGGGAGGGAAGGGAATTGAATTTGATTTATTCCGAACTCGTCGGTGTTTGCAAGGATTCCTGCGGAGGAAAACAGGGAGGTGGATATTCAAGGGATTTTAGGGGACCAAGGTGGAGGGGCGATACATGTATGTACACGTTTTTATATGTATGTATACACATGTATTTAGGTACACATATATAGGTGGATTTATAGGGGTATGTTTGTGGAGGTGTGTGTGTGTGTGTGTGTGTGTATGTGTGTGTGTGTGTGTGTGTGTGTGTTTGTATATATATAAGCATATTGGTATGATGGTGGAATTGAGTGTGGAGTTAGGGTAGAGCTGATACAGGTATTTATATATATATTTGCATGTATACATATACATGTATAGGTATAGATGCACATGTATATATACATATACATATTGGTGGGAAGAGATCGTTGAGTAGAGGTTGATTCCTAAGGGGACATGATTCGAACAACGGAACAGATATCGAGGCAGAGGCTTTAAAGAAAAGATCGAGGGACTTTGCCATTAGGGTTTCAGAAGCGAAGTTTGGTAACAGCGATTCGAACGCAGAGATTGTTTTGGAACAGAGGTTTTTGAGAGGAGGGATTATTGAGATCAAGGGAGAGAGACAGACCGAGATCCATGGTACAACGTACAACATAACACTCAATAATCTAAATTTTCACAAGTAGATTTTAGCGAAATATTGTTTAACGTCTCGCTGAAAGTGGGGCGTTACAAACCTACCCTACTTACAAAAATCTCGTCCTCGAGATTTGAAGGCGGATAGAACAAAAGAGAACAAAAGGGAAACTTTAGACTTCTTCGCTACTCCATCACTTCAGGTGTTTCTTCGAGTCAACTTGCAAATTATGCATCAAATTGTCAGCTGCTCTGCTGAGCTAAGGTGGTCAATTCTGTTGTGAATCTTCTTCTTCGGGAATTCTTCACCTTCTTCTTCCACAGTCTCGAGATACTTGACTTCTTCCACTGGTTCTGCTTGTATGTGGTTCAGGCGTCCATGTCTAGCGGCTGGTGAAGCTTGAGAGACGGATCCGCTGCTTTGCGGTCTTGCATTTCTTGGTGTAGACGCTTTGGTTGACGCGTAGGACTGAGGTGTTGCAGAACGATTCTTGGGGCATTCATGTGAATAGTGTCCAATCTCGTGGCAGTTGAAGCATTCAACTCCAGTCTTCTGTCCAGAGTGTCCTGCCTAAGACACTGAGTTGCTTCTTCCTGAGTTGGTACTGTAGCTTCTGGTAGACTGCTGACTTGACCTTGATTCAGTTGAATGAGGGACTGAGCTGGTGGTCCTGGAATTCTGAGGTGTTTCGGTGTAGTATTGCATAGGTGGGTGTGTCCTTCGTATCTATCCATCTCTGGCATGAAACTCTACTGGTAATATTTTGCATTTCCTGTAGTCTTTCAGTTCTTTCACTGTGTCTTCATGCAGTACAGTCTTGTTGATCATGTGTTGAAACGTAGAGAAGTTATGAGCCAAAAGCTGAACTCGCAGGTTTTTACTCTGCTTATTTATATATTATTTTATAATTAAAAATTATTAAGTACTAATAATAGTACTTAAGAGGATAATTAGGATTTAATGACAGTGATTAGGGGAGTTGACCGTACGGCCGTGGCGCACGCGGGGTTAGGCAACCCGCGCGCACGCCCGCTAGGCCTGCCCTGCGGGTTCAATTGAACGCCCTTCCCCTACTCGGACTCGACATAGAAGTATAGAACCCCCGTGGCCCGTGCCCTACTCGGCTTCGACATTGCGGCGGTAACGACGCTATATAAGCAACGCGTAGCCGCGGACGCCCAGTCATCGAACAGTATCATCCAAGAGGAAAAGAGGAGAGAAACACTCACTGATCAAAGAACGAATCCATGGCGATGGAGGGAGCAGCGGGCGGCGCCCCACCGGGGCAGCAGGAGGCGGCGAAGAAGGTGGGGTGGAGCAAGGAGGAGGACAAGCTGCTCCGGGAGTTGGTGCACAAGCACGGCCGCAAGGACTGGAGCGCCATCGCCAGCGCGTTTCCCGGCCGCACCGACAAGTCGTGCCGCCTCCGGTGGACCAATCACCTGGACCCCAGCGTCAACGTCGCGCAGCCCTTCACCCCCGACGAGGACAAGAAGATCGTGGAGCTGCAGCGCGTCCACAGCAACCGCTGGGCCACCATCGCGGCCTTCCTCCCCGGCCGCAGCGACAACGCCATCAAGAACCGCTGGAACACCCACCTTCGCAAGCAGCACCAGAAGCAGCCGCCGCTGGAACGGACGCCGGTGTGCCTCCCATTGTTCCCTCTGACGCCGGGATTCCACCACAAGAAGGTACCGCCTCTGCCGATCGGGGAGAACCTTCCTGGGCCGCCAAGAAGCGCTGTGCCAGTGTGCCTCGAGCTTTTCCCCCTGGCTCCCGGGGATCTCAGGGACAATGCGAGCGCGGCAGCGGCGGCGATGGATGTGGATAGCGAGGCTTTCTGCTCTCTCACCGAGTTGAGGCTTTGCACCGGCGGCGGTGGTGTTCGATGCAATGCCGCTGCAGGCAGTCCGGATGTAGATTTTTGCGCCGCTGCAGGCAGTCCGGATGTAGATCTTTGCCTAAGTCTTTGATTTTTGTTGTTTCTTCTACTGTGTTGTTCGTCTTAGATGAACAACTCTTCAATCAACGCAGGGTATTTCCTGTAGGAACTTAGCTTTGATCGTAGAGCTGTAGGTTTTGACATTTTTTAGCTTCTTGTAACAATCTTGCTAGCTAGTAGTAGTGATCGAGATCGAGAAGCCGTTTTGTGATTCTATTTCTTGTTAGTAGTAGTCAATAAGGTCTGACCTTCCTGTAATTACTTGATTGCAATAGTAAGCAATCAAGAAAGTTTTGATCTGTACGTCATGTCGATGAATGAATCTTTTCATGTGGTATTCAGTAGGCACTTGCATCAGGATAATTGTTGTTGTAATTGGTTTCATCAATGCTTGCTCTAGACTAGATTACGCTGCCTATGTTTTGATACTGGAAAACGTACCGCAGTCATTGGCAGTATCAATATTCAGCCGTGTTTGAATTGGATTCTAAAAGACTCAAAACATCTTGGATATGAGTTTGGGTTTTTCTCCAGGACTTGCTGCCACCAAAACATCTTGGATATGAGTTTGGCTTTTTCTCCAGGACTTGCTGCCACCAATCTTCCCAATCTACTTGTATAATGCATCTTTGTAGTAATACTCTTGCTCCTAAAGTCACACATATTAGGCCATAAACAGCCGGACTTTGCTTTTGCTTGCCTATAACTGTATTCCGTTAGAAGCCATCTCTAGTTTGAAGAGGATTTGAATTCAGTCAACAACGATTAGGAAAGCTCAACATGGAGGCAGAGAAAATTTTTGAAGCGGTTTTGAATTTTAAAGTTTGAGTTTTAATAGCTTTTTTACATTTATTTATTCTTAGCAGATATGGAAGAGTTGAACAACGAAAGTGACAAAAGTAGTCGTTCCGTCCGGAGAATGCCTAAGAATAAGCTCCATTAGCAAATTTAGAATGGTTATTTCTCCTAAGTTACTTATCCTAAGAATAAGCTCCATTAGCAAATTTAGAATGGTTATTTCTCTCAGATGATTATATAAAAATATATATATTTTAACCGTTAAAAATTCAATGTTTTATACACGAGAGCTAAATGTTTCAACTGACATTTTATTGTGTTTCACATATCTTTAAAATGTTTCAATGACTAAGGGCCCTTTTGAGCAAAGAAAAAACATAGGAATTCTAGGGGAAATTTAAATATTTGCCACTCTTTGAACAAAGGAAAAACATAGGAATTCTTCTAGAGGGTTTGTATCCTATGGAAAATAATCCTATGGAGTCCTTTGTTTTCTTCTTCATGTGTCTTGAGTTCCTACATTTTCCTGTGTTCCAATTAATCGATAGTTTTGAAACTTTCATTTGTTTTGAAATCCCATAGGAATACAATGAGCATGACATTCTATTTTTATGTTTTTTTCTATCCATGTGTTTTGACAATCTTGTATTTCAAAGCAGCCCTAAATTTTTTTGCACCACATACAACTTAATATTTCACCAACAGTCAACTGCAACATTTGATCGTCTGGTTTTCTCCACCGATCGGGCACCCGATTCATAGTTCCATCCAAGTTGTCCATATAGTTAGATGTATGGTAAGATACACAACTTTGTCTTGTTAGTTGGACACAATCTAGTATTCTAGAGAGTACAAGATGGTGTTTGGTTGATACGGACATAATGTCACAACCATGTTGGACAGCGAGGCGAGGCGCTCCGCACGAAGGAGTGGTGGGAGTGGTCAATGGAGTCTGCGCCGGAGAGCACCTTGGCACCAAACCCCTTCACGGCGAAGCCGGAGATGAGATCGATGAGGTTGGCGCCAACGTGGATCTAGCGCCAATATGTAGATCCCGACACTCTCGCCTTCCTCCACCACCACTTTTCCTGCTACCCCCATGCTCTGACAACTCCGACCCGCTGTCTTCGATGTCTCCCCGATGACCGGTGCACCACCGTGCCTAACTCGATCCATAAGGAGACAAAGAGGGCAGGGCAAGATGACGGCTGTCAGTGTACTAAAAAGGGATATCCCACAGGCATGCACATACCTCAGTTGAGTACAATATACCAATTTCTATACGAGAACAAACCCTATATATATGGATAGAGTCTGGAGCAAATAAGGAAGGAGTCCCCAATAAGGAAAGAAACACAAAGCCTTACTCAGTCTCTACTAGAACTGCTCGAATTCGTATCTTAATATGTCTCCCTAGTTCTACTTGGACAAGGGGAATCCGAGAGTATAAATACAAGACCCTACATGGGGGGAGGGACAAGCGAAGATAAGCCAACAGAACCCAAGAAGAAACAATACAAGCCACATATGCCCAATCTCATCTAGTCGACATTGAAGGAGCCCTATGACAACTAGCCGTCAACCACCATATTCAAGCTCTACGCCGACATACTGGTAGACTAGATTAGGGCTTCTCTCCCCATACTTTGTACTCACGAGATTGATATAGTGGAAAGCATTGGCCTCCCGGCCAAACAGGAGTACGGCTATTACCTTTAAGGGGCCTGACCTGTATAAAAATCCATGTGCCCTTGCATCTTCATATCAGTCTTACCTTGCGTCCTCAAAATACATCATTTATACACGGATACTACGGTCGGGTACCAATCTATCGACAATTGGCGCGTTAAGTAGGGGACACTGATATTTAGAGGATTCGCGAAGACATGAAGACCAAGAGACAGATTTTCTAATGAGGGATATTCCGACGACTTCGGATCGAGAGATACGACCTAACTAGAGTATGTTCCCCTCTAGATCGGAACCATTACCCTCTCAATCTTCACTGGCTCCATCCAAGAGGATCAATATGGCTTTAGAACGTCGCCGCCGTGGAAAACAACAAGTTCGACTTCTTTGACCACGAGGCCTCGGATCGAGGACCTGGGCTGACCACTCCCGAACTAACGTACCACCGTCAAAAATCTGACCAAATCAAATTGGTCGACTACACAGCTACACTCGACTAAACCGTCATTCGACAACGATACGGGTGTGCATTAACATATTGATCATTCCAATCTCCGCAAGCATCACCCAATTACGATGGTCACCATAGAGCCTATGTAACGCCCCGCTTTCAGCGCAACGTTAAACACTATTTTCATAAAATCTATCTGTTAAAATTTTGTTCTTTGTGTGCTGTGTCCTAAGTCATGCCTGGGTCTCGGTTTGTCTCCTTGTCCTTGATCTCAAAACCCAACCTCTCAAAATCTCCGCTCCTAAATCAACCTTGGAACTCGAACCATCGTGTTCGACTTTGCTCCAAAAATCCTAACGGCGAAATCCCATAATCATCTATCGAAAAATTTCTGCTTCAATAACCGCTTCGATGATTCAAATCCAAACCCTAATATCCTTCCTTGGCTCCCTGTAGCTTCCCTTGCAATTCCAAACCTAAGTTTGGAACTCTAAATTCAAATTCTACCTTCTCTCCTTGAAACCGTCTCCAAAAAGTTCCCTCTCCTTGTTTCCCTCTAAAAACCCTGTCTACATGCCCTCTCAAAAATTCCAATTCAAGTTGTCACCAAAATTCCGAGTCTCAATCTCCGATTCAATGTCTTGACAAAATTTTGAGGAAATCCGACTCCTGAAATTAGGTTTCAAATTTAACTCCAAGCCCTTGCTCTCCCTTGAATTCCTTCAAATAAATTCCAATTCAATACCTGATCCAAAGGTTTGACCCAAATTCGAATTTGAATCCTTTCCTTGGATCCCTCTCAAATATTCCTTGAGAGCCAAAATACAAAACCCATTCCAAAAATATCAAAATTCCCCCTTGGATCCCTCTGCCTTGACTCTCTGAATTTTGCTGAGCTCAAATGTCAGATTTGAATTCAAAAATCAATTCAAACCTTCAAACATCCCTCCAAAACTATCCCTAGAAAAATACCAAGGAGAACCGTACCCCTCGGGCCGCCCCTCCATCCCTCGGCCCGACTCCTCTCACGCACCACCACGGGCCACGAGCCGTGCACACAGGGAACGACCAACAGCCCTAATGGCCGCCACGCGCCCCCAGCCCGCTGTACCACCGTCGATCCCCTACGCACTCACCCGCAAGTGCCCCCGCACCGGGTAGCCTGTCAGCTCGACACCTATTCCGTGCACGCACGCACGCTCCCGCCGTCCCGTTCGTCGTCTCCCCCGTTCCCGTCCCATTCATGCTTGTTATGCGCTCGGTCAAATGCTGAGACCACTGGCCAACACCACAGCGCCCCCGCCATCCGCGCCTTGGCCCCGCCATGGCCCGTCGCTAGCTGCCAATCCTTGGGCGCCCCTCGCCGTCCCTTTTCCCGTCTCTCTCCCGCCGTGGTCCCACGGTCAAAAATACCGCCGTGCCACTCACATCATTGTGGCACCCATCTCTGCTGCCGTGTTCTTGACTGCGCCGTGGCATCCACGACCGAGGCCGCGTGCAGATTTCAAACACCGCCCTTCGATCCACCGCGTTCCGCTGCCCATCTCATCTTCGCTGTCAATCAAATTCACCCCGAGAAAATCATCACGCTGTCTTGGCATCCCTCTCTCCCATCCATGATTGCCACAACCCTAGACTGACCTAGAGCTCCTCCTTGTCTATAATACCCCCTCCCTGAGCTCCAACTCCTCTCCCTTTGTTTTGGATTTTTGGGGAAAGAACAAAGGCGTGTAGCCGTCGTCCCCAACACCGGCTGTGCTCGCCTGCACCGTCGCCGAGCTTCTCTGGTCAAGCCGCCCCGCCAACGGAACTTGGAGGCTCCCTCGCCCAGGAGTGTGCAACCGGAGCCAAGCGCCACCGCACGGGCCCCTTCTCGCCACAGAACCACCGCCACCAAACTGAACCTCGTCGGTGAGCTCTCTCCTGTGCAATCACGTATGCCTCTGTGTGTTGCTCCGAACAGCACTTAGGCCGAGCCATCCATGTGCTAGCTCGATTGACGGAGCCCCTGTTCTCCCCTCCGCCACTGCCACACGCCGCCGACGGTTCTCCTTGATGAATCCCAGGCCGGAGGCCTCTTTTCCCTTCTTTCCGCGGCCACTGGTCCCTCTCCACCTCCCTTCGGTTGCCGTGAACGGCCACAGCCCGTTCCGCCACCATGGGCATTGTTCCCCTCCTCTCTCCACCGATCTCTATGCCATCGTTGAACTCCATCTCCCAAATCCAAACCGTTGATCGTGTTCGCCGTGGTCTCCTCTTTCCACCAGTGGCAACCGCTCGCCGTGAAGCTCCGCCGTACGCCGGATCCTATCCACCGCCATCGGCCGTTCGATCTCCGAGCTCAGTCTCCCCACTCCTCCTCCTCCTGCCCACGTGGCATGCCACGTAGGTAGCCACGTATGCGCCACCCGGATGCCAGCTCGGTGCAGCCCATCCCACGCGTGCCGAGCCAGCCACACACCCTATCTCGCTCACTGCCGTGTGGGCCTATCCGGTGATTAAATTCTATCCCGTGAATAATCACTGACGTGTGGGCCCCCGATCCTCGGTTCACTAGCCCACAATGTGCACCCATTTGTGGCTGCCTATCACACCTTGATTTTCGCTCAGGGATTTAAAAATCATTTAATATGTGATTTCTAGAAATTACATTAATTTGCAATGCAATTAACATGTGAAGTAATATGTGAAAATAAATTTTCCTTAAATAAATCATGCATGGAGGAATTTTTCTTAATTTCTCCATGTTCTAAAATACTCTCTGAATGTTTGAGTAAACTGCACCAACTGCGAGCTTAAAGGATGCAATCGCTGGTCAACCGAAGATGCAGGTGTTAAAGATCCATGCCCAATGAAACATTAGTGCAATTATCTTGAAATACACGTCATCCAAAATCAAACGACCGACCAAGCTAAGCTAGAGTTGGGTTGTATCCTAAAGTTAGTTCCTACCTTGGGCAAAATATGGAAGGCAGTGATTGATGCCAGCCAATTTAGTTATGCCAGTGTGATCAGGCCATCAGTAAAAAGGGAAAAGGTCACTAGCAGTGGGCAGACAGACCAAACACCACCCATAACCGTCTTTCCTTCTAGCTGTTCCGAATCTCGGGACGAGATTCTTTGTAAGGGGGGTAGATTTGTCACGCGTTGATTTTCGTTCAGGGATTTAAAAATCATTTAATAAGTGATTTCTAGAAATTACATTAATTTGCAACGCAATTAACAAGTGAAATAATATGTGAAAATAAATTTTCCTTTAATAAATCAGGCATGGAGGAATTTTTCTTAATTTCTCCATGTTCTAAAATACTCTCTGAATTTTCTTGGGAATTTCCAGAGCTCAATAAGTAATTTTAATAAAACAAACTTCATTTAAGTGATTATTGAAAAGGGGAAAACAAATAAAAATCATCCTCCCCTGTTCTGGGCCGTGCCCGGCCCACCTCTCCCTTGGCCTCGGCCTGCTCCCCTCCCCTCCCTAGCCTGCTCACTAGGGCCCAATCACCGCTGTCGGCCCAGCTCGCCACCTCCTGCCTCCCTCCTCTCTCTCTCTCGGGCTGCTTTTCCCGGGCCACCTCCCTCCCTTGCCCGCACTCCAGCCTATCTCTCCCGCCAGCTCGGCTGCGCCATCCTCTCACCGACAGGTGGGGCCGGGGCCCACCTGTCGGGATTGTCTTCAACCTCCGGCCGCCGAACTCGCACCCACGTTGCCACGATGCCACCAGCTCTGTGCCGCCCTGCTCCTGCTATCGCAGTCAAATCAGGGAGGAGACTGGTCACCGCCCTCTCCTCCACCTCTTCCCCCACCCCTTCCGCGGAAATCGGCGCGGATACGAGCTCCAGGTGCCCCATGACGCCGTCCCCCCTTTTCCCTCTCTCTCTCTCCGCCATCAGCATTCCTGGCCTCGAGCCCATCTCCCGAGGGCATAAATAGCCTCCCCGCGATCCCCTCTCCATTTCCCCTCAACTTCCCGAGCACGCCGCCTACTCTAACTCGCCCTCCACCGTGCCATACCACTGCCTCCGCGGCGCACCGCCTCCGGCCACCGCTCGCCGCCGTTTGGGGTCACGCCGTGCTGCGCCGCCACCGCCGTCAGCTTCGCCGTGGTAGGGAGCGCCTTGGCCGCCATCTCCCGTGGGCCAATCATCACCGAACGACTGTTTCCACCGTCGCCCCGAGGAGGACCGCCACCAAGCCTCACCGCCAAGCTCCTGCCCAACATCTCCTCGCTCTCGCCGTTGCTCCACTCACTCGGTGAGAACCCCTGCCGCTTCCTGGGCGGGCCGCCATGCTGGATGGTCACCACTGGAGACCATCGAGCCCCGTGCCGGCCGGCCAGCCAGCCGGTGTGCACGCTTCCTGCTTGGGCGTGCTGTCCGATCTGCCCTCGAGCCGATTGGGGCCGTTCGCGGATGTCCTCCATGGCTGCCGTGCGGCCACGTCGCCTGCTCGTCCTCGCCATCCAATCCCCACCCCGGAGAAATCCTGGCCACCCGCGTGGCAAAAATCCAAGCCATCCTCGTCGGCCCGATCCCCGTTGTCCGATCTAGATCAGCGAATCCCAGCTGCCCGTCCCCGTGGACCACCCCGTGGTCTCGGCCCACGGTGGACCAGCCCCTCCTTTCTCTGACAAGCGGGTCTCGCATGCCAGTGGTGCCCTCCTCTCTCTTCCCCTTATCGACATGTGGGTCCCATATGTCGGTGACTCAGTTCTCTCTCTTCCTCGAGGGCTGACGCCATAATCTCCCTTTTTCTTCACAGAAATAATTAATTAATTACGTCATAATTCAAATTAGGTTTTCTGTTTAGTTCAAAAATAATTAAATCTTCAAAAATTCATAATTAATTCAGACGGACTCCAAATTGGATCGTTCAACTCTTAAAATTCATCTGAAATTGAGCTCTATATGTTTGTTCACTTTTCATGTACTGTTTACTTGGTTTTTATTAGAGTTTTTTCTCATTTTGTGTGCCAGCGCTTAGGAATCCGACGTTTCAAAGGATCACGACTTTGCGGTTTTCGCTCGGAAGAATATTTGAAGAAGCAAGGCAAGTCACACGTTCCTCTTTGAGCAAGTTGAACCCACCTAGTGAAATATTTTATGATTTATAAATAAATAGCATGTTTTGCTAATTCCATGGAATATGGGACTACCTATCCGCTTGTTTGAGACCATATTTATTTGTTATCCATTCATTGATAACTTTGGGTGATAATTTGACTAGCTTATTTCTCATTCGATGACTTAGCTAGAGATAGGACTTGCTCAGCCATGCTTAGTACCACTAGATCAATGATGGGATTGTCGAAGGATGAAACTCCGACGGCGGGAAGTCTGGTGACCCCCCTTTGAGGTTCGGCCAGGGGAGTGGTTCTCAGGCGACTGCGACGTCCGATGGAAGAAGGATGGTTCGATGGATGGATCGGCACACAAGAAAGACAGGAGGAAGTAGACAGGTTCAGGCCGCACGGAGGCGTAATACCCTACTCCTGTGTGTGGTTTGCTATGTGGAGATGAACGGATGTGGATTGTTGTTACAGTGGGTTCTTCCCGGGGTGCTCGGGCCCTAGGAAGCTCTCTCTGGAAGCTATCCTCTAGAAGTCTCTGTCCTTGTCTAAGCAATCTGAGTTGTGTCCGTTGCCCCCCGAGCCTGTGGCATGGATCCTCCTTTTATAGGTCAAGGGGAGTCCACAGTGCCAGTACACGGAGAGAGATTTTCTTGTGAGTTCTCCTGTTGCACACGTCCGCCTGCTGCGCCCATGCCGGAGTTGGTCTGCTGCAGGCGGCTAAAGTCGTGAGGATGTGACGGAGCACATCGTCGCTGCCGAAGTCAAAAGTCTTCTGACTGCACTGTCGCGTGTCCACAGGGGGCCGTCATGAGACGTCCACGCGTGGCAGAGCAGGCGACAGGGGCGACAGGCCCTGTCGCCTCGTCATTAATGCGGGTGGTTGGAGAGTTGGTCTGATCGTGTCATCCTCGCGCCCGGGGGAGAGAGCTCCTCGTACCATCCGCGCTCTCAGACACTGAAGAAGCCGACTTAGGAGAGGCCGATGCCGATCGCCTCACCCGGGAGAAGCCGAAGCCGAAGCCGATTTACTCGGGAGCAGCCAATCGGCCCGGAGACCCTCTGCGCACACGAGGCGCCGAGCTCCTTGTGGGCGGGAGATGTAAGTCCTGGTCCCAGGGAGCGAGACCCAGGACCGGAACATCCAAGTAATGTGCCCCGAGGCCTAGCCTGTGAGCCCCGAAGACCGGGAAAAGCCGATCAGCCGGGGGAAGCCGATCAAACGGGAGGAGCCGATCAAACCGGGGGAAGCCGATCCTTCAGAAGCCGATCAACCGGGACCCACTTCCTGAGCTCCTCGGGGCGGGAGATGTGAATCCCCAGTCGGCACTCGGGACTCGGGACCGAGGCAGTCGGCACCCGGGACCCGGGACCGAGGCAGTCGGGACCCGGGTCCGGGTGCTGAGTCCATGGTTCCCGGGACCAGGGGCGAGTCCCGAGGCCCGGGAACACTCCGGTGCGCCCCGAGGCCGACCTGTGAGCCCCGGAGACCGGGAATGTCCTCGGGCCCGGGAGCCCGAGGAGGATGTGGGCACCGACGCGAGGTGCCTGGGGACTCCGCTCCCGGGCCTGGGCAATGCTCAGGCCCCGGGTACTTGGCGGGTAACAGCCGTACCCGGCCGTCACTGGTATAGATTGTGGGCCCTGAGGAGCTGACGTGGCTGAAGACCCACGCATCCCCAGGACATGTGGGACCCCCTGTCCCATTTCGCCGACAGGGATAATCGCATTATTTCTATATTTGGTAATCTATTGAGCCACGAGCTCGAGATGTTTGACCATGGTAATTGGTCGTAACTAATCAACTAAAATTTGACATAATGGTGGGTTGTGGGTGCATGATTTTGCTGGTTGCACCCATCGCAGTTAAGGACCGGTTTGCGGGAACCTCTTGAGCAGATTTTCGTACAACCACAAGCCAGCGTGGGCAACAGCTGGGCTTATAGCGTAGCTATTCCCTCTCCTAGGCACTGTTTGGTGAGAATGGGCATTGTACGTTGTATAATAAGGAAATGGATATAGTCCTAGTCGGGTACGTTGTATTCCTAGAAGGTGATCCCTTGGTCAGAGTCCAACTGGGATTCCTATCATGTAACCTCACCTCTCCAGTATATAAGGAGGGGTAGAGAGCCCCTCGGGGTAAGAGAGAATCTCACTAGAGAAATCTCAAAGGCAATAAAGCACAGCTGAAAGTAGGGTATTACCTCACCTTGAGGGGTTGAACCAGGAAAAATTGTTTCGTGTTCCTTTGCAATCCATCAAGTTTTGTTCTCACGAGTAGCCCCATATAATCATTGACGATATAAAACATCGATAGTTGGCACGCGAGGTAGGGGCTTCGGTGAGATCATCTTCAACGAGCCTGATGGACCTAACCACCGGAGTCGACGGCGTCAAGCTCTTCCCTGGGCAGACAATCAGCTTCGGGAGCCTCGACTTCGTCGCCGATAAATTCGGCAACCTCACTCTGACCGACTCGGATTCAATCCGGTTGGCCAGAAACCAAGCCGACTTTGCGTCAGTCGGACTACTCAACGCCGCAGCTATCTTCGGTGACATACTGCGGCAATCCCCAAGATGCGCGAGTCCAGGGACAACTCTTTCTTTCTGTGTTCGACTCGGGCTCGGCCTCGAGCCGGCCGAGGTTGGGCTAAGGGAGGAAGAGATCATCAATCTCCCATTCGGACTCAGCAATGCTGCGGATAATTTCAATCTCACTCTGATGCAACAGATCCAATCCCATAGAGTTCGACTTGGATACGGCCCAGAGCGGCTCGAGATCGGATCTAGGGAGGTGGGAGTGGTAATCACCCTCCTAAACTACTTCGACTCCAACTCACAGTCGGACAGCAGCGCGGCAAGCTTTTCTCCACCGCGTGAAGTCTTCATGGCGTCCCAGGGCTCAACTTCCACTCAAGATGCACGCCAACTACGCGATCAGCAAAAGAAGGAGGCTCGTCGATAGCACGAGCAACAGGAGGAAGACGCACAACGTCTACAAGCCGAGCACGATGCTCGAAATGACAACCTGCGCAAGGCTGGGTGGACTGCTCAACAAGAGATCCTCCAAACCAAAGTTCGCGACCACGACGTCTTCGTGACCCCACAGCAGAACGTCGTAGCCGCTGCCACCCTATTGGACACGTTGTAGTTCGAGCCCGACCACCATGCCACCCCGACTATTGCAAGGATCAAGGCAATGATCACCACTGCGATGTGCCATCAGCAACAACAATTGGAGATACCCTCATACCATCAAACAAGATGGCTTCAGACATGGCGGTCTCATCTGCTTTAGCACGGCGTCGTGCAGCTGGCTCTAGTCAGCATCGCTCGGAGTCTCATCATACGTCACTCGGCAATCAAAACAATGATCGATGACGGCACCATCATGATGACTGCCGTGACAACCAGGATACCCGATGACAACTACAGCGGGATCTCCGCCACGACATCTATGCTCAACACCGAGAACATGAGTAGGATGAGCACTGCCGACTAGAAGATGAGCATGAGCGCTTCGGCCTCCACCACGAGCGATTTCATCACCGTAGTCGGAGTCGGAGCCCTCACCTAGATGAAGGAGTACCGGCGTTCACCTACGAACTACAACAAGTCGACTGGCCATTTGGCTTCAAGCCGACTATAATAGAGAAGTACGATGGGAAGACCAACCCGGAGTCTTGGCTCACAGTTTACACCTTGTCAATCCGTGCGGCCGGAGGCGATCACAAGGCCATGTCTAACTACCTCCTAGTCGCCTTGGCTGACTCAGCGAGGACATGGCTGACAGGGCTACCCAGGTGGTCAATCGGCTCCTGGGGAGAACTCCTTGAGCGTTTCGTCGCAAATTTCCAGGGAACGTACGAGAGGCCGTCTTCTGAGTGCGATCTATATCAGTGTCACCAGAGAAAGAACAAGTCCCTCCGTGACTTCATCAAGAGGTTCTCCAAGAAGAGGAACTCAATACCCAAGATCAAAGACGAGGTCGTCATCACCGCCTTCCACAAGGGAGTCAAGGACACCCCGTTCATCACTAAGTTCACTCAGAAGCCTCCAAGTTCTATAAAAGCTCTACTTGATATGGCAAATAAATATGCCGACTCAGCCGACGCAGTTGCTAAAGCCCTGGATGACAAGAAGGAGCCTCGACAGAAGGAGCAAAAGGACACTGACGATGTGGCCCTGACTAAGTCCGGCAATCGCAAGCGAAAGTCAAACAACGTTGTGGCGGCTGTTGAGCGCAGCCGACCGCGACCCCCGAGGACGGATGAATACCAGAAGGTTATGAACAGTCCATGCCCTTTCCACCCAAAGGGGAAGCACGTGGCTAAAAACTGTTTCATGCTCAAGAAGTTTGCACAAGAACAAGCTAGACTCGGGTGCAGCCGGTGACTATTAAAATCCTCAGGCTGAGCTCAACAACATCTTTGGAGGGCCATCTGCATACGAGTCCAATCGAAAACAGAAGTTAACGGCCCGAGAGGTCAACTCGGTCTCATCAGACGCCCCTTAATACCTGCGTTGGTCTGAGACGGCAATCACTTTCGACCGCGCGGATCACCCCGACCGAGTAACTCATCCAGGATGTTATCCACTTGTCCTGGATCCGGTCATCAGAAGCGTCAAATTGAAGAAGGTTCTAATCGATGGGGAAAGCGCTCTTAACATCTTGTTTGCCAAGACGCTCAACGAGATGAAAATCCCTCGATTCGAGCTGCGTCTGAGTACACCTCCCTTCCACGGGGTAATCCCTGGCCTCTCATCTACTCCACTTGGAAATATCACTCTGCCAGTTACTTTTGGCACGAGGGAGAACTTCCGTACCAAGAACATCTGCTTCGAGGTTGCCGACTTCGAGACTGCGTACCACACCATACTCAGACGGCCTGCACTCGCCAAATTCATGGCAGTACCCCATTATATATGACCAGCAGAAGTACTTTCCTTGCGCAACGATGTCAAGCAAGCCCTCACCTGCGACAAGGAGAGTTGCGAGTTGGCCCAATCTCATGAAGCGGCAGTCGAACGAAACAACATCTGACTAGCTGCAACACCTACAAACGAGGATGACCAAATTCCGGCGAAGAAAGTAGCCAAGTCGGGAATTTTAGCGGATTCAAAGACAAAGAAGATCCCCTGCACCCTTCCGACCCTACCAGGACTGCGCTTGTTGGGACTGGACTCGACTCCAAATAGGAAGACGCGCTTGTCACCTTCTTCCAGATGAACAGGGACATATTTGCTTGGAAGCATTCCAACATGCCTAGTGTACCAAGGGAGGTGATCGAGCATTCCCTCAACGTCAAGCTGAATGCCAAACCAATCAAGCAACGGCTACGACGCTTCGTGCAAGACCGTAAAGATACTATTCGAGAGGAGATTACCAAACTCCTCACAACCGGGTTCATCAAAGAGGTCTACCACCCAGATTGGCTGGCAAACTCAGTCTTGGTCCGGAAGAAGAATGGTAAATGGCACATATGCATCGACTATACCGACTTAAACAAGGCGTGTCCCAAGGATCCATTTGGTTTACCCAGGATAGATCAGGTGGTCGATTCAACTGCGGGATGCGAATTAGTCAGTTTTCTCGACTGTTGCTCGGGCTACCATCAAATCAGCCTAAAGGAAGAGGACTGCCTGAAGACTTCTTTTATCACGCCATTCGGGGCATACTGCTATGTCACCATGTCGTTTGGGATACCATCAAATAAACCACTCAAGTAGTCAGTATGGTGTTGGTCGTTGAGCGGGCGGAGCCAGGACACGTACAAAAAGTTTAAAGACCAGTTTACTTTGTCTGCGAAGTCCTAGGCGAATCCAAGATGAGATATCCCCAAGTCCAGAAGTTGCTATATGGCTTGCTCATAACTGTCTGGAAGTTGGTGCACTATTTTCAGTCGCATCAGGTTACAATCGTCACATCGTATCCACTCGGGGACATCCTACACAATCGCGAGGCCACCGATAGAATCACTAAATGGGCGCTCGAGTTGATGGCATTTGATATTGCTTTTCAACCTCGGACAACAATCAAGTCGCGAGCACTTGTCGACTTCATAGCCGAGTGGACAGAGGTTCAGACGGCTACATCAACAGACAAGCTAGAATACTGGACAATGTACTTCGACGGTTCTCTCCGGATCGGCGGGGCAGGGGCTGGTGTCGTCCTGACGTCACCCACTGGAGAAAAACTAAAATATGTCATTCAAATACACTTTCCTGCATCCCACAACGTCGCCAAGTACGAGGCACTCATCCACGAGCTCCGCATCGCCATATCACTCGGCATCCGCCAACTGGTAATACGTGGGGATTCTCAACTCGTGGTGAACCAGGTCATGAAAGATTGGACGTGTCTCGACGACAACATGCTGGCATATTGTCAGGAGGTATGAAAACTGGAAAGCAAGTTCGACGGGCTAGAGATTACACATAAGCTACGACAATACAATGAAGCTGCAGATGAGCTAGCCAACATGTGTGAAGGCCATGGGCCCTGGTACCTCACGACAAGCATATGGGCCACTTGGAAAGAGGATGGGCCTAGCCTTGTAATTAGAGATATGAGAGTACTCGGCAGACTTAACCTTGTACGATAAGAAAGATACAGTCCTAGTCGGGCACGTTATATCTCTAGAAGGTGATCCCTTGGTCGTAGTCCGACTGGGACTCCTACTTTGTAACCCTGTCTCCCAGTATATAAGGGGAGGCAGGGCGCCCGATGAGGGCAAGATGACCAAGATCAAGAAGTTCATCAGAACCACCACCATACATCCTCAAAGAAAATACACCACAACTAGACATAGGGTATTACCTCACATCGAGGGCCTGAACCAGTATAAATCCCTTGTGTTCCTTTGCAGTCCACCGAGTTTTGATCCGACGAGTAGCCCTATATTCATATTGCCAGTGTAATACATCGACAATTGGCGCGCCAGGTAGGGGCTTCGGTGAGATCAACCTCAACAAGATTGATGGATTCGACAATCGGAGTCGACGGCGCCAAATTCTCCCTCGGAGACACAATTACGTTTGGAAGCCTCGACTTCATCGCTGACAAGTTCGGCAACCTCACCTTGGTCAACTCAGACTAGATCCGATCTACCAGGGAACAAGCCGACTCCGTGCCAGTTGACCCACACGACGCTGTAGCAACCCTCGTCGACTTGCTGTGGCGATCTACCACTTGCCCGGGTCTCGGGACAACTCTCTCCTTCGGCATTCGACTTGGACTCAGCCTTGAGCCAGCCGGGATCGGGCTAGGAAGGGGAGAGATCATCAATCTCCCATGCAGACTCGGCAATGCCGCGGACATCCACGATCTGCATCCTACGCAGCAGACCCGATCCCCTACGGTTTAGTTCGGACACGGCCCAGAGCCGTTCGAGATTGGATCTAGGGAGGTCTGAGTCTTCATCACCCCCATCGACTACTTCGATTCCGACTCCAGGTCGGATAGAAGTTCGAACAGCAGTTTGAGCAGCAGTCTGGCAAGCCTTCTACTGCGTTGCGAAATCTTCATGGCATCCAAGGACGGCACTCCCTCTCAAGAGGCACGCCGACTACGCGAGCAGCAAGAAGAGGAGGCCGAATGCAACGCTCGCAACGACGAGCTATGCAGGGCTTGGCAAACCGCCCAGCAACAAATCCTCCAGACACGAGTCGGCGACCACGATGTCTTCGTCACGCCGCAGCAGAACATCGTGGCCGCTGCGACCTTACTGGATACACTCCAGTTTGGGCCTGATCACTAGGCCACCCTAACTATCGCGAGGATCAAAGCCATGATTACCGCTGCCACCTGTCAGCAGCAACAGCAGTCGGGTGACACCCTCATACCGACCAACCGATCGGGTTCTCCAACAGCGGTCTCATCCACATCAGCGTGACGCCAAGCGGCCGGCTCCAGCCAGCCGCACGCGGAGTCACGACAGATGTCTCTCGGCATCCCTAACAACTATCGGCAGCGTCCTCGGTACAACCGCCACGACAACCAGGATCTCTGAAGCCATCTGCGACGTGACCTTCACCAGGACATCAACGCACGGCGCCGCGAGCGCGAAGACGATGAGCGCCGCCGACTGGAGGACGAGTACGAGTGCTTCGGTCTCCACCACGAGCGGTTCCACCGTCGCAACCGAAGCCGGAGCCCTCACGCAAATGAAGGCGTACCAGCCTTCACTGAGGAGCTACAACAGGTCGACTGACCATCGGGCTTCAAGCCTACAGGCATCGAAAAATATGACGGCAAGACCAATCCCGAGTCCTGGCTCACGGTCTACACTTTGGCAATTCGAGCAGCCGGAGGCGATCACAAAGTCATGGCTAACTACCTCCCGATCACCCTGGCCGACTCGGCGAGGACATGGCTCACAGGGCTCTCAAAGCGGTCAATCGGCTCCTGGGGAGAACTCCGGGAACGATTCATCGCCAACTTCCAGGGGACTTACGAAAGGCCGTCTTCCGAGCATGATCTCTATCAACTGCACCAGAGGAAGAACGAGTCTCTTCACGAGTTCATCAAAAGGTTCTCCGAGAAACGCAACTCGATCCCAACGATTAAGGACGAGGCCGTCATCGTCGCCTTCCGCAAGGGAGTCAAGGACGCCCCGTTCATCGAAAAATTTACTCGGAAGCCTCTAACCTCTGTCAGGGCTCTCTTCGATATGGCGAACAAGTACACCGACTCGGCCGAGGCGGTCGCCCAGGCCCTCGACGACAAGAAAGAGCCCTGGTAGAAGGACTAGAAAGCCAATGACGAGCCAGCACAGAACAAATCCGGTGGCCGCAAGCGGAAGTCGGACAACGTGGTGGCCAACGTGGAGTGTACTCGGTCGCGACCCCCAAGGAACAACGATTACCAAAAAGTGATGAATGGGCCTTGCCCCTTTCATCCCAAGGGCAGGCACGCGGCCAAGGACTGCTTCATGCTCAAGAAGTTTGCCTCCAAGCAGGCTTCAACATCTGGCGCGGACAAGGACAAAGACAAGCTAGAATTGGGCCCAGCCGGCGATTATCAAGATCCCTAGGCTGAGCTCGACCATATCTTCGGAGGGCCATTTGCGTACAAGTCCAAGCAGAAGCAGAAGCTAACAACACGCAATGTCAACGCGGTCTCTACAACAGACTCCCCCCAATATTTGCGTTAGTCAGAGATGCCCATCACATTCGACCGCACAGATCACCCTGATCGGGTTACACACCCAAGACGCTACCCACTCGTCCTGGACCCGGTCAACAAGAGCATCAAGTGGAAGAAGGTTCTCATAGATGGAGGCAGCGCGCTCAACATTCTGTTCGCCAAGACCCTGGATGAGATGAAGATTCCTCGTTCAGAGCTGCAGCCGAGTACAGCGCCCTTCCACAGGGTAATCCCCGGCCTATCTTCAACACCCCTCGGATAGATAACTTTGCTGGTCACCTTCGGCACGTGGGATAATTTCCGCATAGAAAACATCTGCTTCGAGGTTGCCGACTTCGACACTGCGTATCACGCGATACTCGGATGGCCGGCGCTAGCCAAATTCATGGCGGTGCCACACTATACCTATATGATGCCCAAGATGCTTGGGCTAGCTGGAGTTATTTCCCTTTGCAGTGACATCAAGCAAGCCTTCACTTGCGACAAAGAGAGCTACATGTTGGCTCAACCTCAAGAAGCGGCAGTCGGACGCAACAGTATTCGGCAAGCCGTTACAACCGAAGTCGTGGACGATCAAGTTCCGTCAAAAAAAGCAGCAAAGTCGGGAATTTCAGCGAACTCTGACACGAAGAAGATCCCCCTGGACTCTTCCGACCCCTCCAAGACTGCTCTAGTCAGGACTGGACTCGACCCCAAATAGGAATACGTGCTCGTCACCAGTCAAGCGAACAGGAACATTTTCGCTTGGAAACCTTCCGACATGCCTGGAGTACCAAGCGAGGTGATCGAGCACGCCCTCAATGTCAAGACAGACGCCAAGCCAGTCAAGCAACGGCTACGGCGCTTCGTACAGGATCGCAAAGATGCTATTCGGGAGGAGATAACCAAGCTCCTCGCAACCAGGTTCATCAAAGAGGTCTATCACCCGGATTGGCTGGCAAACCCAGTCCTGGTCCGGAAGAAGAACGGTAAATGGCGCATGTGCGTCAACTACACCGACTTAAACAAGGCATGCCCCAAAGATCCATTTGGTCTACCGAGAATAGATCAGGTGGTGGATTCAACTGCGGGGTGCGAACTTCTCTGTTTTCTCGACTGTTACTCGGGATACCATCATATTAGCCTGAAGGAGGAGGACTGCCTAAAAACTTCTTTCATCACGCTGTTTGGAGCATACTGCTACATCACTATGCCGTTCGGTTTGAAAAACGCTGGAGCAACGTATCAACGGGCAATTCAACGGTGTTTACATACTCAGATTGGGTGCAACGTGGAGGCATATGTCGATGACGTGGTAATCAAGACAAAGTCTAAAGAAGACCTCATCACCGACTTGGAGGAAACCTTCCAAAACCTTCGAAGATTGAAGATGAAGTTAAACCCGGAAAAATGCGCCTTTGGTATGCCATTCGGCAAGCTACTCGGCTTTATTGTATCGCTTCGCGGCATCGAGGCCAATCCAAAGAAAATCAACGCAATCATAAATATGGCACCCCCGACTAGCCAGAAGGACATCCAGAAGCTGACAGGCTGCATGGCAGCACTCAACCGATTCATCTCCTGACAAGGCGAACGGGGCATGCCCTTCTTCAAATTACTGAAGAAAGCAGATAATTTTCAATGGACTCCCGAAGCCCAGCAAGCCTTTGAAGACTTCAAGCAATTCCTCACACCACCACCAGTGTTGGTATCACCTATGCCCCAAGAGGCATTAATGTTATATCTGGTGGCAACCACTCAGGTGTCAGCACGGTGTTCGTGGTCAAGCGATCAGAGCCGGGTCATATACAGAAAATTCAATGGCCAGTCTACTTCGTCAGCGAGGTCCTAGCCGACTCAAAGATGAGATATCCTTAGGTCTAGAAGCTGCTATACGGCCTACTCATCACTGTCCGGAAGCTGGTTGTAACGCCCAGAAATTCGCCACCGAAATTCTGAACATTCATGTGTATTAAATCCCTGCCCAGGAAAGCCAGGGTACACAAATCCAAGTTGCCATACAGAGAGTCTTACAAACAGAGTAAAATTATATTACAAAAATGCAGTGGAAAAGGTAAAACAAGGTCTATAGACAGCGGGTTCATCAGCAGCATCCATCCCACAAGCACCTTGACGGTGAAGCCAGCCTATTCCTCGGGACAATCCTCGTCAGACGCGTTCTCCAACACTGAGAGGGGGAAAAAGGGAGCAAGGATGAGTACCACCTACAGTACTCAACAAATCACACCCACAATTATGCGTATGCACAGGGTACAAATATGAGCTAGGGTTTGTTTGCGTAAAAGCAGTTGCAAATGGTAGTAGTTCGCAAACAGTAAAAAGTTGATTAATTTAACAGTATTAATTTTCCACTAATTAACGTTACACCACGCTAACCAGGCCCAACCATTCCCAACTGATTGACGTTACACCACGTCAACCAGTCTCCACTGATGAACGCTACACCACGTTCACCAGACTCCTCTGGTTACCATTACACCATGTTAACCGGACTCCACTGATTAACGTTACACGACGTTAACCAGTCTCCACTAAACAACGTTACACCACGTTGACCAGTCTCTCCCGATCAACGTTACACCACGTTGACCAGGCCGTGCTGATGAACGTTACACCACGTCCACTAGGCGTCACTGATGAACATTACACCACGCTCACCAGTTTCCACCGATTAGCGTTACACCACGCTAACCGGCCACCCCCGATCAACTCCACCACGTTGACTAGACTCAACACCTTCCACCACACCAGTTTCATAAAACCAAATTAATTATCTAAAGGTGAGACTAATCACGGTAAGTCTTGACCAATGTGCCCATCACCGCAGGCGCGGCTATTCGAATAGATTTACTCTGATCAGAGGTGTACAACTTTACCCACAAGACACAGCCCCACACACGTTCCTGTGTGCCAGTGCATCACCACGATGCCCCATGAGAGGCTGTGACAGGACCGTTTACGAAACCCCTCCCTAACCATTCACACCACGCTGAGGTTGCACCTGCCGACAGGGCACACCATATTGGCCAGGCTACCCCCCTTGCGCCACGGTGAATCCGAAAGCCGATCAACCCTACCCCGGGCCGACCCAACTCCATCACGCCCACTCTCTTCTTCGGTGCCTAGGAGAGGGAGAAGAAATGCTTCAAGCCCAGCCGTTGCCCACGCTGGCTTGTGGAAAGTACGGGTAGTTGCTCAAGTGGTTCCCGCGAACCGGTCCTTAATTGCCATGGATGCGACAAGCAGAACCATGCACCCACAGCCCACCATTTAGTTCCAATTTTATCAATTTAACCTTGGCCTATTCCAAAGTTCCACTTTTACGACATAGAGTCGAGTCATATAAAAGGATAATATTTAATTCCCATGTGAGCTATGTTGCTAAGCATGGCTAAGCATCCTAAGAATTGTAATCTAATCACATTATTACCCAGGTGACAAGGATTCAGGTTTCAAAACTAAGGCAAAGTCCTAACAATGTATAGGTTATACCCATCCACATGAAATATTGAAATAATGCAGTTTATTTAAGTAAACAAAGCAATTTAGTGAAAAACAGGTACAAAGTGATCAAGGTAACAGTGCGACTTGCCTTGCTCCGGCTCGATGTACTCGGCAACGACCTCGTAATACACAGGAGGGTCACCAACGTCGGATTCTATAACAAACAATGCACAAATAATTAAAAACAGTATATGTGGGCAATCAAAAATGGGCTAAAAGTATTTTTAATGAATTCTTGGCATTTTTCTAGATTTAATAAAATTTGAATGGGCTTAATCGGAGTTCGTATGAATTAGTTATGAATTATTGAAGTTCTACTGTGTTTTCTAATACAAATATAATTAATAAGCGATTTATTGCGCATTTATTCGATTTATGACGTCACTGGACCGGGAAATCGGCGTCGACAGGCGGGCCCCACCGGTCAGTGCCGCACGGGAGGCAGGCGCACGGTGGACCGAGTCCACTGCGGCCGGAACTGGGTGCGCCACGTGGCGCACATGTGGCGCCAACGCAGTGGCCACGAGGACGGCCCCAATCTGCCACCCGGCAGATCGGACGGCCCCGGGGAATGACGGCCGAAGCCAGCCGTCCCGAGCGGGAGGCGGCGGCGTGCACGCGACCCAATGGTCTCCGGCGGCGACCACTCGGCGCGGCGGCGAGCACGCGGAGGGCGAAGAGGAATGGGGAAACGGCAAGGGGTCTCACCGGCGGCTCGCGGCGATGAGCGACGACGCGAGGATGACGGTTGCGAGGCGGAAACGGCGGCGACTTCGGGACAGCGTCGGCAACAGAGCTCTGGCGGCGGTGGTCGAGCAAGAAATGGCGGCCGACAGACCCTGGAAGATGGGGAAGACGAGAAGCGAGTTAGGTCGGAGAACGGAGACGCGGCACGACCGAATTTGCTGGCCGAAGAGGAGACAGAGGGCCGGAGCTCACCGCGCACGAGGGCGAAGCATTCCGGCGGGCTTCGGCTTCCACGGAGTGGCGGCCGACGGGCTCCACGGCACGGCGGAGGTGATGGCGGTGGCGATTTGGCTTGGCGGAGTCGGGAATGGCGGCGAGCGACGGCCAGAGTTGGTGCAAAGCGGCGGAGGCTCGGGTGCGCGGTGGCGACAGTGTTTTAGGGCACGGGGAGGCTCGGCGTGTTGGGGAAAGGCGGAGGAGAGGACGGGGAGGCTTTTTATGCACGTGGGCGAGTGAGATCGAGGCCGAACGGCTCCAATCGTGCTCCGGGTTGAGGACGACGGCGTCGGGGTCGTGCGCATGATTCGCGAGAGAGAGGGGACGAGGACGCCGGAGGACATGAGGAGTGGGGGCGGACTCTGTCCGCGCTCGTTTGAACCGAGTGTGAGCGGACGCGGAGGCGGGAAGCGGCGCTGCATTGGACGGCGGAGGGGATTTTTCCCCTCTGCCCGATTCGGACGGAGGAGGAAGACGGTGCTGACAGGTGGGCCCGGCCTGTCAGCGGGGCGCCCGGGCGAGCGCCTTGACGAGTGGGCCCAGCGCACAGAGAGAGAGCATGCAGGAGCGGCGGCTGACGGCTGGGGCCCACGAGAAAGCAGGCGTGTGCGGGCCGTGCGGAGGCCGTCGGCACAGTGCTGGGCCGGCGGCCCAGCGAGAGGGAAAAAGAAAAAAAGAGAAAACCAAAGGAAAAGAAAAAGGGAAATGATTTCCAGGGCGATTTTACTTCTGATAAGCGTTTTTCATTTATTAAAAATAGTTCCTGTGCTCTGAAAATTCCACTAAAAATCTAGTTAACATATTTTGGCACAAGGAACATAAGAAAAATATTCCCGGCCACAATAATTTACTGTTTTGCATTCTTGCACATTTAATTTAATTCCTCTGGCCTTTTAAATTTATTTTTCTTGGGCATTTTCTCAGGTGGAATTTTTTGTGGCTAAAATTAAGGTGTGACAAACCTACCCCCCTTAAACGGAATCTTGTCCCCGAGATTCGGAAGTGCTGGCGAAGAGGTGGGGATAGGTGGACTTCAGTTCGTCTTCTCGCTCCTAGGTGGCTTCTTCTTCTGGATGGTGACTCCACTGTACCTTGCAGAATCTGATTACCCGGCTTCTGGTGTTTCTTTCACTGATTTCCAAGATCCGAATTGGCTTCTTCACATAGGTGAGGTCTTCCTATATCTTGATCTGTTTTGGATCTGTCTGTTCCGCTGGTATCCTCAGACACTTCTTCAGTTGTGACACGTGGAACACGTCGTGTATACCTGTCATCGAAGCTAGGAGGCTCAACTGATATGCCACTTCGCCTTTATGGGCTAGCACTTGGTAGGGCCCCACTGCTAGCTTCCCTTTGGTTTGGAACCTGTGTACCCCGCGGAGTGGTGTGACACGCAGATACACATAGTCCCCTTCCTCAAAACTTAGGTCTCGGCGACGGTTGTCGGCATAACTCTTCTGTCTGGATTGAACCGTCCTAAAGCGCTCCCGTATTATGGCCACCTTCTCTTTTGCCTCTTTGAGTGTGTCGGTTCCGAATACCTAGCGTTCACCCATCTGATCCCAGAAAAGGGGTGTGCGGCACTTCCTGCCATACAGAGCTTCGAACGGTGCCATTTGCAAGCTGGCTTGGTAACTGTTGTTGTACGAGAACTCCGCGTAGGGTAAGCTCTTATCCCATGTTCCTCTGAAGTCTAGTGCGCAAGCCCTCAGCATGTCCTCCAATATTTGATTGACTCTTTCAATCTGGCCATCTGATTGACCCCCGCAACAGCAGAAGTACTGACCATATCTCAAGATTGGCGGACTCCTGTTCTCAAATTTCTCTTGGATGATGAACTCCCAGAAGATCACATTCAAGCTAAACAAATCAAATGTCGAAGCAAATGTTTCCTAGTAGTCGGAGAAGACCTGTACCGAAGAAGTGTATCCAGAGTCCTCATGCGCTGCGTCACACCCGACAAGGGCAAGCAGATTCTGCAATCAATCCACTCGGACATATGTGGCAACCATGCCGCATCTAGTACGTTAGTCGGAAAGGCTTACAGGCAGGGATTTTTCTGGCCAACAGCAGTAGCAGATGCTAAAGACATAGTTCGCACTTGTGAGGGTTGTCAGTTCTATGCAAGACAAACAAATCTCCCAGCCCAAAAACTCCAAACAATCCCAATCTCTTGGCCCTTTGCAGTATGGGGGCTTGACATGTTCGGGTCTTTCAGGAAAGCACCAGGAGGGTTCACACACTTGTTCGTCGCAGTGGATAAATTCACGAAGTGGATTGAGGCAAAACCCATTGCTACCATAACAGTGGCACGAGCAAAGGACTTCATCATGAGTATATTATACCAATTCGGGGTTCCTAACCGCATCATAACAGACAACGGTACTCAGTTCACTGGCGGCGTATTTCAAGATTTCTGTGATGACTTCGGCATCAAGATCTGTTATGCTTCTGTGGCACACCCACGGAGCAATGGGCAGGTCGAGCGTGCCAATGGCATGGTCTTACAAGGTATCAAGGCCAGGATATTCGACAGACTACAACCATATGCAGGGCGGTGGGTACAAGAATTTTCATCTGTTCTCTGGTCTCTCAAAACCACGGTTAGTCGGGCAACAGGGCAATCCCCTTTCTTCCTGGTCTATGGTGCTGACGCTGTGTTACCAACCGAGTTCGAGTTCGGCTCTCCACGAGTCCGGGCTTACTCAGAAGACAAATCCAACAAAAATCGACTGGTTCAACTAAATCAGTTGGAGGAAGCTAGGGACATCGCAATTATCCAGTCGGCAAGGTATCTTCAAGGCCTGCGTCGTTATCACAGTCGAAATGTCCATGGCCCGCGCCTTTTTGGTTGGGGATCTCGTCTTGAGGAAAATACAAACCACCAAAGACAGGCATAAACTATCTCCCCTGTGGGAAGGGCCGTTCATTATCGCTGAGGTTACTCGGCCGACGCCTATCGACTAAAGACTGAAGACGGTGCCCTAGTCAGCAACTCATGGAATATAGAATAGCTACGTCCTTTCTATACCTGAGTCTTATACCTTCTCATATACATATGTATAAAGTTTTGTCTTTGACTCACTACGTCGCTTGTTTCAATCGAGTAGTGAGTCGAGGGCTGCATGTATTATATGTGCTTTGTCAACAACATACGAGCTTGTTTTATCTAAAGTTATGAAGTTTTACAATGACTATGTTATGTTTGCCCGAGTATAGCTTTATGAACGATTTTTATTAAGTTCCTATCGATCAACTCGGCGTAGACCATATAGTCGGGTAAAGCTAATGATAACTAAGGAAAACCAAGAACTCGGCGGCAATATGCATATATTTACACATGTCTTTACAAAAGCTTTATATACACCGACTGCATGATAGTTTGTTCTTACATGCCCAGGTCCTTTGTGATCGCCTCTGCAGTCAGCCTCGCCTCAGTGATCAACTCCAGCGCTTTCTCAGGTGTTGTCTCTTGGGCAAACCCCTCACCAATGGCCTCAAAGTCTACCCTGGGGAAGATTGATTTGGTCATGGCAAGGGTCTGGGCCACGCCAACAGCCACACGCTCATCCGAATACTTTTTCAAGGTACTCGGGGCTTGGCTAAGGCACGCCTGCACCTGGGAGATTGTGTTGGAGCTGGTCCCGACATAGTGAGGATCCATAATATCAAGGAGCCCTTTCACGGATTCGGCAAGAATCTCCCGTGACTCCTTGACAACTTTAATCTCCGCTGCAAAGGCTCGAGTTCATAGACAAGTATACTTGTTAGCCAAAATTGCAGTCGGAGTAACAAGAGGATTGATTAAGGTTATGGTCAGAGAGAAGGCTTACTATCATAGTCAGCCTCTACTTTGGCCTTGGCATTTTCTAGTTCAGCTTTAGCCTTTTCAACCTTTTTCAGCTCAGATTCCTGTTGTTCCTTTCCCTTTGTCTGGGCCTTCAACTCGGCTTCGAGGGCTGTACATCAGAATAGTCACGAATTGGAGATTACAGCCAGGACACAACTGGGCAGTCGATAAACAATAAAGCTAGAAAAGTACACTCGGGATTTATTCAGGAAGACAAATACAGGAGACTTACTTTTGATTGTCTTGGCTACAGCCCAATTTTCGTCCCTGAGCTGGTCAACTGCTCCCTTCAGCCACGTCTTCCTCTCCTGACTAGACCGTTCCAGGTCGGCCTTCTCAGCCGGGAGCTGGCCCAACCGTTGGAGATGGGGGAAGCTGGGTCAAGACCTTGTTCACCTTCTCTGAGCGATCGACTATCTTCAAGAACTCAATATGGCAAGAGTCATGCCTGGACTCACCGGGACGCGGCGATTGCAACACGAAGAAGAGCTTCGCGCTCCCTCTCCACCGCCTCCTCATCATGCTCGTAGCTTTCCGCGACTCCCTCGGGGGACACCCAGTGGAATGTCCTCGGGAACTTGCGAGAAGGGGCTTCGAGTCTGGGGAGATCCAATTCTGAGGAGGACGACGACAATATGGACGGTGACAAGGTCCTAGCTCCTGGTTCAACAGTTGTTGGGGCCTCAGGGACTTGCTCAGGGGCTGGTGCCCCAGCTTCAGTACTTGCCCCTTGGTCAGCCGGCACTAGTGATCCTGCTGTCGCGACAGTTTCAGTTTCTGCAACTGAGGCAGTCGTCGGCTCAACAGGTGAGCTTGTTGTTCACTTGGCTGGGGCTGGCTCGGCAACGGGAGCGGTCGGCGTAGTTTTTCTCAGATCTACGTCTACTCGCCACCTGCACGATGAGTCAAACATCAAGACATTATTGCGACACTGATCAAGATTTTTTAGAAGACTCAAGATCGCTTACCTCTTGGAGGACTTGAACTTCCACGAGGGGGCTCTAGATGTCGGTAGTGGAGAGCTGCTGGCTGTCGGGCTTGTCGGCGCGGTAGCCAATGGTGGCGTCTTGCTCTTGGTCGGCCCAATCTCTGGAATGGCCGACTGGGGCGCCGAGGCACTCGGTGGCGCCGCTCTTTTGCTCAATGTTGCTGACCTCGTACTCGGCGGCACCAGTCTTGGGCTCGATGTTGCTGAACCGGGTGTTGGTCTCGGGCTTGGAGGCGATGGTCTTGGACTTGGAGGCCTGGGGTCTATGCTGGTGGAATCTTTTATCTTCAAGCTCCCAGCTGCAGCACTTGGCCTACTAGCTTTCTTCTTGCCCGGGTCTTCGACAGGTTTTTTCCCAGCTCTCTTGGAGCTGGGCTGGGCAGCAGAAGGACTCAATGGCCTCTTCTTTGACTGGACGGCCGATAAAGTTTGGGAGTTGTCATCAAACTCCTCACATTCTTGCAAGTGATTCAAACAACATACATCCTACATTGCAGAGTAATCTAGGATGCACATCAACAAGCATTCATCACAGAATGACAGCAATTCAGCAACCAGCATTTCAGTATTACCTTTGGACGAGGCCTTTTTAGGGTGTAAGCCACGATGGCGCGCTCTGCATCTTCAGTCTCAACTACCCCGCTCGCAAAATAACTGAGCAAGATGTCAGTCACCTTATGCTTGTCAGTCAGATCTAGGTATTCTCGGCTGGGATCTTTTTTTCCTTGGTAATCCCAGCCGAAGTGGCTTCTTAGCTTTAGTGGCCTGATACGCCGAGTCAGGAAATGTCTGGCCACCCAAGGACTAGTCAGTCCAGAGATCTTCAGATTATCAATCTTATCGATCAACATATATACTCGGCCCATCTCCTCAAAGCTTGGCACGGATGACCAGTTTGACACAACCTTCGGAGGCAAACCAGTAAAGAGGGGCAGAGAGAGTTCAAGATCAGAACAATAGAAGCACTCTCTATGCCAGCCCTTAAGGGAAGATTTCAAGGGGATATGGAGATAAATTTTTTTCATCTCGCTCCAAAGCTGGAGGCTGGCTCCCCCTATCACCTGGACCTTGTTTTTAGAGGGTTGAGGCTTGATGTGGAACAAGTATCGGAACAGATTAAAATGGGGTTCCACACTCAGAAAGCATTCACACAGAGTTGCAAATATAGAGATTTGCAAGATAGAGTTGGGGTTTAGATTCACCAACTCCAGCTCGTAGAAGGAAAGAAGTTGGTGCAAAAAATCGAAGAAGGAAGAGACAGACCCCGGTTAAAGAAAGTGGCGAAGACTACAGTCTCACCAGACTGGGGCGCCGGGATAGATTCCCCCTCAGCCGGACGCCAATGGATGACTTCACGGCTCTGCAATCTCAGCTGTCTCTCCAAGTATTTCAACTTAGTCGAGCCGTAATCCGAAGTCGGCCAGGTCTCATCGGACACCTCCGGGATTTCTGAAGCTCTCGGCATTGCTAAGGGCGAGGAGATTTGGGGGAAATGCTATTGGGGGCTTGGAATAGACGCGGAGGAGCAGGATCGCCCGAGTTTCGAGAGGGAAAAGCTAGCAATGGCGAACCCTAGCGAGGCAAGGTGTGAAATTTTGGCACGGAAGTTGGAAGACGAAGCGATCGGTGGATTGGAGAAGATGAGTGAATCTTTTCTCTCTCTCCCCACCTTTATAGAGCCTGTGCCGATAAATGGGCTTGGGCCAACAAATTCGGTACTAGACCACAAGATATGAGTTTCTACAGTAGCACGCTGAAGTTGGGCCGCTCACTGGCTGTGTTAAAATCACAGTACTGATGCTAATCACAGAAACCGATCAAATAATCAGATACATTTCATGCTAAGCCTACCGCCGAGTGCATACATTTGGGTATCTGCATTATTTACTAGGTATTGAGGATATATCCTTATAAGAATTACAAGCCGGTTTCTATTAAAATTGGAGATACAGGTATCTCTCAAGTACACCTGACCACATATTGGGTTAAAATCCATAAAGTGGTACTCGGCCTACATGCTTGGCCAACAATTGCCATGAGCAAAAATCATTTCAGCTGACATGACACTGAAGAGTCTAACTTCCGAGTGACATACTACTCGGGAAAGACTATAAAAAATTATTCTGGCTGACATGATGCTGAAGAGTCTCATATACCAGTAGTACACTACTCGGGAAAGACTACAAGGTGAAAGATCTTTGACTTTATGTTTAATTGTTTCACAATTAAGCACAAAGTCAGGGACTACACCTAATAGGTGCGCCTATTCGGCGCACACTATTCATACTTCTACATGGAGTCCTTTATAGCCTCGCTGCCAGCTGGCATGAAGCAGGACTCGGGAGAAGAAGCACTTGGACAAAGAGTATTCGGAAGCAATGCACTTGGGAATACTTCACCGTGGAGGATGAGCACTCGGCATCAGCTATGACTCAACTATAAAGGTCTCAGGGGCTGCTGTGGAGGCTATGGGCCCTGGGTACCTCAGGATAAGCATATGGGCCACTCGAAAAGAGGATGGGCCTAGCCTTGTAATTAGAGATATGATAGCACTCGGCAGGCTTAACCTTGTATGATAAGGAGGATACAGTCCTAGTCGGGCACGTTGTATCTCTAGAAGGAGATCCCTTGGTCGTCCCCAGTATATAAGGGGAGGCAGGGTGCCCCATGAGGGCAAGATGACCAAGATCAGGAAGTTCATCAGAACCACTACCATACATCCTCAAAGGAAATACACCACAATTGGGCGTAGGGTATTACCTCACATCGAGGGTCTGAACCAGTATAAACCCCTTGTGTTCCTTTGCAGTCCACCAAGTTTTGATCTGACAAGTAGCCCTATATTCATATTGCCGGTGTAAAACATCGACAACATGTGATCCAAAAGAGAAGTGGTCCCGACTGGAACTTTTGTCGAGTAATTATTGGAGCCGTCAGTCAAAAAGAAGCTAGTACTCGAGCAGTCGAGGACTGAACCTACCCCGGCAACAAATGAAGTGCTAATCATCACTCAAGATTGACAGACTCCAATAATCAGATTCCTTCTAGAAGACGAGCTCCCAGAAGATCGCAGTGAAGCCGAGCGGATCAAACGTCGAAGAAAATGTTTCCTTGTAGTCGGAGAAGATCTCTATCGTCGAAGCGCATCCGGAGTCCTCATGCGCTGCGTCACACCCGAGAAGGGCAAGAAGATTCTGCAATCCATCCACTCGGGCATCTGTGGCAACCATGCTGCATCAAGGACGTTAGTCAGAAAGACTTACAGACAAGGATTCTTTTGGCCGACTGCAGTTATAGACACTAAAGACATAGTTCGGATATGTGAGGGATGCCAGTTCTTTGTCCGGTAAACACATCTTCCAGCTCAAGAACTACAAACAATTCCAATCTCTTGGCCCTTTGCAGTTTGAGGGCTCAACACGGTCGGGTTGTTCAAAAAAGCGCCAGGAGGGTTCACACACTTGTTCGTCACAGTGGGTAAATTCACAAAGTGAATTAAGGCAAAGCCCGTTGCTATCATAACAGTGGCAAGGGCAAAAGACTTCATCATAAGTATCATATACCGATTTGAAGTCCCCAACCGCATCATAACAGACAACGGCACTTAGTTCACTAGCGGTGTTTTCCAAAATTTCTGTGACGACTTTGGCATCAAGATCTGTTACGCTTCTGTGGCACACCCACAAGGCAATGGGCAGGTTGAGCGTGCAAATGGCATGGTCTTACAAGGTATCAAGACTAGGGTGTTCGACCGACTACAATCATATGCAGGGTGGTGGGTGCAAGAGCTTCCATTTGTTCTCTCGTCTTTAAGAACCACGATTAGTCAGGCAACAGGGCAATCCCCTTTCTTCCTAGTGTATGGTGCTGAGGCTATATTACCAACCGAGTTGGAGTTTGGCTCCCCACGAGTTTGGGCCCACTCAAAAGCACAATCAACCGAAGACTGACTGGTCGAGCTAGACCAGTTGGAAGAAGCAAGGGACATCGCAACTATCCAGTCGACAAGGTATCTTCAAGACCTGCATCGTTATCACAGTCAGAATGTTCGTGGCCGTGCCTTTTCAGTGGGAGATCTCATTCTAAGAAAAATCCAAACCACCAAAGACAGGCATAAATTATCTTCCTTATGGGAGGGCCGTTCATTATCGCTGAGGTAACGCGTTCGGCCGCCTACCGACTAAAGACAGAAGATGGTGTCCTAGTCAACAACTCATAGAACATAGAACAGCTACTCCTTTCTATACTGAGTTTTGTACTCCTTTTATATATAAATAAAGTTTGTCACTCTGACTTACTACGCCGCTTGTTTCAACCAAGTAGCGAGTCGAGGGCTAAATGATGACACATATCTTTTGTTGTTTATAAAGTTCGACCTCGTTTTGTCTAAGTCATAAAGTTTTATAACGATTATGCTAAGTTTTCCCGAGTATAGTTTTATGAGGTGAATGCTTTTTAAAGTTAGTGTCAAACCACTTGGCATAAACTGGCTAGTCGGGTAAAACTAATGATTGCTAAGATGGAATAAGTACTCGGCAAGATATAACAACAAAAATCAAAAGCATTTACAATTTTTACATATTGTTTCTGTCAGATATTGACTACTTAAAAGTTCATGTTTACATGGGCAGATCCTCGGCAATGACCTCGGCAGTGGGCCTAACCTGGCTTATTAGCTCCAGTCCCTCCTCTGGGGTAGTACCTTCAGCAAAGCCCTCTCCAATTACCTCAATGTCTACTCGGGGGTAGAGACTTTGTCATAGCTAATGCTTGAGCAATCCCCACGGCGACGTGCTCGGATGAGTACTTCTTCAAAAGGGTTAGAGCATCTCCAGCAATAGCCCCTATTTTAAAGCCCCCAAATGTTAAATGGGGGCTGTCCCTATTTCCTTTAGACCCCAAAAATGCTCCGAACTCCAGCAACAGCCCCTATTTTTCAGCCCCTATTTTATTTTCTATTATTTTTTACCGTAGACTATATATATATGCAGCAGCAGCAGGCGGTGGGCGAGGGCGGCGGGCAGGACGTCGGCGACGGCGCGGCAGGAGGGCGGCGGGCAGGACGGCGGCGCGGCAGGAGGTCGGCGACGGCGCGGCAAGAGGGCGGCGATGGCGCGGCGCAGGAGAGCGGTGACGGCGCCGCAGGAAGTCGGCGGGCAGGGCGGCGACGACGCGGCAGGAGGTCGGCGACGGCGCGGCGCAGCAGGGCGGCGCAGGAGGTCGGCGTGCAGGGCGGCGGCGCGGCAGGAGGGCGGCGACGGCGCGGCGCAGGAGCACGGCGATGGCGCGGCTGGAGGGCGGCGAGGCAGGAGGTCGGCGACGACGCGGCGCAGCAGGGCGGCGGCGCGGCGGGAGGGCGGCGACGGCGCGGCGCAGGAGCACGGCGATGGCGCGGCTAGAGGGCGGCGAGGCAGGAGCTCGGCGACGACGCGGCGCAGCAGGGCGGCGCAGGAGGTCGGCGTGCAGGGCGGCGGCGCGGCAGGAGGGCGGCGACGGCGCGGCGCAGGAGCACGGCGATGGCGCGGCTGGAGGACGGCGAGGCAGGAGGTCGGCGACGACGCGGCGCAGGGCGGTGCAGGAGCACGGCGACGGCGCGGCGCTGGAGCACGGCGATGGCGCGGCTGGAGGGCGGCGCGGCAGGAGGTCGGCGACTACGCGGCGCAGCAGGGCGGCGCAGGGCGGTGCAGGGCGGCGGCGCGGCGCAGCAGGGCGGCACAGGAGGTCGGCGTGTAGGGTGGCGGCGCGGCAGGAGGGCGGCGACGGCGCGGCGCGGGAGGCCAACGGGCTCGAGAAATTGTCGTAGGCGCCAAAAAAACGTCGATAGGGGCTGTGGTGTAGAGCCCCCAGGACTGGGGGCTTGGGGACTGGATTTGGGGGCCTCCTCATTTTAGGGGCCCTATTAGGGTCCCTGCTGGACCTAGTTTTTTTGTCCCACCACCGAAAAACTGTTTGAGGGCTGTGTTTAGGGTCCCTGCTGGAGATGCTCTTAGGGCCTCTTCAAGACACTGCGCCACCAGTGAGATAGAACTGGAGCTGGGCCCGGCCAGGGTTGGCTGCATGAGACCTAATAAAGTTTTCGCAGAGTCAACTATGACGTTTCGCAACTCCTTTAATACCTTAATTTCTCCAGCAAAGGCGCCAAATTGGATCTGCGAATTGGTTTTGAAGGCTACTCACACAAGAGAGGCATAAGCAAATCTAGATATCTAGTCGGACAGAGTACCAGAATAGATATGAAGCTTACTTGTGTACTCGGTGTCCACTTTGGATTTTGCCTTTTTGAGCTTCTTTAGCTCCTTCTTCAGGCATTCAATTTCCAGGGACTGATTGTTTAAGTTTGTCTCAAGAGCTACAGCTAAACAAAATCAAAGATCAGCAATACAGAAAGATTTGTCTGAAGATACTCGAACTAAGGGCAACATACCTCTGATGGTCCCTGTCTTTTCCCAGTTCTCATCCCTGAGCTTGTTTACTGAGTCCTTCGGCCACTCCTCCCTCTCCTTACTGGTCTTCTCCAAATTGTCTTTGGCGACCTAGAGCTGGTGGAGTTGAGTGAGCTGAGGGGCAAGTTGGGAAAGAACTTTGCCCATCTTCTCGGATCGATCGACCACTTGCTGCATGGGATATGTTGCAGTCAGACAAGACAAGCAACAATAGCAGAAGATTCTAAGAAATTGCAAACCAGCAAACACAGTCAGATGGATTATATACCTGGATACTCCTTGACGCTACGATAGCAACCTCCATCAGTCTGACTCACTCCCTCTGGGCGGCTTCCTCATTGTGCTCGAAGGTTTGTTCTTCCCCTTCCGGTGTAACCCAGTAGAATGTCCGAGGGAAGTTTGGTGGAGGAGCCTTGAGCCTAGGGAGGTCATCATCGTCGGAAGATGAAGAAAGTGGAGGAGAGGGAGTCCTAGGCTTTGGATCAACTGGAGGTGCTGGATCTTTGGCAAGCTTAGTAGTTGGGACGTCAACCATGGTGTCCCAACTGGGTGAAGTCTGTAGCTCGACCGAGTGGGTTGTCTTAGTCTCAAGGGTTGGGACAGCACTCGGCTCAGGCTGCGGCTCTGTAGTCTCAGCCTCAGTTAGGACGGGAACGGCTACAGAGGTTGGTGGCGCTGTCCCCTTGGGATCAGCGTCACTTGGCTTCCTACAAAGTTATTCAGTAATCAAGATGTCGCGAAACTACTTAAGATTTTCTAAAGATTAAGGATTTTCATACCTTTTGAAAGTCTTAAATCTCCACCCCTGTTCGTTTGGGGTGGAGGTAGTTGGCGACGGGCCCGAGGGCCTGCTTGGCGGCGAAAAACTACTGGCTGTCGGGCTCCTGGGCGCTACAGTCGGTGGCGTGGATCTTGCCTTAGTTGGCACCGTCCTAGGTACGGCCGGCTAGGGTGTGGAGGTAGTCGGCGGCGTAGTCCTAGGGCTGGTCGGTCCAGGGGCTGTACTGCTAGGGTCCTTGATCATCGAACCACCTGATGCCTTACTCGGCATATCTTTCTTCTTGGCCTGGTCTGTCGCTGGTCGCTTCCCAGCCCTCTTGGGGCTAGGTTGGGCTGCTGAGGGGCTGGCCGGCTGTTTTCTAGACCCACTGGCCGACTGGCCTTGTGGGTTAGAATCGAACTCAGTGAATTCCTGCAAGTATCAAGCATCAAGGAAAGCTCAATTGAACAACATTCATACCACACGTCACAGAAGGATATCAAGACAAATATCACACAAGACATTACCTTCGGCCGAGGCCTGTCTTTGCAATACGGCTTGGGGGCTCGATCGGCGTCTAGAGTCTCGACGACTCCGTTGACAAAATAGCCAAGCAAGGTGTTGGTGACAACCTCCTAGTCGACAAAGTCGGCGCTCTCTCGAGTCGGATCGTTCTTCCCCCGGTAGTGATAGCCAAGATGACTCCTGGCCTTCAAAGGTCGAATTCAGCGGTTCTAGAAGGTTCTAGCCACCCATGGACCGGTCAGCCCTGTGTCCTTCAGTGCATCAATTTTTTTCCAGCAACAACTGCACCTGGACCATCTCTGCCTGCGACGGTATGGCAGTCCAGCTCTCCAGTATTGCAGGTGGATTTCCAAAAAAGGGCGGCAAGGAGGGCTTAAGATTGGAGCAATAAAACCACTCCTAATGCCACCCTTTTAGAGAAGTCTTCAGGGGAACATGCAGGTAGGCCTTCTTCATCTCGTTGTGGAGTTGAAGGCCTGCTCCCTCTATCACCTAGATTTTGGATTTGGAGGGTTGTGACTTGATGTGAAACAGAAAGCAGAAGAGGTTGAAATGGAGATCAAACCCTAGAAAGGCTTCACAGAGAGTGACAAAGATCGAGATGTGAAGAATGGAGTTGGGGTTGAGGTGGTAGAGCTCAATCTTGTAATACTTAAGGAGCCTGCAGAGAAAATCGGAAGAAGGAAGGGCGAGGCCGCGATCAAAAAGGAAGCAAAGACCACGGTCTCGTGGAGACTTGGAGAGGGAATCGACTCACCGGCGGCGAGACGCCAGTTGATGATCTCTTTTGGTTGGAGGTTTTTCTTTCTCCAGAAGGGCCAACTTCATCGCACAGCAATCCGATGTTGGCCAAGCTCTAGACAGCATGGCGGGGATGTCGAACGGCACCGTCGGCATGGTTGGGGTGAGGAACTAGGCAAGAGGGCTTCTGGACGATGGGAATTGAAGCGGGAGAGGAGATTTTCGCGGATTCCTGGGAGGAAGCTCGAGCTACAGAAAACCCTAGCCAGGGGCGGAGAGCGCGAAGTTTGGGGGAGAAAGGAGAATCTTTTCTCTCTTCACCACTTTATAGGCCTGCGCTGAGTAAGTAGGCTTGGGCCGGCTTGCTCAGTAATGGGTCGTAAAGTTCCTAAATAGTATGTCCTATTGGGCCGATCGCTGGTTGTGTTAAAATCATGGTGCAGATGCTATTTTATAGGAACCGATTAAAATAATCAGATATGCTTCATGTTAAGCCTAATTGTTGGACACATGTGTTCATATATCTGAATTATTTAACAAGGTATTGAGGATATATCCTTATAAGGATCAATAGCTAGTCTCCATTAAAATTGAGAATGCATGTATCTCGCAAGAACACCTCACCACATATTGGGTTAAAATCCATGAAAGTGGTAGTCGGCTTACATGCTTAGTCCAATTGCCATGAGAAAAAATACTTCCGGTTGATATGATGCTGAAGAGTCCAATTTCTGAGAAATATACCACTCGGGAAAGACTTAAAGGTTAAAGATCTTTAACTTTATGTTTAATTGTTTCACAATTAAGCACAAAATCAGGTGCTACACCTAATAGGCGCGCCTATTCGGCGCACACTATTCGTATTTTCCTATAAAGTCCTTCATAGCCCTGTTGCCGGCTGATATGAAACGGGACTTGGAGAAGAAGTACTTGGACAATGAGTACTCGAGAGCAAAGCACTTAGGAAATCTTCACTAAAGAGGATGAGCACTTAGCGCCAGTTGTAACTCAACTATGAAAGTCTCAGGGGCTACTGTGGAGGCCATAGGCCCCGGGTACCTCATGAGAAGCTTTGTGGCCACTCGGATAGAGGATGGGTCTAATCTTATAATTAGGGATACAACATGACTCGGTACATATTACCTTGTATAATAAGAAAAGGGTTATAGTCCTAGTCAAGTACGTTGTATTCTTAGAAGGTGATCCCTTGGTCGGAGTCCGACTGGGATTCGTATCATGTAACCTCACCTCTCCAGTATGTAAGGAGGGGTAGGAAGCCCCTCGGGGCAAGAGAGAATCTCACCAGAGAAACCTTAAAGGCAATACACCATAGCTGGAAGTAGGGTATTACCTCACCTTGAAGACATGAACCAGGATAAATTGTTTCGTGTTCCTTTGCAATCCATCAAGTTTAGATCTCATGAGTAGCCCCATATAATCATTGCCGATATAAAACATCGACATGGATGGTTTGGACCTGTTCAACATGGTGTAGCGTTGTTTAGTGAAGATTAATTTTGACTTAAGTAATGAATTATTTTACTGTTTTAAATGCAAATGTTTGCAACTGCCTTTATGCAAACGAGTCACCAACCTCTCTTTGAAATCCGTTGCACAATTACATTATTGGTATGACTTGCTGAGTACGGTGGGTGGCAATCAGTCTTGCTATATATCCCCCTTTCAGAAGAGAAGACCTTGGTTTAAACTCCAGTTGAGCTTGCCTATGAAGTGGAGCTGAAGTCACGCTAGAATCACCTTTCCGCTGCTGTTTTCTTCCGTGTGAGGACTAAGTGCCTCTTCTGTAAGTATTTACGCTTTATTTATGTTTGGATTTGTTTATTGGTTTGTCATTTTATGTACTCTGGCTTGATTCCTGTATAGGGATTTTAATACACAAAATAGTCTGAAAATTGGTTAAATTTCTAGGCATGACACTGCTACCCGGGCCCCATACCCCCCTTCACTGTTCCAGGCCCTGGCCAGACTCCATGTGGACCACCCTAGTAGGCCTTCGGCCTCTGCCTCTCCTCCTGGGCCACAGCCCACCAGCCCCCTCTCCTCCCACTGACCTGTGGGAGGGCCTAGGCTGACCCAGTGGCCCTACTAGTCAGTGACCTCAGGGAATATTCCAGTGAATATTATTTTCCTTGAAAATCCAATAAATCTTTTTCTCAGATCCAGAAATTCAATTAATCCTCCAAAATTCAAATCTTTTGATCTGTAGCTCCAATCGACTCCCTTCCAACTCCATTAATTTTCTAAAATTAAGATTTATCTAGTGGCACTGTTAGTAGTCCTAAATAGAGTCTTTTTCTTGGTCTTTGTGTAGATTTTGATTGTTTGCGCATAGTAACCGTCGCCGGATTTTCGTTTCGAAGCGGATTTCGCGGAGTTTTTCGAAGACTCGTGAAGACCTAGAGCAAGGCAAGTCACCTTTGATCAATCGAGCTTATATGTGAATTTAATTTATTTTGGTTGCAAAATCTGTATCGATAAGCGTGCACTGAACTGTTCGGCCCTATCTGCGAGATAGATCGGTAGGCCTATTCAACCTTGTTGCATTTAATCCTTCCTTGACAATTGCAATATCCTGTTCCCTTGTAACCACCACTATTGCACCTCGGTATTCGTGCACTCCTGTGCGAGTACTGACAGTCATCTTCCAAACTTAAAATTTGAGAAACCACTTGGGTAAAAACTTGTTTTATGAAACATTTGGAAAACCTGACACCTGGGTCAGTGCCTTGTGAAAGAAAATGAGTTTTAAAAATAGAGACTCGTGACACAAGGTCGGTCCAGTGTGTGGGATGCCTGTGTGGTTGCCGTAAGGACCGATTCCTTCGGAATTTCATCCGAGCATATGACAGTACAACCATATGGGTGAAATAGAAAGCCCCTGGCTGAGTAACTAGCCGCCCAGGGACGTCTTGCATGTCATTGGACTGTGGAATCGCTGGGAGGGCGTCGGGGAAGGCTTCCTAGGTTCCTGGCACAGTATGGTCTGGGACCTACCCTGTTGTTGGTGGCGGACCCCTCCATTTGACATGGGGTAACCTGGGATGGCTCTGGAAATGCCTTGACGTGAAAATTTCTATGTCATCAATCATACCCGTACAGTGTGAGGTGGTGGCTAGAGTGAGTCACGTCGTGTGGGTAAAGTGTACTTCCTCTGCAGAGGTCTAAACTGTTTAAACAGCCGTGCCTACAGTTATGGGCGAATATGCAGTAATTCCTTAGCGTAGTTTTATTTTACCTTGTTTGCAAAATGTGTGTGTGGTTTGGGAAATGTGAGAAGGAGGTGCCATCAAGGATGCTGAAGGTCCAATGACATGGCTTGGTTGTCGTGGACAGCGGGACCCGTGAGGTCCAGAGATTTGTTTTAGCTCTATGAGACGGCTTGAAGCCAACACTTGAGATTGTGAAAACTGGAGAATCAAAGATTGATACATTTCACTCCGATTGGGCGAGACTCTACCTTGCTCTGATTGTTGAGAAGCACACAGTTAGCAGATTGAAAGGTTTCAAATAAAACTGATTGCAAAATATCTAGCCTCTCTTTGAAGCTTGCAACAACCACCTAAGTTCCCCTGGCTTGCTGAGTACATAAGTACTCACCCTTGCTCTCTATATATAGTTCTTCGTCGGGAGCTGGAGCTAGAGTTGCAGTGATGGACGGCGACGGGACGGTCAGCAGAGAAGGAGATATTGGCTGTGAGGCCTGCGGTGGCGGCTACCTCGGGTTTGCCGAGCAAGGCCAAGGTGGCACTGATGGACGGCGATGGGACAGTCAGCAGAGAAGGAGAGATGGGCGGCGAGGCGTGCGGTGCACTGCGAGCAGAGGTGATGGCGAACGGATAGGTGACGACAACAAGCGAGCGAGCAAGATTCGCGACGGTTTCTCGGAAGCGAGACGGTGTGGCGGCAGGATTCCTGCGAGGGGACAACAGCATGGCGTGGTGCAGCACGGCGATGGTGAAGAGCACAGGATTCCGAGACGCTGGCATGGCTTGTGGAGCAGGGGCGATGCGACGTGCGAGGTGACCCACAGCGACTCGAGAAAGACAGCGGGAGAGCGGTCGGAAAAGCAGGCCGGGATGGCGGCTGGGTTTCTCGGAGGGAAACAGGGGAAGGGGCGAGATCCTGTTAGGATTTGCGATGAGGGTGTGGGCTTGGCGCGGCGTGGTTCGTCACGACGCGCGGTACATGAGGACGGCTGAGGTGCGGTGCAGGCATGACGCGTTGTGGCGGTTGTGTGCCACATTTCGTTAACACGTGTCGGGCAAGAGGGGTCGGCGGAAGGAAGGAGATGGACGTGCGGCGAGCATGGCGCGAGCGACCAGGAGATAGCCCGAGGTGGTGCAAATCGACGGGTGTCCGTGCGAGGCTAGCGGGGACAAGCGCGCACGCACGAGGATGCGGGGTGATGCGGGCCGGGCCGTAGCGCTGCGCAGAAGAGAGAGGAGGGAGGAATAAGCCGTGGGCCAGGCTGTGTGGCTGGGCTGGCCTACTTGGTGTGTTGGGGAGGGAGAAGGGAAGGAGGAGGCCGGGCCGGGAGGAGAAGGAGAGATGGCCCAACATGAACAGTTCCATTTTTCTTTTTCTAGGGATTTTTAGGGCTATACTGTTTGAATGCATTTGAATTTGAAATTTGGTGCAACTTTGATATTTGACTATAGAATAATTCAAAGAATCCATAGGATTAAGCCGATGTGGTTGTTTGAATACTTTTGAGGTAAAATTTAATATTTGAGAGAATTTGAGAGGAAGGGAAAATAAAAGGAATTTGTATATTTGGGTTTGGTTGTGAAATTCAAATTTGAGATTTTGAACTTAGTATAAACAAGAGAATCAAAGGAAGGATTTTGACTTATTGAATTCAAATGTGATATTTGAATTCATAGAATTTCTAGAAATTTAGGAGAAAGACTTTGATATATTTTTGGGTAATTCAAAATATGGAGTGAGTTTAGATAATTTGGGGAGAGAATAAATTTAGAGTAAAAACAGAGGGAGGCCAAAGGGGATTTAAATTCAAATAAGATATTTGAATTATCAAATGCTTCTAGGAATTCAAAGGCGACCTTTTGAGATCAAGTTTTGAATTTGAATAAACTTGGAAAGATGGAAGAATGAGCGAAAACTCCAATAAGATTTTGGATTGAATATTTGGTGTTTGAATCGTTTTATAATTTGGAGGATGCCAAGGAATGCTTTCGATTTTTGTGAAGATAACATAGGAAATTTTGATCTATTCGTAGGAGTAATTAATAGGAGTAATTAAGGAGGTAATTCGAATATCAAAATTCGAATACGGAAATTTGTATTCAGGATAGGCCTTTTGAGGCGGGATTCGAAGAGTGCAAGGATTGATTTTAATCGAGATATTTGGCACTAGATCCTAAATACACAAAAAAAACAAACTTTTCAACTTAGATTTTTATTAAATTAGTTTTTGATGGCTTAAAAAAAACAGCGTGCTACACTATCTAATAGATTCAGCTGAGAATTCCATATGCATGAAGATTGACCCAAGGCGTATGCACCACCTAACGGGAAATGGAATTAGTTATAGGAAAAGCAAGCATTGCGTGAGTTAATTAGTAGTACTTACCATTCAGCAGTACAAAAATGTTTGAAATATGGACCCACCAATTTAACGACAATTTAAGATTTGGATGTTTTTAATTTTTTTCAATTATATGGATTTTTCTCTTTTTCTTAGTGATCTAGATGGTGTTCAATGTATTTTTGTTATAGACGCATAGATAGAAACCCGGCCAAAAAACATAAAGATCAGTACTAGATAGATAGATGTCCATGAAATTTCATTAGGAGGAAATGATTAAAATTTTAAAACCCGTGATAATTTGTTTGCTTATATACTCCCTTGCAGTAAAACCGCAAGAACAAACACTCTTCTCGCTAATTAATACAGTAATCACTCCATCTAAATACCATCCTATATATAAGATAGCCCCGTGCTATCCTATCTGTAGTGTCACCACCGCACACATCTTCGTTATTTGCAAATGGCTTCCTCGGTTTCCATTTTCTACATCTACTCCTTCACCGTCGCCGTCGTCTTGGCAAACACGGCGGCCGCCAGGCCCGCCACGTCTGCCATTGTGGCTGGTAGCACCAATGCCACGGCGGCAGCCGCCAACACAACCGTGACGGCGCGCCGCAACGGCCGCTCCCCACCGCTATCGACGGCGACGACGGAGGAGGAGCAGTACATCTGCTATCTCTGCCGCGGGCGCAACCCGCTGATGATCAGGTGGTGCCCCCTCGACAAGGACCAGTGCCACATCGCCTGCCTCTCGTCGCCGTCGGCGTCGCGTTCCTCCTCCTCCTCCTCTCCGCCGCGCGCGCTGGCTTTCCCCGCCGACGACGAAGCTGGCGGCGACAATGACCGGGGCCACGACGACTGCTACGTCATGAGGCTGTACCCCGACGGCAGCTGGGTCATCGTCGACGTGGTCAGTTGCCAGGCGTCCGCTGGATGCTACCTCGTGTGCAGCTACGCCGACGCGCTGTCGCCGTCGGGCGCAGCCGGCGAGATCACCCCGGCCGCGACCGGCAGCCCGCTGCCGCCCGGCCTGGCCGAGTTCGAGCGGTGCGGTGACCAGCGCTAGCCGCGCCATGGCGCGGCCCGTCAGATCCCACGACGACGCATACGTGCAGTCGACTCGATCAAACGAACGTAACGTTGGACGTAGCACTAAGCCTCGTGTCAATCTGTGCATAAATGTAGGCAATATGGTTGACGAAAAACCAAAAGAATTTCAAGTAATCAAACAAATAAAAGTAACACTTTAGGTAAGATTTGCATTTCTTTGAAGAATTCGTGCTAATATTGAGACAGAATCAATCAAGTCATATATGCAAAGTACTTGATGTTGACCAAGTTACTCTATGTTTCTACTAATCAAATTCTGTCTGTGCCTTACTGGACAGTACAAATTCACAACCATTTATAACTCATCGGAGCTTGCGGCAGCAACACGTGAACTCTCCTCGTTCTCTGGCTAAAAACGTCCCAACCTGCCGTTTCGGTGGTTGTTTTTTTGGGGAAATGGCTGCAGCAGCACACCAACACAATGCTTGTTGCTGACAACTTTTAACAGAATCCATTGCTTCCTGGGCTTGCTAATTAACCGTGTCCACCGCTGACAACACTAGTGCAGTGCAGTGCTGTGCTGAGTTGGTAAACCATCATTCCACTTGTGATTCGCACCACAATTTTTTGCTGTTCATAGCGCTATATATAGTCCACGTGAATGAACTGGCTGTATGATGATTTACTCAAGGGGTACGAGCCTACTAGGAGTCTAGGACAGATAAAAGGTTTACCGTAGACGTTTGATTTTAAAAAGAAGAGAAACATGTGTATGCAATGTTCATCAATAGAAGAGAAACACGGGGAGGAAGTAACAAATAATTAGCAGATTGATAAACTGAAATTTGGTGCCAGCCTTCCGAATTCAGATAGCACTCTTACAAAGAAACAAGTTACCAGCATTTATTTTATTTCTCATATAGTCATATTTGCTAGTATTCATTAACTAGACAGATATTTTCAAAATCGCTTATAAACGAGACAGGCTGCACGCAGCATCTCTCATTAATTTATCAACTTCTCTGTGAGATGCCTCTCTCGGCCGCTTCCATCCACCGGGCCTCCTACCATGTCCTCCTACTCCTCGCAGCCACCGCCGCCGCCGCCGTGTCCACCACGGGCGGTGACGGCGACACGGCGGCCGGCAATGCCACGGCGACGACGACTGGCGGCGGCAGCACGGAGATGTACATCTGCTACCTCTGCACCGGGCGCAACCCGATGATGATCAGGCGCTGCCCCATCTACTGGGACTTCTGCCACCTCGTCTGCTACGACGCGCCCTCCACCACCGCCGTCGCCGCCGTTCCCGTCGCGCCCGCGGCGCCTGCGCGACCGGTGGGCGGCGGCGTCCCGCGCGAGATCATCGACGAGGAGTGCTACGTCATGAAGCTGTACGAGAATGGCAGCTACGTCATCGTGATCACGCTAGGCTGCTCCCAGACCGCCAGGTGCCTCCTCTCCTGCGGCGGCGGCGACCTCGCAGCCGACGGGGAAGAAGCCCTGGCAGCCCTGGGCGCCGTCTCACCGCCAGTGACGGCTCCCTACGCCCACGCCATGCTGCCGATGCCGATGCCACGCGTCGCTGGTTTCCAGCGGTGCGGTGCACAGATGATGACCACTCCGACTCCGAGGGCCATCACCGGCGGCGTGTAAAAACCGCCGTTCGGCTTCGATAAATAGAGATGATGATCACAGATGATGGCCCTGGCTAACGTCCGTGGCCATTTATTTATTTCAAAAATACAGTGCAATAAATTATACTTCTTCTATCTTAAAATAATAAATCTTAATATTGGATATCACACATGTTAGTGCTACGAATCTGGACAAATCGAAAATATATGATATCCAATACTATGTTTTATTATTTTAAGACGGAGGGAGTAGAATGTTTTAAATTCAAGATAAACATAAGAATTTGCAGGAATTCCAAATGAAGCATTTCAAAATTTCAATTACCGTAGAAATGGAAAAAAATCAAACGGGCTACGGCGAAGAACATCAACATAAACTTGCAAAATGCCAAAATCAACGTTTGTAAATTACGAAATCTATACATTTTTGTAGGCTTTCACGATTACAGACAAAATCCAGCCAGAGAGGCCCTTAACAATGGGAATTGGGTGCAGGATGTCAGACATGATCTTACACCACAGCTTCTTGTTGAATACTTCAAGATCTGGGAGCAATTATGTCAAAGGAACATAACCATAGCCAATGAAGTTCGAGATGCAATCACTTGGAAGCTGACAAATACCGGGCAACACACAACACAATCGGCATACCTAGCACAATTTGCTGGACACATCCAGTCGCAAGAAGCAACACTAATCTGGCACACCTAGGCACCAGCTAAATGCAAGTTCTTTGCATGGTTGCTCTTGCAGAACATACTATGGACGTCGGATCGATTACAACTTCGAGGATGGCCCAACAACTTTTGTCATCTGTGTTTCAGAAACCTGGAAACTACGCATCACTTATTCAAAGAATGCAACGTGCTACGTTCGGTTTGGATATCGTGCTGCAAAAACTTCACTGTACCCAACCAGTCACTGGATATACTGCATAAGACTCAATGCTGAAATAGTGGACAAAAAATGACGATGCAGTCTGACAAACGAAAGTCCAAAGGAATGAGAACTTTGATCATGTTGGTCACGTGGGAAAATCTGGTGTGACAGAAATAGGAGGATTTTCAAAAACAAGGAGATGAACGATGTGCAATTAACCTCCAAAATCATGGATGAAACCAACCTTTAAAGCATATGTGGTGCGAAGAACCTAGTGAGAATCACCTCATAGATGCCAATCGCACACACACTTGGAGTGTGCTGAAGTTTCTCTGAAGTTTGCTGTTTTTGCTTTGTCCTCCTTTCTCTCTCCCTCACATTTACCCTGTTTTTTAGGGGTACTGTAAATATTTACTGTGCTACTACTTAATATAACAACAACAATTGCTGTCTCGGTTCAAAAAAAAAAAAAATCCAGCCAGATGATGGGCCTGGTCTGTTGGGCCGTGGGTTCGTAAGCTCACAAGTCATAGCTCCATACTTCCCCATCAGTTGTTGCAGAGACCGTGGTGCGCTGGGAGTTCCGAGTTCCGACCGCGCCGCAGTCCTCCATTTTTTTCCCCGTGAGAAATCCAAACCACAACTCTCCGCGAACCCTAGTTGCGAATGTGGGATACAAAATTCGGTTTCCCTCCAGTGCCGCCGCCCTCCACCATAGCCGCGCAGAAAAATCCCAAGCGGAGGAGAGAGGCCGAGACCGAGGCGGGGGCGGGGGGCGAGGGGCCGGAGATGAGGGAGGAGGCGGTGGAGCGGCTGCGAGGGGTGGTGCGGGACAGCGTCGGGAAGCACCTGTACGCGTCCGCCATCTTCCTCGCCGACAAGGTGGCCGCGGCCACGGGGGACCCCGCCGACGTCTACATGCTCGCGCAGGCGCTCTTCCTGGGCCGCCACTTCCGCCGCGCGCTCCACATCCTCAACTCCTCGCAGCTCCTCCGCGACCTCCGCTTGCGCTTCCTCGCCGCCAAGTGCCTCGTGAGCTCTCCCCCCCAAACACCCCCCCCCCCCCCCCCCCAACCACCACCCTTTTCAGTCTGCCATTTCGTCGAACGTGTTGCGTGCATACTGTGTGTAGATTGAACGTCCAGTTTCACTGCCCATGGTAATGTCCGAGCGCGTGCCTGCGCTTGAGCTTCCGTATCAACAGCTTGTCTGGTCTCAACGTTACGTCAGTCAGGACATTGGCTGGTAGTGTTTTATGTCGATTAGATTATGCGCGTTTGCAAGCACTCGATAAAATTTTGCTTGATCAGCTTTCAGCTTGAACTATATGAGTTGAGATGGAGTTGTTTATTTCACACAATGAACACCTAATGGTTCACACTGGAGGATTTCATTTTTTTGGCTTCAATTCAAATGCTTTGCTGATGCTTAAAAATTATTAGCATGGTACACCTCCACTGTTTCGACCAGAGCTTTTTTACTTGGCATTCCATCAAATAAATGGGTGCTTAGCTTTGTTCTTAATGGCTGGTCTGATCTGAGAGTGTGGTTGATCAGCGTATGTGCTTCCTGCTTCAGATTTTTGGATAAAAGAGAATTTTATTTAAGTTGTATATATGTCATAAACTGCATATATGATTTTGACTGCTTATTCAATCAATATCCATGCCACTGGGAACAAAAATCTGGTTTCTTATGAGAGGGATCAACAGAACTGCATGGGATTAGTGATGTTTTTTGATGTACTTCTAAAATTTTACTCTAGTAAAGTGAAGCATACAAGAAAACATTATGATTTAGTATATTTTTTTTTGATTTGTGCTCTGGCGTACAGTCCTGTGTAGTCCTTTATTTTATCTATCGTCTAGTCTTTTATCTTAGATACTGTTTCACCTCTCTCTCTTTGGTCTGTTAGGAGGAGTTGAAAGAATGGCATCAGTGTTTGATCATACTTGGAGATGCGAAAATAGATGAGCATGGAAACGTTGTTGATCAGGATGATGGCAGTGACATTTATTTTGATAAGGATGCTGAAGATCATGAGATCAATGTGTGTCGACTCTTCTTTCTCTCCCCCACGCCAACCCTCTCTCTCTCTCTCATCTCAATATGGTGATTGATAGTAATTTTCGCTTGCCAGATCAAAGCGGCAATATGCTTTTTACGTGGCAAGGCATATGAAGCACTGGACAACTGTGACCTTGCTCGACAATGGTAAAAGCAGCATTTCATTTATTTATCCTTTAGTTTAAATGCGTATATGTCTGAAAAGTTTATTGCCATATTGAGTGTATTCAGTGGTAATGGCGAATGATGATGCAGTTATTTTGAAGTGCTTCTTCTTGTACACCTTTTACTCAATATCTTCACTTAGAATGCTGAGTTATTCAATATGCTTTAGAAGACATAACGAAAATGAATTTCCATTGCATAGAATGCTGAGTTATTCAATATGCTTTAGAAGACATAACGAAAATGAATTTCCATTGCAATGCAAGGACATGCCGCTAGTAGTTAAAATAACTGTTGCTACCTGGAAGTACTGTTACTTGGCACTGCTAATTCTCTTTACTTCAAATTAATGTTTAAGCAGGATTGTCTAATCAATATTTTTTTTGGTGCTCTTCTTGGCTAAGATGGTCTCTTGGCTTTGTTTTGTTGTTACCGCAGGTACAAGGCAGCAGTTAAGGCTGATCCTTTGTGTTATGAGGTGAGAAGAATCATGTGACTCTTTAGTACAATGCTTTTTCAACTACATGAAATTGGGTATCCAGATGCTAACATAAAATTGATCTGCTGTGGTAACCTCATTTAGTTCATTACTAACTTCCTATGTCTATACATGTCAGGCCCTTGAATGCCTTGTTGATAACTACATGTTGACATGCGAGGAAGGTAAGTTTTCCAAAATCAATCTTCCCATCCGTCATGTCCATCCTCTTACGATATTTCTGTTAAATAGTACTATATTGTTTATTGTTATTACTTGATTAATTTTAAGAAGGTCTTAATGTTGGACCTTCAATCCTTTTTTTGTTCTCGGTACTAATTGTTGTGCAATGATATATCAGAATCTGAGCTGTTGTCCTCCCTAAAATTTGGAAAAGAAGATGGCTGGCTCTCAGCATTCTACTCATGTTTGATAAGGAAGGTACATGACTGATTAACTACATTATTATGCAATTAAATAAACAATATGTGTATCTGCATTCACTTATTTCGTTTGGTCATGATTTGTTTTGTTTTATGTGCTTTAGCATGAAAAAGAATATATAGTGGAAGCAAAATTCAAGGAATTTGAACGAGAATCTTGTAGTATTTCATCTTTGAGTTCAGGACAGACACTGAAAAATAATATTGACATTTTGGCCTGCAAAGCTGAATACTACCATCAGAGTGGAGAGTACCAAAAATGTTTTGAACTCACATCTGCGTAAGTTGGTAAATGATTCATTGCTGGTTTACATCTATTTCCTTGATCAATGTTGGTTTATCATCCTTGTGATCCGATATCTATCTCAGGTTACTTGAAAGGGACCCTTTTCATTTGAAATGCACGTTAGTTCATTTGGCAGCTGCAATGGAGCTTGGCCATTCCAATGACCTTTATATTTTGGCCTGCAATCTAGTGAAGGACTATCCTCAGAAGTGAGTATACCCACTGGCCTGCCCACATTTGGACACATAATATTTGTTCTAATTGTTATACTGCTAGATGAGCGTTTTCCCTTTCATCTGCATGTAACAATTTGAGATATAATGACAGTGTTAGTTGTACACAATATTCATCTCTCTGCAAACTTTCATTTTTAATGCGAGCTGTAAAATCTAGCCTTGAACAGCATTGGAATTTGGGGTAAAATATGTTAACTAACCATGATTTGTGTGATGAACAACGAGAAATTGATCCCCCTCATGTTGGTTACATAGAGTATAGACCCAACAGATCGAAGGATATAATACTAAAATACACCTAATTATTTGTAGTCAAACTTGAGCAATTAAAGAATATTATTTTAATGTCAGTTGTGGTTCCATCTGTAGAGCTCTTTCCTGGTTTGCTGTTGGGTGTTATTACTACTGTATTAATAAGAATGATCAAGCACGCAGATACTTTGGGTAAGCATATTCTTCTTTTAATCACTGCCTTAATTTTGTTATTTGAAGCTTCATTACTGCATTTTTTCTCTTTATCCTTACAGTTCCTTTTACAGGTATCTTGTTCTTTTTTATGAGAATAATTATTTGTTCTTTGTCATTCTGTCATGCTTCACTTGATTGTATTGAAACAAAGAACATGTACCGCACCTACTTTTTGAGAAGGATGCAGGATTGTTTAGAAGATAATCCTGCTGTGCCTTCAATGATGGGAACTTGGATGTGAAATAAAATAGGATGTGATTAGTTAATATCCTCTGTACTGCAATCCGCAACCATGTTCTTACGTAAGACAATACTTTTGTCACGAAAACATGTCCGGCATGGTATAACATATGTGCTACAATAGTGTTACCATCTAATGGAGAAAGCAGTGTTTGCTGCAGCCTGCAGGGGTGGGACCTACCATTTCCTGTGAAAACATGGGTGCCATTGCCTCCTGAAATCTAAGCATATCCAACTGACTGATCGATTTCTTATAGCAAACAATATTTTTCTTTGTTAAATATTTTTAGTCATCTGGATTGATGGAACAATGTGGTAAAAAAACGAGTTGGATTCTACTCATGTAGTATCAGTCTGTCAGATGGTTTGTAAGGTGAAACATATTTGTCCACTAATTCTCCTCAGTCCAAGTTCAAATAAACAATATAATTTCTTAAGACATGTATCTCAGTAATAGCGGTCCAACAATGGCTAAATAAGCAGGTCATTTTGTTTCTTTATTTGTTCAATGCACAATGTTTATTGAATAATTTAATCATGAACGGGTTTAACCCTCTTACAACTTCTTAGACCTTGTATTCTTGTTCAAATTTAAGTAGCTGTAATGTGTTTTGCACTAATATGATTCCTATCAGCAAAGCTACAGGGTTAGACGGGACATTTCCTCCTGCTTGGATTGGTACTGGTATTGCTTATGCTGCCCAGGAGGAGGGTGATCAGGCAATGGCTGCATTTCGGACAGCAGCTCGGCTATTTCCTGGGTCAGTAATCATTTTCCCCCTCAAAATTTCAACGCAATTGTTATGTAAAAAAACTTGTTCATTTGTACTGTTATTATGCTGTACATTGGAGCAAAATATTAATTAAATTAATTTGATTTTTTTAACATTTAAGTCAACTCAATATGAATACTGGAAATTTTCCTTAATTTGTCTAAGGAGCTAGTTGTGTTAATTTTCCTTTCTACTATCTTTAGTTTTTTGGCCTTTTATTCTGGAAATTGCTATTTGTGTTTTTTTGGGACAGTGTGACTAGCTTTTGTACCTGCTATGCATTAATGATTATGAGGATTGTGGATTGAGTTCCTCCCTTTCTTTTGGAGTGTAAATTCTTGTTGCACTTCTGTTACCTGACTGCTGTTGTTTTCTGTCCTCCATCTCACTATTTATTGAATTTTTTTCCGTTTCAGATGTCATCTGCCAACTTTATACATGGGCATGCAATATTTGCGAATGCACAATTTCAAACTCGCAGAGCAGGTAATAACTTGAGATATCCTACTAAGACTAACTTCCTTATGAGGATTCCATTCTTATAGAGAAACTACACTTAGAGCTGACCTTTTTCCCTATCTTTTCTTATTCCATTTTTTTTGGGCAAAAAGTAGGTTTCAGGTGGTACTAGTTGTTTGTCAAATGCTGAAAATACATCCTGTATTTGCAATCTTGGATGGGGTTATATAAAAGGAGAGATTAACATGCATGACTTCCTTTTGACTTTTGCTAAGCATTTCTAATACTTAGTGAATATTGTTGTAGCTCACAATGAGAACCTATCATTGAGAGTATGTTATTTGCAAAGTTTTTTTTGGCAAGACAATTTTTTGTCATAATTTTTTAAACCCCCTTATTTTTTCTGCTGTGATGCAGTTCTTCACGCAAGCAAAATCTATCTGCCCATCTGATCCACTTATATATAACGAGTTGGGGGTTGTAGCTTATAATATGAAAGAGTAAGAGAATTTCTCTGTTCTAAAGGTTTCTATTGTCTGCTTATCCTATTATTATTGAAACCAGTGATGCTCCACCTTCCCTTGTAGATGCTTTGCTTTCATGAAAGGGAAAACATCCCTATAACTTGTATATCTGATATTCCTATAGGAAAAATGTTGTGCTAACATGGATGTTTTGAAAGATGTCCATGATATACAAGGTTGATTTGGTGGTTCAGTGGTTCTGAAATTTTGAATGGAATGTTGATGTAGTATGCATAGTCTTGGATGAAAAGCATTCTTGAAGTGGGATGATGTGAACCCTGGTTCGTGTTAAGGTAACCATGCAGAAAATGTCTAAACTGGAGGAACTTTGGGATAAAATAGAATAAAAGATAGGGAGTGGCTTCAGGATAAAGGAGAAAGGATATGCAGATGATGAACTTTGGGGAGAAAAAAATGTTCATTTCTCTTGCTTGATTCATAGTGAATGCATTGATCTCGCCTCTGTATGGACAAGAGCTTCACATAATATTCGGTGAAGTAAACCCAATTAACAGGGCAACTAATTATTATTTATCCTTAATTTCCAACTAATACTGCACCAGCTGGGCTCTGCATTAACGCAACTGCTACATTAGTCTGCTACCAACACGATAACAAATGTGTTTTCTGCATTCATAGTATGATCATTAGAGTTTGAGAATGTATGGTTAATGCCCACGATCCAGGATCCATATACAAGTTTGGTTTTCATTTGCTTTCCAAATTCTCTTCAACTTTTCCATTAAACACAGAATTCCTTATGAAATTCCATCCCATTAGATTTGGTTGTCTGCTAAAAAAAATGTTGACCCATATGGTTTTAGTGGTGTCTTGCATAGTTTCAGTAAAAAGATCAGCTTCTACTGCTATTGAAAGAGTTGACAAATTGATATTCTGTTTCTTTTTTATGTTTAGGTATCAAAAAGCAGTTCAGTGGTTTGAGCTAACACTGGAGCGTGCTTCATCCTCATGGAATGAAATGTGGGAACCAACATTGGTGAATCTTGGGCATGCATTGCGGAAACTCAAGTAAGGGAACCATCACATCACATTGTTACATTTAATTTCATAAATCTGTTGGCATATAGCTTTTCTATGTTAGTTGAGCAACATATTTGTCAAGTCCCAACCCCATTTATCTGGTTTGTTTATGATTTTTGTTATACATGAGAATGGGAAAGAAAGTGTTGATTTGGTTGAGTCATCGCAATTGTACAGCTGTGGCTTTGTGTGAATACCTTTTACTACAGATTGCAAGAAAATAAATCAGCAATATTATTATTTGGGCCATGTGTGTAAGGGTATGTTCAAACTTGTGGATTTCTTTGTATCTAGAGCCTGTCAAGCCTAAATTGCATGAAACTTCAATAAGAAAAATATGCATTTGATTTTATGCTAGCATATCCTCAACTGAAGAGCATTTCTTTGCGATGAAACAGCAGCTTTGCTCTTAGTTTTGACTGATACAATAATAATAATAACAAAATAGCACTGGTTGTCTTTCTTTTTGGTTGTCATCATTCAGTTGTTAAAATACAATTCTTGAGTTAACCTTTTTGTGGTTCCAACAGGAAATATCAAAAGGCAATATCATATTATGAAAAGGCACTCACCTTTCAAATGAAAAGTTTGAGTGCATTTGCTGGTCTTGCTTATACTTACCACCTTATGGTACACTTCTGTTCCTTTCTTATCCACTTTTTTGAACGGTACTATTTCTGTTTAGATGCTGCACTGGCATACTATAAAGGTGATGTGCCATGTGCATAGGGCAGAAGTGTTGCAAATTCTGACAAAAGAACCTGGAAAATGATGTGTGTTAAGGATCATGGTCTGTCCACATAGACTGATCTTTAATCATCTATTTGATATCTATGTGATCAAAAGTTAAAAACTAAGTTTTATGTAACCTACTACTTCAATTGCAACATCAAATTAGGATACTTGGTATTTGTTAGTTCCCCAAAGCATAAGCGAGAAACTACTAGACAAGGCATGATGAGATGACATTGAAAACTAAGAACATAGTAATGGGAGGGTGATTTTGTGTTGATTCTAGTAGTGTTTTCTGGATTTTTGGTGCGAGGTTGCTAATATACATGGAAAATACGAAGGACAATTAACTTTTGAGCTTAAGTTGCATTCATGGAAGCAATGTTTGGTTTCAAGAATGAGACTGATATGCTTGATTCATTTGTTTTAGTTTGACACTTCTACTTTTTAAGCCTAAACAATTATTCCCTCATTTATTTTCCGAGTATATCTGAATTTTACTAATATCATCTTTTCATTACACAGGATAAATTCGAGGCTGCAATAACTTACTACCACAAGGTGACTCTATGATCATTTCCACTTAGCTGTCATGTTTAGACTACATCTCTCTAATCAAACACCTTTGACCTGCCAGTTAGTTTAGCATATGGACTTCTTGTGCATAATATATCTTCACTGTGTATGTATGCAATTCAGTTTTTGAAGTTTCAAACTGAAGCCATAACAGTGGAAAGTGGAGACCATTGCCTTTCTACCCACTTATGTTCTTTGTTTTCATGTAGCGCAGGGTTAGTGACTAATATTTGTCTCCCCATTTTCGTCAGGCTTTATGGTTGAAACCAGACGACCAGTTCTCCACAGACATGCTAACATTAGCCCTCGAGTCCAGCTGCCAAAGCACAGCTCGGACAAGATAGCATAGGTGCAGTCGCTGTTTGCAAACTGCAACAGGTGGTGTTGTATCTTAGGAATGTTGTATCAATTCGGATCATCTGTAGCCAGTAATGTGAAGTTAGTGTGTAATATATAATTGCTCAAGTTCATTCGCCACCCCATATTGATTCTAGTGTATTATCAAGATTTTGTTACCTTGTACTGATGTAAATACTACCCATTCCTTGTCATCACGAGTATGATGGCCAAAGACTATTCCGCATGTTTAGAAAGGTTAAGGTCATTATTATGTTAGCCTCAATTGGACATGGGAATTTTATTACATTCTTGTGATAATAGAGATATTTCTTGTAAATTTTAATGTAAGCTTGAATCTTTTTTTACGAAGTGCCAAGCGGCTTTGTTATATTATTCTTAAACAAATGAAACAAGTAGTAATATATTACTTTGTTGATAACATGTACTGTTGAACTGTGCCCACCAGTTTCAATCTTGGTATGGTTAAAATTTTCATGGTTTAACGGAAAAACAAGGTTCCAGGTGCTTGACCTTTGTCGGCATAGTATATAACTTATGCCAAATTCAATCCTGCTGGTTATTTCATTAGTACTTTTAAACATACAATTGATTTAGGATTAAACATAATTCCCCCTTTTCAGTTAGGTCCTTAGCTTGGTCCGAATTTTTTTTTTAAATCCTAGTTTGGCTACCGTTGGTACTTTTTTGTCTTAAAATAATAAAACCTAGATGTGATATATTCTTTCTGTTCAGGTATTAAGGTATATCATATTTAATACTAGATTTTATTATTTTGAGACGGAGGGAGCAGTGATTAGGGTTTTTGCAATAAGGTCTCTGTGTTGAGCTACCACCGCTTCCACTCTGCACAGGGATCTTTGCCTCCCTCACCACTTGTTTTTTCCATGGAGCGCATGGTTCCAAATTGTCTTTTCCGTGGCCCTAAACATGAGTTGGAAGCTGGGGCGCACGAAAGCAATGTGATGTTGCCATTAGCGCAGCTCCTTCCTAGCAGCTCGCCGGAGATCAACCGGCGACAACACCAACTCAGGCTGTTGAGCCGAGCGGAGCCCGAAACGGAAGATCAAGGGGTTTGGTTTGGGTTGGCGTGGGCCTTTTATAACTCGATGTTTTGATGAGTGGAGCCCGTTTTATCCACAGCTAGGTCGGTGTTTTGGAAATGGTTTCTTGGACGACTTAACTTACATGGATCACTGATATATAAGTCTCTTCTCATGGGTCCATGCATTAATGACTCATGTCTCTCTAATGTATATTAAGATGGTTTTATTGATCATACTGTCATAGAATTGCTCTCAATGCTATACCGGTAGCGAAAAACTTTTTATTTAACCCTTTAATTAGCTATTTGGAGTAGATCGCAACCATTCACATTGACCAAGATATTTTTATTTTGGTCATTGGATCTAACGGTAAGGAATAGATATTATCGTTTGCTGATAAGCCATAAAAAAATAGACAAAACAATAAAAAACAATTTATAGATAAAATTTTATATTCCTATTCTTAGAAATTTAAAAACTAATGTTGAAAGATAAACTATGATAGAAAAATCTCAAAATCTTCAAAATTTAAATTTTGGTTCTAAAAGCCAACAAGCAAACGAGGCACTTAGGTCGTTCTCGCTCTCCCCTCCTGGCGCACGGCCGCGCGCACCTTTGCCATGGCCCTCTTCTCCACCGGATTCGCCGCATCTCGGGACTTCTCTTCCTCCCCATAGTCTTTCCCCGCCGCCGCGCCGCCCTAAGGCACTCGGCACAGGGCGTCCTCCACGCCGGAGCCGGTCAGCACCAACCTCCCGGCCGACGTGGTCAGTACAACAAATCGCCTCTCTGGTTGTGACTTATCCATAAATCGGTGGAGCATATGCATGTTCTACGCGCTCTTTCTTATCTGAGCAAATTAGTTGCTTCGATCTCATTATCTGACCATCTGCGCAACTAGCTGTTCATTCCACACGATTTATTTCCTACAGTCTCTCACGGTCTCACCAAATTCAACTGCCGAATTGACTGTACAGAGGAAACAAGGTTGCCTCAGTTGAATGCTGCAGTAAGCTTGCGTTTTCTGCAAATTTGAGTAGGATGAACGAGAGAGCATTTACTAAGTTTCATGGACACAAGAATACATGACTGCCAGTGATTCTAAACCTGTGTAAAATTCATCTGAGATCAATAAAAGCTTCCTTTATCTAAAAAAAATAAAAAATGTGTAAAATTTCCCTCATGCAGAAAATTACACAGAGGATGCAGTCCTTCATGAGTTAATGGAAGTAAACATTCAGAAGTCCTCCAGCAACAAACTGAAAAAAGGCAAGGCCTCTCTAAATAAGCAAACCATTAAGCCGGTGAATTGGAGAAAGGCAAGATTTTAGGGAAGAAATTGCGGTTAGCAATTATCTTATTGCAGTGTTGAACTTCCTGCCTTCCTGGCTGGCTGCCGTAATTCATCTTTGACTGAAACTTATCAATGAAAATACTAGTACAGCTCTCCCAACGGTTCCCTTTATTCATGATAAAATGTCAGGGAGATGAGCTAAAAAACTCCATGTACGCAGAGAATTAAGAGGTGTCATTGTCGACCGACATAGCTAGTTCGGTAGTTCCTACAAGCACAAACATGCGTACCAAGAGAAAACCTGATGAGAGCGTACCTGCAGGAAAGGATTATGACACTAGGGGAAATGAAGTTCACTGGATTGATATTGCAAATGGCGCTAGTGAGGGCAGGTGAAAAGCAAGCTGTGTTGTGGTTTTCAGTATGTGCATAGCCTGCTACAACGTTGGTAATTGGCTAATTGCTGCATATTGTATTGGTACTCTGGTAGTACATGGCTCATTGCTATTCACATGTGGTACTGTGAACTCTCATGACATGTTTGTAATTTTCTTTTGAGTAAATTTCACAAAATAACGTGTTTTATAGTCTAAGTTACTGAGACCTACTACGTGTATCTTGTCACTTGAACTCAACCACAACAATTATGGCATTAGTTTTTCACAAAACCACGCTATTAACAAATTTAGCTATTTGTATTCGTGAAATACGTTTGAATTTTGTTAACAAATTTACCTTTTGTGATACAATATTGCCACGATTGTTGTGGTTAAGTGCCAAGTGCCAAAATATATACGGTCTTCTCCAACTTAGACCATAAAACATGTAGTTTTGTAAAATTTGTTCTTTTCTTTTCTACGGTTAATACTGACCTCCTTTGCCTCCGTAAATGTCCTAAACATAATTAGCGTATGCTTCGATCCCTCCAGGATGGCGAGGGATCTGAAATTCTGATGCTTCTCTGCCAGCAATGTACAATTCAGCTCCCTTCATTTTTGAATGGAACTAAAATTTCACCAAACTGGAGTATAATTTAAAACGCTTCCATCTTGTTTAATGGAGATGCACAATTTTTTTTGAGCAGGCAAGTACTACTTTTTACTATTCGAGCTAACCAATATTACAGAAAAATAATGATAATGTGACTAGGCCAAAAAAGTGTAAAGAAAACTTGCGGTGGACTCAACCGGGGCGCTTGATTTGGATCGTGTCAAACCGACCGACGCACCAAAATGTGGGCTACCCCTTTAGCTGACCATTATACAATTAGGGTGCAGTACACCGCCACCTTCCTCCACCCAACCCTGAAAACGCCATCCTAGGCGACGCGAGGCGAGGAGGCAGCCCAGATCTCCTCCCCTCCCCACCCATTTCCTTTCTCTCTCCTCCGCCTCGTCTCGCCTCGGTCTCTATTAAGGAGCAGCTTGGTCACTCCGGCTCAGATCTCCGCGCCGATCCCCCAAACCCTCGCTCGCGCGCGCGGCCCTCACCCTCGTCAACGCCGCCCCCGCCCGACGACGAGAGCGATGGCCTCGCCGGCCGCGGCCTCGGCGTTGCTGCTCCTCCTCTCCGCCTTCGCGGTGACCGGCGTGGTCTCCGACGGCTCCGACCACCGGTACAAGGAAAGGGAGGCCGTCCCGCTCTACGCCAACAAGGTCGGCCCCTTCCACAACCCCAGGTGAGGCCCCTCCCCCCCTCCTCAGATCCCGCCGTCGGATCCATCGGATTCGTGGTAGTAGGGCGCGCGGGGGGACGTCGCCGTTGCTCGGGTCGGGTTGGTTGTTTCCCGCCCGATCTCGCGGTGTGGGCTGAGTCGCGGGTTTAGGTTTGTTTGGTCAACACGGACTAGTATTGCACATCCGGGAGATAACGAAAGTCGATGTGATTTGGACGGAATAACGAACAAATCACTACACTGTTGACTGTCCAGATCTTCTCGTCGGGTTCCGTTTTCGTTTCAGTATTAGCAAGTATCGGTGTTTGAGAGCGGATTCTAGACTTCATGAGCCTTTTCGTTGTTGGGAATCGGATCTATTTGCAAAGCAGATTTTTTTTGTCTTAAAGGTAACAAGTCATGCGAAAACTGTTCTCATGCTAAGTTCCTTTTCCTTGCAGTGAGACATATCGGTACTTTGATCTGCCTTTCTGCTCTCCAGGTTAGTTTGTCACGAATTCACGCCTCCTGGTCATTGTTGAAGAATGCTAGTTGTTTGTTTGCTAATAAATGGTGTTAATTACAGAGAAAGTGAAGGAGAAGAGCGAGGCCCTTGGTGAGGTCCTCAATGGGGACCGGTTGGTTGATGCACCTTACAAGCTTGATTTCCGTGTGGATTATGAATCCAAGCCGGTTTGCTCAAAGAAGCTCAGCAAGGAGGAGGTGGCCAAGTTTCGGAATGCAGTAGCAAAGGATTACTACTTCCAGATGTACTATGATGACCTCCCACTGTGGGGATTCATTGGTAAGGTTGAGAAGGGAGGCAAGGCAGATCCAAGCGAGTGGAAGTATTACCTGTACAGGCACATCATCTTTGACATCCTCTACAACAATGACCGGGTGATTGAGATCAATGTGCACACTGACCAGAGTGCACTAGTTGACCTGACTGAGGACAAGGAAGCCGATGTTCAATTCCTTTACTCAGTCAAGTGGAAGGAGACACCAACACCATTTGAGAAGAGGATGGAGAAGTATTCCAGTTCCTCCAACCTCCCGCACCATCTGGAGGTCCATTGGTTCTCTATTATAAACTCTTGTGTTACTGTCCTCCTCCTGACTGGATTCCTGGCGACCATCCTCATGCGAGTACTGAAGAATGATTTTGTCAAGTAAGGGTCTATACATTAAGTTATTTTGGAAAATTATACCCTGTCCAACAACAACAACAACAACAACAACAAAGCCTTTCAGTCCCAAGCAAATTGGGGTAGGCTAGAGTTGAAACCCAACAGGAGCCGCAAAACAAGGTGCACAATAACAAGCAAATTGGAAAATTATACCCTGTCCATTGCACAATATTTGCCTGAGCCCACTATGTGCACGTGCCAGTTAAGCACTAACATAATGAAAAAAGGTCATGAGAAGTGACAGTAAAAACAGATACCAGCGCTTCCCATAGAACATGGAAAAATGCAGCATATAAATTATTTTTATTTCTCGTGGATATGCATTAAGACAACATTTTCCATGACTGTGGAAACTCACTGCAAAGGATGGTTTCTATTCTAGTAAACTAGCACCTATTCTTCCTCTTGCCACTTTCTGCAGTTAACAGTAGGCTAACGCATGATGCATACAGCAATTATTTTGGTCTGAAATGAATATTGACTTGTTAAAGGAAGCGTGTAAAGCAGATCTAGTACATCAGCATTCGCAATGTCTTTTGTAGTGTCATGTTTATGAATTTACTTGAAATTTGGTCTTCTCTTTGATGTATGAGCATGATGACTTGACTACATTTCATCTCTGGTTTGAGTGTAATCCTTTTTTCATTTGAAGGTATGCCCATGATGAGGAAGCAGCTGATGACCAAGAAGAGTCTGGATGGAAGTATATCCATGGGGATGTTTTCCGATTCCCCAAGAACAAGTCGTTGTTTTCGGCTGCTCTCGGCACCGGAACTCAACTGTTTGCCCTGTAAGTTTTGATGGGCCTTTTTCTTGCCACATATACTATGGTTTTATTTTGCACAACTGAAATTATTCCTCCAGTTATTCTATTTTAGACAGGCAGATAGCTAACGGTCTTTATTTGGCTCATTGCAGCACAACCTTTATATTCCTTCTTGCACTTGTTGGAGTGTTCTACCCATACAATCGTGGTGCTCTTTTTACTGCATTGGTTGTCATCTACGCTCTTACTTCAGGAATTGCTGGGTATATTGCAACCTCTTTCTACTGTCAGCTGGAGGGAACAAACTGGGTATGTGTTACATGTTTTAAGACATCTGTGTTACATGTTATAACACATCCCTGGACACTTCTACAATGATAAGACTGCAAAATTCAAAAGTATCGGTTGTAATTCTTTTAGTACTAATGCTGCCATTATACCTTTCAGGTGAGGAACCTGCTGTTGACAGGATGCCTGTTCTGTGGACCACTCTTTCTGACTTTCTGCTTCTTAAACACTGTTGCTATTGCTTATAGTGCAACAGCAGCATTGCCCTTTGGCACTATCTGTGTCATTGTGCTCATCTGGACCTTAGTTACGTTTCCCCTGCTAGTTTTGGGAGGCATTGCTGGTAAAAACAGCAAGACTGAATTCCAAGCTCCCTGCCGTACCACCAAATATCCTAGGGAGATTCCTCCACTTCCCTGGTACCGGAGAACAATCCCGCAGATGGCTATGGCTGGGTTTTTACCTTTCAGTGCCATCTATATTGAGCTCTACTACATCTTCGCTAGTGTTTGGGGCCACAGGATTTACACCATTTACAGCATTCTCTTTATAGTCTTCATTATCCTCCTTATCGTTACTGCCTTCATTACTGTTGCACTGACATACTTTCAGCTCGCTGCTGAAGACCATGAATGGTGGTGGAGGTACATTCATTTTCCTTCACATTTTTTCTTTTTGGAACGAGTACTTGCAGGGAATGAATCATAGTTCTAAAAAAATAAAATAAAAAAGCATATTTCTATACGGCCACTATAAGCTTTGAGGTTTTCCTTTCTAGTCATTTACTATTTGTCCACTACACCGGTAACTGAGAACCATTCTGCGTTAACAATGCCTAATTTAGTTTTGTGAGCTTTGAGCACACTGCTAATATTTAATCTGGTGATTCTTGCTGTTGTGTCTTCAAACTTGTATCATGTATTTCATTTGTATACACTGAAACTGTTCAGGTATTTTATTTAATTTATCCATTAGCTTTGAGATCAATCAGGTGGCTGTCAATTTTTCCACAATTATTTTTTTCTTTTGTTCGACATCTTATTCATATGTATTTCCTGGGCTCCCATCTGTTGTTTTCCCATAGTTTGTGATTGGACTTGCAGATTAGTAAAGTATTATCTTAGTGAAATTTGAGTGCAGTGCAATTATGATATGATCTTGATGGACACTAGACTATTAGAGGGGCAAATTGAAATCTATTGCAACTCTGAACTACTTCATACTTTTCTTGTTTGTCAATTTGATGTGTAGATTGTCGTGAGCAAAGCTATATGCACTATACAATGATGAGCAGTGAGCACCACCCTTTTAAAATGTAGAATGATAGCTCAACTTGCTCAAATATTGTCGTTTTCATCCTTTTATTTGTTATTTGGGAACTCTAGTCTAATGTGGTGCTTTTGTATGCTGGACAACAATATGATTTTCTTCTGCCCTTTTCTCTGATACAGGTCATTCCTATGTGGAGGATCAACTGGATTTTTCGTCTATGGCTACTGTCTGTACTACTACTATGCACGGTCAGATATGTCTGGCTTTATGCAGACATCATTCTTCTTTGGCTACATGGCTTGCATCTGCTATGCTTTCTTCCTGATGCTGGGCATGATCGGTTTCCGTGCCGCATTGTTCTTTGTCCGTCACATTTACAAATCCATCAAGTGTGAGTAATACTGTTGTCGGAGGCTGGAGAGCAGTGGAGTTGTACTCCTTTTTGGTGCCACTAAGAAGTCCCAGTATAGAAAAGGTTAGCTCTCGCGCACAACAGGAGCAGCTAGAGATTGCCATGTTTCAGGTTAGGCCATTATTCATAGGAACAGGTAATGAACCTATATTTGTTCTTCTGTGCGACTGCTGTGATAAATTGTCTTTTCTTTGGTCATGTATTACCTTGTGACGTCCAGACATTTTTCGTTGATGCATGACCTACCTGAGCATCTCTGGAAGATCATGTTATGCCCTATTTCCTATAGCAGAATAACTGAAGTGTAGAGATGATGCCTCTAGAGTGGCTTGTCTATTTATACGTGTACCAACCGCTGGTTATGTATTGTCAAATATTGAAATACTAGAACCATTCTTTTTTAACTCTTGAGAATCACACTTTGTTAGAGCGGCAGCTGCTAATCTCTAACTAGGCTTGATACGTTATATCTGTTGATACGACTCCACGATCAAACGAAGCCTGTACATCCTTATTTTTGAATTTTATTTAAAATTTAATTCTGGGGGTTATTCTTCAGCACTCTAGTTGTACATCCTTATTTTGATTGCTAGGAAGACGACCAAAAAAACCTACCTTAAATCATTCTTAGAAATCATATTTCAAAATCTTGCTTTATTAGAAAAAAGTATCAAGGGCCTAATTTGGATATTACATATTTTCTTGGCTATCATCAGTTGAAAGAAGTTTCAACCCAAGGGTGAGTTTGAAGGTAATGGAAGAAGAAAAGGAAATCATGTAAAACGAGGAGCTATTTAGGGATGGTAATTTTAACCGTGGGTATGGTATCCGTGGGTACCGGCATACTGTGCCTGATAGGTATGGGGTATGGGCGTGGGTTTAAATTTTTGCCCATAGGCACGTCTGATCCGAGACCCGATAATCCAGTGGGTGCAGTTGGGTTTTATATTTTACTCGTGGTAATTTATGTCTGACCCGATATATATGTATCACTAATTTTAGCCCATTTATATACTCTCCCAGTTGTATCTATCTTTCATTCTAAACTTATTTTATCATACGGTTCAGGTAAGTCATAACTGACGTCAATTATTTCTTAATCTAATCTTCTATGATTCATAAAATAACTAATGAATTTAGCATATGATTGAATTAATAATAATCAGACACAGGCTGTGTAACGTACGGATTGACGACTAGTGTATTGAATTATATTGCTGATGCCTCTTTAATTAACCATCTATTGAGTTGGGTACGGGCATTGACGACTAGTGTATTGAATTATATTGCTGATGCCTCTTTAATTAACCATCTATTGAGTTGGGTACGGGCATTGATCCCTGCCTGCTAAGCTTGTCGGGCATGTAACAGGTGAGCCATGTCGGCTATCGGGTCTGGTATGTTCCTGCTCTGCGCGTGCCCGATCTGACCCATTGCTATCCCTAGAGCCATTGGTGTATGATTAATCGAGTCTTAGTTATTGCAAACTTAAAAATGGATTAATATGATTTTTTAAAGCAACTTCTATATAAAAAATTTTTATAAAAAATATACTGTTTAATAGTTCGGGAAGCGTATTCACGGAAAACGAGGAAAGTTTTCACCCCATTCCTCATATTCAAACTATCAAATTAGTCATGGGCTTGTCGTTGTTGCCAAGAAAATGACTAGCATGATAGCCATCAATTTGGATGTGTTAGAGTAACTCCAAGAACCTCTCCATCTAGATCTCTAAGCTAAATTTTAGCTATTGTAGCAAAAAAAATACCCTCCAACAGATTGGCCAACTGGTTGGCGAAACAAGCCCACACGCTGGCCAAACTTGGCCAGCTTACTCCATTGGCCATCTATGGGTCCCACCACCATCGTTTCTCCCACCTACTTCACTGGCCATCCACTGGTCGCGGGCGAGGCGGTCGAAGTTGGCCTGGACTTTGACGCGGAGCTCGAGTGGAGCTCGATGACGGCGCGGGCGGAGTTCGGCAACGGACCGGGCGGAGGGTCGCAAGCGAGACCTGGAGCTGGAGCGTCTTCCTCGCCATCATCATCGCCCCATGGCGTGCAGGCCTCCACCGAGCAGGCGGGGCCGGCGCAACAGGGGGTTGTGCCACCAATGAGGGGGTCAAAGAAGCGGATGCAAGCGTCGCAGTGCACGCCAACTGCGGTGCTGACCACGCACACTTCGAACTTCCGCGCCATGGTACAGGAGTTCATCGGCATCCCCTCACCGTTCTTCGCCGGAGCGCCCTATAACGTTCCTCTCCCGTTAACCTGTACAGGTTAACAGAGGAGGAACATCATTACCTGTAATACTTGTACCAGTCTCAGGAGACCAGCCGGTACATACAGGACATCGGTGGATCACAGGCAAACCTGTTTTATTTAATATACATAGTCCTTACATAAATTGCAGTCTCGGACAGAACCCGAGACATGCAACGATACATTACAAAAGTAAGCAGTGAAAAAACACGGATAGACCTATACCCATAAGCAAAACTTGGGACCTAGATCGAAACTCTAAAACTCTTCGTACTCGACTTAGTCCTGATAATACTGGTTAAGGGTGAGGTCTTCATCTTCATAGACTTCTGAGAGAAAGTAAGCAAAAGTGAGTACACGGGGTATTCAGCAAGTCACGGAAATTAGGTGGCATGCAAGATTTAGTAAGGAAGGTTAGGGTTATTTTGCAAAAGTGGTTTTTAAAGATTCTGTGGCTTTAAAAATCTAAGTGTACTCTCAAAGTTGTCGGAAAGAAGCTCATGCTCCAATCCATCCCGTGAGTTGCTTTGTAACAACTCACCTCAGTTAAGTTAGTCGGGAAGAGACTCGCATCTCAACCCATTCCACAAGTTTGAAACTTGTTACAAAATTTTGATTCGGAGCGTACCATCCTCTAGTACCTCCATTTAGATGGATTCTTTATTTTAAAACTTGTTTCATAACTTAGACAACTCAACTACGGTGTCATCCAATACCCCGGGTTACACAGGCCCGTTTCAGGCCACACAGGCCATCCATTAATCACACAGACCGATTCTGGTAATGGTCCCAAACCTGTAAAACAATTACACAGATATTTATAAAATAAAATCTATGCTAGAGGAATCACTTCACATTCGCCCGTAACCATGGGCACGACTGTTCGAACAGTTTATAGACTTTTGCAAAGGGTGCACGCTTTTCCATACGACACGGGCTTACTCCCACACTGGCCAAGCGGGGAGGTTTGCGACAAGGCCTTTCCAGAGCCTTCTCAAGATAGCACATTGCCTTATAAATGGGTTCTCTCAACCAAGTACCAGGAACTCATTTCCTGTACTCAGGGACGGGGGTATATCGCTCTCTTGGCACCCAACCGTTCCCACATTTATTAGCAACCAAAATCAATCCTAGGAACACTAGTTATTCGGCCAAGGGCGTCCCATTCCACCCGTGTGGTCGCACTGTTACATGCTCAATGTAATTCCTTAAAGAAACGATTCTTAAATATCACGGGAAGTCGAAACCACATAGGTAGCGACGACTCATGACCACGTTTTGTAAAGCTGTTTTATTTCGCAAATACTCGACCAAGGGTGTCGAGGTTTAAAAATCATTTTATTTAAAACCCTGGTTTTCCATGTCATATTTTTAGTTAGATAAAATGGGATCATCGATATTCGTACTCAAGTACGAATATCAAGATGACAGGGTTACAAAAGACAGGGCAACAATTTATTCAAGGAGGGTAATATGCAGCAAATAGGATAGGCCAGATGGATTCGATTATGAACCGCGGCCAATAACAGTCATGTTCTTATTTATGCAAGTTTTAGGAATTAAAATAAAAATTTTAAATCATGGGTCCAATATGGTCAAAGGTGACTTGACTTACTCGTGGTCTTGCGAGTCTTCGATAAAATCTTCCTTTGATGACTCCTCGGGAACGGTTTCTACGCGTTACAAAAAGAAAACAGGCAAAAACACCAAAAATCAGAACCTATCTCATACAACTAATAGTACCACTATGTAGATCTTATTTTTAGAAAAATTTTGAGAGTTGAATGGGCTCAAACGGAGTTACGGTTTAAAAGTTATGGATTTTCAAAGTTTGAGTCAATTTCTTGGAATTAAAAAGAATTAAAATTGTTTATGAAAATAAAAGGAATAAAAAAGAAAAGAAAATTGCTTAGAGACTGACAGGTGGGGTCCTTGGGTCAGAGAGAGAAAAAGGTACTGTGGCTGACACGTGGAGCCAGTACAACAATGAGGAAGAGAGAGGGGAGGGAGTTGCTGACGTGTGGACTAGGGGAGAGGGATCAAGGTCCTGGAGGTAGGTCACGCCAGCTGACACAGCAAGCCGTGTGGCATGCCATGTCAGCATGGACCGCCGGAGCTGGCCACGGCGGGAGATCGACGGCCGACGGTCGCCGGAGTCGATCTCGCCGGCGGCGATGAGACTTGGCAAACGGCCTACGGCAGAGGAGATGGGGAATCAAATGAACAGTTCGGATTGGATGGATAGGCAGCAGAGGAGGGCTAGCGGCGGAGCTCAGTACCGGCGGCGACGGCGGAGAGGAGATGGTCGTCGCCGGTGACCATTGGAGCGGCAGAGAGCGCTGGGGTAGGGCTATTCGACTGCGGTGATGTGCGAGGAAGGGAAATAGGAGAGAAATTGAGACTCTACCTTCGTCAGTGGAGTGAATCAGAACGGCGGCGAAGGAAATTGGGCGTTTTTGGTTCGGGGGCTAATCGACGGCGGTGAGGGGCGGAGAAGCTTCACGGTGGCTCAGGGAGTCCAACGGTGGCGGCGGTTCGGTCTGTGGGGCTCTAGAACGGCGGCGCTGCTCGGGTCTGTGCGGCGACGGAGAGAGAGGCTCGGTGGCAAGGTGGTCTCGGCTTGGTTTCTTGGCGGCCAGAGGAGGGGGCGTTGCCCTATTTATAGAGGAGCTCGAGAGCTAGCAGACGACGGACTAAGGCGGTGGCATAGGGAGATAAGCTCGAGCTCGGCCGACGAGACTCATCCATGGTGCGGCTCACTGTGGATGGCGTCACGCGCGGCAGAGGTGAAAAATAGGAAGAGGAGATGACGGCGAGGCGACGGGACAGTAGGCTCGCGCGTGCGCATTGACGTCCGAGGCTCGGCGTTGAGGGAAAAAGCTGTGGCGGCCATGGCGTCCTTGACTCCTGTGCTCGAGATGAAGTGATGGCGCGGATTTCTTGCCGGGCGACGAGAAAGCGAAGGTTGACGGAGGCATCCTGCGCGCTTTAAGGTGTCGACCGGGTGGTATGGGTACGCACAGAGAGAGAGAACCGAGAAAGCTCGAGAGAGATCGAGAGAAGAGAGAGAAGGCGAGCGGCAACGAGAGGAAGACGACGACGCTGTGTCATCGTCGGCTGACAAGCGGGGCTGAGCGACAAAGACGATCTCGACCGTCCACGCGCGAGCATCGGGCGGCTGAGAGCGAGGGCAGAGCCGGGGTGGCTGACGCGCAGGACCCGTGGGGATTTTAATCCACGCACGACCGCGGCTAGGCCGAGCGGGCCGGCGAGGAGAGGAGGCCGGAAGGAAGGGATGGCGGCCCATAGACAGAGTAACTTCTAATATTTTTCCAGAGATAGATTTAATTGGTTTTTGAGGATTTAAATTTTGGGAATTGATTTTTGAATAGGGTTTTAATTTTAGGAAAAATTAGAGGATTTTTGTAGAGGTTCTAGGGTTGATTTTTGGAGAAATTTTTGAGATCACACTAGTCACAAAATTCCAAACTCAAGTAAAGAGCCATTTTTGAATTTAGTTTTTTATTTAAAATAGTTGTAAGACAAAATAAAAATGCAACCATTATACAGTAACTTTTATTATTTTTCTAGAGACAGATTTAATTGGTTTTTGAGGATTTAAATTTTGGGAATTGATTTTTGAATAGGGTTTTCATTTTAGGAAAAATTAAGGGATTTTTGTAGAGATTCTAGAGCTGATTTTTGGAGAAATTTTTGAGATCATACTAGGCACAAAATTCTAAACTCAAGTAAAGAGCCATTTTTGAATTTAGATTTTTATTTAAAATAGTTTTAACACAAAATAAAAATGAAACCATTACACGCCCGCACGCTCACGTTTCGACCACCTCTTCCCCGTCCCCTCCTCCACTCCACCGCAGCTGCCAGCGATGGAGGCAGCCGGCGGAGGACGAGAGGATCGGCGATAGAGGTGGTGGATCTGACAGGATAGAGAGGGAGGGGAGGAAGAAGAAAGAGGGGGAGGAGATTGACAGGTGGGGTATTTGTCTAACCGTTGGAATATAGAAAGTGGGATTTAGAGAGTCTGTTGAAGTGCAAAGCAAATATAAAGAGAAATTTGTTTAGCCAGCTTGCCATATAGACATTTGGAGAGCAAGATTTGGAGATGCTCTTAGAATGCCACTTGGACTCCTATTTGCTCCGATTCATGTCGTATTGTTGTTTCAACAAGTCACTACTTACAGTGTTTTAGATGGAAACATATTCTATGCAAACAAGTTTTTCATGTATAACAACTAATAAATATCACCAAAAATTCTAGAAAAATTTATAGTTCTAAAAGTATTACACCTATGTATAAAGTTTTATCTTTAAATTTATTATATTTTAGCCGTAACCCAAAAAAAGACAAAAAAATTTGACAGTTTTAACTTTTAAGATTATAAATCTGTTAGAATTTTATCTTTTTTCTCTATATGTATTAATAAATTTGATGATAAGACTTTAGACGTAGGTGTAGTATTATTGGAACTACATGTATAATTTTTTCTAGAATTTTTAGTAATATTTATTAGTTGGTGCATATGATATGTGCATAAAAAAACTTATGTGTATATGATACAATCCCGTTTTAGATAATATACGCACTCAATCACTACCTACGGTGACTGTCAAGATTAATTGTGATGTAACGCAAAGAACCCAATCAGCACTGGCTGCACGGCGTGAGCCTGGCCGGTCTCGCTATGCTACAAATCCAGAGGATGGCATGATCTGGGCCTCCTCCTAGATAAGCATCGGCTTAGAGTAGCGGTACTCTTTTTCCGTCAAACAAAAAACTCCCGTTACAATCCGAAACGCAGCAGCAAACCAGGAAACCAAGAGGAAAACAAGGCGCAGATCAGCTGATCAGTATGGCGCGCTCCTCATAACCCCCACCTTTTTTTCCTCGGTTAGCTGCCGAAGGCTCCGCTTTGAGCTAGGTATAACGTCAGAAAGTGCACGAGAAGATAAGCCCATAGCCACACTAAATGCTACAGTTTCGATAGGTTTGTACTGGTCCCTGTAGAGTAAAATTTGATGCTTTGGTATTTTATTTGTTGTCACTTTAATTATGTGAGTACAATTTAATGATCTGATATTTTATTCGTTACCACTTTAATTACATTAACACTCGTGAGAACAACATGTGGAACCATCTGAGCCAATGATATCAAATAATCAACACCCAATTTCTAGTGTCAAAATATCAAATATACGTGGTCACCGACGCCAGCCCCAACGGTGTCACTTTTGAGTGCCAAGCGTTCGTTTATATATGCTTGCCACGATCGCTCTGCACCAACGACTCAATCCCCCACGGAATCCAAGAATCCAACCCGTCGCCCAGTCCGTCCCGGAGAAGGAAAACTGGCTCCAGCCATGAGCGACGGCGCCCAGGCCACGGCCGCGGTCGCGGCCGCGGCCGCGACGGCAGCGGGTTTTGCCATGCCGCGCGTCGGCATGGGAACGGCGGTGCAGGGGCCCAAGCCGGAGCCCATCCGGCGCGCCGTGCTCAAGGCCATCGAGGTCGGGTACCGCCACTTCGACACGGCGGCGCACTACGAGACCGAGGCGCCCATCGGCGAGGCCGCCGCCGAGGCCGTGCGGACCGGCGCCATCGCCTCCCGCGGCGACCTCTTCATCACGTCTAAGCTCTGGTGCAGCGACGCCCACCGCGACAGGGTGCTCCCCGCGCTCAGGCAGACGCTCCGGTAAGTACATGCGGGGCCCCCATCTCCCCCACCTCCGTTTTAACTCCTTAATCATTGGACGAAACAGCTCGGCGACCTAGGATTTTATTGGCAACATCAATACTATTAGATAGAGATTAAGGCAAGCGATTAGTACAGCTTTAGCCCCGCGTTAAATAGCAGTTCCTATTTGAATTTACTAGTATCTTTTTTATCAAGATTTTCAGTAATCAAATGAAGGATTGTAAGTTTGTTTGGAGTAACTGATGATTATTTTTCAAGTATATGCAATACAAGGAATATGAACATGAATAGCTATGGTAAAGGTAAACTGAAGACCGAAGTCTAATAATCTCTTTGGTTGTCGTGCTGATGCTTATCTTTCGAGAATATCACGTGCCGAGCTGAGCATTAGTATATTAGCCACGAGAGAAATTCATTGGCATCTGTCAATGGCTGCAACCTCCAAACAGAGATTGGTCGCAAGTGCATTTAATACCTAGATGAGACACCATGCGACTAATCAACTGATTAAGAAAGATTTTTTTAGCGCAACTGATATGGCTATAATCATTTGAGCTGCTGATAAGCTGTGAAAAAATCAATGAAGTAAAGTAACAGAAGTAATTTATGGTCACAACTTTTATATGTGTTACTCCATTAGCGATGCTAGAAAATACACTATAATAAAAATCACAAATTCAACTCTAAAATTAAGTTTTAAAATTTAAATTTTGGTTGTGATGGATATGCTAATAAGCAGAGGATGAGACGCTAAGAAAGATTTAAAACACGCCTTAATTAACAGAAAGCATGTGCACATGTGTGCAGGAACCTTCAGATGGAGTACGTGGACCTGTACCTGGTCCACTGGCCCGTCTCCCTGAAGCCAGACCGGTATAAGGCCCCCTTCACCGCCGACGACTTCGAGCCGTTCGACATGCAGGCCGTTTGGGAGGCCATGGAGGAGTGCCACCGCCTCGGCCTTGCCAAGGCCATCGGCGTCTGCAACTTCTCCTGCAAGAAGCTCCAGGCCTTGCTCTCCTTCGCCACCATCCCTCCCGCCGTCATCCAGGTCACACACCACGCGACACAACCCCAGCTCAATTACAACGACCAAAACGGTTGATTTGCTTACTGGTTGGCTGCGTTGGCACGGTGCAGGTAGAGGTGAACCCGGTGTGGCAGCAGAGGAAGCTGAGGGGGCTGTGCAGGGAGAAGGGCATCCAGATCTGCGCCTACTCGCCGCTGGGCGCCAGCGGCACGCACTGGGGCAGCGACTCCGTCATGGGCTCCGCGGTGCTCCGCGACATCGCCCAGTCCAAGGGCAATACGGTTGCACAGGCACGTATTCACAGCCATAAACCTCGTTACGAACCATACGCGTGTCATGTCGTGTCACCTGAGCATTACCAGACGTGTATGTGTTTGGCAGGTGTGCCTGAGGTGGGTGTACGAGCAGGGCGACTGCCTGATCGTGAAGAGCTTCGACGAGGCGAGGATGCGGGAGAACCTGGACATCGTGGGCTGGGAGCTGACGGAGGAGGAGCGGCGGAGGATCGCCGGCATCCCGCAGCGGAAGATCAACCGGGCCCTCCGCTTCGTGTCCGAGCACGGGCCCTACAAGTCGCTCGACGAGCTCTGGGACGGCGAGATATGAGTCCCCCCGTTACGGTGCGCACAGGTTGCCGGCGACCGCTTCTCTTCTCCGATTCATATTTCCAGGCGCCGACGTGCTGCTCGATCGACGCAGCAAAAATTGCAGCTTTTGACTACGTGTTCAATAAAGAACGTGCAATTTCATCGGCTCCGATTGCACTTTCCTGCATGCGAGATAACGAATACCAAGGATAGTCTATTTAGTCAAATGTTTTAAAAAATAAATATATCAATTAATTGTAGTTACACATATTTACGACTAAGTTGTATAAATTTGTAATTAAAATTGTGAGTTAGATGTAGTTACATATATTTATTACTGGGTGTATAAATTTATAACTGAAGTTGCGCGTGATTAATAATATCAACTACAATAAGTTAAAAAGTACAACTATAATAAGTCAGAAGTGTAACTTGAAATTTGTTTTTTCCATCCTGAATCTCAAAATTCCATCCAACGTTTATGTTTAACGGAATCAAAAAATCAAACGTTTAATTAATAGCAAATCTGGAAAACTAAACCTTCTGATGCATACCAGCACGTACGTAACATAGAGAATTTTTTAATATTTACAAAAGTATATTTTTTTCAAGTTTTACAAATCTATACCCCTAATGCCCTCTAGGAGTTTTTTTTAAAAAGCCCTCCAAAGGACGTTTTATCTGACGTGGCAGACGTTCGTCGGGTCGTCTACTATTTTACAGGAGGCCCCTTTAGCCCTTCCCTAGGATGTTTTTTTTGGCTTTTTTATATGTGGTCCTTTGGCCAAGCAAAACTTCGTAGTAGATAATTTTTAAAATAATATAGATAGATAATTTTATCTATCTATATTATTTTAAAAATTATCTACTATGAAGTTTAAATTTTACCACTTCCGAATCATCTAAATTTAGCCATTTTCAAATTTAACAACTTGCATTTTGAAATTTAAAGGGCATAAATATGTGTAGCTCGTTTTTTATTTTTTAAAAAAAGTTTTAAAAAGCCCTCCTATAGAACTTTTTTTTGCCTTCTTGCAGGAGGCCCTCTGGTTAGGCAAAAAATATTTTATGGGACAGAGGTCAACGGATGTCTGTCACATTAGATAAAACTCTGAAAAGACTTTTTTTTTAATAAAAACCCTCTCAGGAGGCGTTAGGTGATCTGTAAAACTTGAAAAAAAAATACTTTTATAAATATTAAAAAATAAAAATATAAAAATTTGTAACATAGATGTCAAATCGATCAAAGTTACAGCCGAGGCCGAGAAGGAAAACGCCGGGCCGAGCCATGCCAAGCTTTCATTAATGGGCCGCGCCACCGGCACCGGCACCGGCACCGAACGTCGCTAGCTTTCGCGTAGTCGTCCTCGTCAGTCTCGCGAAATCAACCGCCCAACCAACCAACCGAACCGCGCGTCGATTCGTCACGAGCGGCCGTGACAGCGGCGTGCATGCGGTGCCGGTGCCGGTGCCGGTGCAGGGCGCAGGGCCTTGGCAGTGTGCCTACGTCCATACGTGCGACCAAAAAGCTACTCGCATCGATCACGTCTTGAGAAAGGAAAAGGAATCAAACAAAAAAAAAGAAGAAGAAAGAAAGGTTAGGACCAACCTTGCAAGAGTATATATATGTATCGATCATTTTGTGGCATCTCACAGCTTTATGGAATCACCTGTCGGTCGCCGATCGAGCTTGTGAAAGTTGCCACAATAGCTAAGCTAGGAGTACTAGGTAGGGCGGTGTCTAGCCAGGGAATATTTGCTTTGAGAGCAGCTAGGTCAAACTACATTGTCAATCTATTCGATCGGGAGCTCCAACGTTGGAGTACTCCCTCGATGATTGCCGAGGAGCGTGCTCTGACACTTTGACCTTGCCCCCTTGCAAAACATTTCTGAACATTTCGACCGTACAAACAAATGCTTTCAAACTGACAGTATCATCCCTGCACCTCGCCAAGCAAACAACGCCTCTTGATAGTTTTACCTGGCAGATAGTAGTACGATGTGGCCAAGTCACAGACTCACAGTGCCACCAAACTGACAACACATTGACTGGCAAGCCATCGAGACGATACAACTGGCAACGACTCGACGACTTGAGTACCCTGCTGGTAAAAGGTCACCGCGACGCCAGTTTGTTTCAGCTGAGCCTGAGGCAAAGTTACCGAACAGGCCATGTGGTGAAAAAGCCCAAGCCCCAAGAACACACATCCCCACAGGCCGGCCAGCCATGTACTGTATCAGGCAGGGCATATTCTCCTCTCCTCTTGCTGCAGGAGGAGTAAAAAGCGAGGCTCATCGAGCGTTTTTACTGCGCAGAGTTCACGGGGAATTCAGAGCTCACTGACTGGGTGACGAAATGGATTGCGCTGCGGTTGCCTGCAGCTGCACCGACCGGCCCTGCCTGGATCGTGCGGTGCGGTTAAAAGAGCGCAGGGCCAGCAGGATGAGTAAAGGCGTTTTTTGGTTCCTTTTGCAAAAGGAAAGGCATCCTCTGAATAATCCTCCTGCTGCTGCCGCTGCTGCATCCTCTTTTCTGTGACGCACCGATGCTGTAAACTGCCTCAGATAATACTCGTAGTACTAGTAGCTCACGCCAGGCTGGGCACCCAGTCCAGCTCGATGTAAACAAAGCCCAGAGTAATGTCTCGCATGCCGTTTTCTTATAAGAGCGGATAACGAACATCACACAATGGAATCCTGTAAAATCATAGTCAGAATTATGTTGTGATAAATAATTGGCAAGGTCCGTAATAGATGTCGATTTACTATATTTAGTGATTGGGAACCGATGTTCAGACCGGTCTAGGAACAGGTCAGAACGGAGACAGAGAATAGTTAAAAAGGATTTTCTCGAGTAAAGGGAAGTGTTGAATAGACGTTTCCTAAATTATTTTTGCAACGGATCAACATATGACTGAAACCTTAGTCAAATGGCCGAAACTTCCATTATGAGCCTAGAAGTTCTTGCGAAGTAGCTGGATGTTCTGGTCAACACATATAGAAAACAACTAAACGCGAGAAAGCAAGCATCAACCACCAGAACAATAGAAGCTAGAACGTAACGGACAGTACGTATGAGCAAAAAAATAGGTACGTCAACTAGCTCTACCAAGCATACAAGGAGATGAGCAACACAAGCACAAAAACATTGAAAAAAGGGAGAGGAGACAACTGATTTTTCACAGAAATTCAGATCCACCGACTCTATGTCTTTGTTGAGGGGGTCTAAAAAGCTAGGTCGCACTCAACTCTAATCCTCATGAAGCAACCATAAATATCGAGCTTAGTTTCTATTCAATTTATCTCTTTTCCTTAGAGAGGCGGACTAAAACCTTCATAAACTTTCCAAGCTGTCCACATCGATGGATGAAACCTAATGATAGTGGCAAAAAAGGAACAAAACCGCCTGTATGATGGTATTTTGTAGGGCTCAAGTTCGTCGATGGTAATCTGTAGCACCGGTTGCTTGTCAATGGCAAAAATATAGAATTTCTCTTAAGAAAATGAATTTTAGTTTTAGCAAATCGCTTGAGATATATTGTGTAGATTATATATCTTGTAATTGATAAAGGCTTATTCTACATTATGCTACTCCCTTTGCCTAAAATATAAGAACTTTTAGAATTAGGTATTGGTATTAATGAGAAGGGTAAAATAAATTGATGGATGGTTGTAATTAGTTAAGATGAAAAAAAGTAGACGGAGAAACTAAATTGTTATGATAGGTTGAGATGTGGAAGTAGTTAAAAAGATAAATATACTTGAATAAAATTTAAATACCAAAGATAGCTATATATTTTGGGACAGAGATATTAACAAATACGAGTTCTACAATAGGCTATTGCACCAGAGATTTTCTTTCTTTTTGCCACCAGTCATTTCCATTTTTTTATAATACCCCAGATATCCCTAGGTGTACCTTGGTTTGGTGTTGGTGTCCTCCCCAATGTGGCTGGGTCGCCACATGAGCCCAAAGTCCTCTCCATGTCTAGCTCCGGCAAGTCTTTGGTGCCCTTGCCCACACCCTCGGTAGAGTAGTAACTCTTGGGAAAAGAAAGGAATGCCTAGGGGTACTTTAGGAAAACAAAGGATAAGATTTGTTGCAGCGGTAGCCGAGCGATATTGCAAATAGTGCCTCATCTTGGACGGTTGTATTTTATAGAATGTAACGAAGTCTTTTTCAATAGCAAATCATATGATTTTTCATTAAGATATGCTAAAAGAGGTTACGTCTACCTAGCTAGAATCTGCTACTTTGATAAGGGTTTGATCCAAACGCTATATAATTTGATTGTATATCTATTAGATATAAAATTCAATCACAATAGAAATACAATAATAATGTACATCTAATACAAGTAGCCGAATATTTCTGGTAGTTACGAGAGAGTATGTACTTGTACTTTCTTTGGTTTTTAATATTTAAAACCGTTAATTTTACCATTCATCTTATTAAAAAATATAATTATTATTTATTTTATTTGATTTATTGTATCATTAAAGTTACATTAAATATGATTTATATTTTTTTATATTTGTGTATAATTTTTGAATTAGACGAATGATCAAATATATATTTAAAAGTCAATGTTATTAAACATTAAAAAACAGAGGAGTGGAAGAAGTACTGTAAGTTTATTTCTTGACAATGAGTACCATAATAAATCATCATCCGTGTGATGATAGAGCGTATGACTATACAGGTCCAAATTCTAAATATGACGACATGGATCCAGTCGATGGAGAGAAAAAAAAAAAACACTTACCTATAACCATCCCAGATCAATAAAGGAGCAACTTAGCACTCTAAAAAAACCAAAGTGGGGCATGCAAACACCTTTCATAATTTTCCCAGCAATGACACCGATCGACCGAAGCTCGAAAGGTCCTACGAAACTACGTACACTTCAATTAATTCGCGGCTAAAAAAGAGTTACACCGCCACCAACTCACCACCCTGCTTTACATACATACGCGTGCACGTACGCACGTATCTGATCTGTACGTACGTGCGAGCGTACAAGTTTGTGTACATATATGCATGCAGGCATATGCGCAAGCTAGATGCCGGCTCCGACGCCGCCGCCCCTCAGGTGCTCGCGCGCCACCGCCGAGGCGCCGTGGGCGTCGACGGCGCCCATGGACATCACGGCGAGCGAGCGCTGCCGGCACGCGTGGCAGGTGACCTGCGCCAGCAGGCGCGCCGCGTGGTCGCGCAGCGCGAGCGCCTTCTCGAGCTCCCCGCGCGCCCGGTGCCGCGCGCGGCGGGCGTCCTCCAGCGCGCGCTCCGCCGCCACAGCCTCCTCGCGCGCCCGCTCCCGCGCTGCGTCCGCGGCGGCCTTCTCCTCCAGCGCGCGCCTCACCTCATCTCGCTGCCCCTCCTCTCGGCCGGTTGCCGCGGCGGAGGCGCCGCCGTCGGGTGTCCCAACGGGACCGATGGACAGCTGCAGCTTCGTCGTCGTGGCTGCATGTTGCTCGTGGGAGGAGGTGGTCGTCGTCGTCGTCGTGGAGTTGGAGGAAAAGGCTGCGGCCAACGGCGCCGTCGTGGAGGCAGGGAGGAGCTGCAGCTCTGGCGGCGGAGGCAGCGGCGGCGTTGGATGATGCCGCAGCGCGGCGGGACGGATGACCGGCAGTGTCGTCGCCACGGGAACGACCTCGCCGCGCACCCGGCCAGAGTTGCACGCGTCCTGATGCTCTATGAAGCTCTCCACCCTGCAAACTCGCAGAACCACGTACCCGAAGGTCCCAAACCACCGCCATTAGCACTAGCCATACCACTGAACATCTCATCACCGAACACACTAATCCGATCGATACAAAAGCTACGCTCATACACGGCGATTCGAGCATCTGTACATGTAGATCGAAAGCAACATCGATCAGGCACGACACACACTGATCAATCGATCATAGTATGAGACAACCAGATCGACCCATGGATGGACCACCGGACTATAGCTAACCCATCAAGGAAGCTACTACGTTCCATTGCTGCCTAATTGAACAATTGGCCACGCGCGCCCAGTCCAAGGGACCAACCAACAGCTGCACTACATCTACACACAGCTAATGATGGCGCCTGCACTTATGCCATTATTGATCAAGTTAGAAAATCAGTCGCCGACGACGACATATGGAAGCAAGATCATATCGGTATCTGCAGGAATCGGAGTCCCCATCGAAGCAGAGAAAAACATGCTGCATATGCTGCTGCTCGTCCAGTATATTTATGGGCCGGTTAGTGACAAGAGAGTGTGGCTACTGGCTAGCTACTGCCAATTATTAAAGCGCTCGCCTAGTGGGAAGCTCTTGTCCTGGAGAAAAAAACAGAGAGGAGGAGATGGTGTGCATCAGTGTCTGCATGGATGGGTGCACATGGTGGCCTGCCTAGCTCAGCTCCGGGCGATCTGGTGATGCAACCGCGCGTGGTTGTACTTCGGTGGTGGATCCAGGGGGTCCGAGGAATGGAGCAGCTTGTCTCTACCTACCTAGCGACCTCTGCTCCGTCACCATTCACCGGCTCTTGTCCAAATCATCTCACTACTACTAGTACATTAATTATTTTGCCTATATGAGAGCTAGCTACTCCTATATAAACATGAGGCTAGCTGGTAGAAGTAACTACTAGCTATTATTATCGTGTTTGCTATTAATGGCTGATTAGCTCTGGCCGGTGTGTTGTGTTTGCACATGAACAAACAGTGCTGCTAATATTAACTTGAGTTAGGACTACAACAACTAGCCATCTTATCTGCGTCACTGGCCGGAAGCTGGAGCTATCTAGCTATCGCTACTTGGCTAGCTGTTGGGAGAAATGCGCCGAGACAGTTTTTGGTCGATGTGCGGTTGCTTTCCTGTAGGAATTTTCGGTCCTGCCGCAACCCGCCACCGAAACGATCATATGCCACCACCTTCTGCTCTGCTTTTCCATCTCTCTCATGATCTCATCTCATCTCCTCTCTTTTTTCTCTCTTTTTGTCAATCTAGAAAATAGTATTAATTAATCTCGATGGATATAAAGATACTGTTTACTGGACCCACCCAGTGCGTCGTAACCTAAGCTAGCTAGCTGGATGTATGTATGTAAATCATCAGCATGCACCAGCAAGAACCTGAAGTAGTCCCAGTCCAAGTCCGTACATAAATATGCTCTCTTTGGTCAGCTAGCTAGCCAGTTAAACAACGGATCGATCGATCAGATCAAACTATAGCTAGTCAATTGATGTCGGCTACACAAATGTGCTTCCTTTTTTTTCCTCTCTCTCTGAGTGGAGATATCATATCTACAGCCCAGTGGCAGGTTTAAAACCCTGAAACGTACCATAGCTTTTGTCTTATCTCCATGCACCTCCATGCGACCCTGTCTCCCAACAAAAACAAATCGAACTCATCTAGTCTAAGATCTAATTACGCATGCACATGATATATATCTCCAACCACCTAAACGTCATCGTGTCAATCGCTAATTAGACGGTTATAGGTTAGCATCGTACTGCATGCGTCACCAGCATGAACGCTACGTAGAACGTTTAATGAGTTCGTGTTAGAGAGAGGAGGGGTAATATACCGGGAGAAGACGCGGCCGCAATCGCAGGAGTGGCCGCGGGTGCCGCAGGTCTTGAGGTGGGCCTTGTAGTCGGACTGGACGGCGTAGCCCTTGGCGCAGCGGGCGCAAACCCACTGCCGCCGGCCGCCGTGCTTGCGCCGGAAGTGCTTCTTGATGCCGACGAGGTCGCCCAGCGCGTGGGCCGGGTCGTGGTGGAGGCAGCTCGGCTCCGGGCACACGAACACCCGCTTCCGCGCTCCTCCGCCACCGCCGCCGCCGCCTGCTCCTCCACCCGCGCCGCCCTCCTCCCCTCCCACCGCCGCCGCGGCGGGCCGCTTCACCAGCCGCCAAGGCACCTTGTGCCGCCGCCGGTGCATCTGCAGGTTCTGCTCCCGCTGGAACCCCTGCCCGCAGATCTCGCACACGTACCTGTCCGACTCCAGCAGCGTCCTCGGCGACAGCGCCACCACCTCCGCATCGGGGTCTACGTATGTACACATACACCACATGCACGCACACGTTATAGACGAATTCCCACTATATATGATCGAGCCATGCATGCATGATCCATATGTAATATTAATACATACGTACCTGGCGTGCCGGGCGGGCGCCTCTTACGCTTGGCTGGGGAGGGCTGGTCGGCGGCGGCGGCGAGGCAGGAGGAGTTCGATGGCGGCGGCGGTGGCGGCGGCACCGGCTGTTGCTGGGAGGAGGGTGAGGAGGACGAGGTGGAAGAAGAGGCCAACATCTGGTGGTGGCTCTTGACCAGTGCCATAACTGCTAGGAGCTTTCTTCTTTTTTAAGGGAGGGGATCACTAAGCTTATTAAGCTTAAGCTCACTACAATACTAGCTATACCACCACAAGCTAGATCAGCTGCTACTACTTCTACTGCTGCTGCTGCAGCTGCAGCTACACTTAGCTTGGTTCTCTTTTTGCTCCTTAGTGGGATAGGGGTGCCAAGGGAGGCTTTATGGGGTGGAAAGGTGAAGGTGCATTGTGTGTGTGTTTGTGTTGTAGAAAGGGCTGGGGCATGAGGGGATCATATATAAGCTAACGAGAGAGAGAGAGAGGGTTGGGTGTGTATGTGTGTGCATGGTGATGTGAAAAAAAAGGACTTTGTCTATATCTCTTTGCTTTTGTGCCTGCATCGGTGTGTGGGTGTTGGCCCCCTTTTTTGAAGGGGAATGTGTCTCATATACTCATTGGATGGGCAGCTTTTATCAAGGTTTTGTTTGTTTGTTTTGGGGGTTTATTAAGATGGGATCATGAGACTAGTCTCTGCCAAATCGATCTCGCCAACGCAATTAATGGAGCACGTTCCATTAATTTCATGATAACTTGATTAGCAAGCTGACCTCTTTGATTAGTCTGCGATTTAATTTCCTCCCTCTCTTAATTGCCTTCTTTTCTGTTGCCCAGACAGGAGTTAGGCAGCGAGATGGAAATTCAGTTCACGCAATCTTTAACTAGAAATACATACATATACCCCAAGAAAAAAAATCTAAATACACGTAATCAGCAGCCACGTGTACATATATACGCATGCAAAATGATAATACCTGCGCGTATACTCTCCATTTCTACGTACATACGTATGGTTTTTTATAAGATTCATATACGTATGGTTGTTGTGGCGTGGTAGCTAGCTGACCAGATGAAATTAAAGCCAGTTTTGCCAAAGATAAACTATGCACACGAACAGCTCACCCTTGTCACCGAAGTGATTGCTTTGCTGAAAAAACGCCCCAACTGTTAGTGATCAGCAATGCGGTGGTGATGGGGGAGAAGATTCTTCACACATGCAGGCGATCATTTTCTCCCACAAGTGCCCGGCCCTAACCTTGATCCTATCTAGGATCCCCCTTTTCTCTCTCACTAATAAACTAGCCTCACAATGAGATGGCATTGACATCTTTTCTCTCCTCAAACAACTAAAGTTTATTTGTCTCTTGGCTTTTCCTCCCTCCTCCTTTCGACTTTCTGCTAAGATGGCCGCATGTGTAGCTCATTAACAAATTTTAGGAGTAAGTTGCACACACATGTCTTTTTTAATACTACCATCATCCGGCTACGACTCTTTACAATATTCAGAAGTTGTCCTTTTGGCGAAGCTGCATGCAGTAGTACGCATAGATTCGATGAGGGGAGAGAAAAGATGGCATCTCTTTTTTGGAGGAAACTAAACGATGGGCCGGCGAACAATCCATCTTCTTTTGAACAGAATTTTAGCAATTACTTTTGGACTTTGATTGAAACTAACAAATACGAGTACTGTGCTTTGCGCAATAGCTACTTAGCTGCTAGTAGTAGTAGCTGATTTTCATGACGAACAGTGGACTGGCCCTACTGAATTCTCTTTTCTTTGTTATTGGTCAATGCTTGAAAACGTCATACAAAAATAACAAAACGCATGGCCAGATTGCTTTGTATTTGTTTCGATCCCCTGTACGAAAATAGTGTATATAAATTAAGGGGAAATGACAAATTTCATAAACTATAGGTGTGGCATTCCTTATGTATGCATATGCATGCAAACAAGACTGAAGAAAACTGTACTATATTCTGAAGTGTTAATTTGATGATGAGTGCCATCTTGTTCTCTCTCTGGCTGGTTAGCACTAAGCATCATCATCAACAAGTAGACTACTGTATAGTAACATGCGACTTTGTATCGTACGGTTATTAATTTTATATAGCAAAAAGAAGGTGTTATTAATTAGAGGTTATCAAGAACATATTGTTTCGAGCAGTACCTTTCTCCCTCCTCGTTCGCCTGTTTCATCATTTAGGTCTCCATGCCATTCAACATGCTTGCCAAAGCTTGCAAAGGTAGAGAGCTGCTTTTATCTCTGGGTTGCTCTCAGTTATCGCAATCATCATGCTATAGCATTTGCAAGTTCGTGCATGCATGCCAATGCCAGTGTGTACATGTATATGTGTATAGTAGATAGGATGTCCTCGTGCTCTCGAATCCCAACCAGGTTACCAACATGAACTAGTGCCTACGGCCATGTGTGTCGATCTATAATTATTCTTGTGCTTTTTCAGATTTCAGGCTTCAGAGTCCATGCCGCCATCCTTGAGAAAGAAGAATTTTCACTGTGCATGTATACTGGGGGAGCTCTCTTTTAAACGGGAAAGTTATTCATCCCTCGAGAGGATATTCATTCGTTTTTATATGTCATCTAAAAAGTCATCAAAAAATTTTAAAAAATTTGACAAGATACATCAATATGTGATATGCCACTCCATAAACATATAAGATTAAATTTAGCTTGTATAAGTAGATAAAAAATAATAAATGTAATTACAAATACTGCACATTATTCATAGATATATTTGCTATTTTTGTTTCTACTTGCACGAGTCAAATTTGAATTTACATATTTGTGGAGTGATATATCACATATTGATCTATCTTATCAATTTTTTTAAAATATTTTAATGACTTTTAGATGATATATATAAAATGAGAGGATATTCCCTCAAGGGATGAAAAACCACTTCTCTTTCAAACATCAATTTCAGTTCAGCAAGTCATGTCATCACAGCTAAACGTCTTGCATTTCAGAGTTTCTTTTCAGCAAAGACACCGGTGATCACCGATATATCCGGGTACCTTTGTAGAAAGTAGGGAGACCAATTTAACTGCGAGTTGTGGATTGCACAAGAGTATTATATATACAAGTGAGTTTCCTTATCTGAAAGAGAGAATAACGGTTGTTTGTAAGTTGTATAACATAACCTTGTCAGCTATTAGTAGGACAGGGAATTGAACTCGCATGCTACATGTCCACATTTTCTAAACCTGACAATGCGCCCGACGTGACTTTCCTTTGGGAAAGGAAAAGATTACTTGCCTATCACTCTTTTAGTAAGTCTGTACTAGTAACTACTCCCTAGTTACGAATTCCGGAGCACTACTATCACTAGACAAAATCATTTCCACCAAATCAAATCACCACAAATTCCTCTCCATCCATGAAGTGCTAGCAATTTGGAACCTCTTTTGATCACTTATCCATCATCCCATTCCCATGCAATGCTAGTAGCCATAGCCACCCAATTAGCCATAGCTGTCACAGTAACCTTTTTCCCTCCCTGTGTACTCCTCCGTTCCAAAATAAGTTAATTTCTATAATTTAAAGTTTGTCTAAAAATAATTTGATTTCTACTATCTTACTACCTCTGTTTCAAATATATAAGCACTTCTAAGTTATTTAGCATAGGTTAATATTGAGAAAAAAAGACTTTGGTACCTATTAAAAAATAAGGATGGTTGGGGTGGAAGGGTGGTTAGGTTTAGAATAGAAAGAAATTTAAATAGGTTTAGAATAGGAAGAAATTTAAATAGGAATACTATCTTGGTCTAGGATTTGAAAAGTTTTGTTCCTTCAATAGTCTTTACCTATCCATCCACCAATACTACTGCTTTTCTATTAATGAAGGTTGATTTGGTTTTTTTCTTTCCACTATTAATTTTTTTGGAACAGTAGGAATCAATTTATTTTGAGTAAATTTTAAAAAACCCACTTTTATTAGTCAAAATTGCAAAAAACCACATGTATTACGACTTATGACAGATAATCACATGTTTCATGGTCCAATTTTTCAGAGAAGTGCTTCATAAAACACAATTTGAGTACATTCAAAACAATATTTTTCAAAGCAGTGAAGTAGGATTGAAAACGGGATGGAAAATCCCGACCGTTTCCACTGTCGTTTCCATTTCTTACCGACCGTTTCTATTGGTATCGAAAATTTTCGGTAATGGTAACGAAAGTGGTAATATTCATTGGAAACGGTAAGGCGAGCTATTTTTCCGATCGTTTTGTCAGTAACCGTATTAGGCCAGTAATTTTCAAAAATTTTCGTTAAATTTCTGGAAGCCTTTCTCCAATCTCCAATCGAATCTCCAGATTCCAGAGCCCAATATTAATCATTGACTTATTTTATTTTATTGTGTAATCATAACATGGTGACATTATGCGGCTATACTTATGTGCTCAATAAATCATGCATGACATGATGTTATACTTATGTGCTCAATAAATTATGAATGACATGATGCAGGGATGAATTTATATGGTTATGCATAGTTAAATATTCGATGTTACTGTTGTTTCCGAGATAAACTTTCGGCTTCCGACCAACATCGGTATATTTCCGTTTCGATAGTTTTATTTTTGAAATACCGATATTGTTTTCGTTTCCGAATTTACCATTCCGTTTTCGTTTCTGTTTCTGAGGAAAAGATATGGAAATGGATATGGGGGAGACAATCTTTTCATCCTTTTCGACTGTTTTCAACCCTACAGTAAAAAGTTAAACCGACAAATTTAACAAATTTAATATGGGTGGGGTTTTGAAAAAATTTAGAACCATAATTCATAGGTTTATATGCCACCCATTATAATACTTGGATTTTTATGCAGCTTTTAAGCATGTAATGTGGGGTTTTCTAAAATATGCTCATTTATTTTAGTACTAAGGGTGTACGCATGTATTGAGGGTTCGTCTCTCTCCAGTCTCCAGTCCAGTGTCCAACCTCGCACAGGCAGCCGCACCTGAGCGCGTCGCTCGCCTTTCTCTCTGGCCGATGCAATCATGCAGCTCCCCTGAAATGACCTATCAATCCGGCCGCGGCGCGCAATTCTTCGCTGGGAGAGAAGCATCAAGCCCTGCCTGCTCCTGCTCCCCCCCCACTCAACTCACCCAGCTCCATCAGTGGCGGTAAAAAAACATTCCCAATCCCAAGCTACCGAGTCCAAACGTCGCCTCCGAGCACTTCTTTTTCTTCTCGAGCGCCGAAACCATCCACCTCCACACAGCTCCACTGTTCGTGCGACTGCGACTCGATGCAGCTGCAGCTAGCCATGGCGAAAAGAAGAAAGAAAAAGCTGGCCGAAGCATGGAATGCAATCAGTCCTATGCCGGTTGCCGCTGCAGCTGCAACCCTGCAAGCGAGCGAGCGAGCGAGCTAGCGTACCAGGTAAGGCTGTGCCTGCTAGCTGCGGCATGATCTGCAATTCCTGGCAATACGCAGGAAAGAGGGAGAGAGAGAAAGAGAGACGCGTGGCCAAGGAATTGCCGACGAATTGAGCTTTTCTGCAAACGCGAGAGCGCGCGAGCGGTAGAAAAAGAAGGGAAAGCTACGCACGCAGGGGTAGTAACCACGCTCGTGATGATTATACTCGCTCGCCTGGTGCAGTAGAAAAAAGACGGACGTGTTCATCAGAATTGGTGCCCGTTTCCTGCGCCGCATCATTCTGCCTTTCGGATCTTTTTCATTGAATTTTGCTCCATTCATGCTACAGTATCTGTTACTACCCTCTTATTGTTTGCAACATTTTCTCTGGGGTGAAGTCATGGTCAATGGCCTTTTTTTTTTCCTGCTATACTGTTTCACTGTTTTTGGGTAATTATCTGTGCAGAAGAGGACTGTAGCCTGATGTTTTGGACAGATACCTGCATGGAGCACTTGTGTGAATCTGGCAAGTTCCAAAAATACCCTTTTGTCCTTTTCAGTAGTATTTTGCATGTCAAAGGGCATTCTGGGTTGGGGGTAATGCTTGTAATGCAGTAGCTAAGTAAGTAAGTATGTATAAATCCAGGGAGAAACAAGTAATGGTCCATCTTGATTACTTATTCCATAAAAAAATAATATATATTATTGTATATGACGGTAGAATGAGATTTTTATATAGAATCTGTCCATGTATCGTACCAATACTAACTGAACACTTTGAATGAGTTATCACGTTAACGGAAAAAGATTAGGCTATTGGTTAGAACCGTATTATCACAGCCGTAAATCATATTAAAAATATTTGTTAAAAATATGCTATTGAAGATACCATATACTCTTTAGTTTTAGAAAAATTATCAATTTCTAAATTTAAAATTAATAAATATGTAGTTGTACCCATCTTAGACTCTTAACTTAGTATTATTTATTTATTAATTTAATTCTACAATTTTAAAATAATAGCAAGTTGTATTGGCATGAACTTTTCTTTGACCTAAGTGGCTGCAATTCAAAACTATACCAATATATTTAGTATACGATTAAAATTTTAATATTTATAACATCGACAACAATAACCGTAAAATGCACTAGCTAGTGACTCGTTTAAATTTCTTCACGGATAGGAAAAACTTGCGTATTTTCTAAAGAAGGAAGGGAGTATATCTATACTGTATATATATTTCTTCTTTTATCTACTACAGCATATGAGTCGTGAGTTGTGACTGTCGTGTTAAGTGGAATATCAACAGAAAATAAAATAAAAAAAGAACACTGAAGAGCTGAAGAAGAGGTCAAGAGAAGGGAGAGTCACTATTGGGCCTGGTCCCCAAGTCTGTCCTCGCGGCCCGTTTGAACTTAGCAAGGGGGCCCACGAATCCGATGGTTGAGATCTGAGACGGCAAGACGGGCCCACCCTGTGCTTCCTTGCACACGTAGACGGGCCTTGCCCTGGACCCTCCCATGCTTGCTTAGTTGTCAATGATGACTACGAGGCAAGCAGGATACGTGGCCCAGCTAACATCATTGTGTCCCTCTCTCACTGGTACTTACACATTTCGTAATCTTAAACCATCATATATGTGGAATTCCAATTTAGTAGACGAGCTTAATTCAATTTAAGGATGACAGTGAGCGATAAAATGCATTACCCCTCCGTTTCAAAATATAATTATTTTAGTTAGAAATGATTATATTTTAAAAGAGAATAAATAATAAAAAAAGAGAGAGAAGACTGTAACTAGACTGTAACTGATGAATCGCCGGGTGATAATGACAAAAGGCATCATGTTAGGCACAGCCGCACATGGCTGTGTTGATGGACATCAAGCACAGCTCTTTCCATTAATTAGCTGGCCTTGGTGTAAACTCATGTTAACCCTACAGTCACAACTCATCGCAACTATATGTACAGGGAATGACTATTGACAAGCACTTGAGCCTAGTTTTTCAGCGCTCCCATGTCTCCATCTGTCGGGGGTGACTCTTTTCAGACCTTCCTGCTGGTTAATTAATATCTGCAACTTAATCTGATCCATATGAATGATTGGGCTAGCTTCTACTCCAACTAACTAATTATGCTACATCTAGTGTACCGGCTTGGTTCTAATTAAGGTTAAAAACTCTGATGTTGCAGTTTAATCAGCTAGCAGCTTAATTAGAATGAATCGAGGAGCATACGGTTGTTGAGGTTTGAAGCTCACATTTATAGTTATTTATTTTTTTAGTGGTAGCCAATGTAACTGTTGGCTATTTATTTTTTTCAGTGGTAGAAAATGTATCTGTTGACGACGAGACGTCCATGATGACTTCGTCAGTCTCAAGATATATCGGCCAGTCTTATAGGATAGGATGTACATGTGCGCATGTGCGTTTATAGGGTGAGTGTGCGCGCGTGTGTATAAACGTCTGCTTTTGTATTATGTTTTGAAAAAAAAGAAGTTCAGAGAATTAACAATACATGTTAATAATGCAACAACATAGTAGTATCAATTTGATGAGGTTAAGTTGTGCATGACCAACCCTTTCTGAAGAACTGACGACATATCAATTACAGTGATGAGTTAAGGTAATCCTATGATTTTGCTAGCTAGCTACCTAGCACTAGAAAAGAGTCAGATAGCCAGGTAGGCAGGCAGGCAGGCACGCAACAGTAGTAGTTTTGGTCTCCTTCGATTGAACTAATCTGCCGACGACGAACGCAGATATATACGGATGGAGTACGATGGCCAACGCAACGACAGAGACAGCAATAGTGTTCATTGCCTGAAAGTTTCGAGAGATCGATCGGGTCAATTAGAGCCAAACGATTGGTGATGAAGTGCCGGCCGGTGCGCGTGCCTACGCACGTGGACGAGCCAAAAACCACGTAGTACACCCACTAGCTAGCTCTTGTGTTCTGATATATTCTCCTTGCCTGATCTCTAGTCGTCCTCAGCCAGGCCGGCTCATCGCCCCGTCGACCGACGATCCATCCATCGATCGACAGATCGAGGCCCCCACTTCAAGCGCCTTAATTACTTAATTAATTCAGACTTGTAATTCGAATCAACATTTATCTATCTATCTAGTTGCATATATTTACATGTAGCCTTCAAATATAATAGTTCTGATAGATTTTAATTGGATTTGGAGTTGTTTTTGAAAGTGAAATGACCTAAAATTATAATAGACAATAGGAAATGGAGTTAGTGTTGGACTCTATAACCCAACAACCCTTTAAATAAAGAGGTTGATGACATAATATAACATTGTTAACGATAATATAGTGTAGGTGCGCATGAAAAAAATGATAACATAGCCATAGACCCTAATACAACTATATGCGCTATGTTGATCGGGGAGAAGGGCCTATTATCAAAGCCCAGAATATATGGTTTTTGGCTAAACTACATTAACAAATATTTATCTATAGTTATATCATTATTTGATATATTTAAATTGATCTTTGAAGCGATCTGAAAAAAAGATTAGTCTTTGTTCTTTTGTATGGACTAACTTTTAAACGAACAACCACTTTGATCTCGATATCTCCATATATCTGAACTGACGGCGATGCCATTCCAGCATTCCTCTCGATCACCATCAATGCCCGAACGCACAGCTAGCTAGCTAGCTAGTGCTTAGTTGCATATACTCCTACTTGCGTTGCATGCAGCGATGCGATCGAGGTCGATGTAGAAAGCTCGCGCACATGCATGCATGCATGCATCCGATTAATGTGCGTGCGTGCGTTCGCTGCACCGATCGGCAAGTAGCCACAGGCAGCTAGCAAGTAGCAGGGGTACAGTCGCCATGCTCATGTGCTGTACCAGTGTCGGGCGTACGTACACACACCGATCACTTCAATCGTGCATAAATCATAGACGAGTGTGATATGATCGATCTCTCGATCGATAGGGGCAATTAAGCTAAGCACATCCATGCAGCGGCTAGCAAGCACGCCGTGCATGCACGCACCACACACCGATCTCATCTGATATCTACCTAGCTATCAGCAGGTGGAACTGGAGGAGGAATAAAACGGTGGCAGGTCGGGTACAAACGCAAGGGACCGCGAGATCGCCGTGGCAAAGGACCCTCCCGTGCGCGGCGACAAGGGGATGCGACGACCAGCGGCGCCCTCGATCGAGCCAGCCCGCCCTGTGGAAAGCAAACAAGTGTTGTAGTTGTAGCTAGCTAGCCCACATGTAGTAGCTATAGCTTAATTAGCTAGCCGAGCAGCCAGCCAGCGCTCATCACCACTGTGCTACAGCCGGCCGTGCATGCATGCATGGCCCAATGCAGAGCAAGCTCGAGATCAGGCTGGCCAGTGTGGCCAGTGCAGTTTGCTGTTCATCCCCCTGATTAAGCCGTTGATTCCCAGCACTTTGATCACTGTTCAACGGGCGCTTGACATGTGTACAATGGGATTGAAGGGGACAGAGAACGATTGCGACAGTACGTACTTGCCGTCGTCGTACTGTGCCTTTTCTTGGACAGGAACGGCCTTGCTTGGCCTCGACGCATATATGGAATCGATCGATGCCTCTAGAGCCACCCAGGGAAGTCATTAGTCATGTCCGTATTTGCACACATATGCTTAATAATATAATCTGCATGCATGAGATATATATATTATATCAAGTTAGCAACACATTAATTAGCTACAACCTGCATGCAGAGGGGTTTTGGATTTGGAAAAGGAAAATTGGATAAGAGAGCTAGTATAGCTAGGTAGGAGCATATACATTTTTGCTTCGTTACACACGTACGAGTCCATTCACATATGACCAGGCAGGGCAGCCTAGCTAGCTAGGTACGTGTGCGTCTCCCCTAGCTAATAAGCTACTAGCTCATGAGCTCACAGCTAGTAGCTATAGCTGTGTGGTACTACACACTACACTGCTACGCACACCAGAATTCAGTCGTCGCTATCGTCGCACAGCGGACGCATCATTGCGCACGAGAGACCAAAGGTGTACAAACAAAAAGCGTCAAGGGCGAGAACAGCACAAGTCACACCCAATTGGAGAAGGATTTGGATCAAGGGGCTTGTCACGTAGCAGCAAAGAGCCATGAGACAAGGGTGAAAGGGACAAACTGAGTTTGTACCGCCAACTCTTTCCGGGAGCCAGATGCCATCGCCTTATCTTTGCCCTCCAATCTTTGGACATGGCTAATCCAAATCATTGAGGTAGTCCTGCTGCTCAACAGAGCGAACTTAACAAAGCCCCTTCTTGATCTCCAAAAGCTACCAGCAGGCAGCAGGGCAACAGTCGGAGAACATACCATGTGGAGCTAATTAACTTTGTGTAAATGCAAAATGGAATCTTAGGTTTGCCTACACGCCATTACTTCACCTAGCTAGTAGCTAGAGGGATATTTATGACATCGTCGGTTAGAAACAAGACTAGCATATAGAGTATTTTTTTTTTCACTTAGAATGGTAGTAATGTTAGTCACCTATGAAATTAAGAAATAAAATTATACATTATAAATCTTATTTCATTTATCAACTTAAATCTCTTTAGATAACATGACACTTTTGATAACCGTGAAATAAAACTCTTCACTGAAAATGACCTTATTATAGAGTTAGATTTTAAAAATAGAATTGAATTGATATGTACAATTCCTAGCTACTTCTGTTTTGTATAAATATAATTGTATTTATATAGAATTATATCAATTAATTTACATCGTTGTAATTTGAACTGATCATCAAGCGGTGTATATCTTTTTATTTTTTATCGATTGATGTGGTAATTTTTAAGCCTAGAGTGAACGTGTACACAGTGGCTCCCATTAACTCTACGTAGATAGGTGTGGTAATATTCCAAGTTATTTCGATGTATGGATGACAAATCGACCAACCTACTACGCCTTTAATTATATGACCGCACACCTAACAATACACTGAAAATAGCAGAAAGGAATTTAACAAACACCGAGCATTATATATTCTCTTGAGATTACAAAATGCCAGACTTCAACCGCAACTTGCAAGCGATCGATCACTGCATTTTCCTCTCCTAATTAATTGTGGAAAAGGGAACATTCTTATTGTTGTCTCCCTGTCCTGGGTTGTCGCTTTCAAGGGGTGATCAAACATCAGTGTCTCTTATCAGAACCAGATCAGCTAGCTGGCTGGCCTGGAGATCAAGCCTGTCAATTAAGAGAGGAGAAAATAAAAGGAGTGAATTGTACTTCGTATTAGAGTTCTTTATTTAAGTTGCATATTTGCATTAGATCATACCTTCTTTTCTAAATATATTAGAGTATATATTACATTATGTTTCCACTTTGGACCAAGTTTTGTTTCAGTTTGTTGCAATTTCAACCAACTACGTCCGTCCTTACCACCCTCACCGACCAGCCACCTCCACCTCTATCCATCATTGCTACGGCATTTCCACACTAAACACACTTCTCGCCACCTTCACCATCTCCTAAGCTCAAGCTCTATCTTTATCACGGCCGGTAAGTCACCAGCGATGACAAAATCTATGCTTATGGTGTTAGAGAAATATACCAGAGGATAATGTTATGGTTAGACTAGGAGAAGAATTCTTTGGCGTGGAGGATAATATCTCGTAAATATAGGGATTGTGAGGAGCGTGTTTTGGTATGAGGTAGCATAAAAAAGAAGATCTTGATGTGCTACATGACTTTAATGATTTAGTAACCCTAGAAAAACTTAGGAGAAAGAACTCTTTCGGTCCCGCTAACATTTGAGTCACTAGTCTAATAAGTAACCGGATTTACTAATACCTGCTCCATTACATTATACAACTTAGATAATAAAATAAAAAAAGAAGGCCATGAGACGTAGCTACTCATGTGACAAGGATACGCTTTTACGTAAAAAAAGAAACAAGGATACATAGTTACGTTTACGTTGCCTCTATTCCCCCGACTTTATCCCACGTCCTGTTTCGACTCTCCTTTTCCCCTGCTTCCTCGCGCCCCAGTCCTGAAGCGTGACTGCCCACCAACTCCCCCGCAAAGGAGCCAGCCAACCGGTTTCCACCGTTAGACCCGCGTCGGCCGGTGATTCTCACCGTACCATCTGCCGGAATCGCACACGTACGCACGGTGCACCCGCAGAGCAGCGAGGCTCGGGCTCGGTGCGGCGGAAGAAATCGCCGCGCGGCTCGGCGGCATCGCGCACAGCGACACACGAGAGCGCCGCGCGCGGTTGCCGTTCCGCGGCGTCGGCGCGCCCACCGCGTGCGCGGGCGCGCGGCCCGGTTTCCGCCTAAAAACCCGCTGTTTTTCTGCGCAAACGACCAGCCAGCAGCCGCGGCAGACACGGGTGATTTACCGTTCGGCTGTTCTGTGGATGTCGGTGGCTCGGGCCATGCAAACGCGTGGTATTCGATTGCACAGTTGGGTGTAAACGTGTTGGGTCTGCAGGCCCTTCGTTTGAGAGGGTTGTGGAAAGAGGCTTTATTTGGACTAGGCCTGGCCATTTGCCCAGTAGAACTGAGTACGTATCAACATATGCTCGTAACGGTGATGGATGGCTCATGGGCTCATGTCTCCACCTTGGGCAGTTGAGTTTGCTTCCGCTGTGAGAGCCTGTGACATGGAAGTTGGATGCTTTGCACTAGCAGAAGGATTGGGTTGCAAAACTGGTAAAGACCACATGCTTAATCATCATTTGCATCTCTCCCTGAGGGCAATGTATAGCACATATGATACTCAGACGATACACTGAATAATAGGTGAATTCGTATGTACTAACTGCAAACTGTATTCAACTCTGGCGAAATAAAAGGTCACAAAGCAGAAGCCAGCACCTGCTCCAATCCAAGAAAACGAACAAACATACAAAACTAGCTTAGCAGTCTAGCACATGATGCAAAAAAAACTGTCCTCAGAGCATCTACAGAAAATGCAAGTTTCAATCACAGATGACCAAAGGAACCATCGGATTAAAAAAAGAAAAAAAAAAGAGAGGCCTAGTTGTGGCCTGAATATACTTCTGTTCAGAAGGGCAAAGGTGAAGTTCAACCCTAGCAGAATCTCACCGGGGACGAATGACCGATTAAAAGTTACAACTGTATGCAATGTTCACAGAACAAATGCTGAACAATACGAAGCATAAAAAAAAAATCAGAATGCTTGTAAATATAAACATGCAACGTGCTGCAAAAATATTATCTAATACTATATCTCAAACTGCACTTAAAGAGTTACCCTGCAACCGCCGCCAAACTAAATTAGAAATCATTTCGCATAAGGCCTTTTGTGCACCGCCTACTTGCCAATTAAATTTAGTTCATATTCTGTAACAGCTAAAACTGCTGTAAACAGATTTAACAAACAACTGGTTTATGTTATGCAGACAAACCAAATAATCTGAATATTACTTGGTTTTGCTACACATAACAAATGCATATCAGTGAAATAGGACATCAAGTTGCAAAATTCACAAAGAAAACTGGTTCTGTTAGGCATAGTTGTCAAAAGTTTCCCAGTAGAGCAAACTAATTTCAACATTCCAAATAGTGCAACCAAGACTAACAATACCTGCTATGCTATTCTGAATATTTTTTAAATCAGATTTCAACAACTCAACTTTGTCATAAAATAGGTGCTAAATAAACTTCCCATCTACAGCACTGATAATTGACTATGACACTTATATAACACTACAAAGAATGGTCATACGTCCAAGGATAGCATCTTTGAAAATGATTGTTTACGTTCATGATGAAGGATATAGCATGGCATGTTCAGGACAATATGTACATTGTGTGCACTAGCACCTTACAGCTACTCCCTCCTTTTTTTATATGATGTTGGTTAGTTCATCAAAATTGAACTAACCAACATCATATAAAAGAAAATAGAGGGAGTATCTTTTAGTGCAAAGCAAAAAATGCTACCCTATAATATTTTCAGGGTAGGCAAATAGAGGACAAATAAAAATATTTCCTTCTGTACAAATTACAACACCAAACAGGAATAAGCAAGAGCTATCAATTATAAATTCAGAGAAAACATAAGGTTAATAACATGATTATTTAATACAAGCACTTCACAAACTAACTTGAAATATGTAAGTAACAAATACCAAATTGACTTATTCTCCTTAACAACTATCTTTCACTGGAGAAAAGATCAACATTATGCCAATGCCATAAAGGATTGAACTTTCAGAAGTCAAGACTGAGAAATATAAATAGAGACATTAAACACATTAACTTTCATGCCATCTAAATTTGAGAGAGTGTTGCCGTTACACTACAAGTTGTAAAGTGAGAGATACAAACATCGACAGGACTTGGCATTTGAAGCTCAAGACAGGCATGCAAATTAAGTCCAAGAAACTGAACATTGCAACATGCTACTTCTAGAGACTTTTGCAGATTAGCACTGAGTAGATACAGACAATAACTCAAGCCAAACTGCAACATTGAAACCTACAAGGCAACAAACATAACATGTCTTTTACCTGATTGTTACAAATTTGTTCGTCCCATGCTTGGCCCAGAAAGTCTTCAAGTCAATTGGATTAGCAAGGTTATATCCCTCACCAGCTAGCTTCTCGAGCACCTTTTTGAATGCACCTTGACTCATCTTCCTTCCAGCAATACGTGCACCCCGGCGTTTTGTGCTCATTGGTAGTGGATATGTCGAAATGGAAGTTGTGCAACATGCAGACTGCCAACCACCTGCACCCCAACGATAGCATTGCTGGGGAGATCCAGTGCAAGAGCACACAGGTGTTGGTATCCTTGAAAGATCTAAATCAATACCATTAATTACCATCCCCACAACCTTCTTAGGGCCCCTTCTGCATGGCGCATGCCCATTGGGTGCCCCATCCTCCCGCGGAGCAGCAGGTTTCTTTGGTTTCTTTGGCCTCGGCGTCTTAGGCTGCCGTTGCTGCCTCTTCTTCGTAGGCGGCTCTTTTCTAACCACGGAATGCTCCTCAATTAAAGGTTCAGGCATATGCTCCTCCTTGGGTGGAGGAGGCTCTTGCGGCTGCATCATCTGAAGTGTGTGTAAACCATGTGCTTCTGGCATCATCCCATACCCAGTAGGATGGTGATGCACGGAGTGTCCAGGATGCCCAGGATGGCCAATATGTCCAGCAGGCCCGACAGGGAGCGCATGGAGGACCTTCTGCTCACGCTGATGCTGATGTTGAGATGGGTGCATCCAGGCATCATTGCGTGCAAAGTCCATGTGAATAGAGGGTGGTTCACTGGGCAAGCCGCCCGACGTGCCGCCACCGCCACAATCACGGGGATGGTTAGGGGCATTGTGGTGCCCGTGGTGCTGCAAGAAGGTACCATTCTGGAGCAGCGGTTTTGTGTCCCGGTCGGCGGCCACCGATGACATCAGCTGCAGGCCAAGGTTGCCTTTCATCGTCTCATAGAATCCCCAATTCCGAATGCTCAAGCCGCCGTCGTCGTCCATCTCGATAAATCTGAACAAAGAATCAAATTCCGAAACCGAAATCGGGAGGGGAAAACTGGCTCCTTGTGCTGTTCTGATCAGCCCATCCCCACCATTACCGTTCAATCGCCAAATCCCTAAAGACCCATTTTAACAAAGGTTAAAAAAATAAAGAATCACCTGGGAATAGACGAAAACATTCAAAATTTCAACGCATTTTGACCGAACCATATGTCTCAAGGGCCGAGCTAGAAATCGCCCAAATCCGCACCAAACCAACCCCAATCCGCGGTCGACAGATGAGCGAGATCTCCATTGCAATATACAGGCGCCAAAATCGAATCTTGCGACGGGGATCTACGGGAAGGTGCGGATTTGGGGGCGCTTGGCCAAGAGTCCAAGACAGGAAATGGCAATAACAGCAAGAACAAAAAAAGAAACCCGCATGGAGAGAAAAAAAAATCCATCCAGCTCCTGTAACCTCCGTTGCAGCATGGAGTGGTCACACTACACAAGCTTTGGGCAATTAAAAACAAAAGCTTTGGGGGGCTTACCTTGAAGAGGACTTGCCGCTAGGGTTCTTTCACTCTTTGTGGCTGTGATGGAGAGAGAAAGCGAGGTGAGAGAAGAAAGAGAAAGAGAAAGAGAGAGATAGACTGTGAGAGAGGGGAATGGAAAAGGATAGGCCTGGCCTGGTACTTACTACTATTATTTTTCTGTTCCTGCCTTCAGAAGTAAGACTGAATATATGAAGGGCAGAACATGTATAAACGATGAATATGGGGGGCTGTGTGCAAATTTTCATAACTCCACGAGAAGATGCCATAGACATGGAGCAATGAGCAGCAAAAAAAGGAGTTAAAAGAGAGTACAAAGGCGGGGTAAAAAGACGGTCTTGTTTGGTTCATTGGTTGCGGTAGTCCCAAGTCCACTGCGCCAGCTATTCAGAGTTTCAGACTTCTGAGCAGCCCAGCAGTTCCCACCTGACATCTTCTCGCCATGGGGAAGACTTCTGGCTATTTCGACATTTCTAGTGTGAACTTTGCTTCGACTTTGATAATGTAGGTTAAAATGTTGATAGATATGATTGTTTTGGTTTGTCATCGAAATTTCATGTTAAGGATGCTTATGCTTGTATACCAAAAGTTAGAAAAACTAAGTGACATATTAACTTTTCCAAAATCTGATTATGCTTTATTTTTTAAAAAAATGGAAGTGTCACATTAACTTTACTAAAATCTGACAATGCTTTTGTTGACACATAAATTTAACATTAGTTTAAATTTATAACAAATTCAAGCTAAATTTAGAAAAGATCAGAGCCTTCACGTCAAGCCGGTCCGATCATAAGCGTCCGAGCGGTCCGACCGGAACCTTCTTAACAAAGCCGGTCCAACCGGCAGCATAATGACAGTCCAATCGCAGATATCTGGTGGTTTGACCTTCAGTCTTGAGTCTAAATCCAGTTTTAGTATTTCTCATGTTTCCTTACTTGAGGCCAAGCTTTTTGAAGTTGTAGTTGATCTCTAAGCCTAATATGACGTGAAGAAGGCCCTGTAGACACAAGACCACTCCTTCTATAAATATAGGGACCAAGGCCGATTAAAAAACAACCAATCAATCATCAAAATCAATCTATTACCCTTACCCTCCATATTCTGCATCTCCCACCTTCTTTCTTTCTGTATCTCACGTCTTTCACCTTCAATTCCCCAATTGTTCGTCGCCTCTCATCTCTACGATATTTGAGAACGTCCTAACTGACCTATCAAGTCTAAGATAAACTGACGCATGTTCATCTTGACGGGGTCCCTTCCAGATGATCGTTCGGCGACATCTACCCCTATATTCAATTCCAAAATTCTAAAAGTCCAAATATTCCAATATTCCCAAAACTCCGTAGATTTCCCTAATTTCTAATATTCTAAAATAATCCCGTAATTCCTTAAATTCTCCCAAAATTTCAATTTTGCAATTTGAAATATTTCTAGAAAACCCCTCCATTTTCTCCTTTTTCTTTTTTCCCTTTTGTCTTTTTCCTTCTTTTCTTTTCCTCCTTTTTCCCCTTCTTCCTCCTCTCTTCTTCTTTCCTTCTTCCTTCTTCCTTCCTCTCCCTTTCGGCCGAGCCCGAGCTGGCCCACAGCTCAACGCCTCCTCCTCCTAGACCGACATGGCCTACTGCGCCACCCCGGTACTCGGCCAGCCACCGCGGCACCTCGGCCCGGCCCTCACAGCCGCGCTGCCCTGCGAAACCGCCGCCGCCTTTCCCGGGACCCCATCGCCAGCAGCGCCGCCCTACCCTGCTCTGCCTCCCCGCCCCTCTATAAATACCAGCCGCACCTCGCCCCTCCCGTGCCCTAGCCTTTTCGCCGCTGCCGCTTCCTGCTGACCACCCCAGCGCCGCCCTCGCCCTAGCCTCTGCTTCCCAGCCGCACCGCCGCCTCTGCTTCCCAGCCGATGGGTGCTGCCGCCGACTGTTCATCGTCGTCGACGTCGTCTCCGTGACCTCCCACCGCCGGTGAGCATCCAACCCGCTGTCCCCGTCGCCTCCACCCCCTTTTCCTCTGGTGCCTCACTCTTCTTCCCTGTGCTCGGCATCATCGGCATCGTCGTCGCCGCCGCATCGTGGACCTTCGTCGCCGTCGTCCTGCTGCGCCGCCTCGCCAGTCACCGCCCCTGCCGTCGGTTGCCGCTGCCATCCTCTCCGCTTCGCCATGCCGAGCGTCGTGACGTGCCGTGGCGGGCGCAAGCACGTCTCACCCCGGGCCGTCGACATGCGGGCCCCACCGGTGGTATTCTCTTCTAATGCATGACATGTGGACGCCACTGATCTACCCTCTCTAGTGAATGACGAGCGGGCCCCACGCTCAGATCCACAGAAAGGCCCAAGTAAATCCTAGCCGTCCGATCTTTCCAAGATCAATCTGAGCCGCTAGATCCTCATCAAAGTTCAGATCCAATCCTAGCCGTCCATCTCGATTAGATCGGTCTGAATCGTCGGATTTCCTTAATTTGAACCGATGCCACATCATCTGCCATGTCAACCCTAAATCGCCTCATCATCATCCACGTGGCAACCACATCACTTCAGTCCACCATCTCATCCCTTTTCTTTGGTCCATGGACCCAGCCTTATGAACCCAGGCCACTGATAGTGGGTTCCACTCCTGTACATAGTCAAAAATATTTATTTTAATTCGAAAATCCAGAGAATATTCCTAAGAATATTTCTTTTTCGATTCTTTTTGAATTTTCTCTGAAATCGAACTTCCAGAAGCCATATTTTTTCCGTCTGAACTCCGATTCGACCCGTTCTTCTTCCTAAATTTATCTAAAATCATGATCTACATGTTTATGTATTGTTTATTTAGAGTTTCTTAAGGTTTTTTCTCGTTTTACGTGTAGTTGCGTCTTTTCGCCGTTTCGGAAGGAAGCGAAGTTCGCGGAAGAGTTTCGGAAGATCGTCTAAAGACTTTTCGATTGCAAGGCAAGTTACACGACAATCCTCTTGAGTATGTTGATCCCATTTGTAAAACTTATTTTGTTTTAACGTTATTGCATGAAATGTTTTGGAATGTCATTATTATAGGAAATTATTATTATCCTATATTATTTGCTTATGGCCGTGAATTGATATTGATATATATATCTTGATACCCTGGGTAATTTATATTGACTAGCTGGATATCTATTTAATGGTCTAGCTAGATTATTTAGGTTCTGCTTAGCCATGCCTATAAACTTTAGCGTCATTTTATATGGGAAAAATATTCATTCACCCTGATTAATTAATGATTAATGGTTATTGTTTCACGACTGTTGGTTGTGGCTGGTTAATTAATTTGCCAATTAAAATTTGACTGAATGGTGGGTTGTGAGCATATAGAATGGTGATGTTGCTAGTGGTGCTCATGACACTTAAGAACCGGTTCACGGACTACTTATTGCGAAGCAATACCATACTAACCACAAGCTAGAATGGGTAATGGCTTGATTGGACGTGTAGCGAGTTCAACTGGAGGCACCACGGTGTGATGTGGCTGTGTCAATAAGACCACCATGGTGAAAGTGCATCTAACCCCTAAGTGGGTTTTGGTGGATTGATAATAAAGTGGTTAAGAGACTAATGAGTTTATCGAGAATTATGCAGAGAATTAGTCCTAGGTTGTTTGGTGTGATACATGGAAACCCCCACAAAAACATGACACAAAACAGCGAAGCGACTCGGAGTTTATTTTAAATTCTTTTGAATTTTCTTTTGAGTTGTAGGAAAATCGTACTATCAAAAGGGGTTACAAACAGTGTTCTAAGACCACTCAAGTGCTTACGATCCAAATAGCTGAGAGTTCATCACTTTGGCACAACACATACACTTAGGATGAGCTAGTTTTAGTATCAGGGTCAGAGGCTCTGACCAGCTCTCTTGGCTAGAGATTAAGTGTTGGCTGGAGGTTCCTACCACTGGGGTTGAAACCTCATGACCAAAATTTGTGAGTAACGGCTAAGTGACGTATGCCAATGCCTATAAAGTCCATACCTTATTTCTAGCCGTTGGTTGGCCATTCCACTTCTATTCCACTGTCTCCTAGCCTCTCCTAAGATTCTTTGAGCTCTTCCAACTAGTTCTAGTGTCTCCTTTGTGATTCTTGTGAGGATCTAGTGGGAAATTGAGTGAGTTTTGTTGAGAGAAGACTAGGAGGATCTTGTGCACTTGAGGAGGACGCGGATTGGCTGCTTGGAACTTATTTCTCTTGGAGGGAAACCTCCTAGACGGTCAGGCGTCGCCCGTGAGCTTTCTCGAGTTGTAGATTGTCTCGGAAAAGTTTGTGAAGTTTAACCTCACATCCGCAAGGAAAAGAGGTAAATTCTAGTGGATACCAAGTTGATCTTTATGGTCGCTTGGTGAGGCAAGGGGTCGATCGAGACTCGGCTCTTTGGAGCTCCTCAACGGAGACGTACAATCTTTGTGATCCGAATTTCGGGAAAAATCCTTGTGTCTCCGTTGTGCTTTCTTGTTATTGCCTTATTTTGTCTCTTCACTTGCCTGCATTTATCTCATACCCTATTACTTGCACCCCACTTGATCTCTGTCAATTTATCCATTATTGAGGTGTCTTGGTAGAGTCAGAACACCAGGGTCGGAACCTCCGGCGTTCTTGGCCGGAACCTCCGACCAGCCCTCTCGGCCAGCCCGAGAGAGCCAGTCGGAGCCTCCTACCATTTTGGTCGGAGGTTCCTACCAGAATTTTACCGCTGCATTTGGAGAATTTTTCAGGAACGCCTATTCAACCCCCTCTAGGCGACATCAACGGGCTTTCACATGGCTATGTCAATAAGTCCATGTTTTGGGCGTTGGACCGTCTTCCTACCTAGGAATCTGATCAACCCTACCAGAGACAGGTGGTTTAGCAGGTGGCTTTTCTGTTGGACGAGTTGTATGAAAGGTCTTGTCACGGTTTTCCCCTTAGTAGTATCATGGTGGTATTTCGGGGCATAGTGACATGTGTGGAATTGTGTCCTATGGGTAAATTGGTACACCTCTGACCAGAGTAAAACTGTTCGAATAGCCGTGCCCGCGATTAATGGGCGGCCTAGTAATGTTTTTCGTGATTAGTCTCACACTACTCATTAATGATGATAAATAATGGAATCTTGATAGCTCTAGTTTGGAGGGTTATGGTTTTGGGTCTGAACTGCATTGCAGTGCTATTCAGCGATTGATTCAATATGGATTATTAATTAAACTATACTGTTTTCCAATGATCTTAAATGCAAATGTTTTAAATGATGTTTATGCAAATAAGTCTTGTTATGCCTTTCCTTTGAAAATCCTGTTGCATTATTTTGCATTTGCATGTGTGTCTTGTTGAGTACAGTGGGTGGTACTCAGTCTTGCAATATTATCATCATCAGAGTGAAGATTTACGTGGAAGGAGAAGTTTTGATGTTTGGCTTATACCCCAGTTGAGCTGCCTATGGGTTTGGTGCTGAAGTTTCGCTAGATTGCCGTTCCGCTGCTGTTTTCTTCTATGTGTGGACTAAGTGTCTCTTTTGTAAGTATTTATCGTTTATCGTTTTGGTTATGTTTATCAAATTGTTGATTTGTGTGCCTCGACTAATTCCTGGATGAGAATTTAATGCACAAATTATATTTGGAAATTCTGGTGAATTTCTGGGCGTGACACTTATAAGCCACATGCAAAATGAGAAATATCATTAGCGTGTGATTAATTAAGTATTAACTATTAAAAACTTAAAAAATGGATCTATTTAATTTTTTAGAGGAGTTTTTGTAAAAAACGCACCGTTTTACGTTTTAGGAAGCGTACTAACGAAAACCAAGGTAGAAGCCACAAGCAATAAGTAGAAGCAAACACTCTCTTAGCCTGCTTTACCTTGGCCAATTTTAGATCTTTAGAATTGATTTAGGTTTTTATTTCTGTCATTGGGACTCAGTTTTGTTTTTTTTACCGCTACCCTTAAGAATACTAGATGATATCACGCGTGTTTGCTACGGATATAGTAGAACAATTTCAACTATGCAGATTTGAGTTGCAAAAATATTACCATTTGGACATGGAGGTTGGGGGTTCTGCATATGCTGATGGGCTCAATTGAAGCCTCAACGTACATGGATATGTGCTTTAGTATTTGCGCTGAAAGGACGTGATGGGATTGTGCAAGGAAACCTAAGCCTTTGAAAACTTATCCAAAGGTTGCAAACAAAAGTGATTGTTGTCGATTATGATCTGACAAGAGTAAAACTTGGATATGCATGTAGAAAACGTAAGTATTTTTATACAGGTTTAGACCCTCCTCAAAGTAATAACCCTATGTCTTGATGAGATTGATATATGAAAACTGTATGGTTACTAGGATGTATATATAGACCTAATCTAGACCTAGTCGGCTAATATTGTCGAGAATTCCGAAGAGATGGTTTGTGGTAGAGTGGTCGGTGGATCAGTCTTCGGGATTCTTTTGACTTGTACATGGCTTGATGGTGATGACTTATTGTAACGCCCTAGCGTTTAGGCGTAAAATTAAGTTAATAAAAACCGTAATTGCGAAAATTGAGTTTTTATTCGTCGTTGTGCCATGTGCCGTGATCTCTTTTTTTCAAAATTCGCATCCGACGATCGACTCTCTCTTCCCGGCAAATCGATTCCGAAAATGTACTCCGGAGTCCTCGAAAATTTCCCCAATCAACCCTTGAGAATTATTCTCCCTTCCTCCTAAATAATCCACAAAAATACCAAAGCCAAATTCCTAAAATAGTACATCAAATAAATCCAAGAAGTTCATATCCTTAATCTGAGAAATTACGAAAACCTTCTGTTCATCTTGGGCCAAAACTCTTCTGGCCCGTTCCTCTGCGGCGCTCCTGGAGGTTGATAGTTTTCCCGGCGCCGACACGTGTCAAGCCCAACGAAAACCGAGAGAAATCGTTGTTCATCGTCACGAGCGTTTTGTTCCTCTTTTTCTTCTCTCTCGGCCGAACTCCCGCGCCGTCGCCAAGTTTCAAACTCCCGCCCCGCGCCTTGGATCCCCTCTGCTCCCGTCCGCGCTTGGTCCGCCATGGCCAACCGCTAGCTCCGCCGCCGTCAGCCCGACTGCCGCGGCGACCGTTTTGCCACCGCACCGCTCCAAATCTTGTGAGCCGCCTCTTTCCTTTTGCCCGCGTCACCTCGGACCGCCACAAGACGACGAACTGTGGAGCCGCTCCTCCACCCCGGCTCCTCCTCGGAATAGAAGGCCTTAGCCCTCCTTTTCATCCGCTAGCTTCCTTTTTCCTTCCCGAGCCGAGCAGCGCCTAGCCTCATTTGGCCGGTACCGCCGACAGCCGAGGACGGCGATGACGCCGGCGACAGCCTCCGCTTGACCACCAGTGAGGAGCTCTTCCTTCTCCGCGACGCCAACCAAACTCTCCCTGGCTATAAATACCCCCTCCACTCCCTCGCTCATTTCTTCTCCACTCCCCATCGCCATCGCTGTCCTTGAGCCCCCCTGACGCCGAACGCCACAACGCCTTCTCCTCGGCTCGAGACAGATCGCCGGTGAGGGACCGAGGATCACCATCGATGCCCCGGCTTTCTTCGTCCCGTCTCTCTCGTGCCGAGGCACGAACGATCATGTTCGTGCCACCGGCATTCGTCACTACGCCTCTCCTGTTATGGTATCCCTTTCTTCCCGAACACCATCTCTGCCCCTTCCCTAGTCGTCGTGCTCGCCCGCTAGCCCCCCCTCCCATAGTGGCCCATCCATGGTCGCCGCCTTGCCGCCATGCCGGAGGATGTCGTCAGTCGAGCAGCGCCGCCCGCTGTCCTCTTCCTCTTCGGGAATCTCTTCAAGACCATGCTGAGATGCCCTCGACGCGCCGAATCGCCCTCTGAAGCTTCGAGGGCAGAGTACTCAAATGTGCACCGCATCTGTGGGTGCTCAAAATACTCCCTCATCCACTCGTTTTCGGCAAATCCGAACTGATGATTTAACTCCCAGTGCTCTCCTCTCTCCGTCGGTGCCCGCGTCGCCGTCCTCTTCCCAGTGAATCCCTCCAACGAGCGCCGTCGCCACCAGCTGTTCGATTGAGGCACTGTTCTTCTTCCTCTGCTCGCCGTGCACGGTGGGGTGAATGCTGCTTGCCCTTGTCACCGTGCACGTGGTCCAGCGGGACCTAGTGACTGTGCGTGGGCCCGCCCCGATCCGGCGTGCCGTGGACCGCCGAGTGCTCCCCGTCCACCGCTTCCCTAGGACATGCCTCTCCATAAACCCATTCTACCGGAGACCCGTGGCCGACATGTGGACCCCGCTCGCCGACTGGGGCCCGCCTGTCAAGCCTCGCCTGTGGTCTCCTCCGGTCGGCCCGCTTGATCCAGACCGACTCAGTCCCCGCGCACCCTGAACGGCCCATGTTCCGCACGGCCGGCCGACTCAGCTCCCGCGCTCGGCAAGCTGGACCGCCTCGCTCTGGGCCGGCCCAAATTCACAGCCCCCTCTTGTGCGCGCGCGTCTTCGCCGCCGACAGATGGGCCCCACCCGGCAGTGGCCCAGGAGGCAAAAACCCGGAGAAAAATCATTTTCTAATTATTTCCAATATTCCAGAAAATACTTAAATTTTCTAAAATCAATATCTTTTTCTCCGATCGTCCGATTGACTCCGTTCCAGTTCCAGAAATTTTCTAAAAATGAGATCTTTCCAATGGGACCCTTAGAGTTCTGTAATAGGACTATTATACTAGCCTTTTTATTATTTTTCTTCGTAACACGTGTAGTTTCGAAACCCGAGGAGTCTCCGGACGCGGATTTCGAAGACGAAGCTGCGGGCCTTGAGCAAGGCAAGTCACCTTTGATCATCTCAAACCTATAATTACGGAACTAATTATTTTAATTGCCAAATCGCATGATTTAGGTTACACTGTAATTAAAATTCTGGCCGTGGTCGCGAGACGACCGACGGGCCACCAACTCATTTGCTGCATGACTTCCCTGATTGTATGCGATTCCCTTAAACATCCTTGTCACCTTCCTTGACAGATACCGGTATCCATGCCGACAGGTGTGGTACCGGTGATCGCCTATTAAATTTAAAAATATCTACGATGGGTAAAATTGGGTTTACGAAATATTGGAAAACCCGACACCTGAGTCGGTACCTTGAAAAATAAAATAAATTGCGAAAACCATGGTGCGGGGATCGTACCAATGGGACGAGTCTCCCGCACTGCAGCTAAGAACCGATCCCTTTGAAATTTCATCCGAACATACAATAGTACAACCACATGAGTGATATGGGACAACTCCTAGTGGAGTAACGAGTCGCCTAGGGACGTCTTACGTGCCATTGGACTGTGGATCGTGCGGGAGGGCGTCGGGGTTGCCTCCTGGGTTCCTGGTACAGCATGGTCGTGGACCCCTCCAGTTGGCATGGGATAGCCTGGGTGGACTCCGAAAACGCCTTGTCGCGAAAACCCCTAGTCGCCAGTCGTGTTTGTTCAGTCGCGAGCTGGGCGATAGGGTAAGTCACGTCGTGTGGGTAAAGTGTACCCCCTCTGCAGAGGTTTAAACTGTTTGAACAACCGTGCCCGCGGTTATGGACGGATGTGAGGTGATTCCTTAGCGTAGTTTTGTTTGATAACTGTTTGCAAAGGATGTTTGCGGATTGGGAATTCGATTTTGGAAATGGTGTGATGCTGTCGAGGACAGCCGGACTATGGGCCCGATGATGTTGGATCAGCTGGGAGCTGGATCCCCGATGCTAACTCTTGAGAGTTGTGCCAATTCAAAGATTGATACAAATCACTCCAATTCGGGCGAAACCGCACCTCGTCCCGATTGTTGAGAAGCACACACTTAGATTATTCTAAACGAAATTCGAATAGAACAAATTGTAAAATAACCAACCATCCTTTGAAGCTTGCATTAACCGCCTAAGTTCCCATAACTTGTTGAGTACGGTAGTACTCACCCTTGGTCTATATATATGTATCTACCCCCCAGAGCTGGAAGATGAGCTGGATCCAACTGACGAGGAGTTTTTCCAGGAGCAGGCTAGCTTCGAGGAGTTTTAGGGTTTCGGCTTAGTTCCTGAGTCGTGCTTGTGGCTTTGGGCTAGTTTCCGCTTTTCGCTTGTTTGCTATTGCATTGTTGTGAACTCGGGATATGTCCGTAGTTCCAACTTAGGTGTAAGACTATGTCTATTAATAAAGACAAGTTATGCTATAATGGTTCCATCGCCTGTTGTGCCAGCACTATATTCCTGAGACTGGTATAGGTTTACAGATCAATTACGCGATCCGAACTCGTGTTTCACGGAAGATCAGTTTAGGGCATGACACTTAGAACGTGGATATGTTGGAAGTTTGATGCCCTTTATTGGAAAGTTGGAACACAGTAGTCATGGTTAAGTCTAAGTAGGTTTTTAACATCTTGTTAAAGATGGGCTTGTATTCTTTATCTGCTTGGAATCATATTCCTAGATGAGAGAATCATTCATGTATCGGTTTAGGTATTCTATACTCGTATTAATGATGATGTGACTGCACAAGATAATAGGAAATTAGCGTTAACTACAGTAAGCAGGGATCAGCAATATAGTTATACTAGATAAAACCATGCACGTTATTGCGGAAAAGTTGTACGAAATAAGTAAACACGAGGCACAAAATAAATTTGCTTTCTAGCTGACTTCACATGCTTTATGCATTTACATGTTACATAGATCCTCCGATGCTTGAAATATTAAATGTTGTAGCTTTATAAGGGAAGAGAAATAATGGATCAATGATCTAAATGCTAAAAATAATTGAGATAATGTTGTAAAAAAATAGATAAAATTATGTATATAGCTTTAAGAGAAAGAGAAACAATTTACACCGTAGATGGATAATCTAAGAGTATCTCGAAGAGATTAGTTATTAGGCTAGCCATTTCAAAAGTAGCCAGCCAAGTAAAAAAAGTGTTCCAACATACTCATTCCGTCCCAAATATAACTACTTCAAGCATCAAAATTTGTTTCAAAATTTAACAACTTTTTCACCTATATTTTCTGCTCAACCAATTATAATCTTCCACCTTTTAATTTCTCTACCTACTTTTTCTTCTCAACCAATCACAATATTTTCTATTTAATTTCATTTAATTTCACCTACTTGCTTAATTCCTGTATTCAACACCAAAACTTCTTATATTTTGTGACAAAGGTAGTACTATTTATCATGCTACCTGTCGGAGGATGAAACCTCGACGGCGGGAAGTCAGGAGACCCCCTTTGAGATTCGGCCAGGGGAGTGGTTCTCAGGTGAAGCCGGCGTCAAGCGGAAGAAGAGAGATCAGCGCTCGGGGCAGAAACGGAGGGGCCCGAGCTGGAAGATAGGGGTCCGGACCGTCCGAACACGGTCCGGACTGTCCGAACTGTGGAGATCACGTGGGGAAGACGATCCACCGCGCGCGCAAGGGGGGCACGAGGATTTATACAGGTTCGGGCCGCCGGAGCGTAATACCCTACTCCTGTGTGTGTGGTTGGCTATCTGTGGTAGATGAATGTGGGATTGCGGTTACAAATTGTCGATGTTTTACACCGGCAATAAATATATGGGGCTACTCGGCGGATGGAAACTCGGTGGATTGCAAAGGAACACAGGGAGATTTTATACTGGTTCAGGCCCTCGATGTGAGGTAATACCCTACGTCCAGTTGTGGTGTTATTCCTTTGAGGATTTGCGGTGGTGATTCTGGTGAACCAACTCAACCTGCCCTCATGGGGCGCCCTGCCTCCCCTTATATACTGGGGGACAGGGTTACAAGGTAGGAGTCCCCATCGGATTACGACTAGGAGATCTCCCCTTAGAGATATAACGCACCCGACTAGGATTGTATATTCCTTTCTATACAAGGCGAAGTCTGCCGAATCTAGCTATATCTCTAATTACAAGGCTAGGCCCATCCTCTATCCGAGTGGCCCATATGCTTGTCATCAGGTACCCGGGGCCCATGGCACCCACAGTAGCCCCCGAGACCTTCATAGTTGAGTCACAGCTGATGCCAAGTGCTCATCCTCCACGGTGAAGTCTTCCCGAGTGCATGGCTCCCGAGTACTCTTTGTCTGAGTGCTGCTTCTCCCGAGTCCTGCTTCATGTCAGCTGGCAGCGAGGCTATGAAGGGCTCCATGTAGATGTTGGAATAGTGTGCGCCGAATAGGCGCACCTATTAGGTGTAGCCCCCGACTTTGTGCTTAATTGTGAAAACAATTAAACATGAAGTCAAAGATCTTTAACCTTGTAGTCTTTCCCGAGTAGATTACTACTGGTATATGAGACTCTTCGGTATCATGTCAACCGGAATATAATTATAGTCTTGACCGATAGGGAACTCTCGTATGTAAGGACTCTTCAGCGTCATGTCAGCTGGAAAGGGGGTGTTTATAGTCTTTTTCCGAGTGGCGTCCCACCCAGAAGTTAGACTCATCCGCGTTATGTCAGCGGGAATGAGATTTTAGTCTCTTCCCGATAAGTGCACTCTCGAAATTAGACTTTTCAGCGTCATGTCGGCTGGAATAACGTTGCTCATGGCAACTGGTGCCAGCATGTCGGCCGAGTACCACTTTAATGAAAATAAATCCATTGCGTGGTTAGGTGTACTCGAGAGAGATCACCTGCATCCCCATTTTATGACGAAGCTTGTGATCCTTGTAAGGATATATCCCGAGACTGGTGGATAAGAACGATCCAAAATATTTGTTTAGCAGATAAGGCTCTCATGAAGCAATATCTGTTACCTCATCGGCTCCTGTTAGTAGCAACCAGCGCTATAATTTCAACTCAGCCTTGCGGGCGCCCACATGGGGCATTGCTACTGTACGGATCATGTCTTGGTGGCTGTTACCAAATAGTGGCCTGAACCGACCTACCTCAGCATAGCCTATAGAAGTACATCCATCGCATGTCAGGATGAGTTTTTTGGTGTTCGGTACCCGCAATCAGTTCCCAGAGAAGTCCTTATTCGCGAGCCTTCCGACTTACGTCTGGATGCAAACTGGTTGCCACCGTAAGCCTGAGTTGGGTATAATGCAGGATCTGCTTGCCCTCCTCAGGTTACCGCAGTGAATAGAGAACTCCGAAGTGCACTTTGACGATGGTAAGTCTTCTCTGACTTGGTAAAGCCCGAACAGTACCTCGAACCTTGCGTTAGCAAAGTTGGTTCAGCTGGCGACCTCATGGGGCGTACCCTATCCAACAGAGTTATAGCCTGGGGGGGTAGCTAGGCACCCCCGAACTTGCATTAGCATAGGTTCGGCTGGCGACCCTCATGGGGCGTACCGCAACCTGACAGAGCCGGTGACCCAATAAGGTCCCGAACCTAGCATTAGCGTAAGGATTTGGCTGGCGACCTCATGGGGCGTACCCTACTCTAAGCCGAGTAGTAGCAGCCCCACTGGCGCCGGAGGCCGATTTGTAGCTCGCATGGAGCGGCCGAGGAAGATGACGTCCCGAATGGCGCAAAGTACTCGGTGAGTAGCCCTCATGGAGCATTCCGAGTGTATTTTAGCAGACTTGTCCAGCCCGAAGCGTTAGCGAGATAGGCTCGCAAAGCCCGAGTTCCTTGTCACGCGTATCCGGAGCTGGGCCTACAATAAGATATCAGTGAGTGCCATCTGATGATGAAACATCAATCCGAATAAAATGTATTTTTACATATGATGGTAAATTCATGTTCTTTCTCTTATTGATATTAATTTACCTTCCCCAAGTAGTTGACCCCTTACGTTTAAGCACTCTGCTCGAACTAGTCATACCCTAGCGTCGGGAGTTCGCGCTTCATGGCGTTTCCCAGACACGCGTCTTGGGTGACTCGAGTTCGTCTTTCATGGAGCAAAGTTTCACGGTCAGGATTTATGCTATTCGGTCTTTTGCAATGCATTTAGAGCAAAAACAGAGAAGTGTGCGGCTTATGCACCTTATTTAGGTGTAAGCTGCTGCGGCATTGGTAAAGCCGAGTGAAGAAATATTTTCAGGAAGCGACTTAGGCTGTTCGGTTTCGGAGTGGGGATGCATCCATGGTTGTTGAGCTTGTGAGCCCCCGAGCATGTCACTTGTTGTCCTGATAATCTCAGCTTGTAAGGAATCGAAGACGATTGTGACGACTGCCACAATGAGGCCGTCCGACTTCGCGTTTGTGAATTCCAAGCTTTAAGTCGGGACCGCGTCGTTTGGTGTCGCCCGGCCCCTTCTTCTGTCAGGGTGACTTGTTGTCGTCGAGGGCCTCGGCAACAGCGTCGGCCGAGTCGGCGTCCCTTGTTGCCATGTCGAATAGGGCCTTGACAGAGTTGGAGGCTTCCGCGTGAATTTGTCGATGAACGAGGTGTCTTTGACTCCTTTTCGAAAGGCGCGATGACGACCTCGTCCTTGATCTTCGGGATTGAGTTCCTCTTCTCAGAAACCTCTTGATGAAGTCACGAAAGAGACTCGTTCTTCCTTTGGCGCAACTGATATAGGTCGTACTCGGAAGATGGCCTCTCGTATGTTCCCTGGAAAGTTGGTGATGAGCGTTCCCGGAGTTCTCCCCAAGAGCCGATTGATCGCTTTGGAGTCCTGTTAGCATGTCCTCGCTGAGTTCGGCTAGAGCAACTGGGAGGTAGTTAGCCATGACTTTGTGATTTCCCCCAGTTTTTGCTCGGATCGCCAGAGTGTAGACCGTGAGCAAGGACTCGGGATTGGTCTTGCCATCGTATTTGTCGATGCCTGTAGGCTTGAAACTCGACGGCCAGTCGACCTGTTGTAGCTCCTGGGTGAAGGCCGGTATGCCTTCGTCTTCATGAGGACTCCGACCCCGACTACGGCGGCGAAACCGCTTGTGGTGGAGGCCGAAATGCTCGTTCTCGTCTTCCAGTTGGCGTTGCTCGTCTTCCTCTTGTTTGTGGCGTCGAGCGCTGATGTCCTGCCGAAGATCGCGCCATAGTTGGCCTCGGAGATCCCGGTTGTCCCGGCGGCTGCTTTGACGTCGGTTGTCGTTGGGGCTGCCGAGTGAAGCCTGACGTGCCTCCGTATGCAGCTGACTGGAGCCAGCCGCTCGGCGTCGCTTTGAGGTAGATGAGACTGCCGTTGGGAATGTCGACGAGCGGGTTGGTCGGTTATGAGGGTATCGCCGACTGTTGGTGCTGCTGACATGCGGCAGCGATAAGTGCAGGGCTTTTATCCTTGCGATCGTCGGGGTGGCCTGGTGATCAGGCCCAAGTTGGACCGTGTCCAGTAGGGTTGCGGCGGCCACGATGTTCTGTTGTGGCGTGACGAAGACGCCGTGGTCGCCGACTTTTGTTTGGAGGGTTTGTTGCTGAGCGGTTCGTCCAGCCCTGCGTAGGCCGTCGTTGCGGGCGTGCAGGCGTCTTGCTTCTTCCTCCTGTTGTTCTCGCAGTCGGCAGGCCTCCTCCTCTTGTTGTTCGTGTAGTCGGCGTGATTCCTGAGTAGGAGTAGAGCCTTTGGACGCCATGAAGATTTCTCGTGGCGGGGAGAAGCTTGCGAACTGCTGTCCGACTTAGAGTCAGAATCCGACTGGGAGTCGTAGTCCGACTGAGGAGTCGTAGTCGGAATAGTTGATGGGGGTGATTACCACTCCAACCTCCCTAGATCCGATCTCAAGCGGCTCTGGGCCGTATCCGAGTCGAACTCCAGAGGATCGGATTTGCCACGTTGGATGTAGATTGTAGAGTATCTGCGGCGTCGCCGGTCCGCGAACGGGAAATTGACTATCACTTCCTTTTTTGGCCCGACGGTCGGCCGGCTCAAAACCGAGTCCGAGTCTGAACACCGAAGAAAGAGTTGTCCCTGGACTTGGGCGTATGGGAGATCACCGCAGCATGTCGTGAGAGATTGCTGGCAGCATCGTGTAGGCCGACTGGCGCGGAGTCGGCTGGTTCCGTCGGCCGGTTGGATCGGGCCGTGTTGGCCAAGGTGAGATTGCCGAACATGTCGGCGACGAAGTCGAGGCTTCCGAATGAGATTGTCATCTCCGGGAGAGAATTTGCCGCCGTCGACTCCGGTTGCTAAGATCATCAAGCTTGTAGATGTAGATCACGCCGAACCCCTACCTGGCGCGCCAACTGTCGATGTTTTACACCGGCAATAAATATATGGGGCTACTTCGGCGGATGGAAACTCGGTGGATTGCAAAGGAACACAGGGAGATTTTATACTGGTTCAGGCCTCGATGTGAGGTATACTCTACGTCCAGTTGTGGTGTTATTCCTTTGAGGATTTGCGGTGGTGATTCTGGTGAACCAACTCAACCTGCCCTCATGGGGCGCCCTGCCTCCCCTTATATACTGGGGTACAGGGTTACAAGGTAGGAGTCCCCATCGGATTACGACTAGGAGATCTCCCCTTAGAGATATAACGCACCCGACTAGGACTGTATATTCTTTTCTATACAAGGCGAAGTCTGTCGAATCTAGCTATATCTCTAATTACAAGGCTAGGCCCATCCTCTATCCGAGTAGCCCATATGCTTGTCATGAGGTACCCGGGGCCCATGGCACCCACACAAATGGACCCTGCCGGGAGCTCGGAAGCTAGCCCGGGGACTTGAGACTTCGAGAGAGAGAGAGAGCCAGGAGCAAGAGCTGCCTGGGTGACCTGAGGCCCGAACTCAGTCTGCCGAGAGAGAGGCATGGATCCTCCTTTATAGATTAGGGGAGTCCACAGTGCCAGAATACAGAGAGAGAGCTTTTCCGGTGAGCTCTCCTGTGCACACGTCTGCCTACGACGCCCATGCCGGAGCTGTTGCTGCTGTGGGCGGCTGGAGCACACGCATGCAGCAGCCGCCTGTTTGCGCCACGCCGGAGGAGCCCCTGTCGGTGCTGTGGGCGGCTGGTCTGGTCGCCTGGTTGCCACACACGCTCGGAGGCGGCGCCTCCGGGCACGGGCGAACGCTGCGCCCGGGGCCGGAGGCGGCGCTTCCCGGGCGGCCACTCGCCCGGGGCCGGAGGCGGCGCTTTCGGGCGCACTCACTCGCCCGGGCCCGGGGCGACCCGCGCCCGGGGCCGGAGCGGCGCTCCCGCTCCCGGCGACGCGCGCCGGGGCCGGAGGAGGCGCTCCCGGGCGACAGGCGGCGCGTCGGGCGCGGGGGACGAGCACCCGGGCGCCGGCGGGCGATGCATCCGGGCACGGACGACCGGCGGAAGACATGGCCTCCCTGCCGGCCGCCGGTCGTGCAGGATATGTCCCCCGGAGGAGCCGATGTGGCCGGAGATCCACGCGTCCCCGCAGGCGGTGGGACCCCAGTCCCATTTCGCCGACACTACCTATATCAATACAAGAAAAAAGGAGGGGTTAAGTGGCTGATATGTGAGTCCTACTAAGATAGAGATAGGGCTAGCAAAAATGCTAGATTTGGTTTGTGGTCTAAATTGGCCTTACTAATATTTATAATTCCAATAGTGCTTTAGCATTTACTAGATTGGAGCCAAATTTTAGTAAGCCTAGAAAAATATACCATTTTAATAATTAACTTAGGCTATTTTTAGTTTCAATCTAAACATAACTTTGTCTTATAAAAATTGGCCAAGCCAATACTTACCAAAATTTGGTATTGCAAAAATTAGTAAGATTAATTTTGGCTCCAAACCAAACCAGCCCTATAATATAAGTGAGGATTAACCGTACAATTATGTAGAATAAGTGTAAAAGTCATCTAAAACTATGATCTAGTTTGGTTTGTTGCTGAAATCAATATTATTTAAATTTGGTAATGTTAAAATTTTATATTGGTGAAATTTGGTAGGGTAAAAGATGTGGAGGTAATGTTTCATTATAAACTTACCAAATTTCGGTGTGGATTTTAAGAGCGAAATTCCCGTAGCTTCATTTGTATTCC